>CAWUFW010009131.1:0-600000 GCA_963921515.1 Calotriton arnoldi
CAGGTTCTCAGGCTTAGCTCCTAACTGTACCAGTAGTTACTGGTTGTGCGCTACATTTATTATTTGTGCTACATTTACAAGGTGATTTATGCATCCTATGTTTTACATTGCAGGTTCCCAGGCTTAGCTCCTACCTGTACCAGTAGTTACTGGTTGTGCGCTACATTTATTATTTGTGCTACATTTACAAGGTGATTTATGCATCCTATGTTTTACATTGCAGGTTCTCAGGCTTAGCTCCTAACTGTACCAGTAGTTACTGGTTGTGCGCTACATTTATTATTTGTGCTACATTTACAAGGTGATTTATGCATCCTATGTTTTACATTGCAGGTTCTCAGGCTTAGCTCCTAACTGTACCAGTAGTTACTGGGTGTGCGCTACATTTATTATTTGTGCTACATTTACAAGGTGATTTATGCATCCTATGTTTTACATTGCAGGTTCCCAGGCTTAGCTCCTAACTGTACCAGTAGTTACTGGGTGTGCGCTACATTTATTATTTGTGCTACATTTACAAGGTGATTTATGCATCCTATGTTTTACATTGCAGGTTCCCAGGCTTAGCCTCCTACCTGTACCAGTAGTTACTGGTTGTACGCTACATTTATTATTTGTGCTACATTTACAAGGTGATTTATGCATCCTATGTTTTACATTGCAGGTTCCCAGGCTTAGCTCCTACACTGTACCAGTAGTTACTGGTTGTGCGCCACATTTATTTATTTGTGCTACATTTACAAGGTGATTTATGCATCCTGGCGTTTTGCATTGCAGGTTCCCAGGCTTAGCTCCTAACTGTACCAGTAGTTACTGGGTGTGCGCTTACATTTATTATTTGTGCTACATTTACAAGGTGATTTATGCATCCCATGTTTTACATTGCAGGTTCCCAGGCGTAGCTCCTAACTGTACCAGTAGTTACTGGGTGTGCGCTACATTTATTATTTGTGCTACATTTACAAGGTGATTTATGCATCCTATGTTTTACATTGCAGGTTCTCAGGCTTAGCTCTCTACCTGTACCAGTAGTTACTGGTTGTGCGCTACATTTATTATTTGTGCTACATTTACAAGGTGATTTATGCATCCTATGTTTTACATTGCAGGTTCCCAGGCTTAGCTCCTACCTGTACCAGTAGTTACTGGTTGTGCGCTACATTTATTATTTGTGATACATTTACAAGGTGATTTATGCATCCTATGTTTTACATTGCAGGTTCTCAGGCTTAGCTCTAACTGTACCAGTAGTTACTGGTTGTGCGCTACATTTATTATTTGTGCTACATTTACAAGGTGATTTATGCATCCTATGTTTTACATTGCAGGTTCTCAGGCTTAGCTCCTACCTGTACCAGTAGTTACTGGTTGTGCGCTACATTTATTATTTGTGCTACATTTACAAGGTGATTTATGCATCCTATGTTTTACATTGCAGGTTCCCAGGCTTAGCTCCTACCTGTACCAGTAGTTACTGGTTGTGCGCTACATTTATTATTTGTGCTACATTTACAAGGTGATTTATGCATCCTATGTTTTACATTGCAGGTTCTCAGGCTTAGCTCCTACCTGTACCAGTAGTTACTGGTTGTGCGCTACATTTATTATTTGTGCTACATTTACAAGGTGATTTATGCATCCTATGTTTTACATTGCAGGTTCTCAGGCTTAGCTCCTACCTGTACCAGTAGTTACTGGTTGTGCGCTACATTTATTATTTGTGCTACATTTACAAGGTGATTTATGCATCCTATGTTTTACATTGCAGGTTCTCAGGCTTAGCTCCTACCTGTACCAGTAGTTACTGGGTTGTGCGCTACATTTATTATTTGTGCTACATTTACAAGGTGATTTATGCATCCTATGTTTTACATTGCAGGTTCTCAGGCTTAGCTCCTAACTGTACCAGTAGTTACTGGTTGTGCGCTACATTTATTATTTGTGCTACATTTACAAGGTGATTTATGCATCCTATGTTTTACATTGCAGGTTCCCAGGCTTAGCTCCTACCTGTACCAGTAGTTACTGGTTGTGCGCTACATTTATTATTTGTGCTACATTTACAAGGTGATTTATGCATCCTATGTTTTTACATTGCAGGTTCCCAGGCTTAGCTCCTAACTGTACCAGTAGTTACTGGTTGTGCGCTACATTTATTATTTGTGCTACATTTACAAGGTGATTTATGCATCCTATGTTTTACATTGCAGGTTCTCAGGCTTAGCTCCTACCTGTACCAGTAGTTACTGGTTGTGCGCTACATTTATTATTTGTGCTACATTTACAAGGTGATTTATGCATCCTATGTTTTACATTGCAGGTTCTCAGGCTTAGCTCCTACCTGTACCAGTAGTTACTGGGTGTGCGCTACATTTATTATTTGTGCTACATTTACAAGGTGATTTATGCATCCTATGTTTTACATTGCAGGTTCTCAGGCTTAGCTCCTAACTGTACCAGTAGTTACTGGGTGTGCGCTACATTTATTATTTGTGCTACATTTACAAGGTGATTTATGCATCCTATGTTTTACATTGCAGGTTCTCAGGCTTAGCTCCTAACTGTACCAGTAGTTACTGGGTGTGCGCTACATTTATTATTTGTGCTACATTTACAAGGTGATTTATGCATCCTATGTTTTACATTGCAGGTTCTCAGGCTTAGCTCCTACCTGTACCAGTAGTTACTGGTTGTGCGCTACATTTATTATTTGTGCTAGCATTTACAAGGTGATTTATGCATCCTATGTTTTACATTGCAGGTTCCCAGGCTTAGCTCCTAACTGTACCAGTAGTTACTGGTTGTGCGCTACATTTATTATTTGTGCTACATTTACAAGGTGATTTATGCATCCTATGTTTTACATTGCAGGTTCTCAGGCTTAGCTCCTACCTGTACCAGTAGTTACTGGTTGTGCGCTACATTTATTATTTGTGCTACATTTACAAGGTGATTTATGCATCCTATGTTTTACATTGCAGGTTCTCAGGCTTAGCTCCTACCTGTACCAGTAGTTACTGGTTGTGCGCTACATTTATTATTTGTGCTACATTTACAAGGTGATTTATGCATCCTATGTTTTACATTGCAGGTTCCCAGGCTTAGCTCCTACCTGTACCAGTAGTTACTGGTTGTGCGCTACATTTATTATTTGTGCTACATTTACAAGGTGATTTATGCATCCTATGTTTTACATTGCAGGTTCTCAGGCTTAGCTCCTACCTGTACCAGTAGTTACTGGTTGTGCGCTACATTTATTATTTGTGCTACATTTACAAGGTGATTTATGCATCCTATGTTTTACATTGCAGGTTCTCAGGCTTAGCTCCTAACTGTACCAGTAGTTACTGGGTGTGCGCTACATTTATTATTTGTGCTACATTTACAAGGTGATTTATGCATCCTATGTTTTACATTGCAGGTTCCCAGGCTTAGCTCCTAACTGTACCAGTAGTTACTGGGTGTGCGCTACATTTATTATTTGTGCTACATTTACAAGGTGATTTATGCATCCTATGTTTTACATTGCAGGTTCTCAGGCTTAGCTCCTAACTGTACCAGTAGTTACTGGTTGTGCGCTACATTTATTATTTGTGCTACATTTACAAGGTGATTTATGCATCCTATGTTTTACATTGCAGGTTCTCAGGCTTAGCTCCTACCTGTACCAGTAGTTACTGGTTGTGCGCTACATTTATTATTTGTGCTACATTTACAAGGTGATTTATGCATCCTATGTTTTACATTGCAGGTTCTCAGGCTTAGCTCCTAACTGTACCAGTAGTTACTGGTTGTGCGCTACATTTATTATTTGTGCTACATTTACAAGGTGATTTATGCATCCTATGTTTTACATTGCAGGTTCCCAGGCTTAGCTCCTAACTGTACCAGTAGTTACTGGGTGTGCGCTACATTTATTATTTGTGCTACATTTACAAGGTGATTTATGCATCCTATGTTTTACATTGCAGGTTCTCAGGCTTAGCTCCTACCTGTACCAGTAGTTACTGGGTGTGCGCTACATTTATTATTTGTGCTACATTTACAAGGTGATTTATGCATCCTATGTTTTACATTGCAGGTTCCCAGGCTTAGCTCCTACCTGTACCAGTAGTTACTGGTTGTGCGCTACATTTATTATTTGTGCTACATTTACAAGGTGATTTATGCATCCTATGTTTTACATTGCAGGTTCCCAGGCTTAGCTCCTACCTGTACCAGTAGTTACTGGTTGTGCGCTACATTTATTATTTGTGCTACATTTACAAGGTGATTTATGCATCCTATGTTTTACATTGCAGGTTCTCAGGCTTAGCTCCTAACTGTACCAGTAGTTACTGGGTGTGCGCTACATTTATTATTTGTGCTACATTTACAAGGTGATTTATGCATCCTATGTTTTACATTGCAGGTTCTCAGGCTTAGCTCCTAACTGTACCAGTAGTTACTGGGTGTGCGCTACATTTATTATTTGTGCTACATTTACAAGGTGATTTATGCATCCTATGTTTTACATTGCAGGTTCTCAGGCTTAGCTCCTACCTGTACCAGTAGTTACTGGTTGTGCGCTACATTTATTATTTGTGCTACATTTACAAGGTGATTTATGCATCCTATGTTTTACATTGCAGGTTCCCAGGCTTAGCTCCTACCTGTACCAGTAGTTACTGGTTGTGCGCTACATTTATTATTTGTGCTACATTTACAAGGTGATTTATGCATCCTATGTTTTACATTGCAGGTTCTCAGGCTTAGCTCCTACCTGTACCAGTAGTTACTGGTTGTGCGCTACATTTATTATTTGTGCTACATTTACAAGGTGATTTATGCATCCTATGTTTTACATTGCAGGTTCTCAGGCTTAGCTCCTAACTGTACCAGTAGTTACTGGTTGTGCGCTACATTTATTATTTGTGCTACATTTACAAGGTGATTTATGCATCCTATGTTTTACATTGCAGGTTCCCAGGCTTAGCTCCTAACTGTACCAGTAGTTACTGGTTGTGCGCTACATTTATTATTTGTGCTACATTTACAAGGTGATTTATGCATCCTATGTTTTACATTGCAGGTTCTCAGGCTTAGCTCCTACCTGTACCAGTAGTTACTGGTTGTGCGCTACATTTATTATTTGTGCTACATTTACAAGGTGATTTATGCATCCTATGTTTTACATTGCAGGTTCCCAGGCTTAGCTCCTACCTGTACCAGTAGTTACTGGTTGTGCGCTACATTTATTATTTGTGCTACATTTACAAGGTGATTTATGCATCCTATGTTTTACATTGCAGGTTCCCAGGCTTAGCTCCTAACTGTACCAGTAGTTACTGGTTGTGCGCTACATTTATTATTTGTGCTACATTTACAAGGTGATTTATGCATCCTATGTTTTACATTGCAGGTTCTCAGGCTTAGCTCCTAACTGTACCAGTAGTTACTGGTTGTGCGCTACATTTATTATTTGTGCTACATTTACAAGGTGATTTATGCATCCTATGTTTTACATTGCAGGTTCTCAGGCTTAGCTCCTACCTGTACCAGTAGTTACTGGTTGTGCGCTACATTTATTATTTGTGCTACATTTACAAGGTGATTTATGCATCCTATGTTTTACATTGCAGGTTCCCAGGCTTAGCTCCTAACTGTACCAGTAGTTACTGGTTGTGCGCTACATTTATTATTTGTGCTACATTTACAAGGTGATTTATGCATCCTATGTTTTACATTGCAGGTTCTCAGGCTTAGCTCCTACCTGTACCAGTAGTTACTGGTTGTGCGCTACATTTATTATTTGTGCTACATTTACAAGGTGATTTATGCATCCTATGTTTTACATTGCAGGTTCCCAGGCTTAGCTCCTAACTGTACCAGTAGTTACTGGGTGTGCGCTACATTTATTATTTGTGCTACATTTACAAGGTGATTTATGCATCCTATGTTTTACATTGCAGGTTCTCAGGCTTAGCTCCTAACTGTACCAGTAGTTACTGGTTGTGCGCTACATTTATTATTTGTGCTACATTTACAAGGTGATTTATGCATCCTATGTTTTACATTGCAGGTTCTCAGGCTTAGCTCCTAACTGTACCAGTAGTTACTGGTTGTGCGCTACATTTATTATTTGTGCTACATTTACAAGGTGATTTATGCATCCTATGTTTTACATTGCAGGTTCTCAGGCTTAGCTCCTAACTGTACCAGTAGTTACTGGTTGTGCGCTACATTTATTATTTGTGCTACATTTACAAGGTGATTTATGCATCCTATGTTTTACATTGCAGGTTCCCAGGCTTAGCTCCTACCTGTACCAGTAGTTACTGGTTGTGCGCTACATTTATTATTTGTGCTACATTTACAAGGTGATTTATGCATCCTATGTTTTACATTGCAGGTTCCCAGGCTTAGCTCCTACCTGTACCAGTAGTTACTGGGTGTGCGCTACATTTATTATTTGTGCTACATTTACAAGGTGATTTATGCATCCTATGTTTTACATTGCAGGTTCTCAGGCTTAGCTCCTAACTGTACCAGTAGTTACTGGTTGTGCGCTACATTTATTATTTGTGCTACATTTACAAGGTGATTTATGCATCCTATGTTTTACATTGCAGGTTCCCAGGCTTAGCTCCTACCTGTACCAGTAGTTACTGGTTGTGCGCTACATTTATTATTTGTGCTACATTTACAAGGTGATTTATGCATCCTATGTTTTACATTGCAGGTTCCCAGGCTTAGCTCCTAACTGTACCAGTAGTTACTGGTTGTGCGCTACATTTATTATTTGTGCTACATTTACAAGGTGATTTATGCATCCTATGTTTTACATTGCAGGTTCCCAGGCTTAGCTCCTAACTGTACCAGTAGTTACTGGTTGTGCGCTACATTTATTATTTGTGCTACATTTACAAGGTGATTTATGCATCCTATGTTTTACATTGCAGGTTCTCAGGCTTAGCTCCTACCTGTACCAGTAGTTACTGGTTGTGCGCTACATTTATTATTTGTGCTACATTTACAAGGTGATTTATGCATCCTATGTTTTACATTGCAGGTTCTCAGGCTTAGCTCCTAACTGTACCAGTAGTTACTGGTTGTGCGCTACATTTATTATTTGTGCTACATTTACAAGGTGATTTATGCATCCTATGTTTTACATTGCAGGTTCTCAGGCTTAGCTCCTACCTGTACCAGTAGTTACTGGTTGTGCGCTACATTTATTATTTGTGCTACATTTACAAGGTGATTTATGCATCCTATGTTTTACATTGCAGGTTCCCAGGCTTAGCTCCTACCTGTACCAGTAGTTACTGGTTGTGCGCTACATTTATTATTTGTGCTACATTTACAAGGTGATTTATGCATCCTATGTTTTACATTGCAGGTTCTCAGGCTTAGCTCCTAACTGTACCAGTAGTTACTGGTTGTGCGCTACATTTATTATTTGTGCTACATTTACAAGGTGATTTATGCATCCTATGTTTTACATTGCAGGTTCCCAGGCTTAGCTCCTACCTGTACCAGTAGTTACTGGGTGTGCGCTACATTTATTATTTGTGCTACATTTACAAGGTGATTTATGCATCCTATGTTTTACATTGCAGGTTCCCAGGCTTAGCTCCTAACTGTACCAGTAGTTACTGGGTGTGCGCTACATTTATTATTTGTGCTACATTTACAAGGTGATTTATGCATCCTATGTTTTACATTGCAGGTTCTCAGGCTTAGCTCCTAACTGTACCAGTAGTTACTGGGTGTGCGCTACATTTATTATTTGTGCTACATTTACAAGGTGATTTATGCATCCTATGTTTTACATTGCAGGTTCTCAGGCTTAGCTCCTAACTGTACCAGTAGTTACTGGTTGTGCGCTACATTTATTATTTGTGCTACATTTACAAGGTGATTTATGCATCCTATGTTTTACATTGCAGGTTCTCAGGCTTAGCTCCTACCTGTACCAGTAGTTACTGGTTGTGCGCTACATTTATTATTTGTGCTACATTTACAAGGTGATTTATGCATCCTATGTTTTACATTGCAGGTTCTCAGGCTTAGCTCCTAACTGTACCAGTAGTTACTGGTTGTGCGCTACATTTATTATTTGTGCTACATTTACAAGGTGATTTATGCATCCTATGTTTTACATTGCAGGTTCTCAGGCTTAGCTCCTAACTGTACCAGTAGTTACTGGTTGTGCGCTACATTTATTATTTGTGCTACATTTACAAGGTGATTTATGCATCCTATGTTTTACATTGCAGGTTCCCAGGCTTAGCTCCTAACTGTACCAGTAGTTACTGGGTGTGCGCTACATTTATTATTTGTGCTACATTTACAAGGTGATTTATGCATCCTATGTTTTACATTGCAGGTTCTCAGGCTTAGCTCCTACCTGTACCAGTAGTTACTGGGTGTGCGCTACATTTATTATTTGTGCTACATTTACAAGGTGATTTATGCATCCTATGTTTTACATTGCAGGTTCCCAGGCTTAGCTCCTACCTGTACCAGTAGTTACTGGTTGTGCGCTACATTTATTATTTGTGCTACATTTACAAGGTGATTTATGCATCCTATGTTTTACATTGCAGGTTCCCAGGCTTAGCTCCTACCTGTACCAGTAGTTACTGGTTGTGCGCTACATTTATTATTTGTGCTACATTTACAAGGTGATTTATGCATCCTATGTTTTACATTGCAGGTTCTCAGGCTTAGCTCCTAACTGTACCAGTAGTTACTGGTTGTGCGCTACATTTATTATTTGTGCTACATTTACAAGGTGATTTATGCATCCTATGTTTTACATTGCAGGTTCTCAGGCTTAGCTCCTAACTGTACCAGTAGTTACTGGGTGTGCGCTACATTTATTATTTGTGCTACATTTACAAGGTGATTTATGCATCCTATGTTTTACATTGCAGGTTCCCAGGCTTAGCTCCTAACTGTACCAGTAGTTACTGGTTGTGCGCTACATTTATTATTTGTGCTACATTTACAAGGTGATTTATGCATCCTATGTTTTACATTGCAGGTTCTCAGGCTTAGCTCCTACCTGTACCAGTAGTTACTGGTTGTGCGCTACATTTATTATTTGTGCTACATTTACAAGGTGATTTATGCATCCTATGTTTTACATTGCAGGTTCTCAGGCTTAGCTCCTAACTGTACCAGTAGTTACTGGTTGTGCGCTACATTTATTATTTGTGCTACATTTACAAGGTGATTTATGCATCCTATGTTTTACATTGCAGGTTCTCAGGCTTAGCTCCTAACTGTACCAGTAGTTACTGGTTGTGCGCTACATTTATTATTTGTGCTACATTTACAAGGTGATTTATGCATCCTATGTTTTACATTGCAGGTTCTCAGGCTTAGCTCCTAACTGTACCAGTAGTTACTGGTTGTGCGCTACATTTATTATTTGTGCTACATTTACAAGGTGATTTATGCATCCTATGTTTTACATTGCAGGTTCTCAGGCTTAGCTCCTAACTGTACCAGTAGTTACTGGTTGTGCGCTACATTTATTATTTGTGCTACATTTACAAGGTGATTTATGCATCCTATGTTTTACATTGCAGGTTCTCAGGCTTAGCTCCTAACTGTACCAGTAGTTACTGGTTGTGCGCTACATTTATTATTTGTGCTACATTTACAAGGTGATTTATGCATCCTATGTTTTACATTGCAGGTTCCCAGGCTTAGCTCCTAACTGTACCAGTAGTTACTGGTTGTGCGCTACATTTATTATTTGTGCTACATTTACAAGGTGATTTATGCATCCTATGTTTTACATTGCAGGTTCCCAGGCTTAGCTCCTACCTGTACCAGTAGTTACTGGTTGTGCGCTACATTTATTATTTGTGCTACATTTACAAGGTGATTTATGCATCCTATGTTTTACATTGCAGGTTCTCAGGCTTAGCTCCTAACTGTACCAGTAGTTACTGGGTGTGCGCTACATTTATTATTTGTGCTACATTTACAAGGTGATTTATGCATCCTATGTTTTACATTGCAGGTTCCCAGGCTTAGCTCCTACCTGTACCAGTAGTTACTGGTTGTGCGCTACATTTATTATTTGTGCTACATTTACAAGGTGATTTATGCATCCTATGTTTTACATTGCAGGTTCTCAGGCTTAGCTCCTAACTGTACCAGTAGTTACTGGTTGTGCGCTACATTTATTATTTGTGCTACATTTACAAGGTGATTTATGCATCCTATGTTTTACATTGCAGGTTCCCAGGCTTAGCTCCTACCTGTACCAGTAGTTACTGGTTGTGCGCTACATTTATTATTTGTGCTACATTTACAAGGTGATTTATGCATCCTATGTTTTACATTGCAGGTTCTCAGGCTTAGCTCCTAACTGTACCAGTAGTTACTGGTTGTGCGCTACATTTATTATTTGTGCTACATTTACAAGGTGATTTATGCATCCTATGTTTTACATTGCAGGTTCTCAGGCTTAGCTCCTACCTGTACCAGTAGTTACTGGGTGTGCGCTACATTTATTATTTGTGCTACATTTACAAGGTGATTTATGCATCCTATGTTTTACATTGCAGGTTCTCAGGCTTAGCTCCTAACTGTACCAGTAGTTACTGGTTGTGCGCTACATTTATTATTTGTGCTACATTTACAAGGTGATTTATGCATCCTATGTTTTACATTGCAGGTTCCCAGGCTTAGCTCCTAACTGTACCAGTAGTTACTGGTTGTGCGCTACATTTATTATTTGTGCTACATTTACAAGGTGATTTATGCATCCTATGTTTTACATTGCAGGTTCCCAGGCTTAGCTCCTAACTGTACCAGTAGTTACTGGTTGTGCGCTACATTTATTATTTGTGCTACATTTACAAGGTGATTTATGCATCCTATGTTTTACATTGCAGGTTCTCAGGCTTAGCTCCTAACTGTACCAGTAGTTACTGGTTGTGCGCTACATTTATTATTTGTGCTACATTTACAAGGTGATTTATGCATCCTATGTTTTACATTGCAGGTTCTCAGGCTTAGCTCCTAACTGTACCAGTAGTTACTGGTTGTGCGCTACATTTATTATTTGTGCTACATTTACAAGGTGATTTATGCATCCTATGTTTTACATTGCAGGTTCTCAGGCTTAGCTCCTAACTGTACCAGTAGTTACTGGTTGTGCGCTACATTTATTATTTGTGCTACATTTACAAGGTGATTTATGCATCCTATGTTTTACATTGCAGGTTCCCAGGCTTAGCTCCTAACTGTACCAGTAGTTACTGGTTGTGCGCTACATTTATTATTTGTGCTACATTTACAAGGTGATTTATGCATCCTATGTTTTACATTGCAGGTTCTCAGGCTTAGCTCCTAACTGTACCAGTAGTTACTGGTTGTGCGCTACATTTATTATTTGTGCTACATTTACAAGGTGATTTATGCATCCTATGTTTTACATTGCAGGTTCTCAGGCTTAGCTCCTAACTGTACCAGTAGTTACTGGTTGTGCGCTACATTTATTATTTGTGCTACATTTACAAGGTGATTTATGCATCCTATGTTTTACATTGCAGGTTCTCAGGCTTAGCTCCTAACTGTACCAGTAGTTACTGGTTGTGCGCTACATTTATTATTTGTGCTACATTTACAAGGTGATTTATGCATCCTATGTTTTACATTGCAGGTTCCCAGGCTTAGCTCCTACCTGTACCAGTAGTTACTGGTTGTGCGCTACATTTATTATTTGTGCTACATTTACAAGGTGATTTATGCATCCTATGTTTTACATTGCAGGTTCCCAGGCTTAGCTCCTAACTGTACCAGTAGTTACTGGGTGTGCGCTACATTTATTATTTGTGCTACATTTACAAGGTGATTTATGCATCCTATGTTTTACATTGCAGGTTCCCAGGCTTAGCTCCTAACTGTACCAGTAGTTACTGGTTGTGCGCTACATTTATTATTTGTGCTACATTTACAAGGTGATTTATGCATCCTATGTTTTACATTGCAGGTTCCCAGGCTTAGCTCCTAACTGTACCAGTAGTTACTGGTTGTGCGCTACATTTATTATTTGTGCTACATTTACAAGGTGATTTATGCATCCTATGTTTTACATTGCAGGTTCCCAGGCTTAGCTCCTACCTGTACCAGTAGTTACTGGGTGTGCGCTACATTTATTATTTGTGCTACATTTACAAGGTGATTTATGCATCCTATGTTTTACATTGCAGGTTCCCAGGCTTAGCTCCTAACTGTACCAGTAGTTACTGGTTGTGCGCTACATTTATTATTTGTGCTACATTTACAAGGTGATTTATGCATCCTATGTTTTACATTGCAGGTTCCCAGGCTTAGCTCCTAACTGTACCAGTAGTTACTGGTTGTGCGCTACATTTATTATTTGTGCTACATTTACAAGGTGATTTATGCATCCTATGTTTTACATTGCAGGTTCTCAGGCTTAGCTCCTACCTGTACCAGTAGTTACTGGTTGTGCGCTACATTTATTATTTGTGCTACATTTACAAGGTGATTTATGCATCCTATGTTTTACATTGCAGGTTCTCAGGCTTAGCTCCTAACTGTACCAGTAGTTACTGGTTGTGCGCTACATTTATTATTTGTGCTACATTTACAAGGTGATTTATGCATCCTATGTTTTACATTGCAGGTTCTCAGGCTTAGCTCCTAACTGTACCAGTAGTTACTGGTTGTGCGCTACATTTATTATTTGTGCTACATTTACAAGGTGATTTATGCATCCTATGTTTTACATTGCAGGTTCTCAGGCTTAGCTCCTAACTGTACCAGTAGTTACTGGTTGTGCGCTACATTTATTATTTGTGCTACATTTACAAGGTGATTTATGCATCCTATGTTTTACATTGCAGGTTCCCAGGCTTAGCTCCTAACTGTACCAGTAGTTACTGGTTGTGCGCTACATTTATTATTTGTGCTACATTTACAAGGTGATTTATGCATCCTATGTTTTACATTGCAGGTTCCCAGGCTTAGCTCCTACCTGTACCAGTAGTTACTGGTTGTGCGCTACATTTATTATTTGTGCTACATTTACAAGGTGATTTATGCATCCTATGTTTTACATTGCAGGTTCTCAGGCTTAGCTCCTAACTGTACCAGTAGTTACTGGTTGTGCGCTACATTTATTATTTGTGCTACATTTACAAGGTGATTTATGCATCCTATGTTTTACATTGCAGGTTCTCAGGCTTAGCTCCTAACTGTACCAGTAGTTACTGGTTGTGCGCTACATTTATTATTTGTGCTACATTTACAAGGTGATTTATGCATCCTATGTTTTACATTGCAGGTTCCCAGGCTTAGCTCCTAACTGTACCAGTAGTTACTGGTTGTGCGCTACATTTATTATTTGTGCTACATTTACAAGGTGATTTATGCATCCTATGTTTTACATTGCAGGTTCCCAGGCTTAGCTCCTAACTGTACCAGTAGTTACTGGTTGTGCGCTACATTTATTATTTGTGCTACATTTACAAGGTGATTTATGCATCCTATGTTTTACATTGCAGGTTCTCAGGCTTAGCTCCTACCTGTACCAGTAGTTACTGGTTGTGCGCTACATTTATTATTTGTGCTACATTTACAAGGTGATTTATGCATCCTATGTTTTACATTGCAGGTTCTCAGGCTTAGCTCCTAACTGTACCAGTAGTTACTGGTTGTGCGCTACATTTATTATTTGTGCTACATTTACAAGGTGATTTATGCATCCTATGTTTTACATTGCAGGTTCTCAGGCTTAGCTCCTACCTGTACCAGTAGTTACTGGTTGTGCGCTACATTTATTATTTGTGCTACATTTACAAGGTGATTTATGCATCCTATGTTTTACATTGCAGGTTCCCAGGCTTAGCTCCTAACTGTACCAGTAGTTACTGGTTGTGCGCTACATTTATTATTTGTGCTACATTTACAAGGTGATTTATGCATCCTATGTTTTACATTGCAGGTTCTCAGGCTTAGCTCCTACCTGTACCAGTAGTTACTGGTTGTGCGCTACATTTATTATTTGTGCTACATTTACAAGGTGATTTATGCATCCTATGTTTTACATTGCAGGTTCTCAGGCTTAGCTCCTAACTGTACCAGTAGTTACTGGTTGTGCGCTACATTTATTATTTGTGCTACATTTACAAGGTGATTTATGCATCCTATGTTTTACATTGCAGGTTCTCAGGCTTAGCTCCTAACTGTACCAGTAGTTACTGGGTGTGCGCTACATTTATTATTTGTGCTACATTTACAAGGTGATTTATGCATCCTATGTTTTACATTGCAGGTTCCCAGGCTTAGCTCCTACCTGTACCAGTAGTTACTGGTTGTGCGCTACATTTATTATTTGTGCTACATTTACAAGGTGATTTATGCATCCTATGTTTTACATTGCAGGTTCCCAGGCTTAGCTCCTAACTGTACCAGTAGTTACTGGTTGTGCGCTACATTTATTATTTGTGCTACATTTACAAGGTGATTTATGCATCCTATGTTTTACATTGCAGGTTCCCAGGCTTAGCTCCTAACTGTACCAGTAGTTACTGGTTGTGCGCTACATTTATTATTTGTGCTACATTTACAAGGTGATTTATGCATCCTATGTTTTACATTGCAGGTTCTCAGGCTTAGCTCCTAACTGTACCAGTAGTTACTGGTTGTGCGCTACATTTATTATTTGTGCTACATTTACAAGGTGATTTATGCATCCTATGTTTTACATTGCAGGTTCTCAGGCTTAGCTCCTAACTGTACCAGTAGTTACTGGTTGTGCGCTACATTTATTATTTGTGCTACATTTACAAGGTGATTTATGCATCCTATGTTTTACATTGCAGGTTCCCAGGCTTAGCTCCTAACTGTACCAGTAGTTACTGGTTGTGCGCTACATTTATTATTTGTGCTACATTTACAAGGTGATTTATGCATCCTATGTTTTACATTGCAGGTTCCCAGGCTTAGCTCCTAACTGTACCAGTAGTTACTGGTTGTGCGCTACATTTATTATTTGTGCTACATTTACAAGGTGATTTATGCATCCTATGTTTTACATTGCAGGTTCCCAGGCTTAGCTCCTAACTGTACCAGTAGTTACTGGTTGTGCGCTACATTTATTATTTGTGCTACATTTACAAGGTGATTTATGCATCCTATGTTTTACATTGCAGGTTCTCAGGCTTAGCTCCTACCTGTACCAGTAGTTACTGGTTGTGCGCTACATTTATTATTTGTGCTACATTTACAAGGTGATTTATGCATCCTATGTTTTACATTGCAGGTTCTCAGGCTTAGCTCCTACCTGTACCAGTAGTTACTGGGTGTGCGCTACATTTATTATTTGTGCTACATTTACAAGGTGATTTATGCATCCTATGTTTTACATTGCAGGTTCCCAGGCTTAGCTCCTAACTGTACCAGTAGTTACTGGTTGTGCGCTACATTTATTATTTGTGCTACATTTACAAGGTGATTTATGCATCCTATGTTTTACATTGCAGGTTCTCAGGCTTAGCTCCTAACTGTACCAGTAGTTACTGGGTGTGCGCTACATTTATTATTTGTGCTACATTTACAAGGTGATTTATGCATCCTATGTTTTACATTGCAGGTTCCCAGGCTTAGCTCCTAACTGTACCAGTAGTTACTGGTTGTGCGCTACATTTATTATTTGTGCTACATTTACAAGGTGATTTATGCATCCTATGTTTTACATTGCAGGTTCTCAGGCTTAGCTCCTAACTGTACCAGTAGTTACTGGTTGTGCGCTACATTTATTATTTGTGCTACATTTACAAGGTGATTTATGCATCCTATGTTTTACATTGCAGGTTCTCAGGCTTAGCTCCTACCTGTACCAGTAGTTACTGGTTGTGCGCTACATTTATTATTTGTGCTACATTTACAAGGTGATTTATGCATCCTATGTTTTACATTGCAGGTTCTCAGGCTTAGCTCCTAACTGTACCAGTAGTTACTGGTTGTGCGCTACATTTATTATTTGTGCTACATTTACAAGGTGATTTATGCATCCTATGTTTTACATTGCAGGTTCCCAGGCTTAGCTCCTAACTGTACCAGTAGTTACTGGTTGTGCGCTACATTTATTATTTGTGCTACATTTACAAGGTGATTTATGCATCCTATGTTTTACATTGCAGGTTCCCAGGCTTAGCTCCTAACTGTACCAGTAGTTACTGGTTGTGCGCTACATTTATTATTTGTGCTACATTTACAAGGTGATTTATGCATCCTATGTTTTACATTGCAGGTTCTCAGGCTTAGCTCCTACCTGTACCAGTAGTTACTGGTTGTGCGCTACATTTATTATTTGTGCTACATTTACAAGGTGATTTATGCATCCTATGTTTTACATTGCAGGTTCTCAGGCTTAGCTCCTACCTGTACCAGTAGTTACTGGGTGTGCGCTACATTTATTATTTGTGCTACATTTACAAGGTGATTTATGCATCCTATGTTTTACATTGCAGGTTCCCAGGCTTAGCTCCTAACTGTACCAGTAGTTACTGGTTGTGCGCTACATTTATTATTTGTGCTACATTTACAAGGTGATTTATGCATCCTATGTTTTACATTGCAGGTTCCCAGGCTTAGCTCCTAACTGTACCAGTAGTTACTGGTTGTGCGCTACATTTATTATTTGTGCTACATTTACAAGGTGATTTATGCATCCTATGTTTTACATTGCAGGTTCTCAGGCTTAGCTCCTAACTGTACCAGTAGTTACTGGTTGTGCGCTACATTTATTATTTGTGCTACATTTACAAGGTGATTTATGCATCCTATGTTTTACATTGCAGGTTCTCAGGCTTAGCTCCTAACTGTACCAGTAGTTACTGGTTGTGCGCTACATTTATTATTTGTGCTACATTTACAAGGTGATTTATGCATCCTATGTTTTACATTGCAGGTTCCCAGGCTTAGCTCCTAACTGTACCAGTAGTTACTGGTTGTGCGCTACATTTATTATTTGTGCTACATTTACAAGGTGATTTATGCATCCTATGTTTTACATTGCAGGTTCCCAGGCTTAGCTCCTAACTGTACCAGTAGTTACTGGTTGTGCGCTACATTTATTATTTGTGCTACATTTACAAGGTGATTTATGCATCCTATGTTTTACATTGCAGGTTCTCAGGCTTAGCTCCTAACTGTACCAGTAGTTACTGGTTGTGCGCTACATTTATTATTTGTGCTACATTTACAAGGTGATTTATGCATCCTATGTTTTACATTGCAGGTTCCCAGGCTTAGCTCCTACCTGTACCAGTAGTTACTGGGTGTGCGCTACATTTATTATTTGTGCTACATTTACAAGGTGATTTATGCATCCTATGTTTTACATTGCAGGTTCCCAGGCTTAGCTCCTAACTGTACCAGTAGTTACTGGTTGTGCGCTACATTTATTATTTGTGCTACATTTACAAGGTGATTTATGCATCCTATGTTTTACATTGCAGGTTCTCAGGCTTAGCTCCTAACTGTACCAGTAGTTACTGGTTGTGCGCTACATTTATTATTTGTGCTACATTTACAAGGTGATTTATGCATCCTATGTTTTACATTGCAGGTTCCCAGGCTTAGCTCCTACCTGTACCAGTAGTTACTGGGTGTGCGCTACATTTATTATTTGTGCTACATTTACAAGGTGATTTATGCATCCTATGTTTTACATTGCAGGTTCTCAGGCTTAGCTCCTAACTGTACCAGTAGTTACTGGTTGTGCGCTACATTTATTATTTGTGCTACATTTACAAGGTGATTTATGCATCCTATGTTTTACATTGCAGGTTCCCAGGCTTAGCTCCTACCTGTACCAGTAGTTACTGGGTGTGCGCTACATTTATTATTTGTGCTACATTTACAAGGTGATTTATGCATCCTATGTTTTACATTGCAGGTTCTCAGGCTTAGCTCCTAACTGTACCAGTAGTTACTGGTTGTGCGCTACATTTATTATTTGTGCTACATTTACAAGGTGATTTATGCATCCTATGTTTTACATTGCAGGTTCCCAGGCTTAGCTCCTAACTGTACCAGTAGTTACTGGTTGTGCGCTACATTTATTATTTGTGCTACATTTACAAGGTGATTTATGCATCCTATGTTTTACATTGCAGGTTCCCAGGCTTAGCTCCTAACTGTACCAGTAGTTACTGGGTGTGCGCTACATTTATTATTTGTGCTACATTTACAAGGTGATTTATGCATCCTATGTTTTACATTGCAGGTTCCCAGGCTTAGCTCCTAACTGTACCAGTAGTTACTGGTTGTGCGCTACATTTATTATTTGTGCTACATTTACAAGGTGATTTATGCATCCTATGTTTTACATTGCAGGTTCTCAGGCTTAGCTCCTAACTGTACCAGTAGTTACTGGTTGTGCGCTACATTTATTATTTGTGCTACATTTACAAGGTGATTTATGCATCCTATGTTTTACATTGCAGGTTCCCAGGCTTAGCTCCTACCTGTACCAGTAGTTACTGGTTGTGCGCTACATTTATTATTTGTGCTACATTTACAAGGTGATTTATGCATCCTATGTTTTACATTGCAGGTTCTCAGGCTTAGCTCCTAACTGTACCAGTAGTTACTGGTTGTGCGCTACATTTATTATTTGTGCTACATTTACAAGGTGATTTATGCATCCTATGTTTTACATTGCAGGTTCCCAGGCTTAGCTCCTAACTGTACCAGTAGTTACTGGTTGTGCGCTACATTTATTATTTGTGCTACATTTACAAGGTGATTTATGCATCCTATGTTTTACATTGCAGGTTCCCAGGCTTAGCTCCTAACTGTACCAGTAGTTACTGGTTGTGCGCTACATTTATTATTTGTGCTACATTTACAAGGTGATTTATGCATCCTATGTTTTACATTGCAGGTTCCCAGGCTTAGCTCCTACCTGTACCAGTAGTTACTGGTTGTGCGCTACATTTATTATTTGTGCTACATTTACAAGGTGATTTATGCATCCTATGTTTTACATTGCAGGTTCTCAGGCTTAGCTCCTACCTGTACCAGTAGTTACTGGGTGTGCGCTACATTTATTATTTGTGCTACATTTACAAGGTGATTTATGCATCCTATGTTTTACATTGCAGGTTCTCAGGCTTAGCTCCTAACTGTACCAGTAGTTACTGGTTGTGCGCTACATTTATTATTTGTGCTACATTTACAAGGTGATTTATGCATCCTATGTTTTACATTGCAGGTTCCCAGGCTTAGCTCCTAACTGTACCAGTAGTTACTGGTTGTGCGCTACATTTATTATTTGTGCTACATTTACAAGGTGATTTATGCATCCTATGTTTTACATTGCAGGTTCTCAGGCTTAGCTCCTAACTGTACCAGTAGTTACTGGTTGTGCGCTACATTTATTATTTGTGCTACATTTACAAGGTGATTTATGCATCCTATGTTTTACATTGCAGGTTCCCAGGCTTAGCTCCTAACTGTACCAGTAGTTACTGGGTGTGCGCTACATTTATTATTTGTGCTACATTTACAAGGTGATTTATGCATCCTATGTTTTACATTGCAGGTTCTCAGGCTTAGCTCCTACCTGTACCAGTAGTTACTGGTTGTGCGCTACATTTATTATTTGTGCTACATTTACAAGGTGATTTATGCATCCTATGTTTTACATTGCAGGTTCTCAGGCTTAGCTCCTAACTGTACCAGTAGTTACTGGTTGTGCGCTACATTTATTATTTGTGCTACATTTACAAGGTGATTTATGCATCCTATGTTTTACATTGCAGGTTCTCAGGCTTAGCTCCTAACTGTACCAGTAGTTACTGGTTGTGCGCTACATTTATTATTTGTGCTACATTTACAAGGTGATTTATGCATCCTATGTTTTACATTGCAGGTTCTCAGGCTTAGCTCCTAACTGTACCAGTAGTTACTGGTTGTGCGCTACATTTATTATTTGTGCTACATTTACAAGGTGATTTATGCATCCTATGTTTTACATTGCAGGTTCCCAGGCTTAGCTCCTAACTGTACCAGTAGTTACTGGTTGTGCGCTACATTTATTATTTGTGCTACATTTACAAGGTGATTTATGCATCCTATGTTTTACATTGCAGGTTCCCAGGCTTAGCTCCTACCTGTACCAGTAGTTACTGGTTGTGCGCTACATTTATTATTTGTGCTACATTTACAAGGTGATTTATGCATCCTATGTTTTACATTGCAGGTTCTCAGGCTTAGCTCCTAACTGTACCAGTAGTTACTGGTTGTGCGCTACATTTATTATTTGTGCTACATTTACAAGGTGATTTATGCATCCTATGTTTTACATTGCAGGTTCTCAGGCTTAGCTCCTAACTGTACCAGTAGTTACTGGTTGTGCGCTACATTTATTATTTGTGCTACATTTACAAGGTGATTTATGCATCCTATGTTTTACATTGCAGGTTCTCAGGCTTAGCTCCTAACTGTACCAGTAGTTACTGGTTGTGCGCTACATTTATTATTTGTGCTACATTTACAAGGTGATTTATGCATCCTATGTTTTACATTGCAGGTTCCCAGGCTTAGCTCCTACCTGTACCAGTAGTTACTGGTTGTGCGCTACATTTATTATTTGTGCTACATTTACAAGGTGATTTATGCATCCTATGTTTTACATTGCAGGTTCTCAGGCTTAGCTCCTAACTGTACCAGTAGTTACTGGTTGTGCGCTACATTTATTATTTGTGCTACATTTACAAGGTGATTTATGCATCCTATGTTTTACATTGCAGGTTCTCAGGCTTAGCTCCTAACTGTACCAGTAGTTACTGGGTGTGCGCTACATTTATTATTTGTGCTACATTTACAAGGTGATTTATGCATCCTATGTTTTACATTGCAGGTTCCCAGGCTTAGCTCCTACCTGTACCAGTAGTTACTGGTTGTGCGCTACATTTATTATTTGTGCTACATTTACAAGGTGATTTATGCATCCTATGTTTTACATTGCAGGTTCCCAGGCTTAGCTCCTACCTGTACCAGTAGTTACTGGTTGTGCGCTACATTTATTATTTGTGCTACATTTACAAGGTGATTTATGCATCCTATGTTTTACATTGCAGGTTCTCAGGCTTAGCTCCTAACTGTACCAGTAGTTACTGGTTGTGCGCTACATTTATTATTTGTGCTACATTTACAAGGTGATTTATGCATCCTATGTTTTACATTGCAGGTTCCCAGGCTTAGCTCCTAACTGTACCAGTAGTTACTGGTTGTGCGCTACATTTATTATTTGTGCTACATTTACAAGGTGATTTATGCATCCTATGTTTTACATTGCAGGTTCTCAGGCTTAGCTCCTACCTGTACCAGTAGTTACTGGTTGTGCGCTACATTTATTATTTGTGCTACATTTACAAGGTGATTTATGCATCCTATGTTTTACATTGCAGGTTCCCAGGCTTAGCTCCTAACTGTACCAGTAGTTACTGGTTGTGCGCTACATTTATTATTTGTGCTACATTTACAAGGTGATTTATGCATCCTATGTTTTACATTGCAGGTTCTCAGGCTTAGCTCCTAACTGTACCAGTAGTTACTGGTTGTGCGCTACATTTATTATTTGTGCTACATTTACAAGGTGATTTATGCATCCTATGTTTTACATTGCAGGTTCTCAGGCTTAGCTCCTAACTGTACCAGTAGTTACTGGGTGTGCGCTACATTTATTATTTGTGCTACATTTACAAGGTGATTTATGCATCCTATGTTTTACATTGCAGGTTCCCAGGCTTAGCTCCTAACTGTACCAGTAGTTACTGGTTGTGCGCTACATTTATTATTTGTGCTACATTTACAAGGTGATTTATGCATCCTATGTTTTACATTGCAGGTTCTCAGGCTTAGCTCCTAACTGTACCAGTAGTTACTGGGTGTGCGCTACATTTATTATTTGTGCTACATTTACAAGGTGATTTATGCATCCTATGTTTTACATTGCAGGTTCCCAGGCTTAGCTCCTAACTGTACCAGTAGTTACTGGTTGTGCGCTACATTTATTATTTGTGCTACATTTACAAGGTGATTTATGCATCCTATGTTTTACATTGCAGGTTCTCAGGCTTAGCTCCTACCTGTACCAGTAGTTACTGGTTGTGCGCTACATTTATTATTTGTGCTACATTTACAAGGTGATTTATGCATCCTATGTTTTACATTGCAGGTTCCCAGGCTTAGCTCCTAACTGTACCAGTAGTTACTGGTTGTGCGCTACATTTATTATTTGTGCTACATTTACAAGGTGATTTATGCATCCTATGTTTTACATTGCAGGTTCTCAGGCTTAGCTCCTACCTGTACCAGTAGTTACTGGTTGTGCGCTACATTTATTATTTGTGCTACATTTACAAGGTGATTTATGCATCCTATGTTTTACATTGCAGGTTCTCAGGCTTAGCTCCTAACTGTACCAGTAGTTACTGGGTGTGCGCTACATTTATTATTTGTGCTACATTTACAAGGTGATTTATGCATCCTATGTTTTACATTGCAGGTTCCCAGGCTTAGCTCCTACCTGTACCAGTAGTTACTGGTTGTGCGCTACATTTATTATTTGTGCTACATTTACAAGGTGATTTATGCATCCTATGTTTTACATTGCAGGTTCCCAGGCTTAGCTCCTAACTGTACCAGTAGTTACTGGTTGTGCGCTACATTTATTATTTGTGCTACATTTACAAGGTGATTTATGCATCCTATGTTTTACATTGCAGGTTCTCAGGCTTAGCTCCTAACTGTACCAGTAGTTACTGGTTGTGCGCTACATTTATTATTTGTGCTACATTTACAAGGTGATTTATGCATCCTATGTTTTACATTGCAGGTTCTCAGGCTTAGCTCCTAACTGTACCAGTAGTTACTGGGTGTGCGCTACATTTATTATTTGTGCTACATTTACAAGGTGATTTATGCATCCTATGTTTTACATTGCAGGTTCTCAGGCTTAGCTCCTACCTGTACCAGTAGTTACTGGTTGTGCGCTACATTTATTATTTGTGCTACATTTACAAGGTGATTTATGCATCCTATGTTTTACATTGCAGGTTCTCAGGCTTAGCTCCTAACTGTACCAGTAGTTACTGGTTGTGCGCTACATTTATTATTTGTGCTACATTTACAAGGTGATTTATGCATCCTATGTTTTACATTGCAGGTTCTCAGGCTTAGCTCCTAACTGTACCAGTAGTTACTGGGTGTGCGCTACATTTATTATTTGTGCTACATTTACAAGGTGATTTATGCATCCTATGTTTTACATTGCAGGTTCCCAGGCTTAGCTCCTAACTGTACCAGTAGTTACTGGTTGTGCGCTACATTTATTATTTGTGCTACATTTACAAGGTGATTTATGCATCCTATGTTTTACATTGCAGGTTCTCAGGCTTAGCTCCTAACTGTACCAGTAGTTACTGGTTGTGCGCTACATTTATTATTTGTGCTACATTTACAAGGTGATTTATGCATCCTATGTTTTACATTGCAGGTTCCCAGGCTTAGCTCCTAACTGTACCAGTAGTTACTGGGTGTGCGCTACATTTATTATTTGTGCTACATTTACAAGGTGATTTATGCATCCTATGTTTTACATTGCAGGTTCTCAGGCTTAGCTCCTAACTGTACCAGTAGTTACTGGGTGTGCGCTACATTTATTATTTGTGCTACATTTACAAGGTGATTTATGCATCCTATGTTTTACATTGCAGGTTCCCAGGCTTAGCTCCTAACTGTACCAGTAGTTACTGGTTGTGCGCTACATTTATTATTTGTGCTACATTTACAAGGTGATTTATGCATCCTATGTTTTACATTGCAGGTTCCCAGGCTTAGCTCCTAACTGTACCAGTAGTTACTGGTTGTGCGCTACATTTATTATTTGTGCTACATTTACAAGGTGATTTATGCATCCTATGTTTTACATTGCAGGTTCCCAGGCTTAGCTCCTAACTGTACCAGTAGTTACTGGTTGTGCGCTACATTTATTATTTGTGCTACATTTACAAGGTGATTTATGCATCCTATGTTTTACATTGCAGGTTCTCAGGCTTAGCTCCTACCTGTACCAGTAGTTACTGGTTGTGCGCTACATTTATTATTTGTGCTACATTTACAAGGTGATTTATGCATCCTATGTTTTACATTGCAGGTTCTCAGGCTTAGCTCCTACCTGTACCAGTAGTTACTGGTTGTGCGCTACATTTATTATTTGTGCTACATTTACAAGGTGATTTATGCATCCTATGTTTTACATTGCAGGTTCCCAGGCTTAGCTCCTAACTGTACCAGTAGTTACTGGGTGTGCGCTACATTTATTATTTGTGCTACATTTACAAGGTGATTTATGCATCCTATGTTTTACATTGCAGGTTCTCAGGCTTAGCTCCTAACTGTACCAGTAGTTACTGGTTGTGCGCTACATTTATTATTTGTGCTACATTTACAAGGTGATTTATGCATCCTATGTTTTACATTGCAGGTTCTCAGGCTTAGCTCCTAACTGTACCAGTAGTTACTGGTTGTGCGCTACATTTATTATTTGTGCTACATTTACAAGGTGATTTATGCATCCTATGTTTTACATTGCAGGTTCTCAGGCTTAGCTCCTACCTGTACCAGTAGTTACTGGTTGTGCGCTACATTTATTATTTGTGCTACATTTACAAGGTGATTTATGCATCCTATGTTTTACATTGCAGGTTCCCAGGCTTAGCTCCTAACTGTACCAGTAGTTACTGGTTGTGCGCTACATTTATTATTTGTGCTACATTTACAAGGTGATTTATGCATCCTATGTTTTACATTGCAGGTTCTCAGGCTTAGCTCCTAACTGTACCAGTAGTTACTGGTTGTGCGCTACATTTATTATTTGTGCTACATTTACAAGGTGATTTATGCATCCTATGTTTTACATTGCAGGTTCTCAGGCTTAGCTCCTAACTGTACCAGTAGTTACTGGTTGTGCGCTACATTTATTATTTGTGCTACATTTACAAGGTGATTTATGCATCCTATGTTTTACATTGCAGGTTCCCAGGCTTAGCTCCTAACTGTACCAGTAGTTACTGGTTGTGCGCTACATTTATTATTTGTGCTACATTTACAAGGTGATTTATGCATCCTATGTTTTACATTGCAGGTTCTCAGGCTTAGCTCCTACCTGTACCAGTAGTTACTGGTTGTGCGCTACATTTATTATTTGTGCTACATTTACAAGGTGATTTATGCATCCTATGTTTTACATTGCAGGTTCTCAGGCTTAGCTCCTACCTGTACCAGTAGTTACTGGTTGTGCGCTACATTTATTATTTGTGCTACATTTACAAGGTGATTTATGCATCCTATGTTTTACATTGCAGGTTCTCAGGCTTAGCTCCTAACTGTACCAGTAGTTACTGGTTGTGCGCTACATTTATTATTTGTGCTACATTTACAAGGTGATTTATGCATCCTATGTTTTACATTGCAGGTTCTCAGGCTTAGCTCCTACCTGTACCAGTAGTTACTGGTTGTGCGCTACATTTATTATTTGTGCTACATTTACAAGGTGATTTATGCATCCTATGTTTTACATTGCAGGTTCCCAGGCTTAGCTCCTAACTGTACCAGTAGTTACTGGTTGTGCGCTACATTTATTATTTGTGCTACATTTACAAGGTGATTTATGCATCCTATGTTTTACATTGCAGGTTCTCAGGCTTAGCTCCTAACTGTACCAGTAGTTACTGGTTGTGCGCTACATTTATTATTTGTGCTACATTTACAAGGTGATTTATGCATCCTATGTTTTACATTGCAGGTTCTCAGGCTTAGCTCCTAACTGTACCAGTAGTTACTGGTTGTGCGCTACATTTATTATTTGTGCTACATTTACAAGGTGATTTATGCATCCTATGTTTTACATTGCAGGTTCCCAGGCTTAGCTCCTACCTGTACCAGTAGTTACTGGTTGTGCGCTACATTTATTATTTGTGCTACATTTACAAGGTGATTTATGCATCCTATGTTTTACATTGCAGGTTCTCAGGCTTAGCTCCTAACTGTACCAGTAGTTACTGGTTGTGCGCTACATTTATTATTTGTGCTACATTTACAAGGTGATTTATGCATCCTATGTTTTACATTGCAGGTTCTCAGGCTTAGCTCCTAACTGTACCAGTAGTTACTGGTTGTGCGCTACATTTATTATTTGTGCTACATTTACAAGGTGATTTATGCATCCTATGTTTTACATTGCAGGTTCTCAGGCTTAGCTCCTAACTGTACCAGTAGTTACTGGTTGTGCGCTACATTTATTATTTGTGCTACATTTACAAGGTGATTTATGCATCCTATGTTTTACATTGCAGGTTCCCAGGCTTAGCTCCTACCTGTACCAGTAGTTACTGGTTGTGCGCTACATTTATTATTTGTGCTACATTTACAAGGTGATTTATGCATCCTATGTTTTACATTGCAGGTTCTCAGGCTTAGCTCCTAACTGTACCAGTAGTTACTGGTTGTGCGCTACATTTATTATTTGTGCTACATTTACAAGGTGATTTATGCATCCTATGTTTTACATTGCAGGTTCTCAGGCTTAGCTCCTAACTGTACCAGTAGTTACTGGTTGTGCGCTACATTTATTATTTGTGCTACATTTACAAGGTGATTTATGCATCCTATGTTTTACATTGCAGGTTCTCAGGCTTAGCTCCTACCTGTACCAGTAGTTACTGGTTGTGCGCTACATTTATTATTTGTGCTACATTTACAAGGTGATTTATGCATCCTATGTTTTACATTGCAGGTTCCCAGGCTTAGCTCCTAACTGTACCAGTAGTTACTGGTTGTGCGCTACATTTATTATTTGTGCTACATTTACAAGGTGATTTATGCATCCTATGTTTTACATTGCAGGTTCCCAGGCTTAGCTCCTACCTGTACCAGTAGTTACTGGTTGTGCGCTACATTTATTATTTGTGCTACATTTACAAGGTGATTTATGCATCCTATGTTTTACATTGCAGGTTCTCAGGCTTAGCTCCTAACTGTACCAGTAGTTACTGGTTGTGCGCTACATTTATTATTTGTGCTACATTTACAAGGTGATTTATGCATCCTATGTTTTACATTGCAGGTTCTCAGGCTTAGCTCCTACCTGTACCAGTAGTTACTGGTTGTGCGCTACATTTATTATTTGTGCTACATTTACAAGGTGATTTATGCATCCTATGTTTTACATTGCAGGTTCTCAGGCTTAGCTCCTAACTGTACCAGTAGTTACTGGTTGTGCGCTACATTTATTATTTGTGCTACATTTACAAGGTGATTTATGCATCCTATGTTTTACATTGCAGGTTCTCAGGCTTAGCTCCTAACTGTACCAGTAGTTACTGGTTGTGCGCTACATTTATTATTTGTGCTACATTTACAAGGTGATTTATGCATCCTATGTTTTACATTGCAGGTTCTCAGGCTTAGCTCCTAACTGTACCAGTAGTTACTGGGTGTGCGCTACATTTATTATTTGTGCTACATTTACAAGGTGATTTATGCATCCTATGTTTTACATTGCAGGTTCTCAGGCTTAGCTCCTACCTGTACCAGTAGTTACTGGTTGTGCGCTACATTTATTATTTGTGCTACATTTACAAGGTGATTTATGCATCCTATGTTTTACATT
This sequence comes from Calotriton arnoldi, assembly GCA_963921515.1. Taxonomy (NCBI): domain Eukaryota; kingdom Metazoa; phylum Chordata; class Amphibia; order Caudata; family Salamandridae; genus Calotriton; species Calotriton arnoldi. The sequence continues at coordinate 27,728 of CAWUFW010009131.1, forward strand.
GCAGGTTCCCAGGCTTAGCTCCTACCTGTACCAGTAGTTACTGGTTGTGCGCTACATTTATTATTTGTGCTACATTTACAAGGTGATTTATGCATCCTATGTTTTACATTGCAGGTTCTCAGGCTTAGCTCCTAACTGTACCAGTAGTTACTGGTTGTGCGCTACATTTATTATTTGTGCTACATTTACAAGGTGATTTATGCATCCTATGTTTTACATTGCAGGTTCTCAGGCTTAGCTCCTAACTGTACCAGTAGTTACTGGTTGTGCGCTACATTTATTATTTGTGCTACATTTACAAGGTGATTTATGCATCCTATGTTTTACATTGCAGGTTCTCAGGCTTAGCTCCTAACTGTACCAGTAGTTACTGGTTGTGCGCTACATTTATTATTTGTGCTACATTTACAAGGTGATTTATGCATCCTATGTTTTACATTGCAGGTTCCCAGGCTTAGCTCCTAACTGTACCAGTAGTTACTGGTTGTGCGCTACATTTATTATTTGTGCTACATTTACAAGGTGATTTATGCATCCTATGTTTTACATTGCAGGTTCTCAGGCTTAGCTCCTAACTGTACCAGTAGTTACTGGTTGTGCGCTACATTTATTATTTGTGCTACATTTACAAGGTGATTTATGCATCCTATGTTTTACATTGCAGGTTCTCAGGCTTAGCTCCTAACTGTACCAGTAGTTACTGGTTGTGCGCTACATTTATTATTTGTGCTACATTTACAAGGTGATTTATGCATCCTATGTTTTACATTGCAGGTTCCCAGGCTTAGCTCCTAACTGTACCAGTAGTTACTGGGTGTGCGCTACATTTATTATTTGTGCTACATTTACAAGGTGATTTATGCATCCTATGTTTTACATTGCAGGTTCTCAGGCTTAGCTCCTACCTGTACCAGTAGTTACTGGTTGTGCGCTACATTTATTATTTGTGCTACATTTACAAGGTGATTTATGCATCCTATGTTTTACATTGCAGGTTCTCAGGCTTAGCTCCTAACTGTACCAGTAGTTACTGGTTGTGCGCTACATTTATTATTTGTGCTACATTTACAAGGTGATTTATGCATCCTATGTTTTACATTGCAGGTTCTCAGGCTTAGCTCCTACCTGTACCAGTAGTTACTGGTTGTGCGCTACATTTATTATTTGTGCTACATTTACAAGGTGATTTATGCATCCTATGTTTTACATTGCAGGTTCTCAGGCTTAGCTCCTAACTGTACCAGTAGTTACTGGTTGTGCGCTACATTTATTATTTGTGCTACATTTACAAGGTGATTTATGCATCCTATGTTTTACATTGCAGGTTCCCAGGCTTAGCTCCTACCTGTACCAGTAGTTACTGGTTGTGCGCTACATTTATTATTTGTGCTACATTTACAAGGTGATTTATGCATCCTATGTTTTACATTGCAGGTTCTCAGGCTTAGCTCCTAACTGTACCAGTAGTTACTGGTTGTGCGCTACATTTATTATTTGTGCTACATTTACAAGGTGATTTATGCATCCTATGTTTTACATTGCAGGTTCTCAGGCTTAGCTCCTACCTGTACCAGTAGTTACTGGTTGTGCGCTACATTTATTATTTGTGCTACATTTACAAGGTGATTTATGCATCCTATGTTTTACATTGCAGGTTCCCAGGCTTAGCTCCTAACTGTACCAGTAGTTACTGGTTGTGCGCTACATTTATTATTTGTGCTACATTTACAAGGTGATTTATGCATCCTATGTTTTACATTGCAGGTTCTCAGGCTTAGCTCCTAACTGTACCAGTAGTTACTGGTTGTGCGCTACATTTATTATTTGTGCTACATTTACAAGGTGATTTATGCATCCTATGTTTTACATTGCAGGTTCCCAGGCTTAGCTCCTACCTGTACCAGTAGTTACTGGTTGTGCGCTACATTTATTATTTGTGCTACATTTACAAGGTGATTTATGCATCCTATGTTTTACATTGCAGGTTCTCAGGCTTAGCTCCTACCTGTACCAGTAGTTACTGGTTGTGCGCTACATTTATTATTTGTGCTACATTTACAAGGTGATTTATGCATCCTATGTTTTACATTGCAGGTTCTCAGGCTTAGCTCCTAACTGTACCAGTAGTTACTGGTTGTGCGCTACATTTATTATTTGTGCTACATTTACAAGGTGATTTATGCATCCTATGTTTTACATTGCAGGTTCTCAGGCTTAGCTCCTACCTGTACCAGTAGTTACTGGTTGTGCGCTACATTTATTATTTGTGCTACATTTACAAGGTGATTTATGCATCCTATGTTTTACATTGCAGGTTCCCAGGCTTAGCTCCTAACTGTACCAGTAGTTACTGGTTGTGCGCTACATTTATTATTTGTGCTACATTTACAAGGTGATTTATGCATCCTATGTTTTACATTGCAGGTTCTCAGGCTTAGCTCCTACCTGTACCAGTAGTTACTGGTTGTGCGCTACATTTATTATTTGTGCTACATTTACAAGGTGATTTATGCATCCTATGTTTTACATTGCAGGTTCCCAGGCTTAGCTCCTAACTGTACCAGTAGTTACTGGTTGTGCGCTACATTTATTATTTGTGCTACATTTACAAGGTGATTTATGCATCCTATGTTTTACATTGCAGGTTCTCAGGCTTAGCTCCTAACTGTACCAGTAGTTACTGGGTGTGCGCTACATTTATTATTTGTGCTACATTTACAAGGTGATTTATGCATCCTATGTTTTACATTGCAGGTTCTCAGGCTTAGCTCCTAACTGTACCAGTAGTTACTGGTTGTGCGCTACATTTATTATTTGTGCTACATTTACAAGGTGATTTATGCATCCTATGTTTTACATTGCAGGTTCTCAGGCTTAGCTCCTACCTGTACCAGTAGTTACTGGTTGTGCGCTACATTTATTATTTGTGCTACATTTACAAGGTGATTTATGCATCCTATGTTTTACATTGCAGGTTCCCAGGCTTAGCTCCTAACTGTACCAGTAGTTACTGGTTGTGCGCTACATTTATTATTTGTGCTACATTTACAAGGTGATTTATGCATCCTATGTTTTACATTGCAGGTTCTCAGGCTTAGCTCCTACCTGTACCAGTAGTTACTGGTTGTGCGCTACATTTATTATTTGTGCTACATTTACAAGGTGATTTATGCATCCTATGTTTTACATTGCAGGTTCTCAGGCTTAGCTCCTAACTGTACCAGTAGTTACTGGTTGTGCGCTACATTTATTATTTGTGCTACATTTACAAGGTGATTTATGCATCCTATGTTTTACATTGCAGGTTCCCAGGCTTAGCTCCTAACTGTACCAGTAGTTACTGGTTGTGCGCTACATTTATTATTTGTGCTACATTTACAAGGTGATTTATGCATCCTATGTTTTACATTGCAGGTTCTCAGGCTTAGCTCCTAACTGTACCAGTAGTTACTGGTTGTGCGCTACATTTATTATTTGTGCTACATTTACAAGGTGATTTATGCATCCTATGTTTTACATTGCAGGTTCCCAGGCTTAGCTCCTAACTGTACCAGTAGTTACTGGGTGTGCGCTACATTTATTATTTGTGCTACATTTACAAGGTGATTTATGCATCCTATGTTTTACATTGCAGGTTCTCAGGCTTAGCTCCTACCTGTACCAGTAGTTACTGGTTGTGCGCTACATTTATTATTTGTGCTACATTTACAAGGTGATTTATGCATCCTATGTTTTACATTGCAGGTTCTCAGGCTTAGCTCCTAACTGTACCAGTAGTTACTGGTTGTGCGCTACATTTATTATTTGTGCTACATTTACAAGGTGATTTATGCATCCTATGTTTTACATTGCAGGTTCTCAGGCTTAGCTCCTAACTGTACCAGTAGTTACTGGTTGTGCGCTACATTTATTATTTGTGCTACATTTACAAGGTGATTTATGCATCCTATGTTTTACATTGCAGGTTCTCAGGCTTAGCTCCTAACTGTACCAGTAGTTACTGGTTGTGCGCTACATTTATTATTTGTGCTACATTTACAAGGTGATTTATGCATCCTATGTTTTACATTGCAGGTTCTCAGGCTTAGCTCCTAACTGTACCAGTAGTTACTGGGTGTGCGCTACATTTATTATTTGTGCTACATTTACAAGGTGATTTATGCATCCTATGTTTTACATTGCAGGTTCCCAGGCTTAGCTCCTAACTGTACCAGTAGTTACTGGTTGTGCGCTACATTTATTATTTGTGCTACATTTACAAGGTGATTTATGCATCCTATGTTTTACATTGCAGGTTCCCAGGCTTAGCTCCTACCTGTACCAGTAGTTACTGGTTGTGCGCTACATTTATTATTTGTGCTACATTTACAAGGTGATTTATGCATCCTATGTTTTACATTGCAGGTTCTCAGGCTTAGCTCCTAACTGTACCAGTAGTTACTGGTTGTGCGCTACATTTATTATTTGTGCTACATTTACAAGGTGATTTATGCATCCTATGTTTTACATTGCAGGTTCTCAGGCTTAGCTCCTAACTGTACCAGTAGTTACTGGTTGTGCGCTACATTTATTATTTGTGCTACATTTACAAGGTGATTTATGCATCCTATGTTTTACATTGCAGGTTCTCAGGCTTAGCTCCTAACTGTACCAGTAGTTACTGGTTGTGCGCTACATTTATTATTTGTGCTACATTTACAAGGTGATTTATGCATCCTATGTTTTACATTGCAGGTTCTCAGGCTTAGCTCCTACCTGTACCAGTAGTTACTGGGTGTGCGCTACATTTATTATTTGTGCTACATTTACAAGGTGATTTATGCATCCTATGTTTTACATTGCAGGTTCTCAGGCTTAGCTCCTACCTGTACCAGTAGTTACTGGTTGTGCGCTACATTTATTATTTGTGCTACATTTACAAGGTGATTTATGCATCCTATGTTTTACATTGCAGGTTCTCAGGCTTAGCTCCTAACTGTACCAGTAGTTACTGGTTGTGCGCTACATTTATTATTTGTGCTACATTTACAAGGTGATTTATGCATCCTATGTTTTACATTGCAGGTTCCCAGGCTTAGCTCCTAACTGTACCAGTAGTTACTGGGTGTGCGCTACATTTATTATTTGTGCTACATTTACAAGGTGATTTATGCATCCTATGTTTTACATTGCAGGTTCCCAGGCTTAGCTCCTACCTGTACCAGTAGTTACTGGTTGTGCGCTACATTTATTATTTGTGCTACATTTACAAGGTGATTTATGCATCCTATGTTTTACATTGCAGGTTCCCAGGCTTAGCTCCTACCTGTACCAGTAGTTACTGGTTGTGCGCTACATTTATTATTTGTGCTACATTTACAAGGTGATTTATGCATCCTATGTTTTACATTGCAGGTTCTCAGGCTTAGCTCCTAACTGTACCAGTAGTTACTGGTTGTGCGCTACATTTATTATTTGTGCTACATTTACAAGGTGATTTATGCATCCTATGTTTTACATTGCAGGTTCCCAGGCTTAGCTCCTAACTGTACCAGTAGTTACTGGTTGTGCGCTACATTTATTATTTGTGCTACATTTACAAGGTGATTTATGCATCCTATGTTTTACATTGCAGGTTCTCAGGCTTAGCTCCTACCTGTACCAGTAGTTACTGGTTGTGCGCTACATTTATTATTTGTGCTACATTTACAAGGTGATTTATGCATCCTATGTTTTACATTGCAGGTTCTCAGGCTTAGCTCCTAACTGTACCAGTAGTTACTGGTTGTGCGCTACATTTATTATTTGTGCTACATTTACAAGGTGATTTATGCATCCTATGTTTTACATTGCAGGTTCTCAGGCTTAGCTCCTAACTGTACCAGTAGTTACTGGTTGTGCGCTACATTTATTATTTGTGCTACATTTACAAGGTGATTTATGCATCCTATGTTTTACATTGCAGGTTCTCAGGCTTAGCTCCTAACTGTACCAGTAGTTACTGGTTGTGCGCTACATTTATTATTTGTGCTACATTTACAAGGTGATTTATGCATCCTATGTTTTACATTGCAGGTTCTCAGGCTTAGCTCCTACCTGTACCAGTAGTTACTGGGTGTGCGCTACATTTATTATTTGTGCTACATTTACAAGGTGATTTATGCATCCTATGTTTTACATTGCAGGTTCCCAGGCTTAGCTCCTAACTGTACCAGTAGTTACTGGTTGTGCGCTACATTTATTATTTGTGCTACATTTACAAGGTGATTTATGCATCCTATGTTTTACATTGCAGGTTCTCAGGCTTAGCTCCTAACTGTACCAGTAGTTACTGGTTGTGCGCTACATTTATTATTTGTGCTACATTTACAAGGTGATTTATGCATCCTATGTTTTACATTGCAGGTTCTCAGGCTTAGCTCCTAACTGTACCAGTAGTTACTGGTTGTGCGCTACATTTATTATTTGTGCTACATTTACAAGGTGATTTATGCATCCTATGTTTTACATTGCAGGTTCCCAGGCTTAGCTCCTACCTGTACCAGTAGTTACTGGTTGTGCGCTACATTTATTATTTGTGCTACATTTACAAGGTGATTTATGCATCCTATGTTTTACATTGCAGGTTCCCAGGCTTAGCTCCTAACTGTACCAGTAGTTACTGGTTGTGCGCTACATTTATTATTTGTGCTACATTTACAAGGTGATTTATGCATCCTATGTTTTACATTGCAGGTTCTCAGGCTTAGCTCCTAACTGTACCAGTAGTTACTGGTTGTGCGCTACATTTATTATTTGTGCTACATTTACAAGGTGATTTATGCATCCTATGTTTTACATTGCAGGTTCCCAGGCTTAGCTCCTACCTGTACCAGTAGTTACTGGTTGTGCGCTACATTTATTATTTGTGCTACATTTACAAGGTGATTTATGCATCCTATGTTTTACATTGCAGGTTCCCAGGCTTAGCTCCTACCTGTACCAGTAGTTACTGGTTGTGCGCTACATTTATTATTTGTGCTACATTTACAAGGTGATTTATGCATCCTATGTTTTACATTGCAGGTTCCCAGGCTTAGCTCCTACCTGTACCAGTAGTTACTGGTTGTGCGCTACATTTATTATTTGTGCTACATTTACAAGGTGATTTATGCATCCTATGTTTTACATTGCAGGTTCTCAGGCTTAGCTCCTACCTGTACCAGTAGTTACTGGTTGTGCGCTACATTTATTATTTGTGCTACATTTACAAGGTGATTTATGCATCCTATGTTTTACATTGCAGGTTCTCAGGCTTAGCTCCTAACTGTACCAGTAGTTACTGGTTGTGCGCTACATTTATTATTTGTGCTACATTTACAAGGTGATTTATGCATCCTATGTTTTACATTGCAGGTTCTCAGGCTTAGCTCCTAACTGTACCAGTAGTTACTGGTTGTGCGCTACATTTATTATTTGTGCTACATTTACAAGGTGATTTATGCATCCTATGTTTTACATTGCAGGTTCCCAGGCTTAGCTCCTAACTGTACCAGTAGTTACTGGGTGTGCGCTACATTTATTATTTGTGCTACATTTACAAGGTGATTTATGCATCCTATGTTTTACATTGCAGGTTCTCAGGCTTAGCTCCTAACTGTACCAGTAGTTACTGGTTGTGCGCTACATTTATTATTTGTGCTACATTTACAAGGTGATTTATGCATCCTATGTTTTACATTGCAGGTTCTCAGGCTTAGCTCCTAACTGTACCAGTAGTTACTGGTTGTGCGCTACATTTATTATTTGTGCTACATTTACAAGGTGATTTATGCATCCTATGTTTTACATTGCAGGTTCTCAGGCTTAGCTCCTAACTGTACCAGTAGTTACTGGTTGTGCGCTACATTTATTATTTGTGCTACATTTACAAGGTGATTTATGCATCCTATGTTTTACATTGCAGGTTCTCAGGCTTAGCTCCTAACTGTACCAGTAGTTACTGGTTGTGCGCTACATTTATTATTTGTGCTACATTTACAAGGTGATTTATGCATCCTATGTTTTACATTGCAGGTTCTCAGGCTTAGCTCCTAACTGTACCAGTAGTTACTGGTTGTGCGCTACATTTATTATTTGTGCTACATTTACAAGGTGATTTATGCATCCTATGTTTTACATTGCAGGTTCTCAGGCTTAGCTCCTAACTGTACCAGTAGTTACTGGTTGTGCGCTACATTTATTATTTGTGCTACATTTACAAGGTGATTTATGCATCCTATGTTTTACATTGCAGGTTCCCAGGCTTAGCTCCTACCTGTACCAGTAGTTACTGGGTGTGCGCTACATTTATTATTTGTGCTACATTTACAAGGTGATTTATGCATCCTATGTTTTACATTGCAGGTTCTCAGGCTTAGCTCCTACCTGTACCAGTAGTTACTGGTTGTGCGCTACATTTATTATTTGTGCTACATTTACAAGGTGATTTATGCATCCTATGTTTTACATTGCAGGTTCTCAGGCTTAGCTCCTAACTGTACCAGTAGTTACTGGTTGTGCGCTACATTTATTATTTGTGCTACATTTACAAGGTGATTTATGCATCCTATGTTTTACATTGCAGGTTCTCAGGCTTAGCTCCTAACTGTACCAGTAGTTACTGGTTGTGCGCTACATTTATTATTTGTGCTACATTTACAAGGTGATTTATGCATCCTATGTTTTACATTGCAGGTTCTCAGGCTTAGCTCCTAACTGTACCAGTAGTTACTGGTTGTGCGCTACATTTATTATTTGTGCTACATTTACAAGGTGATTTATGCATCCTATGTTTTACATTGCAGGTTCCCAGGCTTAGCTCCTACCTGTACCAGTAGTTACTGGTTGTGCGCTACATTTATTATTTGTGCTACATTTACAAGGTGATTTATGCATCCTATGTTTTACATTGCAGGTTCTCAGGCTTAGCTCCTACCTGTACCAGTAGTTACTGGTTGTGCGCTACATTTATTATTTGTGCTACATTTACAAGGTGATTTATGCATCCTATGTTTTACATTGCAGGTTCCCAGGCTTAGCTCCTACCTGTACCAGTAGTTACTGGTTGTGCGCTACATTTATTATTTGTGCTACATTTACAAGGTGATTTATGCATCCTATGTTTTACATTGCAGGTTCTCAGGCTTAGCTCCTACCTGTACCAGTAGTTACTGGTTGTGCGCTACATTTATTATTTGTGCTACATTTACAAGGTGATTTATGCATCCTATGTTTTACATTGCAGGTTCCCAGGCTTAGCTCCTAACTGTACCAGTAGTTACTGGGTGTGCGCTACATTTATTATTTGTGCTACATTTACAAGGTGATTTATGCATCCTATGTTTTACATTGCAGGTTCTCAGGCTTAGCTCCTAACTGTACCAGTAGTTACTGGTTGTGCGCTACATTTATTATTTGTGCTACATTTACAAGGTGATTTATGCATCCTATGTTTTACATTGCAGGTTCTCAGGCTTAGCTCCTAACTGTACCAGTAGTTACTGGTTGTGCGCTACATTTATTATTTGTGCTACATTTACAAGGTGATTTATGCATCCTATGTTTTACATTGCAGGTTCTCAGGCTTAGCTCCTACCTGTACCAGTAGTTACTGGTTGTGCGCTACATTTATTATTTGTGCTACATTTACAAGGTGATTTATGCATCCTATGTTTTACATTGCAGGTTCCCAGGCTTAGCTCCTAACTGTACCAGTAGTTACTGGTTGTGCGCTACATTTATTATTTGTGCTACATTTACAAGGTGATTTATGCATCCTATGTTTTACATTGCAGGTTCTCAGGCTTAGCTCCTAACTGTACCAGTAGTTACTGGTTGTGCGCTACATTTATTATTTGTGCTACATTTACAAGGTGATTTATGCATCCTATGTTTTACATTGCAGGTTCTCAGGCTTAGCTCCTAACTGTACCAGTAGTTACTGGTTGTGCGCTACATTTATTATTTGTGCTACATTTACAAGGTGATTTATGCATCCTATGTTTTACATTGCAGGTTCCCAGGCTTAGCTCCTAACTGTACCAGTAGTTACTGGTTGTGCGCTACATTTATTATTTGTGCTACATTTACAAGGTGATTTATGCATCCTATGTTTTACATTGCAGGTTCTCAGGCTTAGCTCCTACCTGTACCAGTAGTTACTGGGTGTGCGCTACATTTATTATTTGTGCTACATTTACAAGGTGATTTATGCATCCTATGTTTTACATTGCAGGTTCTCAGGCTTAGCTCCTACCTGTACCAGTAGTTACTGGTTGTGCGCTACATTTATTATTTGTGCTACATTTACAAGGTGATTTATGCATCCTATGTTTTACATTGCAGGTTCTCAGGCTTAGCTCCTACCTGTACCAGTAGTTACTGGGTGTGCGCTACATTTATTATTTGTGCTACATTTACAAGGTGATTTATGCATCCTATGTTTTACATTGCAGGTTCCCAGGCTTAGCTCCTAACTGTACCAGTAGTTACTGGGTGTGCGCTACATTTATTATTTGTGCTACATTTACAAGGTGATTTATGCATCCTATGTTTTACATTGCAGGTTCTCAGGCTTAGCTCCTAACTGTACCAGTAGTTACTGGTTGTGCGCTACATTTATTATTTGTGCTACATTTACAAGGTGATTTATGCATCCTATGTTTTACATTGCAGGTTCCCAGGCTTAGCTCCTACCTGTACCAGTAGTTACTGGGTGTGCGCTACATTTATTATTTGTGCTACATTTACAAGGTGATTTATGCATCCTATGTTTTACATTGCAGGTTCTCAGGCTTAGCTCCTAACTGTACCAGTAGTTACTGGTTGTGCGCTACATTTATTATTTGTGCTACATTTACAAGGTGATTTATGCATCCTATGTTTTACATTGCAGGTTCCCAGGCTTAGCTCCTAACTGTACCAGTAGTTACTGGTTGTGCGCTACATTTATTATTTGTGCTACATTTACAAGGTGATTTATGCATCCTATGTTTTACATTGCAGGTTCCCAGGCTTAGCTCCTACCTGTACCAGTAGTTACTGGTTGTGCGCTACATTTATTATTTGTGCTACATTTACAAGGTGATTTATGCATCCTATGTTTTACATTGCAGGTTCTCAGGCTTAGCTCCTAACTGTACCAGTAGTTACTGGGTGTGCGCTACATTTATTATTTGTGCTACATTTACAAGGTGATTTATGCATCCTATGTTTTACATTGCAGGTTCTCAGGCTTAGCTCCTACCTGTACCAGTAGTTACTGGTTGTGCGCTACATTTATTATTTGTGCTACATTTACAAGGTGATTTATGCATCCTATGTTTTACATTGCAGGTTCTCAGGCTTAGCTCCTAACTGTACCAGTAGTTACTGGTTGTGCGCTACATTTATTATTTGTGCTACATTTACAAGGTGATTTATGCATCCTATGTTTTACATTGCAGGTTCCCAGGCTTAGCTCCTAACTGTACCAGTAGTTACTGGTTGTGCGCTACATTTATTATTTGTGCTACATTTACAAGGTGATTTATGCATCCTATGTTTTACATTGCAGGTTCTCAGGCTTAGCTCCTAACTGTACCAGTAGTTACTGGTTGTGCGCTACATTTATTATTTGTGCTACATTTACAAGGTGATTTATGCATCCTATGTTTTACATTGCAGGTTCTCAGGCTTAGCTCCTAACTGTACCAGTAGTTACTGGTTGTGCGCTACATTTATTATTTGTGCTACATTTACAAGGTGATTTATGCATCCTATGTTTTACATTGCAGGTTCTCAGGCTTAGCTCCTAACTGTACCAGTAGTTACTGGTTGTGCGCTACATTTATTATTTGTGCTACATTTACAAGGTGATTTATGCATCCTATGTTTTACATTGCAGGTTCTCAGGCTTAGCTCCTAACTGTACCAGTAGTTACTGGTTGTGCGCTACATTTATTATTTGTGCTACATTTACAAGGTGATTTATGCATCCTATGTTTTACATTGCAGGTTCCCAGGCTTAGCTCCTACCTGTACCAGTAGTTACTGGTTGTGCGCTACATTTATTATTTGTGCTACATTTACAAGGTGATTTATGCATCCTATGTTTTACATTGCAGGTTCTCAGGCTTAGCTCCTACCTGTACCAGTAGTTACTGGTTGTGCGCTACATTTATTATTTGTGCTACATTTACAAGGTGATTTATGCATCCTATGTTTTACATTGCAGGTTCTCAGGCTTAGCTCCTAACTGTACCAGTAGTTACTGGGTGTGCGCTACATTTATTATTTGTGCTACATTTACAAGGTGATTTATGCATCCTATGTTTTACATTGCAGGTTCCCAGGCTTAGCTCCTAACTGTACCAGTAGTTACTGGGTGTGCGCTACATTTATTATTTGTGCTACATTTACAAGGTGATTTATGCATCCTATGTTTTACATTGCAGGTTCCCAGGCTTAGCTCCTAACTGTACCAGTAGTTACTGGTTGTGCGCTACATTTATTATTTGTGCTACATTTACAAGGTGATTTATGCATCCTATGTTTTACATTGCAGGTTCCCAGGCTTAGCTCCTACCTGTACCAGTAGTTACTGGTTGTGCGCTACATTTATTATTTGTGCTACATTTACAAGGTGATTTATGCATCCTATGTTTTACATTGCAGGTTCCCAGGCTTAGCTCCTAACTGTACCAGTAGTTACTGGTTGTGCGCTACATTTATTATTTGTGCTACATTTACAAGGTGATTTATGCATCCTATGTTTTACATTGCAGGTTCTCAGGCTTAGCTCCTACCTGTACCAGTAGTTACTGGTTGTGCGCTACATTTATTATTTGTGCTACATTTACAAGGTGATTTATGCATCCTATGTTTTACATTGCAGGTTCTCAGGCTTAGCTCCTAACTGTACCAGTAGTTACTGGTTGTGCGCTACATTTATTATTTGTGCTACATTTACAAGGTGATTTATGCATCCTATGTTTTACATTGCAGGTTCTCAGGCTTAGCTCCTAACTGTACCAGTAGTTACTGGTTGTGCGCTACATTTATTATTTGTGCTACATTTACAAGGTGATTTATGCATCCTATGTTTTACATTGCAGGTTCCCAGGCTTAGCTCCTAACTGTACCAGTAGTTACTGGGTGTGCGCTACATTTATTATTTGTGCTACATTTACAAGGTGATTTATGCATCCTATGTTTTACATTGCAGGTTCCCAGGCTTAGCTCCTAACTGTACCAGTAGTTACTGGTTGTGCGCTACATTTATTATTTGTGCTACATTTACAAGGTGATTTATGCATCCTATGTTTTACATTGCAGGTTCTCAGGCTTAGCTCCTACCTGTACCAGTAGTTACTGGTTGTGCGCTACATTTATTATTTGTGCTACATTTACAAGGTGATTTATGCATCCTATGTTTTACATTGCAGGTTCTCAGGCTTAGCTCCTACACTGTACCAGTAGTTACTGGTTGTGCGCTACATTTATTATTTGTGCTACATTTACAAGGTGATTTATGCATCCTATGTTTTACATTGCAGGTTCTCAGGCTTAGCTCCTAACTGTACCAGTAGTTACTGGTTGTGCGCTACATTTATTATTTGTGCTACATTTACAAGGTGATTTATGCATCCTATGTTTTACATTGCAGGTTCTCAGGCTTAGCTCCTAACTGTACCAGTAGTTACTGGTTGTGCGCTACATTTATTATTTGTGCTACATTTACAAGGTGATTTATGCATCCTATGTTTTACATTGCAGGTTCTCAGGCTTAGCTCCTACCTGTACCAGTAGTTACTGGTTGTGCGCTACATTTATTATTTGTGCTACATTTACAAGGTGATTTATGCATCCTATGTTTTACATTGCAGGTTCCCAGGCTTAGCTCCTACCTGTACCAGTAGTTACTGGTTGTGCGCTACATTTATTATTTGTGCTACATTTACAAGGTGATTTATGCATCCTATGTTTTACATTGCAGGTTCTCAGGCTTAGCTCCTACCTGTACCAGTAGTTACTGGTTGTGCGCTACATTTATTATTTGTGCTACATTTACAAGGTGATTTATGCATCCTATGTTTTACATTGCAGGTTCCCAGGCTTAGCTCCTAACTGTACCAGTAGTTACTGGGTGTGCGCTACATTTATTATTTGTGCTACATTTACAAGGTGATTTATGCATCCTATGTTTTACATTGCAGGTTCTCAGGCTTAGCTCCTACCTGTACCAGTAGTTACTGGGTGTGCGCTACATTTATTATTTGTGCTACATTTACAAGGTGATTTATGCATCCTATGTTTTACATTGCAGGTTCCCAGGCTTAGCTCCTAACTGTACCAGTAGTTACTGGTTGTGCGCTACATTTATTATTTGTGCTACATTTACAAGGTGATTTATGCATCCTATGTTTTACATTGCAGGTTCTCAGGCTTAGCTCCTACCTGTACCAGTAGTTACTGGTTGTGCGCTACATTTATTATTTGTGCTACATTTACAAGGTGATTTATGCATCCTATGTTTTACATTGCAGGTTCCCAGGCTTAGCTCCTAACTGTACCAGTAGTTACTGGTTGTGCGCTACATTTATTATTTGTGCTACATTTACAAGGTGATTTATGCATCCTATGTTTTACATTGCAGGTTCCCAGGCTTAGCTCCTAACTGTACCAGTAGTTACTGGGTGTGCGCTACATTTATTATTTGTGCTACATTTACAAGGTGATTTATGCATCCTATGTTTTACATTGCAGGTTCTCAGGCTTAGCTCCTACCTGTACCAGTAGTTACTGGGTGTGCGCTACATTTATTATTTGTGCTACATTTACAAGGTGATTTATGCATCCTATGTTTTACATTGCAGGTTCCCAGGCTTAGCTCCTAACTGTACCAGTAGTTACTGGTTGTGCGCTACATTTATTATTTGTGCTACATTTACAAGGTGATTTATGCATCCTATGTTTTACATTGCAGGTTCCCAGGCTTAGCTCCTAACTGTACCAGTAGTTACTGGTTGTGCGCTACATTTATTATTTGTGCTACATTTACAAGGTGATTTATGCATCCTATGTTTTACATTGCAGGTTCCCAGGCTTAGCTCCTAACTGTACCAGTAGTTACTGGTTGTGCGCTACATTTATTATTTGTGCTACATTTACAAGGTGATTTATGCATCCTATGTTTTACATTGCAGGTTCTCAGGCTTAGCTCCTAACTGTACCAGTAGTTACTGGTTGTGCGCTACATTTATTATTTGTGCTACATTTACAAGGTGATTTATGCATCCTATGTTTTACATTGCAGGTTCTCAGGCTTAGCTCCTAACTGTACCAGTAGTTACTGGTTGTGCGCTACATTTATTATTTGTGCTACATTTACAAGGTGATTTATGCATCCTATGTTTTACATTGCAGGTTCCCAGGCTTAGCTCCTACCTGTACCAGTAGTTACTGGTTGTGCGCTACATTTATTATTTGTGCTACATTTACAAGGTGATTTATGCATCCTATGTTTTACATTGCAGGTTCTCAGGCTTAGCTCCTACCTGTACCAGTAGTTACTGGTTGTGCGCTACATTTATTATTTGTGCTACATTTACAAGGTGATTTATGCATCCTATGTTTTACATTGCAGGTTCTCAGGCTTAGCTCCTAACTGTACCAGTAGTTACTGGTTGTGCGCTACATTTATTATTTGTGCTACATTTACAAGGTGATTTATGCATCCTATGTTTTACATTGCAGGTTCCCAGGCTTAGCTCCTAACTGTACCAGTAGTTACTGGTTGTGCGCTACATTTATTATTTGTGCTACATTTACAAGGTGATTTATGCATCCTATGTTTTACATTGCAGGTTCTCAGGCTTAGCTCCTACCTGTACCAGTAGTTACTGGGTGTGCGCTACATTTATTATTTGTGCTACATTTACAAGGTGATTTATGCATCCTATGTTTTACATTGCAGGTTCCCAGGCTTAGCTCCTAACTGTACCAGTAGTTACTGGTTGTGCGCTACATTTATTATTTGTGCTACATTTACAAGGTGATTTATGCATCCTATGTTTTACATTGCAGGTTCCCAGGCTTAGCTCCTAACTGTACCAGTAGTTACTGGTTGTGCGCTACATTTATTATTTGTGCTACATTTACAAGGTGATTTATGCATCCTATGTTTTACATTGCAGGTTCTCAGGCTTAGCTCCTAACTGTACCAGTAGTTACTGGTTGTGCGCTACATTTATTATTTGTGCTACATTTACAAGGTGATTTATGCATCCTATGTTTTACATTGCAGGTTCTCAGGCTTAGCTCCTAACTGTACCAGTAGTTACTGGTTGTGCGCTACATTTATTATTTGTGCTACATTTACAAGGTGATTTATGCATCCTATGTTTTACATTGCAGGTTCTCAGGCTTAGCTCCTACCTGTACCAGTAGTTACTGGTTGTGCGCTACATTTATTATTTGTGCTACATTTACAAGGTGATTTATGCATCCTATGTTTTACATTGCAGGTTCCCAGGCTTAGCTCCTACCTGTACCAGTAGTTACTGGTTGTGCGCTACATTTATTATTTGTGCTACATTTACAAGGTGATTTATGCATCCTATGTTTTACATTGCAGGTTCCCAGGCTTAGCTCCTAACTGTACCAGTAGTTACTGGTTGTGCGCTACATTTATTATTTGTGCTACATTTACAAGGTGATTTATGCATCCTATGTTTTACATTGCAGGTTCCCAGGCTTAGCTCCTACCTGTACCAGTAGTTACTGGTTGTGCGCTACATTTATTATTTGTGCTACATTTACAAGGTGATTTATGCATCCTATGTTTTACATTGCAGGTTCTCAGGCTTAGCTCCTAACTGTACCAGTAGTTACTGGTTGTGCGCTACATTTATTATTTGTGCTACATTTACAAGGTGATTTATGCATCCTATGTTTTACATTGCAGGTTCTCAGGCTTAGCTCCTAACTGTACCAGTAGTTACTGGTTGTGCGCTACATTTATTATTTGTGCTACATTTACAAGGTGATTTATGCATCCTATGTTTTACATTGCAGGTTCCCAGGCTTAGCTCCTACCTGTACCAGTAGTTACTGGGTGTGCGCTACATTTATTATTTGTGCTACATTTACAAGGTGATTTATGCATCCTATGTTTTACATTGCAGGTTCTCAGGCTTAGCTCCTAACTGTACCAGTAGTTACTGGTTGTGCGCTACATTTATTATTTGTGCTACATTTACAAGGTGATTTATGCATCCTATGTTTTACATTGCAGGTTCTCAGGCTTAGCTCCTAACTGTACCAGTAGTTACTGGTTGTGCGCTACATTTATTATTTGTGCTACATTTACAAGGTGATTTATGCATCCTATGTTTTACATTGCAGGTTCTCAGGCTTAGCTCCTAACTGTACCAGTAGTTACTGGTTGTGCGCTACATTTATTATTTGTGCTACATTTACAAGGTGATTTATGCATCCTATGTTTTACATTGCAGGTTCCCAGGCTTAGCTCCTAACTGTACCAGTAGTTACTGGTTGTGCGCTACATTTATTATTTGTGCTACATTTACAAGGTGATTTATGCATCCTATGTTTTACATTGCAGGTTCTCAGGCTTAGCTCCTAACTGTACCAGTAGTTACTGGTTGTGCGCTACATTTATTATTTGTGCTACATTTACAAGGTGATTTATGCATCCTATGTTTTACATTGCAGGTTCCCAGGCTTAGCTCCTAACTGTACCAGTAGTTACTGGTTGTGCGCTACATTTATTATTTGTGCTACATTTACAAGGTGATTTATGCATCCTATGTTTTACATTGCAGGTTCTCAGGCTTAGCTCCTAACTGTACCAGTAGTTACTGGTTGTGCGCTACATTTATTATTTGTGCTACATTTACAAGGTGATTTATGCATCCTATGTTTTACATTGCAGGTTCCCAGGCTTAGCTCCTACCTGTACCAGTAGTTACTGGTTGTGCGCTACATTTATTATTTGTGCTACATTTACAAGGTGATTTATGCATCCTATGTTTTACATTGCAGGTTCTCAGGCTTAGCTCCTAACTGTACCAGTAGTTACTGGTTGTGCGCTACATTTATTATTTGTGCTACATTTACAAGGTGATTTATGCATCCTATGTTTTACATTGCAGGTTCTCAGGCTTAGCTCCTAACTGTACCAGTAGTTACTGGTTGTGCGCTACATTTATTATTTGTGCTACATTTACAAGGTGATTTATGCATCCTATGTTTTACATTGCAGGTTCCCAGGCTTAGCTCCTACCTGTACCAGTAGTTACTGGTTGTGCGCTACATTTATTATTTGTGCTACATTTACAAGGTGATTTATGCATCCTATGTTTTACATTGCAGGTTCTCAGGCTTAGCTCCTAACTGTACCAGTAGTTACTGGTTGTGCGCTACATTTATTATTTGTGCTACATTTACAAGGTGATTTATGCATCCTATGTTTTACATTGCAGGTTCTCAGGCTTAGCTCCTAACTGTACCAGTAGTTACTGGTTGTGCGCTACATTTATTATTTGTGCTACATTTACAAGGTGATTTATGCATCCTATGTTTTACATTGCAGGTTCTCAGGCTTAGCTCCTAACTGTACCAGTAGTTACTGGTTGTGCGCTACATTTATTATTTGTGCTACATTTACAAGGTGATTTATGCATCCTATGTTTTACATTGCAGGTTCTCAGGCTTAGCTCCTAACTGTACCAGTAGTTACTGGTTGTGCGCTACATTTATTATTTGTGCTACATTTACAAGGTGATTTATGCATCCTATGTTTTACATTGCAGGTTCCCAGGCTTAGCTCCTAACTGTACCAGTAGTTACTGGTTGTGCGCTACATTTATTATTTGTGCTACATTTACAAGGTGATTTATGCATCCTATGTTTTACATTGCAGGTTCCCAGGCTTAGCTCCTAACTGTACCAGTAGTTACTGGTTGTGCGCTACATTTATTATTTGTGCTACATTTACAAGGTGATTTATGCATCCTATGTTTTACATTGCAGGTTCTCAGGCTTAGCTCCTAACTGTACCAGTAGTTACTGGTTGTGCGCTACATTTATTATTTGTGCTACATTTACAAGGTGATTTATGCATCCTATGTTTTACATTGCAGGTTCTCAGGCTTAGCTCCTAACTGTACCAGTAGTTACTGGTTGTGCGCTACATTTATTATTTGTGCTACATTTACAAGGTGATTTATGCATCCTATGTTTTACATTGCAGGTTCCCAGGCTTAGCTCCTAACTGTACCAGTAGTTACTGGGTGTGCGCTACATTTATTATTTGTGCTACATTTACAAGGTGATTTATGCATCCTATGTTTTACATTGCAGGTTCCCAGGCTTAGCTCCTAACTGTACCAGTAGTTACTGGGTGTGCGCTACATTTATTATTTGTGCTACATTTACAAGGTGATTTATGCATCCTATGTTTTACATTGCAGGTTCTCAGGCTTAGCTCCTACCTGTACCAGTAGTTACTGGTTGTGCGCTACATTTATTATTTGTGCTACATTTACAAGGTGATTTATGCATCCTATGTTTTACATTGCAGGTTCTCAGGCTTAGCTCCTACCTGTACCAGTAGTTACTGGTTGTGCGCTACATTTATTATTTGTGCTACATTTACAAGGTGATTTATGCATCCTATGTTTTACATTGCAGGTTCTCAGGCTTAGCTCCTAACTGTACCAGTAGTTACTGGTTGTGCGCTACATTTATTATTTGTGCTACATTTACAAGGTGATTTATGCATCCTATGTTTTACATTGCAGGTTCCCAGGCTTAGCTCCTACCTGTACCAGTAGTTACTGGTTGTGCGCTACATTTATTATTTGTGCTACATTTACAAGGTGATTTATGCATCCTATGTTTTACATTGCAGGTTCTCAGGCTTAGCTCCTAACTGTACCAGTAGTTACTGGTTGTGCGCTACATTTATTATTTGTGCTACATTTACAAGGTGATTTATGCATCCTATGTTTTACATTGCAGGTTCCCAGGCTTAGCTCCTAACTGTACCAGTAGTTACTGGGTGTGCGCTACATTTATTATTTGTGCTACATTTACAAGGTGATTTATGCATCCTATGTTTTACATTGCAGGTTCCCAGGCTTAGCTCCTAACTGTACCAGTAGTTACTGGTTGTGCGCTACATTTATTATTTGTGCTACATTTACAAGGTGATTTATGCATCCTATGTTTTACATTGCAGGTTCCCAGGCTTAGCTCCTAACTGTACCAGTAGTTACTGGTTGTGCGCTACATTTATTATTTGTGCTACATTTACAAGGTGATTTATGCATCCTATGTTTTACATTGCAGGTTCTCAGGCTTAGCTCCTACCTGTACCAGTAGTTACTGGTTGTGCGCTACATTTATTATTTGTGCTACATTTACAAGGTGATTTATGCATCCTATGTTTTACATTGCAGGTTCCCAGGCTTAGCTCCTACCTGTACCAGTAGTTACTGGTTGTGCGCTACATTTATTATTTGTGCTACATTTACAAGGTGATTTATGCATCCTATGTTTTACATTGCAGGTTCTCAGGCTTAGCTCCTAACTGTACCAGTAGTTACTGGTTGTGCGCTACATTTATTATTTGTGCTACATTTACAAGGTGATTTATGCATCCTATGTTTTACATTGCAGGTTCCCAGGCTTAGCTCCTAACTGTACCAGTAGTTACTGGGTGTGCGCTACATTTATTATTTGTGCTACATTTACAAGGTGATTTATGCATCCTATGTTTTACATTGCAGGTTCTCAGGCTTAGCTCCTACCTGTACCAGTAGTTACTGGTTGTGCGCTACATTTATTATTTGTGCTACATTTACAAGGTGATTTATGCATCCTATGTTTTACATTGCAGGTTCTCAGGCTTAGCTCCTAACTGTACCAGTAGTTACTGGTTGTGCGCTACATTTATTATTTGTGCTACATTTACAAGGTGATTTATGCATCCTATGTTTTACATTGCAGGTTCCCAGGCTTAGCTCCTACCTGTACCAGTAGTTACTGGTTGTGCGCTACATTTATTATTTGTGCTACATTTACAAGGTGATTTATGCATCCTATGTTTTACATTGCAGGTTCTCAGGCTTAGCTCCTAACTGTACCAGTAGTTACTGGTTGTGCGCTACATTTATTATTTGTGCTACATTTACAAGGTGATTTATGCATCCTATGTTTTACATTGCAGGTTCTCAGGCTTAGCTCCTAACTGTACCAGTAGTTACTGGTTGTGCGCTACATTTATTATTTGTGCTACATTTACAAGGTGATTTATGCATCCTATGTTTTACATTGCAGGTTCTCAGGCTTAGCTCCTAACTGTACCAGTAGTTACTGGTTGTGCGCTACATTTATTATTTGTGCTACATTTACAAGGTGATTTATGCATCCTATGTTTTACATTGCAGGTTCCCAGGCTTAGCTCCTACCTGTACCAGTAGTTACTGGTTGTGCGCTACATTTATTATTTGTGCTACATTTACAAGGTGATTTATGCATCCTATGTTTTACATTGCAGGTTCCCAGGCTTAGCTCCTACCTGTACCAGTAGTTACTGGTTGTGCGCTACATTTATTATTTGTGCTACATTTACAAGGTGATTTATGCATCCTATGTTTTACATTGCAGGTTCTCAGGCTTAGCTCCTAACTGTACCAGTAGTTACTGGTTGTGCGCTACATTTATTATTTGTGCTACATTTACAAGGTGATTTATGCATCCTATGTTTTACATTGCAGGTTCCCAGGCTTAGCTCCTACCTGTACCAGTAGTTACTGGTTGTGCGCTACATTTATTATTTGTGCTACATTTACAAGGTGATTTATGCATCCTATGTTTTACATTGCAGGTTCTCAGGCTTAGCTCCTACCTGTACCAGTAGTTACTGGTTGTGCGCTACATTTATTATTTGTGCTACATTTACAAGGTGATTTATGCATCCTATGTTTTACATTGCAGGTTCTCAGGCTTAGCTCCTAACTGTACCAGTAGTTACTGGGTGTGCGCTACATTTATTATTTGTGCTACATTTACAAGGTGATTTATGCATCCTATGTTTTACATTGCAGGTTCTCAGGCTTAGCTCCTAACTGTACCAGTAGTTACTGGTTGTGCGCTACATTTATTATTTGTGCTACATTTACAAGGTGATTTATGCATCCTATGTTTTACATTGCAGGTTCTCAGGCTTAGCTCCTACCTGTACCAGTAGTTACTGGTTGTGCGCTACATTTATTATTTGTGCTACATTTACAAGGTGATTTATGCATCCTATGTTTTACATTGCAGGTTCCCAGGCTTAGCTCCTACCTGTACCAGTAGTTACTGGTTGTGCGCTACATTTATTATTTGTGCTACATTTACAAGGTGATTTATGCATCCTATGTTTTACATTGCAGGTTCCCAGGCTTAGCTCCTAACTGTACCAGTAGTTACTGGTTGTGCGCTACATTTATTATTTGTGCTACATTTACAAGGTGATTTATGCATCCTATGTTTTACATTGCAGGTTCTCAGGCTTAGCTCCTAACTGTACCAGTAGTTACTGGTTGTGCGCTACATTTATTATTTGTGCTACATTTACAAGGTGATTTATGCATCCTATGTTTTACATTGCAGGTTCTCAGGCTTAGCTCCTAACTGTACCAGTAGTTACTGGTTGTGCGCTACATTTATTATTTGTGCTACATTTACAAGGTGATTTATGCATCCTATGTTTTACATTGCAGGTTCTCAGGCTTAGCTCCTAACTGTACCAGTAGTTACTGGGTGTGCGCTACATTTATTATTTGTGCTACATTTACAAGGTGATTTATGCATCCTATGTTTTACATTGCAGGTTCTCAGGCTTAGCTCCTACCTGTACCAGTAGTTACTGGTTGTGCGCTACATTTATTATTTGTGCTACATTTACAAGGTGATTTATGCATCCTATGTTTTACATTGCAGGTTCCCAGGCTTAGCTCCTAACTGTACCAGTAGTTACTGGTTGTGCGCTACATTTATTATTTGTGCTACATTTACAAGGTGATTTATGCATCCTATGTTTTACATTGCAGGTTCCCAGGCTTAGCTCCTACCTGTACCAGTAGTTACTGGTTGTGCGCTACATTTATTATTTGTGCTACATTTACAAGGTGATTTATGCATCCTATGTTTTACATTGCAGGTTCCCAGGCTTAGCTCCTAACTGTACCAGTAGTTACTGGTTGTGCGCTACATTTATTATTTGTGCTACATTTACAAGGTGATTTATGCATCCTATGTTTTACATTGCAGGTTCCCAGGCTTAGCTCCTAACTGTACCAGTAGTTACTGGTTGTGCGCTACATTTATTATTTGTGCTACATTTACAAGGTGATTTATGCATCCTATGTTTTACATTGCAGGTTCTCAGGCTTAGCTCCTAACTGTACCAGTAGTTACTGGTTGTGCGCTACATTTATTATTTGTGCTACATTTACAAGGTGATTTATGCATCCTATGTTTTACATTGCAGGTTCTCAGGCTTAGCTCCTAACTGTACCAGTAGTTACTGGTTGTGCGCTACATTTATTATTTGTGCTACATTTACAAGGTGATTTATGCATCCTATGTTTTACATTGCAGGTTCTCAGGCTTAGCTCCTAACTGTACCAGTAGTTACTGGTTGTGCGCTACATTTATTATTTGTGCTACATTTACAAGGTGATTTATGCATCCTATGTTTTACATTGCAGGTTCTCAGGCTTAGCTCCTACCTGTACCAGTAGTTACTGGGTGTGCGCTACATTTATTATTTGTGCTACATTTACAAGGTGATTTATGCATCCTATGTTTTACATTGCAGGTTCCCAGGCTTAGCTCCTACCTGTACCAGTAGTTACTGGTTGTGCGCTACATTTATTATTTGTGCTACATTTACAAGGTGATTTATGCATCCTATGTTTTACATTGCAGGTTCTCAGGCTTAGCTCCTACCTGTACCAGTAGTTACTGGGTGTGCGCTACATTTATTATTTGTGCTACATTTACAAGGTGATTTATGCATCCTATGTTTTACATTGCAGGTTCTCAGGCTTAGCTCCTAACTGTACCAGTAGTTACTGGTTGTGCGCTACATTTATTATTTGTGCTACATTTACAAGGTGATTTATGCATCCTATGTTTTACATTGCAGGTTCCCAGGCTTAGCTCCTAACTGTACCAGTAGTTACTGGTTGTGCGCTACATTTATTATTTGTGCTACATTTACAAGGTGATTTATGCATCCTATGTTTTACATTGCAGGTTCTCAGGCTTAGCTCCTACCTGTACCAGTAGTTACTGGTTGTGCGCTACATTTATTATTTGTGCTACATTTACAAGGTGATTTATGCATCCTATGTTTTACATTGCAGGTTCCCAGGCTTAGCTCCTAACTGTACCAGTAGTTACTGGGTGTGCGCTACATTTATTATTTGTGCTACATTTACAAGGTGATTTATGCATCCTATGTTTTACATTGCAGGTTCTCAGGCTTAGCTCCTAACTGTACCAGTAGTTACTGGTTGTGCGCTACATTTATTATTTGTGCTACATTTACAAGGTGATTTATGCATCCTATGTTTTACATTGCAGGTTCCCAGGCTTAGCTCCTAACTGTACCAGTAGTTACTGGGTGTGCGCTACATTTATTATTTGTGCTACATTTACAAGGTGATTTATGCATCCTATGTTTTACATTGCAGGTTCTCAGGCTTAGCTCCTAACTGTACCAGTAGTTACTGGGTGTGCGCTACATTTATTATTTGTGCTACATTTACAAGGTGATTTATGCATCCTATGTTTTACATTGCAGGTTCTCAGGCTTAGCTCCTAACTGTACCAGTAGTTACTGGTTGTGCGCTACATTTATTATTTGTGCTACATTTACAAGGTGATTTATGCATCCTATGTTTTACATTGCAGGTTCTCAGGCTTAGCTCCTAACTGTACCAGTAGTTACTGGTTGTGCGCTACATTTATTATTTGTGCTACATTTACAAGGTGATTTATGCATCCTATGTTTTACATTGCAGGTTCTCAGGCTTAGCTCCTAACTGTACCAGTAGTTACTGGTTGTGCGCTACATTTATTATTTGTGCTACATTTACAAGGTGATTTATGCATCCTATGTTTTACATTGCAGGTTCCCAGGCTTAGCTCCTACCTGTACCAGTAGTTACTGGTTGTGCGCTACATTTATTATTTGTGCTACATTTACAAGGTGATTTATGCATCCTATGTTTTACATTGCAGGTTCTCAGGCTTAGCTCCTAACTGTACCAGTAGTTACTGGTTGTGCGCTACATTTATTATTTGTGCTACATTTACAAGGTGATTTATGCATCCTATGTTTTACATTGCAGGTTCTCAGGCTTAGCTCCTAACTGTACCAGTAGTTACTGGTTGTGCGCTACATTTATTATTTGTGCTACATTTACAAGGTGATTTATGCATCCTATGTTTTACATTGCAGGTTCTCAGGCTTAGCTCCTAACTGTACCAGTAGTTACTGGGTGTGCGCTACATTTATTATTTGTGCTACATTTACAAGGTGATTTATGCATCCTATGTTTTACATTGCAGGTTCCCAGGCTTAGCTCCTAACTGTACCAGTAGTTACTGGTTGTGCGCTACATTTATTATTTGTGCTACATTTACAAGGTGATTTATGCATCCTATGTTTTACATTGCAGGTTCTCAGGCTTAGCTCCTAACTGTACCAGTAGTTACTGGTTGTGCGCTACATTTATTATTTGTGCTACATTTACAAGGTGATTTATGCATCCTATGTTTTACATTGCAGGTTCTCAGGCTTAGCTCCTAACTGTACCAGTAGTTACTGGGTGTGCGCTACATTTATTATTTGTGCTACATTTACAAGGTGATTTATGCATCCTATGTTTTACATTGCAGGTTCTCAGGCTTAGCTCCTAACTGTACCAGTAGTTACTGGTTGTGCGCTACATTTATTATTTGTGCTACATTTACAAGGTGATTTATGCATCCTATGTTTTACATTGCAGGTTCTCAGGCTTAGCTCCTACCTGTACCAGTAGTTACTGGTTGTGCGCTACATTTATTATTTGTGCTACATTTACAAGGTGATTTATGCATCCTATGTTTTACATTGCAGGTTCTCAGGCTTAGCTCCTAACTGTACCAGTAGTTACTGGTTGTGCGCTACATTTATTATTTGTGCTACATTTACAAGGTGATTTATGCATCCTATGTTTTACATTGCAGGTTCCCAGGCTTAGCTCCTACCTGTACCAGTAGTTACTGGGTGTGCGCTACATTTATTATTTGTGCTACATTTACAAGGTGATTTATGCATCCTATGTTTTACATTGCAGGTTCTCAGGCTTAGCTCCTAACTGTACCAGTAGTTACTGGTTGTGCGCTACATTTATTATTTGTGCTACATTTACAAGGTGATTTATGCATCCTATGTTTTACATTGCAGGTTCCCAGGCTTAGCTCCTAACTGTACCAGTAGTTACTGGTTGTGCGCTACATTTATTATTTGTGCTACATTTACAAGGTGATTTATGCATCCTATGTTTTACATTGCAGGTTCTCAGGCTTAGCTCCTAACTGTACCAGTAGTTACTGGTTGTGCGCTACATTTATTATTTGTGCTACATTTACAAGGTGATTTATGCATCCTATGTTTTACATTGCAGGTTCTCAGGCTTAGCTCCTAACTGTACCAGTAGTTACTGGTTGTGCGCTACATTTATTATTTGTGCTACATTTACAAGGTGATTTATGCATCCTATGTTTTACATTGCAGGTTCTCAGGCTTAGCTCCTACCTGTACCAGTAGTTACTGGTTGTGCGCTACATTTATTATTTGTGCTACATTTACAAGGTGATTTATGCATCCTATGTTTTACATTGCAGGTTCTCAGGCTTAGCTCCTACACTGTACCAGTAGTTACTGGGTGTGCGCTACATTTATTATTTGTGCTACATTTACAAGGTGATTTATGCATCCTATGTTTTACATTGCAGGTTCCCAGGCTTAGCTCCTAACTGTACCAGTAGTTACTGGGTGTGCGCTACATTTATTATTTGTGCTACATTTACAAGGTGATTTATGCATCCTATGTTTTACATTGCAGGTTCTCAGGCTTAGCTCCTACCTGTACCAGTAGTTACTGGTTGTGCGCTACATTTATTATTTGTGCTACATTTACAAGGTGATTTATGCATCCTATGTTTTACATTGCAGGTTCCCAGGCTTAGCTCCTAACTGTACCAGTAGTTACTGGGTGTGCGCTACATTTATTATTTGTGCTACATTTACAAGGTGATTTATGCATCCTATGTTTTACATTGCAGGTTCTCAGGCTTAGCTCCTAACTGTACCAGTAGTTACTGGTTGTGCGCTACATTTATTATTTGTGCTACATTTACAAGGTGATTTATGCATCCTATGTTTTACATTGCAGGTTCCCAGGCTTAGCTCCTAACTGTACCAGTAGTTACTGGTTGTGCGCTACATTTATTATTTGTGCTACATTTACAAGGTGATTTATGCATCCTATGTTTTACATTGCAGGTTCTCAGGCTTAGCTCCTAACTGTACCAGTAGTTACTGGTTGTGCGCTACATTTATTATTTGTGCTACATTTACAAGGTGATTTATGCATCCTATGTTTTACATTGCAGGTTCTCAGGCTTAGCTCCTAACTGTACCAGTAGTTACTGGTTGTGCGCTACATTTATTATTTGTGCTACATTTACAAGGTGATTTATGCATCCTATGTTTTACATTGCAGGTTCTCAGGCTTAGCTCCTACCTGTACCAGTAGTTACTGGGTGTGCGCTACATTTATTATTTGTGCTACATTTACAAGGTGATTTATGCATCCTATGTTTTACATTGCAGGTTCTCAGGCTTAGCTCCTAACTGTACCAGTAGTTACTGGGTGTGCGCTACATTTATTATTTGTGCTACATTTACAAGGTGATTTATGCATCCTATGTTTTACATTGCAGGTTCCCAGGCTTAGCTCCTAACTGTACCAGTAGTTACTGGTTGTGCGCTACATTTATTATTTGTGCTACATTTACAAGGTGATTTATGCATCCTATGTTTTACATTGCAGGTTCCCAGGCTTAGCTCCTAACTGTACCAGTAGTTACTGGTTGTGCGCTACATTTATTATTTGTGCTACATTTACAAGGTGATTTATGCATCCTATGTTTTACATTGCAGGTTCCCAGGCTTAGCTCCTACCTGTACCAGTAGTTACTGGTTGTGCGCTACATTTATTATTTGTGCTACATTTACAAGGTGATTTATGCATCCTATGTTTTACATTGCAGGTTCCCAGGCTTAGCTCCTAACTGTACCAGTAGTTACTGGTTGTGCGCTACATTTATTATTTGTGCTACATTTACAAGGTGATTTATGCATCCTATGTTTTACATTGCAGGTTCTCAGGCTTAGCTCCTACCTGTACCAGTAGTTACTGGTTGTGCGCTACATTTATTATTTGTGCTACATTTACAAGGTGATTTATGCATCCTATGTTTTACATTGCAGGTTCCCAGGCTTAGCTCCTAACTGTACCAGTAGTTACTGGGTGTGCGCTACATTTATTATTTGTGCTACATTTACAAGGTGATTTATGCATCCTATGTTTTACATTGCAGGTTCCCAGGCTTAGCTCCTAACTGTACCAGTAGTTACTGGTTGTGCGCTACATTTATTATTTGTGCTACATTTACAAGGTGATTTATGCATCCTATGTTTTACATTGCAGGTTCCCAGGCTTAGCTCCTACCTGTACCAGTAGTTACTGGTTGTGCGCTACATTTATTATTTGTGCTACATTTACAAGGTGATTTATGCATCCTATGTTTTACATTGCAGGTTCCCAGGCTTAGCTCCTAACTGTACCAGTAGTTACTGGTTGTGCGCTACATTTATTATTTGTGCTACATTTACAAGGTGATTTATGCATCCTATGTTTTACATTGCAGGTTCCCAGGCTTAGCTCCTACCTGTACCAGTAGTTACTGGTTGTGCGCTACATTTATTATTTGTGCTACATTTACAAGGTGATTTATGCATCCTATGTTTTACATTGCAGGTTCCCAGGCTTAGCTCCTACCTGTACCAGTAGTTACTGGTTGTGCGCTACATTTATTATTTGTGCTACATTTACAAGGTGATTTATGCATCCTATGTTTTACATTGCAGGTTCTCAGGCTTAGCTCCTAACTGTACCAGTAGTTACTGGTTGTGCGCTACATTTATTATTTGTGCTACATTTACAAGGTGATTTATGCATCCTATGTTTTACATTGCAGGTTCTCAGGCTTAGCTCCTACCTGTACCAGTAGTTACTGGTTGTGCGCTACATTTATTATTTGTGCTACATTTACAAGGTGATTTATGCATCCTATGTTTTACATTGCAGGTTCTCAGGCTTAGCTCCTAACTGTACCAGTAGTTACTGGTTGTGCGCTACATTTATTATTTGTGCTACATTTACAAGGTGATTTATGCATCCTATGTTTTACATTGCAGGTTCTCAGGCTTAGCTCCTAACTGTACCAGTAGTTACTGGTTGTGCGCTACATTTATTATTTGTGCTACATTTACAAGGTGATTTATGCATCCTATGTTTTACATTGCAGGTTCCCAGGCTTAGCTCCTACCTGTACCAGTAGTTACTGGTTGTGCGCTACATTTATTATTTGTGCTACATTTACAAGGTGATTTATGCATCCTATGTTTTACATTGCAGGTTCTCAGGCTTAGCTCCTAACTGTACCAGTAGTTACTGGTTGTGCGCTACATTTATTATTTGTGCTACATTTACAAGGTGATTTATGCATCCTATGTTTTACATTGCAGGTTCCCAGGCTTAGCTCCTACCTGTACCAGTAGTTACTGGTTGTGCGCTACATTTATTATTTGTGCTACATTTACAAGGTGATTTATGCATCCTATGTTTTACATTGCAGGTTCTCAGGCTTAGCTCCTAACTGTACCAGTAGTTACTGGTTGTGCGCTACATTTATTATTTGTGCTACATTTACAAGGTGATTTATGCATCCTATGTTTTACATTGCAGGTTCTCAGGCTTAGCTCCTAACTGTACCAGTAGTTACTGGGTGTGCGCTACATTTATTATTTGTGCTACATTTACAAGGTGATTTATGCATCCTATGTTTTACATTGCAGGTTCTCAGGCTTAGCTCCTAACTGTACCAGTAGTTACTGGTTGTGCGCTACATTTATTATTTGTGCTACATTTACAAGGTGATTTATGCATCCTATGTTTTACATTGCAGGTTCCCAGGCTTAGCTCCTACCTGTACCAGTAGTTACTGGTTGTGCGCTACATTTATTATTTGTGCTACATTTACAAGGTGATTTATGCATCCTATGTTTTACATTGCAGGTTCTCAGGCTTAGCTCCTAACTGTACCAGTAGTTACTGGTTGTGCGCTACATTTATTATTTGTGCTACATTTACAAGGTGATTTATGCATCCTATGTTTTACATTGCAGGTTCTCAGGCTTAGCTCCTAACTGTACCAGTAGTTACTGGGTGTGCGCTACATTTATTATTTGTGCTACATTTACAAGGTGATTTATGCATCCTATGTTTTACATTGCAGGTTCCCAGGCTTAGCTCCTAACTGTACCAGTAGTTACTGGGTGTGCGCTACATTTATTATTTGTGCTACATTTACAAGGTGATTTATGCATCCTATGTTTTACATTGCAGGTTCCCAGGCTTAGCTCCTACCTGTACCAGTAGTTACTGGTTGTGCGCTACATTTATTATTTGTGCTACATTTACAAGGTGATTTATGCATCCTATGTTTTACATTGCAGGTTCTCAGGCTTAGCTCCTAACTGTACCAGTAGTTACTGGTTGTGCGCTACATTTATTATTTGTGCTACATTTACAAGGTGATTTATGCATCCTATGTTTTACATTGCAGGTTCCCAGGCTTAGCTCCTACCTGTACCAGTAGTTACTGGTTGTGCGCTACATTTATTATTTGTGCTACATTTACAAGGTGATTTATGCATCCTATGTTTTACATTGCAGGTTCTCAGGCTTAGCTCCTAACTGTACCAGTAGTTACTGGGTGTGCGCTACATTTATTATTTGTGCTACATTTACAAGGTGATTTATGCATCCTATGTTTTACATTGCAGGTTCCCAGGCTTAGCTCCTACCTGTACCAGTAGTTACTGGGTGTGCGCTACATTTATTATTTGTGCTACATTTACAAGGTGATTTATGCATCCTATGTTTTACATTGCAGGTTCTCAGGCTTAGCTCCTAACTGTACCAGTAGTTACTGGGTGTGCGCTACATTTATTATTTGTGCTACATTTACAAGGTGATTTATGCATCCTATGTTTTACATTGCAGGTTCTCAGGCTTAGCTCCTAACTGTACCAGTAGTTACTGGTTGTGCGCTACATTTATTATTTGTGCTACATTTACAAGGTGATTTATGCATCCTATGTTTTACATTGCAGGTTCTCAGGCTTAGCTCCTAACTGTACCAGTAGTTACTGGGTGTGCGCTACATTTATTATTTGTGCTACATTTACAAGGTGATTTATGCATCCTATGTTTTACATTGCAGGTTCCCAGGCTTAGCTCCTAACTGTACCAGTAGTTACTGGTTGTGCGCTACATTTATTATTTGTGCTACATTTACAAGGTGATTTATGCATCCTATGTTTTACATTGCAGGTTCCCAGGCTTAGCTCCTACCTGTACCAGTAGTTACTGGTTGTGCGCTACATTTATTATTTGTGCTACATTTACAAGGTGATTTATGCATCCTATGTTTTACATTGCAGGTTCTCAGGCTTAGCTCCTAACTGTACCAGTAGTTACTGGTTGTGCGCTACATTTATTATTTGTGCTACATTTACAAGGTGATTTATGCATCCTATGTTTTACATTGCAGGTTCTCAGGCTTAGCTCCTAACTGTACCAGTAGTTACTGGTTGTGCGCTACATTTATTATTTGTGCTACATTTACAAGGTGATTTATGCATCCTATGTTTTACATTGCAGGTTCTCAGGCTTAGCTCCTACCTGTACCAGTAGTTACTGGGTGTGCGCTACATTTATTATTTGTGCTACATTTACAAGGTGATTTATGCATCCTATGTTTTACATTGCAGGTTCTCAGGCTTAGCTCCTAACTGTACCAGTAGTTACTGGGTGTGCGCTACATTTATTATTTGTGCTACATTTACAAGGTGATTTATGCATCCTATGTTTTACATTGCAGGTTCTCAGGCTTAGCTCCTAACTGTACCAGTAGTTACTGGTTGTGCGCTACATTTATTATTTGTGCTACATTTACAAGGTGATTTATGCATCCTATGTTTTACATTGCAGGTTCCCAGGCTTAGCTCCTACCTGTACCAGTAGTTACTGGGTGTGCGCTACATTTATTATTTGTGCTACATTTACAAGGTGATTTATGCATCCTATGTTTTACATTGCAGGTTCTCAGGCTTAGCTCCTAACTGTACCAGTAGTTACTGGTTGTGCGCTACATTTATTATTTGTGCTACATTTACAAGGTGATTTATGCATCCTATGTTTTACATTGCAGGTTCTCAGGCTTAGCTCCTAACTGTACCAGTAGTTACTGGTTGTGCGCTACATTTATTATTTGTGCTACATTTACAAGGTGATTTATGCATCCTAT
This sequence comes from Calotriton arnoldi, assembly GCA_963921515.1. NCBI lineage: Eukaryota > Metazoa > Chordata > Amphibia > Caudata > Salamandridae > Calotriton > Calotriton arnoldi. The sequence continues at coordinate 60,500 of CAWUFW010009131.1, forward strand.
GTTTTACATTGCAGGTTCTCAGGCTTAGCTCCTACCTGTACCAGTAGTTACTGGGTGTGCGCTACATTTATTATTTGTGCTACATTTACAAGGTGATTTATGCATCCTATGTTTTACATTGCAGGTTCTCAGGCTTAGCTCCTAACTGTACCAGTAGTTACTGGTTGTGCGCTACATTTATTATTTGTGCTACATTTACAAGGTGATTTATGCATCCTATGTTTTACATTGCAGGTTCTCAGGCTTAGCTCCTACCTGTACCAGTAGTTACTGGTTGTGCGCTACATTTATTATTTGTGCTACATTTACAAGGTGATTTATGCATCCTATGTTTTACATTGCAGGTTCCCAGGCTTAGCTCCTACCTGTACCAGTAGTTACTGGTTGTGCGCTACATTTATTATTTGTGCTACATTTACAAGGTGATTTATGCATCCTATGTTTTACATTGCAGGTTCTCAGGCTTAGCTCCTACCTGTACCAGTAGTTACTGGTTGTGCGCTACATTTATTATTTGTGCTACATTTACAAGGTGATTTATGCATCCTATGTTTTACATTGCAGGTTCCCAGGCTTAGCTCCTAACTGTACCAGTAGTTACTGGGTGTGCGCTACATTTATTATTTGTGCTACATTTACAAGGTGATTTATGCATCCTATGTTTTACATTGCAGGTTCCCAGGCTTAGCTCCTAACTGTACCAGTAGTTACTGGGTGTGCGCTACATTTATTATTTGTGCTACATTTACAAGGTGATTTATGCATCCTATGTTTTACATTGCAGGTTCTCAGGCTTAGCTCCTAACTGTACCAGTAGTTACTGGTTGTGCGCTACATTTATTATTTGTGCTACATTTACAAGGTGATTTATGCATCCTATGTTTTACATTGCAGGTTCCCAGGCTTAGCTCCTACCTGTACCAGTAGTTACTGGGTGTGCGCTACATTTATTATTTGTGCTACATTTACAAGGTGATTTATGCATCCTATGTTTTACATTGCAGGTTCTCAGGCTTAGCTCCTACCTGTACCAGTAGTTACTGGTTGTGCGCTACATTTATTATTTGTGCTACATTTACAAGGTGATTTATGCATCCTATGTTTTACATTGCAGGTTCTCAGGCTTAGCTCCTAACTGTACCAGTAGTTACTGGTTGTGCGCTACATTTATTATTTGTGCTACATTTACAAGGTGATTTATGCATCCTATGTTTTACATTGCAGGTTCCCAGGCTTAGCTCCTAACTGTACCAGTAGTTACTGGTTGTGCGCTACATTTATTATTTGTGCTACATTTACAAGGTGATTTATGCATCCTATGTTTTACATTGCAGGTTCTCAGGCTTAGCTCCTAACTGTACCAGTAGTTACTGGTTGTGCGCTACATTTATTATTTGTGCTACATTTACAAGGTGATTTATGCATCCTATGTTTTACATTGCAGGTTCTCAGGCTTAGCTCCTAACTGTACCAGTAGTTACTGGTTGTGCGCTACATTTATTATTTGTGCTACATTTACAAGGTGATTTATGCATCCTATGTTTTACATTGCAGGTTCCCAGGCTTAGCTCCTAACTGTACCAGTAGTTACTGGTTGTGCGCTACATTTATTATTTGTGCTACATTTACAAGGTGATTTATGCATCCTATGTTTTACATTGCAGGTTCTCAGGCTTAGCTCCTAACTGTACCAGTAGTTACTGGTTGTGCGCTACATTTATTATTTGTGCTACATTTACAAGGTGATTTATGCATCCTATGTTTTACATTGCAGGTTCTCAGGCTTAGCTCCTACCTGTACCAGTAGTTACTGGTTGTGCGCTACATTTATTATTTGTGCTACATTTACAAGGTGATTTATGCATCCTATGTTTTACATTGCAGGTTCCCAGGCTTAGCTCCTAACTGTACCAGTAGTTACTGGTTGTGCGCTACATTTATTATTTGTGCTACATTTACAAGGTGATTTATGCATCCTATGTTTTACATTGCAGGTTCTCAGGCTTAGCTCCTAACTGTACCAGTAGTTACTGGGTGTGCGCTACATTTATTATTTGTGCTACATTTACAAGGTGATTTATGCATCCTATGTTTTACATTGCAGGTTCTCAGGCTTAGCTCCTAACTGTACCAGTAGTTACTGGTTGTGCGCTACATTTATTATTTGTGCTACATTTACAAGGTGATTTATGCATCCTATGTTTTACATTGCAGGTTCTCAGGCTTAGCTCCTAACTGTACCAGTAGTTACTGGGTGTGCGCTACATTTATTATTTGTGCTACATTTACAAGGTGATTTATGCATCCTATGTTTTACATTGCAGGTTCCCAGGCTTAGCTCCTACCTGTACCAGTAGTTACTGGTTGTGCGCTACATTTATTATTTGTGCTACATTTACAAGGTGATTTATGCATCCTATGTTTTACATTGCAGGTTCTCAGGCTTAGCTCCTAACTGTACCAGTAGTTACTGGTTGTGCGCTACATTTATTATTTGTGCTACATTTACAAGGTGATTTATGCATCCTATGTTTTACATTGCAGGTTCCCAGGCTTAGCTCCTAACTGTACCAGTAGTTACTGGTTGTGCGCTACATTTATTATTTGTGCTACATTTACAAGGTGATTTATGCATCCTATGTTTTACATTGCAGGTTCCCAGGCTTAGCTCCTACCTGTACCAGTAGTTACTGGGTGTGCGCTACATTTATTATTTGTGCTACATTTACAAGGTGATTTATGCATCCTATGTTTTACATTGCAGGTTCTCAGGCTTAGCTCCTACCTGTACCAGTAGTTACTGGTTGTGCGCTACATTTATTATTTGTGCTACATTTACAAGGTGATTTATGCATCCTATGTTTTACATTGCAGGTTCTCAGGCTTAGCTCCTAACTGTACCAGTAGTTACTGGTTGTGCGCTACATTTATTATTTGTGCTACATTTACAAGGTGATTTATGCATCCTATGTTTTACATTGCAGGTTCCCAGGCTTAGCTCCTAACTGTACCAGTAGTTACTGGGTGTGCGCTACATTTATTATTTGTGCTACATTTACAAGGTGATTTATGCATCCTATGTTTTACATTGCAGGTTCCCAGGCTTAGCTCCTAACTGTACCAGTAGTTACTGGTTGTGCGCTACATTTATTATTTGTGCTACATTTACAAGGTGATTTATGCATCCTATGTTTTACATTGCAGGTTCTCAGGCTTAGCTCCTATCTGTACCAGTAGTTACTGGGTGTGCGCTACATTTATTATTTGTGCTACATTTACAAGGTGATTTATGCATCCTATGTTTTACATTGCAGGTTCCCAGGCTTAGCTCCTACCTGTACCAGTAGTTACTGGTTGTGCGCTACATTTATTATTTGTGCTACATTTACAAGGTGATTTATGCATCCTATGTTTTACATTGCAGGTTCTCAGGCTTAGCTCCTACCTGTACCAGTAGTTACTGGTTGTGCGCTACATTTATTATTTGTGCTACATTTACAAGGTGATTTATGCATCCTATGTTTTACATTGCAGGTTCCCAGGCTTAGCTCCTACCTGTACCAGTAGTTACTGGTTGTGCGCTACATTTATTATTTGTGCTACATTTACAAGGTGATTTATGCATCCTATGTTTTACATTGCAGGTTCTCAGGCTTAGCTCCTAACTGTACCAGTAGTTACTGGTTGTGCGCTACATTTATTATTTGTGCTACATTTACAAGGTGATTTATGCATCCTATGTTTTACATTGCAGGTTCCCAGGCTTAGCTCCTACCTGTACCAGTAGTTACTGGGTGTGCGCTACATTTATTATTTGTGCTACATTTACAAGGTGATTTATGCATCCTATGTTTTACATTGCAGGTTCTCAGGCTTAGCTCCTAACTGTACCAGTAGTTACTGGTTGTGCGCTACATTTATTATTTGTGCTACATTTACAAGGTGATTTATGCATCCTATGTTTTACATTGCAGGTTCTCAGGCTTAGCTCCTACCTGTACCAGTAGTTACTGGTTGTGCGCTACATTTATTATTTGTGCTACATTTACAAGGTGATTTATGCATCCTATGTTTTACATTGCAGGTTCTCAGGCTTAGCTCCTACCTGTACCAGTAGTTACTGGGTGTGCGCTACATTTATTATTTGTGCTACATTTACAAGGTGATTTATGCATCCTATGTTTTACATTGCAGGTTCTCAGGCTTAGCTCCTAACTGTACCAGTAGTTACTGGTTGTGCGCTACATTTATTATTTGTGCTACATTTACAAGGTGATTTATGCATCCTATGTTTTACATTGCAGGTTCTCAGGCTTAGCTCCTACCTGTACCAGTAGTTACTGGTTGTGCGCTACATTTATTATTTGTGCTACATTTACAAGGTGATTTATGCATCCTATGTTTTACATTGCAGGTTCCCAGGCTTAGCTCCTAACTGTACCAGTAGTTACTGGTTGTGCGCTACATTTATTATTTGTGCTACATTTACAAGGTGATTTATGCATCCTATGTTTTACATTGCAGGTTCCCAGGCTTAGCTCCTACACTGTACCAGTAGTTACTGGGTGTGCGCTACATTTATTATTTGTGCTACATTTACAAGGTGATTTATGCATCCTATGTTTTACATTGCAGGTTCTCAGGCTTAGCTCCTAACTGTACCAGTAGTTACTGGTTGTGCGCTACATTTATTATTTGTGCTACATTTACAAGGTGATTTATGCATCCTATGTTTTACATTGCAGGTTCCCAGGCTTAGCTCCTAACTGTACCAGTAGTTACTGGGTGTGCGCTACATTTATTATTTGTGCTACATTTACAAGGTGATTTATGCATCCTATGTTTTACATTGCAGGTTCCCAGGCTTAGCTCCTAACTGTACCAGTAGTTACTGGGTGTGCGCTACATTTATTATTTGTGCTACATTTACAAGGTGATTTATGCATCCTATGTTTTACATTGCAGGTTCTCAGGCTTAGCTCCTAACTGTACCAGTAGTTACTGGGTGTGCGCTACATTTATTATTTGTGCTACATTTACAAGGTGATTTATGCATCCTATGTTTTACATTGCAGGTTCCCAGGCTTAGCTCCTAACTGTACCAGTAGTTACTGGTTGTGCGCTACATTTATTATTTGTGCTACATTTACAAGGTGATTTATGCATCCTATGTTTTACATTGCAGGTTCTCAGGCTTAGCTCCTACCTGTACCAGTAGTTACTGGTTGTGCGCTACATTTATTATTTGTGCTACATTTACAAGGTGATTTATGCATCCTATGTTTTACATTGCAGGTTCTCAGGCTTAGCTCCTAACTGTACCAGTAGTTACTGGTTGTGCGCTACATTTATTATTTGTGCTACATTTACAAGGTGATTTATGCATCCTATGTTTTACATTGCAGGTTCTCAGGCTTAGCTCCTACCTGTACCAGTAGTTACTGGTTGTGCGCTACATTTATTATTTGTGCTACATTTACAAGGTGATTTATGCATCCTATGTTTTACATTGCAGGTTCCCAGGCTTAGCTCCTAACTGTACCAGTAGTTACTGGGTGTGCGCTACATTTATTATTTGTGCTACATTTACAAGGTGATTTATGCATCCTATGTTTTACATTGCAGGTTCTCAGGCTTAGCTCCTAACTGTACCAGTAGTTACTGGTTGTGCGCTACATTTATTATTTGTGCTACATTTACAAGGTGATTTATGCATCCTATGTTTTACATTGCAGGTTCTCAGGCTTAGCTCCTAACTGTACCAGTAGTTACTGGGTGTGCGCTACATTTATTATTTGTGCTACATTTACAAGGTGATTTATGCATCCTATGTTTTACATTGCAGGTTCCCAGGCTTAGCTCCTAACTGTACCAGTAGTTACTGGGTGTGCGCTACATTTATTATTTGTGCTACATTTACAAGGTGATTTATGCATCCTATGTTTTACATTGCAGGTTCTCAGGCTTAGCTCCTAACTGTACCAGTAGTTACTGGTTGTGCGCTACATTTATTATTTGTGCTACATTTACAAGGTGATTTATGCATCCTATGTTTTACATTGCAGGTTCTCAGGCTTAGCTCCTAACTGTACCAGTAGTTACTGGTTGTGCGCTACATTTATTATTTGTGCTACATTTACAAGGTGATTTATGCATCCTATGTTTTACATTGCAGGTTCTCAGGCTTAGCTCCTAACTGTACCAGTAGTTACTGGGTGTGCGCTACATTTATTATTTGTGCTACATTTACAAGGTGATTTATGCATCCTATGTTTTACATTGCAGGTTCTCAGGCTTAGCTCCTAACTGTACCAGTAGTTACTGGGTGTGCGCTACATTTATTATTTGTGCTACATTTACAAGGTGATTTATGCATCCTATGTTTTACATTGCAGGTTCTCAGGCTTAGCTCCTAACTGTACCAGTAGTTACTGGTTGTGCGCTACATTTATTATTTGTGCTACATTTACAAGGTGATTTATGCATCCTATGTTTTACATTGCAGGTTCCCAGGCTTAGCTCCTAACTGTACCAGTAGTTACTGGTTGTGCGCTACATTTATTATTTGTGCTACATTTACAAGGTGATTTATGCATCCTATGTTTTACATTGCAGGTTCCCAGGCTTAGCTCCTAACTGTACCAGTAGTTACTGGTTGTGCGCTACATTTATTATTTGTGCTACATTTACAAGGTGATTTATGCATCCTATGTTTTACATTGCAGGTTCTCAGGCTTAGCTCCTAACTGTACCAGTAGTTACTGGTTGTGCGCTACATTTATTATTTGTGCTACATTTACAAGGTGATTTATGCATCCTATGTTTTACATTGCAGGTTCCCAGGCTTAGCTCCTACCTGTACCAGTAGTTACTGGGTGTGCGCTACATTTATTATTTGTGCTACATTTACAAGGTGATTTATGCATCCTATGTTTTACATTGCAGGTTCCCAGGCTTAGCTCCTAACTGTACCAGTAGTTACTGGTTGTGCGCTACATTTATTATTTGTGCTACATTTACAAGGTGATTTATGCATCCTATGTTTTACATTGCAGGTTCCCAGGCTTAGCTCCTAACTGTACCAGTAGTTACTGGTTGTGCGCTACATTTATTATTTGTGCTACATTTACAAGGTGATTTATGCATCCTATGTTTTACATTGCAGGTTCTCAGGCTTAGCTCCTACCTGTACCAGTAGTTACTGGTTGTGCGCTACATTTATTATTTGTGCTACATTTACAAGGTGATTTATGCATCCTATGTTTTACATTGCAGGTTCTCAGGCTTAGCTCCTAACTGTACCAGTAGTTACTGGTTGTGCGCTACATTTATTATTTGTGCTACATTTACAAGGTGATTTATGCATCCTATGTTTTACATTGCAGGTTCTCAGGCTTAGCTCCTACCTGTACCAGTAGTTACTGGTTGTGCGCTACATTTATTATTTGTGCTACATTTACAAGGTGATTTATGCATCCTATGTTTTACATTGCAGGTTCTCAGGCTTAGCTCCTACCTGTACCAGTAGTTACTGGGTGTGCGCTACATTTATTATTTGTGCTACATTTACAAGGTGATTTATGCATCCTATGTTTTACATTGCAGGTTCCCAGGCTTAGCTCCTAACTGTACCAGTAGTTACTGGGTGTGCGCTACATTTATTATTTGTGCTACATTTACAAGGTGATTTATGCATCCTATGTTTTACATTGCAGGTTCTCAGGCTTAGCTCCTACCTGTACCAGTAGTTACTGGGTGTGCGCTACATTTATTATTTGTGCTACATTTACAAGGTGATTTATGCATCCTATGTTTTACATTGCAGGTTCTCAGGCTTAGCTCCTAACTGTACCAGTAGTTACTGGGTGTGCGCTACATTTATTATTTGTGCTACATTTACAAGGTGATTTATGCATCCTATGTTTTACATTGCAGGTTCCCAGGCTTAGCTCCTACACTGTACCAGTAGTTACTGGTTGTGCGCTACATTTATTATTTGTGCTACATTTACAAGGTGATTTATGCATCCTATGTTTTACATTGCAGGTTCTCAGGCTTAGCTCCTAACTGTACCAGTAGTTACTGGTTGTGCGCTACATTTATTATTTGTGCTACATTTACAAGGTGATTTATGCATCCTATGTTTTACATTGCAGGTTCCCAGGCTTAGCTCCTAACTGTACCAGTAGTTACTGGTTGTGCGCTACATTTATTATTTGTGCTACATTTACAAGGTGATTTATGCATCCTATGTTTTACATTGCAGGTTCCCAGGCTTAGCTCCTAACTGTACCAGTAGTTACTGGGTGTGCGCTACATTTATTATTTGTGCTACATTTACAAGGTGATTTATGCATCCTATGTTTTACATTGCAGGTTCTCAGGCTTAGCTCCTAACTGTACCAGTAGTTACTGGTTGTGCGCTACATTTATTATTTGTGCTACATTTACAAGGTGATTTATGCATCCTATGTTTTACATTGCAGGTTCCCAGGCTTAGCTCCTAACTGTACCAGTAGTTACTGGGTGTGCGCTACATTTATTATTTGTGCTACATTTACAAGGTGATTTATGCATCCTATGTTTTACATTGCAGGTTCTCAGGCTTAGCTCCTAACTGTACCAGTAGTTACTGGTTGTGCGCTACATTTATTATTTGTGCTACATTTACAAGGTGATTTATGCATCCTATGTTTTACATTGCAGGTTCTCAGGCTTAGCTCCTACCTGTACCAGTAGTTACTGGGTGTGCGCTACATTTATTATTTGTGCTACATTTACAAGGTGATTTATGCATCCTATGTTTTACATTGCAGGTTCTCAGGCTTAGCTCCTACCTGTACCAGTAGTTACTGGTTGTGCGCTACATTTATTATTTGTGCTACATTTACAAGGTGATTTATGCATCCTATGTTTTACATTGCAGGTTCTCAGGCTTAGCTCCTAACTGTACCAGTAGTTACTGGGTGTGCGCTACATTTATTATTTGTGCTACATTTACAAGGTGATTTATGCATCCTATGTTTTACATTGCAGGTTCTCAGGCTTAGCTCCTAACTGTACCAGTAGTTACTGGTTGTGCGCTACATTTATTATTTGTGCTACATTTACAAGGTGATTTATGCATCCTATGTTTTACATTGCAGGTTCTCAGGCTTAGCTCCTACCTGTACCAGTAGTTACTGGTTGTGCGCTACATTTATTATTTGTGCTACATTTACAAGGTGATTTATGCATCCTATGTTTTACATTGCAGGTTCTCAGGCTTAGCTCCTACCTGTACCAGTAGTTACTGGGTGTGCGCTACATTTATTATTTGTGCTACATTTACAAGGTGATTTATGCATCCTATGTTTTACATTGCAGGTTCTCAGGCTTAGCTCCTACCTGTACCAGTAGTTACTGGTTGTGCGCTACATTTATTATTTGTGCTACATTTACAAGGTGATTTATGCATCCTATGTTTTACATTGCAGGTTCCCAGGCTTAGCTCCTAACTGTACCAGTAGTTACTGGTTGTGCGCTACATTTATTATTTGTGCTACATTTACAAGGTGATTTATGCATCCTATGTTTTACATTGCAGGTTCCCAGGCTTAGCTCCTAACTGTACCAGTAGTTACTGGGTGTGCGCTACATTTATTATTTGTGCTACATTTACAAGGTGATTTATGCATCCTATGTTTTACATTGCAGGTTCCCAGGCTTAGCTCCTAACTGTACCAGTAGTTACTGGGTGTGCGCTACATTTATTATTTGTGCTACATTTACAAGGTGATTTATGCATCCTATGTTTTACATTGCAGGTTCTCAGGCTTAGCTCCTAACTGTACCAGTAGTTACTGGTTGTGCGCTACATTTATTATTTGTGCTACATTTACAAGGTGATTTATGCATCCTATGTTTTACATTGCAGGTTCTCAGGCTTAGCTCCTACCTGTACCAGTAGTTACTGGGTGTGCGCTACATTTATTATTTGTGCTACATTTACAAGGTGATTTATGCATCCTATGTTTTACATTGCAGGTTCTCAGGCTTAGCTCCTAACTGTACCAGTAGTTACTGGTTGTGCGCTACATTTATTATTTGTGCTACATTTACAAGGTGATTTATGCATCCTATGTTTTACATTGCAGGTTCCCAGGCTTAGCTCCTACCTGTACCAGTAGTTACTGGTTGTGCGCTACATTTATTATTTGTGCTACATTTACAAGGTGATTTATGCATCCTATGTTTTACATTGCAGGTTCCCAGGCTTAGCTCCTAACTGTACCAGTAGTTACTGGGTGTGCGCTACATTTATTATTTGTGCTACATTTACAAGGTGATTTATGCATCCTATGTTTTACATTGCAGGTTCCCAGGCTTAGCTCCTACACTGTACCAGTAGTTACTGGTTGTGCGCTACATTTATTATTTGTGCTACATTTACAAGGTGATTTATGCATCCTATGTTTTACATTGCAGGTTCTCAGGCTTAGCTCCTAACTGTACCAGTAGTTACTGGTTGTGCGCTACATTTATTATTTGTGCTACATTTACAAGGTGATTTATGCATCCTATGTTTTACATTGCAGGTTCCCAGGCTTAGCTCCTAACTGTACCAGTAGTTACTGGGTGTGCGCTACATTTATTATTTGTGCTACATTTACAAGGTGATTTATGCATCCTATGTTTTACATTGCAGGTTCCCAGGCTTAGCTCCTACACTGTACCAGTAGTTACTGGGTGTGCGCTACATTTATTATTTGTGCTACATTTACAAGGTGATTTATGCATCCTATGTTTTACATTGCAGGTTCTCAGGCTTAGCTCCTACCTGTACCAGTAGTTACTGGGTGTGCGCTACATTTATTATTTGTGCTACATTTACAAGGTGATTTATGCATCCTATGTTTTACATTGCAGGTTCCCAGGCTTAGCTCCTAACTGTACCAGTAGTTACTGGGTGTGCGCTACATTTATTATTTGTGCTACATTTACAAGGTGATTTATGCATCCTATGTTTTACATTGCAGGTTCCCAGGCTTAGCTCCTACCTGTACCAGTAGTTACTGGTTGTGCGCTACATTTATTATTTGTGCTACATTTACAAGGTGATTTATGCATCCTATGTTTTACATTGCAGGTTCCCAGGCTTAGCTCCTAACTGTACCAGTAGTTACTGGTTGTGCGCTACATTTATTATTTGTGCTACATTTACAAGGTGATTTATGCATCCTATGTTTTACATTGCAGGTTCCCAGGCTTAGCTCCTAACTGTACCAGTAGTTACTGGTTGTGCGCTACATTTATTATTTGTGCTACATTTACAAGGTGATTTATGCATCCTATGTTTTACATTGCAGGTTCCCAGGCTTAGCTCCTACCTGTACCAGTAGTTACTGGTTGTGCGCTACATTTATTATTTGTGCTACATTTACAAGGTGATTTATGCATCCTATGTTTTACATTGCAGGTTCTCAGGCTTAGCTCCTAACTGTACCAGTAGTTACTGGTTGTGCGCTACATTTATTATTTGTGCTACATTTACAAGGTGATTTATGCATCCTATGTTTTACATTGCAGGTTCCCAGGCTTAGCTCCTAACTGTACCAGTAGTTACTGGGTGTGCGCTACATTTATTATTTGTGCTACATTTACAAGGTGATTTATGCATCCTATGTTTTACATTGCAGGTTCCCAGGCTTAGCTCCTACCTGTACCAGTAGTTACTGGGTGTGCGCTACATTTATTATTTGTGCTACATTTACAAGGTGATTTATGCATCCTATGTTTTACATTGCAGGTTCCCAGGCTTAGCTCCTAACTGTACCAGTAGTTACTGGTTGTGCGCTACATTTATTATTTGTGCTACATTTACAAGGTGATTTATGCATCCTATGTTTTACATTGCAGGTTCTCAGGCTTAGCTCCTACCTGTACCAGTAGTTACTGGTTGTGCGCTACATTTATTATTTGTGCTACATTTACAAGGTGATTTATGCATCCTATGTTTTACATTGCAGGTTCTCAGGCTTAGCTCCTAACTGTACCAGTAGTTACTGGGTGTGCGCTACATTTATTATTTGTGCTACATTTACAAGGTGATTTATGCATCCTATGTTTTACATTGCAGGTTCCCAGGCTTAGCTCCTAACTGTACCAGTAGTTACTGGGTGTGCGCTACATTTATTATTTGTGCTACATTTACAAGGTGATTTATGCATCCTATGTTTTACATTGCAGGTTCTCAGGCTTAGCTCCTACCTGTACCAGTAGTTACTGGTTGTGCGCTACATTTATTATTTGTGCTACATTTACAAGGTGATTTATGCATCCTATGTTTTACATTGCAGGTTCCCAGGCTTAGCTCCTACACTGTACCAGTAGTTACTGGTTGTGCGCTACATTTATTATTTGTGCTACATTTACAAGGTGATTTATGCATCCTATGTTTTACATTGCAGGTTCCCAGGCTTAGCTCCTAACTGTACCAGTAGTTACTGGTTGTGCGCTACATTTATTATTTGTGCTACATTTACAAGGTGATTTATGCATCCTATGTTTTACATTGCAGGTTCCCAGGCTTAGCTCCTAACTGTACCAGTAGTTACTGGTTGTGCGCTACATTTATTATTTGTGCTACATTTACAAGGTGATTTATGCATCCTATGTTTTACATTGCAGGTTCCCAGGCTTAGCTCCTAACTGTACCAGTAGTTACTGGTTGTGCGCTACATTTATTATTTGTGCTACATTTACAAGGTGATTTATGCATCCTATGTTTTACATTGCAGGTTCCCAGGCTTAGCTCCTACCTGTACCAGTAGTTACTGGGTGTGCGCTACATTTATTATTTGTGCTACATTTACAAGGTGATTTATGCATCCTATGTTTTACATTGCAGGTTCCCAGGCTTAGCTCCTAACTGTACCAGTAGTTACTGGTTGTGCGCTACATTTATTATTTGTGCTACATTTACAAGGTGATTTATGCATCCTATGTTTTACATTGCAGGTTCTCAGGCTTAGCTCCTAACTGTACCAGTAGTTACTGGTTGTGCGCTACATTTATTATTTGTGCTACATTTACAAGGTGATTTATGCATCCTATGTTTTACATTGCAGGTTCTCAGGCTTAGCTCCTAACTGTACCAGTAGTTACTGGTTGTGCGCTACATTTATTATTTGTGCTACATTTACAAGGTGATTTATGCATCCTATGTTTTACATTGCAGGTTCTCAGGCTTAGCTCCTAACTGTACCAGTAGTTACTGGTTGTGCGCTACATTTATTATTTGTGCTACATTTACAAGGTGATTTATGCATCCTATGTTTTACATTGCAGGTTCCCAGGCTTAGCTCCTACCTGTACCAGTAGTTACTGGTTGTGCGCTACATTTATTATTTGTGCTACATTTACAAGGTGATTTATGCATCCTATGTTTTACATTGCAGGTTCTCAGGCTTAGCTCCTACCTGTACCAGTAGTTACTGGGTGTGCGCTACATTTATTATTTGTGCTACATTTACAAGGTGATTTATGCATCCTATGTTTTACATTGCAGGTTCCCAGGCTTAGCTCCTCACTGTACCAGTAGTTACTGGGTGTGCGCTACATTTATTATTTGTGCTACATTTACAAGGTGATTTATGCATCCTATGTTTTACATTGCAGGTTCTCAGGCTTAGCTCCTACCTGTACCAGTAGTTACTGGGTGTGCGCTACATTTATTATTTGTGCTACATTTACAAGGTGATTTATGCATCCTATGTTTTACATTGCAGGTTCTCAGGCTTAGCTCCTAACTGTACCAGTAGTTACTGGGTGTGCGCTACATTTATTATTTGTGCTACATTTACAAGGTGATTTATGCATCCTATGTTTTACATTGCAGGTTCTCAGGCTTAGCTCCTCACTGTACCAGTAGTTACTGGTTGTGCGCTACATTTATTATTTGTGCTACATTTACAAGGTGATTTATGCATCCTATGTTTTACATTGCAGGTTCTCAGGCTTAGCTCCTAACTGTACCAGTAGTTACTGGTTGTGCGCTACATTTATTATTTGTGCTACATTTACAAGGTGATTTATGCATCCTATGTTTTACATTGCAGGTTCCCAGGCTTAGCTCCTCACTGTACCAGTAGTTACTGGTTGTGCGCTACATTTATTATTTGTGCTACATTTACAAGGTGATTTATGCATCCTATGTTTTACATTGCAGGTTCCCAGGCTTAGCTCCTCACTGTACCAGTAGTTACTGGGTGTGCGCTACATTTATTATTTGTGCTACATTTACAAGGTGATTTATGCATCCTATGTTTTACATTGCAGGTTCTCAGGCTTAGCTCCTAACTGTACCAGTAGTTACTGGTTGTGCGCTACATTTATTATTTGTGCTACATTTACAAGGTGATTTATGCATCCTATGTTTTACATTGCAGGTTCCCAGGCTTAGCTCCTAACTGTACCAGTAGTTACTGGGTGTGCGCTACATTTATTATTTGTGCTACATTTACAAGGTGATTTATGCATCCTATGTTTTACATTGCAGGTTCTCAGGCTTAGCTCCTAACTGTACCAGTAGTTACTGGTTGTGCGCTACATTTATTATTTGTGCTACATTTACAAGGTGATTTATGCATCCTATGTTTTACATTGCAGGTTCTCAGGCTTAGCTCCTACCTGTACCAGTAGTTACTGGGTGTGCGCTACATTTATTATTTGTGCTACCTTTACAAGGTGATTTATGCATCCTATGTTTTACATTGCAGGTTCTCAGGCTTAGCTCCTACCTGTACCAGTAGTTACTGGTTGTGCGCTACATTTATTATTTGTGCTACATTTACAAGGTGATTTATGCATCCTATGTTTTACATTGCAGGTTCTCAGGCTTAGCTCCTAACTGTACCAGTAGTTACTGGGTGTGCGCTACATTTATTATTTGTGCTACATTTACAAGGTGATTTATGCATCCTATGTTTTACATTGCAGGTTCTCAGGCTTAGCTCCTAACTGTACCAGTAGTTACTGGTTGTGCGCTACATTTATTATTTGTGCTACATTTACAAGGTGATTTATGCATCCTATGTTTTACATTGCAGGTTCTCAGGCTTAGCTCCTACCTGTACCAGTAGTTACTGGGTGTGCGCTACATTTATTATTTGTGCTACATTTACAAGGTGATTTATGCATCCTATGTTTTACATTGCAGGTTCTCAGGCTTAGCTCCTACCTGTACCAGTAGTTACTGGGTGTACGCTACATTTATTATTTGTGCTACATTTACAAGGTGATTTATGCATCCTATGTTTTACATTGCAGGTTCCCAGGCTTAGCTCCTACCTGTACCAGTAGTTACTGGTTGTGCGCTACATTTATTATTTGTGCTACATTTACAAGGTGATTTATGCATCCTATGTTTTACATTGCAGGTTCCCAGGCTTAGCTCCTAACTGTACCAGTAGTTACTGGTTGTGCGCTACATTTATTATTTGTGCTACATTTACAAGGTGATTTATGCATCCTATGTTTTACATTGCAGGTTCCCAGGCTTAGCTCCTAACTGTACCAGTAGTTACTGGTTGTGCGCTACATTTATTATTTGTGCTACATTTACAAGGTGATTTATGCATCCTATGTTTTACATTGCAGGTTCCCAGGCTTAGCTCCTAACTGTACCAGTAGTTACTGGGTGTGCGCTACATTTATTATTTGTGCTACATTTACAAGGTGATTTATGCATCCTATGTTTTACATTGCAGGTTCTCAGGCTTAGCTCCTACCTGTACCAGTAGTTACTGGTTGTGCGCTACATTTATTATTTGTGCTACATTTACAAGGTGATTTATGCATCCTATGTTTTACATTGCAGGTTCTCAGGCTTAGTTCCTCACTGTACCAGTAGTTACTGGGTGTGCGCTACATTTATTATTTGTGCTACATTTACAAGGTGATTTATGCATCCTATGTTTTACATTGCAGGTTCCCAGGCTTAGCTCCTACCTGTACCAGTAGTTACTGGGTGTGCGCTACATTTATTATTTGTGCTACATTTACAAGGTGATTTATGCATCCTATGTTTTACATTGCAGGTTCCCAGGCTTAGCTCCTACCTGTACCAGTAGTTACTGGTTGTGCGCTACATTTATTATTTGTGCTACATTTACAAGGTGATTTATGCATCCTATGTTTTACATTGCAGGTTCTCAGGCTTAGCTCCTACCTGTACCAGTAGTTACTGGGTGTACGCTACATTTATTATTTGTGCTACATTTACAAGGTGATTTATGCATCCTATGTTTTACATTGCAGGTTCCCAGGCTTAGCTCCTAACTGTACCAGTAGTTACTGGTTGTGCGCTACATTTATTATTTGTGCTACATTTACAAGGTGATTTATGCATCCTATGTTTTACATTGCAGGTTCTCAGGCTTAGCTCCTAACTGTACCAGTAGTTACTGGGTGTGCGCTACATTTATTATTTGTGCTACATTTACAAGGTGATTTATGCATCCTATGTTTTACATTGCAGGTTCCCAGGCTTAGCTCCTACCTGTACCAGTAGTTACTGGGTGTGCGCTACATTTATTATTTGTGCTACATTTACAATTGGTGATTTGTGACAGTGGCCCCATTGGCCCTGTCGTGTGTAAATAGTCCCCTGTGAATATTGCCTAGTGCCAGTTGGCACACCGTATATTATGTGGTTATGTTTCTAATGTATTTATGACAATACAAAGGCTATTTTTATATAACCTTGTGTGGAGTCTCCTTTTGTGGTGTGCCTAGTGTGTTGCTGCTGAGTGTGTGCTGCGCAAACGCTTTACACATTGCCTCCGGGATGGGCCTGACTGCTCGTGCCAAGCTACCAAGGGGGTGAGCAGGGGTTATCTTTGGCGTGTAACTCCCTCGCCCTGACTAGAGTGGTGGTCTCTGCCTGGCTTTGGCGCAAGCCTTAGCCAACCAGAGATCCCATTTCTAACAATCGTTATGTGACTCCACTGATTGAATTGTTTGGTTTTGAGCTGGAGACCTATAGAGACGACACTAAAATTGCGTTGTCGGTCACCGACCACCCAGAGGGGGCTGCTGCCAGATTCCATGACTGTATTCTACATGTAGGGATATGGATGAGCGAGAACTGTTCAAAGTTAAACTCATCCCAAACTGAGGTCTTACTATTCGGAAGGAACTCGTCCTTCTGGTCTCCGTGTTGGAGGCCTCAGGAGCTTGGCACCCTCCCTATTCCAGGCACTAAAGTAAAAAAACCTTGGAACACTTTTTGATCGCAAAGTGTCCTTCAATGGCCATATCAATCACATTACACCAGCCTCTTTCTTTACCCTGAAATTACTCCAGAAGGTTCTTCCCTTCATTCCATCAGATTTGCAGAAAACCGTGGTGTCCGCCCTCTTTGTATCAAACCTAGATTACTGAAATCCCCTGTTTATGAACATCCAGAAATGATTTCTTAAATACCTGCAGACCTTAGATAATGCGGCAGCCTGGATACTGCTGGGCATTCCTAAAAAGAAATCTGTGTCCCAATCCTTAGCTCAGCTGCACTGGCTTCCTATTAGGAAGCGCATTGACTACAAGGCTTTGTGTATCGCCTTCAAGTCTCTGCACAACATAGGCCTGGAATGTCTTTAAAAAAATGTTTGGGCTACATTCCAGCCAGGCCTCTCCGATCTGCAGCAGATAATCTAGTTATTCCTAGATTTAAGAGATCTACGTAGGGAGGCAGCAGTTCTGTGGTCTGTACTACTCGGTTGTGGAACTCCCTGCCCCTCAGCAATAAAAGAAACACCGATTTGCTGACCTTTAGAAAGTCACTAAAAACATGGCTCTTTGATCAGTCATCTGCACCCGTTTCCACACTGGGAGGCTCCCACTTTCCCTTCCAGGCTCAGCACCTAGACACCTCTGGTTATTAGAGCGCTTTATAAATGTTCATTTCATGTGTGTGCAGGGAGTTGATGTCGGCCCTGCACTGCAGTACAGTGCATCTTGGAAGTGGGAGCGTGTTCAGGCAGATGGCACAGATCCTGCACTACAGAACCCTTGGAAGGGGGGGTGCACAGCGCTATAGTACTTCATGAAAGGGGTGCGAGTGCCTGCACTGCCATTCAGTACCTCTTGGAAGGGGGGGTGCACAGCGCTATAGCACTTCATGAATGGGGTGCGGGTGCCTGCACTGCTATCCAGTACCTCTTGGAAGGGGAGGTGCACAGTGCTATAGCTCTTCATGAATGGGGTGTGGGTGCCTGCACTGCTATCCAGTACCTCTTGGAAGGGGAGGTGCACAGTGCTATAGCTCTTCATGAATGGGGTGTGGGTGCCTGCACTGCTATCCACTACCTCTTGGAAGGGGGGGTGCACAGCGCTATAGCACTTCATGAATGGGGTACGAGTGCCTGCACTGCTATCCAGTACCTCTTGGAAGGTGGGGTGCACAGCGCTATAGTTCTTCATGAATGGGGTGCGGGTGCCTGCACTGCTGTCCAGTACCTCTTGGAAGGGGTGGTGCACAGCGCTATAGTACTTCATGAATGGGGTGTGAGTGCCTGCACTGCTATCCAGTATCTCTTGGAAGGGGGTGCACAGCACTATAGTACTTCATGAAAGGGTGCGAGTGCCTGCACTGCTATCCAGTACCTCTTGGAAGGGGGTGCACAGCTCTATAGTTCTTCATGAATGGGGTGCGGGTGCCTGAACTGCTATCCAGTGCCTCTTGGAAGGGGGTGCACAGCGCTATAGCACTTCATGAATGGGGTGCGGGTGCCTGCACTGTTATCCAGTGCCTCTTGGAAGGGGGTGCACAGCGCTATAGCACTTCATGAATGGGGTGCGAGTGCCTGCACTGCTATCCAGTACCTCTTGGAAGGGGGTGCACAGTGCAATATAGCACTTCATGAATGGGGTGCGAGTGCCTGCACTGCTATCCAGTACCTCTTGGAAGGGAGGTGCACAGCACTATAGCACTTCATGAATGGGGTGCGAGTGCCTGCACTGCTATCCAGTACCTCTTGGAAGGGGGTGCGCAGTGCAATATAGCACTTCTTGAAAGGGGTGCGAGTGCCTGCACTGCTATCCAGTACCTCTTGGAAGGGGGGGTGCACAGCGCTATAGCACTTCATGAATGGGGTGCGGGTGCCTGCACTGCTATCCAGTACCTCTTGGAAGGGGGGGGTGTACTGCGCTATAGCACTTCATGAATGGGGCCCGAGTGCCTGCACTGCTATCCAGTACCTCTTGGAAGGGGAGGTGCACAGCACTATAGCACTTCATGAATGGGGTGCGAGTGCCTGCACTGCTATCCAGTACCTCTTGGAAGGGGGTGCGCAGTGCAATATAGCACTTCTTGAAAGGGGTGCGAGTGCCTGCACTGCTATCCAGTACCTCTTGGAAGGGGGTGCACAGCGCTATAGCACTTCATGAATGGGGTGCGGGTGCCTGCACTGCTATCCAGTACCTCTTGGAAGGGGGTGTACTGCGCTATAGCACTTCATGAATGGGGCCCCAGTGCCTGCACTGCTATCCAGTACCTCTTGGAAGGGGGTGTGTGCACAGCGCTATAGCACTTCATGAATGGAAGGGGGTGCGCAGTGCAATATAGCACTTCTTGAAAGGGGTGCGAGTGCCTGCACTGCTATCCAGTACCTCTTGGAAGGGGGGGTGCACAGCGCTATAGCACTTCATGAATGGGGTGCGGGTGCCTGCACTGCTATCCAGTACCTCTTGGAAGGGGGGGGTGTACTGCGCTATAGCACTTCATGAATGGGGTGCGGGTGCCTGCACTGCTATCCAGTACCTCTTGGAAGGGGAGGTGCACAGTGCTATAGCTCTTCATGAATGGGGTGTGGGTGCCTGCACTGCTATCCAGTACCTCTTGGAAGGGGAGGTGCACAGTGCTATAGCTCTTCATGAATGGGGTGTGGGTGCCTGCACTGCTATCCACTACCTCTTGGAAGGGGGTGCACAGCGCTATAGCACTTCATGAATGGGGTGCGAGTGCCTGCACTGCTATCCAGTACCTCTTGGAAGGTGGGGTGCACAGCGCTATAGTACTTCATGAATGGGGTGCGGGTGCCTGCACTGCTGTCCAGTACCTCTTGGAAGGGGTGGTGCACAGCGCTATAGTACTTCATGAATGGGGTGTGAGTGCCTGCACTGCTATCCAGTATCTCTTGGAAGGGGGGCTGCACAGCACTATAGTACTTCATGAAAGGGGTGCGAGTGCCTGCACTGCTATCCAGTACCTCTTGGAAGGGGGGTGCACAGCTCTATAGTTCTTCATGAATGGGGTGCGGGTGCCTGAACTGCTATCCAGTGCCTCTTGGAAGGGGGGTGCACAGCGCTATAGCACTTCATGAATGGGGTGCGGGTGCCTGCACTGTTATCCAGTGCCTCTTGGAAGGGGGTGCACAGCGCTATAGCACTTCATGAATGGGGTGCGAGTGCCTGCACTGCTATCCAGTACCTCTTGGAAGGGGGTGCACAGTGCAATATAGCACTTCATGAATGGGGTGCGAGTGCCTGCACTGCTATCCAGTACCTCTTGGAAGGGGAGGTGCACAGCACTATAGCACTTCATGAATGGGGTGCGAGTGCCTGCACTGCTATCCAGTACCTCTTGGAAGGGGTGCGCAGTGCAATATAGCACTTCTTGAAAGGGTGCGAGTGCCTGCACTGCTATCCAGTACCTCTTGGAAGGGGGTGCACAGCGCTATAGCACTTCATGAATGGGGTGCGGGTGCCTGCACTGCTATCCAGTACCTCTTGGAAGGGGGGAGTGTACTGCGCTATAGCACTTCATGAATGGGGCCCGAGTGCCTGCACTGCTATCCAGTACCTCTTGGAAGGGGGTGTGTGCACAGCGCTATAGCACTTTATGAATGGGGTGCGAGGGCCTGCACTGCTATCCAGTACTTCTTGGAAGGGGGTGCACAGCGCTTTAGTACTTCATGAATGGGGTGCGAGTGCCTGCACTGCTATCCAGTACCTCTTGGAAGGGGGTGTGTGCACAGCGCTATAGCACTTTATGAATGGGGTGCGAGTGACTGCACTGCTATCCAGTACCTCTTTGAAGGGGGAGGACGGGTGCACAGCACTATAGCACTTCATGAATGGGGTGCGAGTGCCTGTACTGCTATCCAGTACCTCTTGGAAGGGGGGTAAACAGCGCTATAGTACTTCATGAATGGGGTGTGAGTGCCTGCACTGCTATCCAGTACCTCTTGGAAGGGGTGGTGCACAGCGCTATAGCACTTCATGAATGGGGTGCAAGTGCCTGCACTGCTATCCAGTACCTCTTTGAAGGGGGGGTGCACAGCACTATAGCACTTCATGAATGGGGTGCGAGTGCCTGTACTGCTATCCAGTACCTCTTGGAAGGGGGGTAAACAGCGCTATAGTACTTCATGAATGGGGTGCGAGTGCCTGCACTGCTATCCAGTACCTCTTGGAAGGGGTGTGTGCACAGCACTATAGTACTTCATGAAAGGGGTGCGAGTGCCTGCTCAACTATCCAGTTCCTCTTGGAAGGGGGGTGCACAGCGCTATAGCACTTCATGAAAGGGGTGCGAGTGCCTGCACTGCTATCCAGTACCTCTTGGAGGGGGGGTGCACAGCGCTTCAGTACTTCGTGAATGGGGCCCGAGTGCCTGCACTGCTATCCAGTACCTCTTCGAGGGGGGTGCACAGCGCTATAGCACTTCATGAATGGGGTGCGAGTGCGTCCACTGCTATCCAGTACCTCTTGGAAGGGGAGGTGCACAGCGCTATAGCACTTTATGAATGGGGTGCAAGGGCCTGCACTGCTATCCAGTACCTCTTGGAAGGGGGGTGCACAGCGCTATAGTACTTCATGAATGGGGTGCGAGTGCCTTCACTGCTATCCAGTACCTCTTGGAAGGGTGGGTGCACAGCGCTATAGCACTTCATGAATGGGGTGCGAGTGCCTGCACTGCTATCCAGTACCTCTTTGAAGGGGGGGGTGCACAGCACTATAGCACTTCATGAATGGGGTGCGAGTGCCTGTACTGCTATCCAGTACCTCTTGGAAGGGGGGGTAAACAGCGCTATAGTACTTCATGAATGGGGTGCGAGTGCCTGCACTGATATTCAGTACCACTTGAAAGGGGGGGTGCACAGCGCTATAGTACTTCATGAATGGGGTGTGAGTGCCTGCACTGCTATCCAGTACCTCTTGGAAGGGGGGTGCACAGCGCTGTAGTACTTCATGAAAGGGGTGCGATTGCCTGCATTGCTATCCAGTACCTCTTGGAAAGGGGTACATGCACTCCATGCAGTGCCAGTTTCAGGGGTTCTCATGTATGCACTGCGCTACGGTACCTAATGGAAGGCAGTCCTACAATACGATCCTACTGAGAGTTGGGTTACGTTATGTGCAACAAGCACAGAAAATTTATTTTACCATGTTCCGTGCTTTTCAAATGCAGCGTTAGAGGATGTTGCTCTCTGTGCTTCAATCTCCTTCAATAGGGAGTGACACAAAGTCTTTAAAAGGCCACCAAAACCCTTCCACCGGAAAGTAGATGCTCTCTCACTCAAATTTCTTGTTGAAGAATTCTGTTTATTCTCCATCCATCCTCATTTTGCCCCCTCTGTGCACTTCAGTTTCCCTCCCCTTCACCACAGCATGCAGAGTAAACATTGACATTTTTAAAGCGGCGGCTCCTCTGCTAAGGCAAGGAGCACCGCCCACTGCTCTTTGAGAAATGGAAAAATGAAATCATAATAATGCAACATTATTATAATTTTATTTTTCTTTACTGAGGGAGGTTTACTGGGCGGGGTGAGACTGTAGTCATAGCCAGCAGGGGAGGAGTGATTGGGGCATTCAAGTGCGCATGATGATGTGACCGGCTGTCTAAGGTGACAGAAGCGTTGTGATTGGCTTAGGGGAGCCTGTGTGTTCTTCCTGCTTCCGGGAGGAACAGAAGAGGACTGAGCTCGACTGAGGTGACGGCCGGCAGCCAGATAAGTATTGGTATTGATTTTTCTACCCCCACCCCACCCCACCGGTACTATTCGGTGGCAGCTGCCACTGCATTTTTACATAAAAAAATCTTTCCCTCTCAAATACATTATGAATGAAGCTAGATGTGCATGGAGGATGTATACAAGGAGGGGAAGCGTGCATGGGTCATTCCTGGGTGTAAAACAAGAAACAGAACTACTATAAACATCAGAAAACAGCTTGTACCCGGCATTAACTTTTGGAGACACCTTGCAAATTTGCATATGGTTGGTTTATCTGAAAGGTCTGCAGGTCTTGGGTAGTGAGCTGCAACCTGCCCTCATCTCTGGCAAACTGTATATTTACAAACACAGGACAGTTTAGGATCGAGAGAGAAATATCTGTAAATATATACGTTAGTATTGCGCCACCCAGGTTTTTTTTTCTTGGTTTCCCAACACCTTTCATATTGCACACTCCACCACTGTTATGGCATAGAGGCATTTCAACCCCTTAGCTGCTGAGGCTTTTTTGCCCCAGTGATTGGCTCTTTTTTTATAGTTGGGGTAATTTGCGCTTATCCCTTCATAACTCTTTTTTCCACATAAAGTATCTTTGCCAAATGTGCATCCTTTTTTCCCCAACATCCTCTGGATCATAAAGATACTCAGGGTTTAAACATTCCTCTTAAGTCCGCTGAGAAAATAGCCAAAATACAGATGCATTTTGTTTTCGTGGGAGCAGGGGAATTGGGGAAATGTGTTCTATAAGAAAACACTTTTTTGTCTAAAAATTGAATCAATTAAATATTTCATATTCCAACTTCCAGGAACAAGCAGTGTTGTATCAAAAACATTTTTACCACAGCTTTTGTATTTTTCAAAGAGCTAATCAATTTCCTAATTTTTGTGGTTTTAAACAACTTGCATTTTGGGATGGAAACAGATTTAAAAACATGGGTGATCTTGGAAAGCTATACATTTCTGAAAAGTAGACCATTTTTTTTAATTTTTTATTTCTTTATTGATTTTTGCAAATTAACAACCAAGACGTTTGCACATCATCCAGGAGGGAGAGGTAATAGAGACATAATTATATCACCAACAACTTAAATGGTTAAATATTCCATAGTCAGTTAAACATCTCGGGTATATGTGGGTTGCCAGGTCATAGTAGTAGTAGTAATCTGGAAGCATGCAGGTACATCTCACATAGGACATTAGTCAGGCTAGTACGGTCATCGAGTGGGGCCTTACTCAGTAGTTTCTGGCTCTATGGACCGTAGGTAGACATGGAAAGGTGACAAAATATCCCTGGGGCACGAGGCGAGAGGCTGCAAGTGTGCATAATCGTCGCCCACTTTCTCACATCGGCTCATGCTCCCAAGCCAGTCCAAGACAACAGGTGGGCAAGCGCTTCCCCAGTGCAGTGCTATCTCCCGCTTACCCAGCAGTAATGCTAGGGAGACCAGTCGGTGATTAGAACGTGATATATTGAGGGTGTAGCCCAGCAGTGCCACCAGGGGATTGGGCACGAATTCAATGTCCGTCATGGCAGAGATATGTTCGAACACTGCTACCCAATAGGCATGTAAAACCGGACAAGTCCAAGTAAGGTGCGCAAAGTCAGCTCCCTCCCCCTTGCACTTCATGCAGTTATCAGGTCTAGTGTGGTTGCATGTTGTAATAGCAGCAGGCGATAGGTAGTAGCAGGCAGAAATTTCATGTAAGAGTTTGCGTCTCTGATTAATTGATGTGCGCCGTGTTTGTGTGCAACAGTATGTCCACATTTTATCAGTTATCGTCACCCCTAGTTCCGCTGCCCATATTTCCTGCACCAGCCCGGTAGTGTCAGGCTTCAGTGCAATACATGCTCGATATATTCTTGAGGTCATATGGGCTCCCCCATTGTCTACCATGGTCAGTGTTCACGGAGAGAAGTCTTTAGTGGGTAGTGGATAGGTAGGTACCAGCGATCTCAAAGTGTTACGAAGGTGTCTAAAAATAAAACAGTCCATGTATGACATGTCCCCCTCCCATGGGCTCTCCACCAAGGGCGCAACATGCCCATCTGGGAACTGGTCCCACATAGTGTATAAGTTATGCCGGTGTAATGTACGTTGTACTAGTTTCTCCCGGGTGAGTGGGAGCCAAGGATTGTCGTGTATTGGAATAGCATTGGAATAGAGGGGCCACCCCCAGCATATGTCGCAGGCGCCACCATGCCCAGCACATGGCGGATACCGTCTGTATGTCTTGAGTGTCTAGTGGTATGCCCTTGGGTAAGATCTGAGAGTGTAATATTCCCTCCAGCAGCGCCCGCTCTGGGCGCAGGTAAGGTATCAAGGCATCCGAGTGCTACCAGCGATGCGTGTGAAAGCATTGGGCTGCTAAGTAATAAAGGTGTAAATCCAGGACTCCAAGGCCTCCTCATTCCAGGGGAAGTGTGAGTGTATCCCACCAAATACTAGGGCGAGCTCCCACCCAGATCAGTCGAATTAGGATTCCGCAGAGTGTATGGAAGAAGAGTTGTAACAGGGGTACAGGGATGTTAGTGAAGAGGTACAAGAAACAGGCCTGGGCAAACATTTTTATTATGGCCACTCGTCCCGCCAGAGATAGGGGGAGTCGGATCTAGCGATCCACCTGTGCGTTAAGATCAGCCATTGCCGGGCCATAATTGAGATGTAGAATTTGTTTCTTGTCGCCCAAGTATTTTGTACCATCCACGGCCCACTTAAGGGTAAATGCTGCTGGTGGTGGGTGAGTCGCATCCGTCAGTGGAAACAGTTCTGATTTATCCCAGTTTATGTGGAGGCCATAAAGTTCACCAAATATCGCATAAATGGGGGGAGGTTGAGATGGAGGTCCCGGATAAATAGCAGGGTGTCGTCTGCGTATAGTGACATCAGAAGAGGCCCGTGAGTGAGCTGTAGTTCATGATGCAGATGACGTTCCTGCATCGCCCGGACCAGGGGATCCATCACCATAATGAATAGGAGGGGAGACAACAACATTCCTGTCTAGTGCTGTGCAGAATCGGAAATGCATCCGGCAGGGCGCCGTTCACCCGTATCCAAGCCACTGGGTTGGTATATTCGAGCATGATCAGTGCAGTGAACAGGGGGATATCAAGTTTACCCAGAATGACCCTGAGGAAGGGCCACTCGAGAGAATCAAAGGCCTTTTCTGCGTCTAACAGGGCCACTGCCGCAGGGATGGAAGGGGAGATTTTATTGAGCACTGCAAAGACTGTTCTAAGATTAAGAGAGGTGGATCTATGTGGAACAAAGCCAATTGGGCCAGAGAGATGAGTTATTCCATTAACAGCGCCAGACAAGTTGCTAGTACTTTAGCCAATATCTTATTGTCGAAGTTCAGCAGTGACAGGGGGTGGTACGAAGCCTGGGATCTTTGCCGGGTTTCAAGAACAGGGTCAGGACCGCCTCTCGAAGTGTGGGAGGCAGGATGCCCTCTGTTATGGCCTCGTTGTATAATGCCAAAAGGTGCGGGGCAATCTGTTGTTTAAAAGCTTTATAAAAGGCCCCCGTTAAACCGTCAAGAAGAGGGGCCTTGGACCCATCTAACACAGAACAATGGTTCCTGCGGACTATGTGTCTGGATACTTTCTAGGTAGGACGCCCAATGGCAAACATTTGTGTGGGCGTTAAATGTCAGAAGGAGAATCAGTCACACACTAGATGTAGTTATCAAAAAAGACAATTTTACTAAGTGATACTATTTTTCACAAAAATCGTACACATATAAGTGCGTGGTATCCCAAGTGAAATAGAACCTTATAAAGGGAAAGCGGTGTGAATGAGTGGTAAGAAGGTCTCTATGTACAACAAATGACCACAATACAATATGTTCAGATCATCAATCAGTCCTCTAGAACAATGCTAAGGGTCTGTGAAGGTGGTTCATTTGTAGAGTGTGTTGACGCCACGAGCAATGAGGGGGTCTCATCGGGACCTTATGATATGGAACACCTGGAATAAAGTGATAAGGGAAAATTACTTGAACTGCCAAAACCGCAACAAGGGGGGGGGCATTGTGAGTGGCTCATTTAGCGCTTATTTGAAAAATACCTGAGTCGTGCCATCGAACTGCCAATGTGCTCAGTGGAAAACACCAGCGGATTGAAGTGGCTCAGGACTGGAGTGAGAAAGAGAAGGAAAAGGAATACTCACAGTGGGGCCCGGCCAGGCACTGTTAGTAAGAGAGAGAGAAGTAACAGTTGAGTATAGAAACTACATTGGACGATGAACTCGGATATACATGATTATCGGAGGTACTCACTCACGGTGAGGGGGGAGTAGCAGTCCTGTTTGGTCTTTGGGTAAGGTCCCTCCAATCATGGTACGGGGTTGGTTACTTCCCAAGCAGGGAAAGTCCCCCCTTGGTCGTAGATACGAAAGGTCAGCACGGGCACGGGCAGTAGTCACCTGGTTCAGACCTATGTGAAAGGCGATATAGGGAGTGACCATCTCTACCACAATTGTTGTTGAAAAGCTGTGAGATGGAGGTGAGGAGAAACAACCACAGCCATCTCTCATGGGTAGGGGGGTCATTAACTGCTTAATAATGAACAAACACCAAATAATGAGCAAACAATCATACCAATGATGTATAGAGGTATACGGTAAAGAGGGCTCTAACAGTGTACAGTATCGGTGAGCAGCACGGGCGTTAAAGAGTACAGATCAAGGGATCTATATAGGCCTATTAATTGTATTTATTATTATTTGCCTGGCCGTTGTCCACTTGTGGGCGCTATGTTGCTGGTAAAACCATCGGTGGTGAGGCAATTATTCAAAGGGGAATGGAGGTGCGAGATCGCAAACCTCTATGTGTGCCTGTAAGCTAAAAAACAATCACACCCCAGGGCTTTTTTCCCAACCCTTGGTTACATCCGTGTTAAAAATGCTCCCTCCATGTAACCAGGCGACTGGCGTGTAGATGTCGGCCTCGCTGTATGCCTGAGTGCAAAGAATACAGAACGAGTCATACATTTCCTTGTGGTGAATCCCCGTGATATGCACAGTACTCCCACTTATGCAGGAATGAGAGGCGTGTAGATGCCATTTGGAAATCTGAACTAAAGAGTCTTACCCGATTAAGCAGATATGCCATGTCAGGGGCAGTCGCAGTTGTCAGTCGGTCGTGAGGGATGAGGGCGGCAATGCGTCTTTCTCCCCTGCAGAAGATTCTGCAATGAGTCAATTACCGGAGCGCGCGCGCTTCTCACTAATTCAGAAGCTGCGCCAAAAGGCCCCTGTGGAGTGTCATGTCACTGTCGATTGCGGTGTGGGGATGGGATGAATTCAACATGGAACCCGTAATGAAGGAAGCATAGAAGAATGAGTAGAGTTTATAGTAAAAAGACTTGAGCCATAAGACAATATTTGTATAAGAGAGAGTTTTGTTTGGATAGACGGAGGTATGGTAGAAAAGTAGGGGGGACGCGAGGGGGCATTATGTAAAATAAAAACAAAAGAAACACTATGTTTAGTTGTAGATTACAAAACATACACATTTTTAAAACATCATTGTAGGACACTGGCTCTATATATACTACACCAAAATGAGGTATAGTGTGTATAGAGTCCAGGTGACCCCAGAGGTAGACATAGGTTAAAGTTAGATAGAACCTTACTCTCTATTTGTGGTAGAGTGGTCGAGCAGTAAGGCAGAATCAGAGGACAGTGTTTAGCATTTGATGTACCCACTCAGTCAGCAAATGAATTCACACACTCAAGAACTGAACTCTAGGCCAATTGTTTTTGTATAAAAAATATACTGTTGTTTTATTTTAGAACCAAGCAAGCCTGGCACAGGTAAGCATTAAATACTTTACAGTAATACGTTGCTGAATGTAGAACAGTTTGAAAATGCAATATGAATTGTACTTTGTTTGATTTACAGGGGATGCAGTAGGTTGCAATACTTAGCAAATACAGTACATTGAAATGAAAAGGCTTTTTCAGTAAATTACAGGTAAGTTACTTTTTACGTTACTTTTCTAACTCAGTGCTGGATACCTAGATTCAGCACTGGGACATTTCCTGCAAACAGGTAAGTAAATACGTTTTGGTTATTCGTGCGATTTTTAAAGAATATTTTTAGATTTCAAAACTCCACACGAAAACTTTTTGGAAGAAAATTGTCAATGTTATCCTATGGAGGAAAAACAGGTTATCGGTTCACAGGTAAGTTATCGACTGTGGGAGTTAAGGTTCTGGGGTTAGACTCAGGGGTCCCCCAGGGTCAGTGATGCACTCTTGTTGCACCCTCAGCGGCACTAGGGCAGCCAGGTGCAAAGTGTTGAGGCCCAATGTTATCCAATGGGGGATAAGGGGCCTCCGGTTGGTGGCTGCTGGCAAGCAGGTCACTGGGTTGTGGGAGCAAAGCTCCTAGGGTTTGGGTCAGGGCAAATGGGGTAACAAAGTAGCACAAAAGGTGCACCCTCAGCAGCACTGGGGCGGCAGGGTGCTGTTTCGAGGTCAGGTACCCTGTTGTTTTCAATGGAGAACCTCCGGTTTGCAAAAGCACTGCAGGCAGGGAGACGAAGGACTTCTGGGTACGACCACCACTTCGAGAGGTAAGTTGGGAAGTTAGGGGTTGGTTAGGCACCGTCGGTTTGGGCACATAAGGCCGTGGGGCTTCGGGTGCAGGGGTGCCTTTTGGGGTCGGATCTTCTTACCAGCTCCGGGTCGCGGTTAGGGGGGCCTTCTGGATTTAGGCTGCAGTTTCACGCCTAGAAAGCCAAAGGATCTACCTCCAGTGTGGACAAGGCGCATTTTGGGCACGATGGCCAGGTTGGCATTGGAAGAACGTAGGGGTCTAGATGTGGAGTAATGGTTCACTCGTTTGATTAAATGCCCGGCTCCACCCTTGTGGAACGCTTTAAAAAAGATGGTCATAGCTTTGAAGTTTATTCGCTCTTTAATGCGGAGCCAATGTAAGGATTTAGGAATCAGAGAAATACTAGATCTAGGTTTAGATCTTAGGATGGCTCTGGCCACGGCGTTTTGAATCACTTGCAAACGCTGGGTCAAGGATTTGGGAAGTCCGAGGTACAGGCAGTTGACATAGTCAAGTTTTGATGTCACTAGAGCCTGCACCACAATTCTTCTGCTCTCCAGCGGTAGCAGTGGCAGAATTCTTTTGAGCATTCGGAGTGTACCGAAGCATGCGCCAGTGAGAATTAGAATCTGAGAGCACATCGAGAGTGATTTGCCTAAAACTATTCCTAAGTTTTTAACATTCTCTTTTTCTGTGGGCGGGGGAGGCAGATCCTTGGGCTACCAAGAGCTCCAATCGGGTGTTTCCGGATTTCCAAAGAAAATAACTTCTGTCTTATCTGGATTACACTTAAACTGATTGATCTTAAGCCAGTTGAAGACCTTCGTGAGGCAGGACTTGATCTTTGGTCAGTCGAAGTCAGAGCCTTTATCACAAGAGAAAATAAGCTGAGTGTCGTCAGCATAAGAAACAATTTTTGCGCCCTCTTCCTCTACCATGAATGCCAGGGGAGAAAGGTAAATATTGAAGAGGGTAGGGCTAAGAATGGAACCCTGAGGGACACCAACGTTAGTGGTCGGAACAGGAGAAGAAAAAGGTGGGAGCCAGATGTCCTGGGATCTGTTAACCAAGTATGAGGACATCCACGCGAGGGCGGTCCCACCCAGGCCGAAATCTGAACTAAAAAGTCTTACCTGTTTAAGAAGATATGCCATGTCAGGGGCGGCCGCACATGTCAGCCGGTCGTGAAGGAGGAGGGCGGTGATGCATCTTTCTCCCCTGCAAAACATTCTACAATGAGTCAATTGCCGGAGCGCGCATGCTTCTCACTAAGCCGTGCCAAAAGGCCCCTGTGGAGTGAAGTGTCACCGTCCGTTGCGGTGTGGGGATGGGATAAATTCTATAGGGAACCCAGAATGAAGAAACCATAGAAAAATGAGTAGAGTTTATAGTAAAAAGTCTTGAGCTATTGACAATATTTGTATAAGAGAGAGTTTCGTTTGGATTGACGGAGGTATGGTAGAATAGTATGGGGAGGTGAGGGGGCATTATGTCTATTAAAAACAAAAGAAACACTATGTTTTGTTGTAGATTACAAAACATATACATGTTTAAAACATCATCATATAGTTTTCATATGATGATGACAGCCAGTGTGTTTGCGTAATCACAATTTTGCATATTTCACATATTTGGGTGTGTTTGTTTATAAGCAGGTTGTATACAGTTAGTATTTGCTATGCTTCTCAGACG
Source organism: Calotriton arnoldi (assembly GCA_963921515.1). NCBI lineage: Eukaryota > Metazoa > Chordata > Amphibia > Caudata > Salamandridae > Calotriton > Calotriton arnoldi. The sequence continues at coordinate 91,751 of CAWUFW010009131.1, forward strand.
GTGAATCTTCCGCTACAATATTGTGTTCACAGCCTGTGACCAGAGAAGGCTTATGTTGCTGTTGTCATAATTTACATATTGCACATATCAGAGTACAGCTAATTTTTGGCAGGTTGTGCACACTAAGTATGAGCCATACTTATCAGATAGTAAATCTTCTGCCACATTGTTGGATCCATATCAGGGAAGACGGGAAGAAAAAGGGGAAAAAGGGAGAGAGAGAGAGAGAAGGGGAGGTACATGATGATTTGGAATTGTCCATCTGGTACGTGTATCTAATTGCTCAGAGTGGTCACAAAACCACGCGATTCTTCAACAGTATTGAGTCCACTGGTAATAGAATCCACCCGTCTATCCAGCTGCATTCTAGTCTTTGGAGAATCTCTGTATTATTACCACCGCTTTCCGGTATGGTGGCCACGTCGATCACCTGCCATTTGATCTCATCAGCAGTGTGGCCCATTGTCTGAAAGTGTGTGACCAAGGGTGCGTTCAGTACTCCGCATCTTATTCTGCTGCCATGTTGACTGATCCGCATCTTGATTGGTTGTGAAGTCTGACCAATATACATCAAATCTTAACTCTACTCTACGCAACAGGAACTTTCTTTATGAGAAACCTGGTTGAAGGTATGCCCTTCAGCATCGACACGGATGGGCTTGCTACATTGGTTATCACTTCATTGTACACAAACATACCACAGGAGGAGAGCATCATGCTAATAAAGAAATTACTAGACACATGCACACAACCCACACAAGTGCCAATAAACTTTATCATATCGTTATTAAGGATAGCAGTTCAACACAACTATTTTCTTTCTGAAGGCCAGTTTTATCAACAATGTTCTGGCGCTTCGATGGGGGCAGTTTTTGCGCCAAACTTGGCGAATATTTACATGGATCATATTGAACACAGACATGCCCTGTCTCATCAGAATAGATATCGTTCCAACATCTCTGTGTGGAAGCGGTATATAGATGATATTTTCCTGACTCGGTCTGAAAGTGGAGACAATTTTCACGACTTTGTGCTGTTCCTCAACAACGTCCAAAAACACCTCACCTTTACTGCCACCATAAAAAAAATCTGAAATTACTTTCCTTGGCTTATCCATCAGACATGAGGAGGGTAGACTATATACCAGCCTTCATAGAAAACCAACCAAAAGGAATACCCTTCTCTCGTATAAAAGCAACCATCCCAGAGCACTACGTGATGGGCTACCTTTTGGTCAGTTTTTAAGGCTGTGCAGAAACTGCTCTAAAAAAGAAGACTATAGGAGAAAAGCCCTAGTTCTGAAAACAAAATTGATCAGCAGCGGCTACCCGAACAAAATAGTGAGGAACTCTATGAAACGTGCACGGTTTTGCCCTAGGGAAGAACTGTTGGCCACCAAAGAAAAGACCCCATGTAGCGAACTAATTTGTATTACCACCTTTGGCCCCCATACCAACAAAGTGCGCAAGCAATTTAACCAAAACTGGCACTTGATCACGAACATTGATCCCTCTCTAGAAAACCCTCTTTTTGCCTTCAAATGTGGCAAAAACATTGAAGATCTTCTGGTACACTCATCAACATCAAGTACATCAGGGAACAAGATGAGAACTATAGAAAGTTTATGGGGCCTCCCACAAATAAAGGGTCACTTCAAATGTGGAAATTGTACAGCTTGTATTTTTTCATTTGATACAAGGGTCTTTGAGTACGCTAACAAGAAACAGGAACTTGATTTTTTCTCTAATTGTAACTCTCGAAATGTAATTTATTGCATTTGGTGTCCTTGTGATTTGATGTATATTGGTCAGACTTCGCAACCAATCAAGATGCGGATCAGTCAACATGACAGCAGATAGTAAATGTTGATGTTTTAACATGGATGTAACAACGGGTTGGGAGCAATGCCCCGGGTTGTGATTGTTTTTTTAGCTTAAAGGCACACATAGAGGTTTGTGATCTCGGACCTCCATTCCCCCTTTGAATAATTGCCTCACCCCCGATGGTTTTACCAGCAACATAGCGCCCACAAGTGGACAAAGGGCAGGCTAATCATAATAAATACAATTAATGGGCCTATATAGATCCCTTGATCTGTACTCTTCTACGCCTGCGCTGCTCACGGATACTGTACACTGTTAGAGCCCTTTTCGCCGTATACCTCTATACATCATTAGTATGATTTTTTGCAGGGACAGTGTTTGTGTTTATTATTAAGCAGCTTACTACCCCCTACCCCTGAGAGGTGGTTGTGGTTGTTTCTCCTCACCTCCATCACACAGCTTATCAACCACAATTGTGGTAGAGATGGTCACTCTCTATATCGCCTTTCACATAGGTCTGAATCAGGTGACCACTGCCCGTGCAGTGCTGACCGTTCATATCTACGACCAAGGTGGGACTTTCCCTGGTTGGGAAGTATCCAACCCCGTACCACGATTGGAGGGACCTTACGCAAAGACCAAACAGGACTGCTACACCCCCCTCACCGTGGGTGAGTGCCTCCGATAATCATGTATATCCGAGTTCATCATCCAATGTAATTCCTAAACTCAACTGTTGCTTCTCTCTCTCTTACTAACAGTGCCCGGCCGGGCCCCACTGTGAGTATTCCTTTTCCTTCTTTCTCACTCCAGTCTTGAGCCACTTCAATCCGCTGGTGTTTTCCACTGAGCACATTGGCAGTCCAGTGGCACAACTCAGGTATTTTTCAAATAAGCGGTAACTGAGCCATTCACAATGCCCCCCCCGTTGCTGTTTTGGCAGTTCAAGTCATTTTCCCTTATCACTTTATTCCAGGTGTTCCATATCATAAGGTCCTGATGAGACCCCCTCATTGCTCGTCGTCAACACAGTCTACAAACGAACCACCTTCACAGACCCTTAGCATTGTTCTAGAGGACTGATTGATGATCTTAACATATTGTATTGTGGTCGTTTGTTGTACATAGAAACATTCTCACCACTCAGTCACACCTCTTTCCCTTCATAAGTTTCTATTTCACTTGGGAAACCGCGCACTTATATGTTTACATTTTTGGTGAAAAATATTATCACTCAGTAAAATTGTCTGTTTTGATAACTGTATCTGGTGTGTGACTCTGATTCTCCTTCTGACATTCACCGCCCACACAAATATTTGCCATTGGGCGTCCTACCTATGAAGTATCTAGACACATAGGCCGTAGGAACCGTTGTTCTGTGTTAGATGGGTCCAAGGATCAATTGCTTGTGTTACTACTTCCAAAGTTAGCGGTTCACACAGGAATTGCCTCTGGCTGTCTGGAAGCCATACCATTGCGATGTCTGCGAGATATGAAGATATTGCATCGGGGTCTTAGGAGGTACGAGAAGCGTATAATTCCTGGTATTATGACCAGAATCTAGCCATAATGCGCTCCCCACCTGTGACAGTCTCCCTGTCCTTAGTTCGGAACTCCACCACATAGTTAAGTGACCTGTTGGGGCGCAGTATACGTGCCACGGTGTGACCTGGTCTCTCTCCCTCTCCATATCGACGCACTTGAACGTGTTTGCCCATGTCTGCGAAGTCCCAGTATTTGGCCAGGAGCTCCACCCTATTATGCAACTGGTGATCCCCGTTGGCTATTGCCTTAAGCTCCAGGTCCTTTATTTCCCCCTGAACTCAGCCGACTTGTGTGCGGATATCCCTTAGGATACCCACATGCTTGGAAATACATACCCCTCTCCCCCTGGACATATGCCCTGAAGGCCTTCCACAGGATGGCCTGTGTGGTCACAGTTCCAGCGTTAATCTCAAAGTATTCAAGGATGGAGCTTTGCAGTTCACTATGGAACACCTGGTCCCAGAGCGCATCGCCATGGAATCGCCAAGGTATTCAAGGCAACAGCCATGTGGGATCCGGTGTTTCAAAAGGGCAAGGTTGTGGTCTGAAAGTGAAAGTGGGAGCATGGTGATCTCAGACACCCACATGTGGGCAGTGGCCAACAGGAACCACTAATCTAACCGTGACCAAACCGCGCAGGGCGCCGGGTAAAATGTGAAGCTGGGGGTAGTGGGGTGATGGTTCCGCCATATGTCATATAGTGCATAAGTATCAAAGATATCCCGAAATACCTCCCTAGCCCGAGGTTTATCTGTTGGTTGTGTGCTAATAGAGTCAGTTTGCAGGCGGTGTGGCATAATAAAGTTGGGTATAGAGGTCTCTGGAAAAAATCGGGGTCATCCGTGTTTGGAGCATAATTCTTTACGAACAAAATGCTTTTGTCCCCGAGTGTTCTGTGCAATAACAAATATCGGCCTCCTGGTTCTGAGTAGTGGGAATGACAGAGGAATGGTATTGTTCTGTGGATTAGAATACAGGTACCTCAGGAGTATGAGCTATAACATGAAAAATAGCAGTGTGTGCCCCAATTCTTGGCGAAGGTGAGCTCAGAGAGCTGGAGAAGATGTGTCTCCTGGAGAAAGGCAATTTTAATGGAGTGTCTATTAAGCTAGGACAGTACTTGCTTCCCTTTTCACGGGTTATTGATACGATGTGTGTTCCCTGAGATGACTGATAAGTCAATTGTTTTAGCCATACTATAAAGCAGATTTATAGAGATGTATCTCAGGCCTTAAGCCCGAGCAATATGTGGCACTGAGGGCATTGTGTATAAAAACGTGATGTGCATAATCAGTTAACTTTTCAAACCCAATGAAGTAACCCTCTAACAGTTCCCCACCCGCACCAGATTTAAGAACATCCAGTGAATCTCATTCAACCAGTTAGAAAAAGAAAACATAACCCCAAGTAGTAAGAGTTGGTAAACACCATGAAGGCGTGGTGACAACACGAACATCGGCAGTCCCAAAAAGAACAGTTATACTGTAGTCGCCGTTGTAGGGTACGTTAACTTTGGTTGGGTGAAATATCGTGAGCAACAGTGTCCTGCACTCGTGTCTATATCTGCAACATCTCCCGTTTCTCAATATAGAGTCAGGCTGTTTCATGTAGCTTCATCTCGAGAGGTCGATGGAGGGCTCTCACATCTCCCGGGTCCGTCACAGCCACTAGTTGCGAGGTATCTAGCACGGATAGATTTACAGAAAGACTCTGCAGCAGCTGGGGTATCAAGGATCTCAACACGCCCCTCGTGTTCCACCCTCAAGCGGTTAGAGCATTGAATAGCGAACCCCTTGCTTGCGAAGTGCATTTCACTTTGTTGTATTTCCTCCTAGCTTCTTGTACAGTTGGGGTGAAGTCTGGTAACATAGAGATGTTTGAGCCCTGGTACTGCAAGGGCTCCTTTTCCCAGGCCATCCGGAGTGCGATATCTCTGTCTCTATACTTGGAGGTGCTCCTTCAGGGGGGCGCTGCCCCAAGGAGCGATACGCCCACTCTACCACAAAGGTCGACTAGAAGCTAGAGCGCTTGAAGAGAGTAGTTAGGAGTCGCTCCACAAAGTCCTCTGGTCGTCCCATGTTGGTAGTTTCCGCTATACCAGAGATGCAGATATTGTTCTGTCTGGAGCGGGCCTCCAAATCTTCATTTTTGATTGCCACCTGTTTCAGTATCCGCTCCATTTTATCTAGGCGTTTTGTAGTGTTGTGGTGTTATCTTCCAGCCTGGAAAGTCTTTCCTCTGCACCATCGATACGGCCCCTCTATCTGTCCACCCGCTCTCCCATCTTGTCCATGCAGCCCGCCAATGTGTGAAACCGTGCTTCAATGGCACCAATGCCAGCCCTTAGTTCAGTCATTACTGCGGATATGTCACACGTGGGCCTCCGCAGTGTCACGGCTATGAGCCTCTTCAGAATCAGACTGGCAACACCAGTTTCTGGCAATGCCCACGTGGTCAAAAGTGACCCTTCTCTGTTTAGGGTCTGAGTGGTGAATTCTGGGGTCCCAACGAAGCAGCGCCCTCACAGTACAGGGAATGGCCCATGGGTAGTGTCAGGTTTTTACTCTCCTCTCCTCCCCTACCTGCGCAAAAAAAGGAATGGGGGACCAGGCCGCGAGCCTAGCCCCCAATGTTCAAAGGAGTGCAACTCTGATGAGAAGCTATCCTGCCCGGGGGTTCAACTGTCTTGTCCCCCTAGTTGGGGGGGGGGTGTTAATGGAGAGTGGCAGTAGGTAGATGCAGCGTGTATTGCACGTGGTCGTATGGTTGAGACAGCAGGGGCAGCAGAAAGTTCACTTGCAGCCAGTGCTGCAGCATGGTCGCCGGGGCCGTAAGGGCCTTATAGCACTGGGCGGGCCTCTGCAGGTAGTGGCAGTCCGCCGCGATCTCATCCCTGCCACACTCAATGGAGCTGGGCAGTTGCGCAGTTCGATTAGTGCATGTGTGCGGCAGAGCACTCACACCAATTTTATAGGAGTGGGGCTCTGTCCACACAGCGGTCTCTCTGTGGCCTGGTGCGTCAACAGGGAGTGGGTCTTGGCTTCATTCAAATTCTTGCCGGTGTTGGGCAGCCCAACACTTCCACACAGGACCCGGTTGCATCTGGCTGCATCTCCCGGTAGGCCGCAGCGGTCTCCCACGTCGCGGTCTCGAGAGGGCAGTTCTTGTGTCCCCAGGGAGGGGCTGCCCGTTCCTGCAGCTCGATGTAGAGACGAAGGAGGGAGGATGCCAGCAACCAACAGAGGTTGGGTGACCTCTGCCTCAGGCTCACCAGTGGCCCCTGTTGCCACGGGGCCTCCGAGGCTGTGTCGGCTGCACAGGCCTGCCTTTCCCCTCTTCTTCAAATGCGGGCATTAGTCCTATGGCCGGGCACCATTTCCACGGTCCCTGGCTTCCCAGCTAGTTGTGCATGGTGATATGTAAGGGTTCCGGCAGCAGCAAACAGCAAGTGGGAAACGCTGAGCTGGAGCCTCACAAGTGTGCGGCCATCTTGGTACCGGTCGTGGCCACGACCCCAAGTCGACAAAATTCTTAATTCAGAAAGGGGTCATTATGTAGATCGCTCAAAGCTTTCCCAAAGAAACTAATTGTTGAGTTAAACATATATTGAAAATAAGTTTTAAAAAAATATAAACAATTAGTGACAATGTTTTCATCTGTTATTTTTTTTAGCACTATGGCCAATTTACAAAAGCAATATAATATCAAATCTATCAGAATCTACTATTTGCAGGGATATATTGGGGATTGTAGGTTTTCCAAAAACACAAAATACCCAGAGCCAACAACACAGCTGCAGCTTATAATGATTTTTCATTGTGTACCAACAATGCAGCAATTCATATGGCAACATCTAATCAATGGAAAATGGGTTTGAATTAAGCATTATTTTTAAGATCGAGCCTAGCGGCAGCGTGCGCGCACTGCTCGTCCTTCAAGACTGCTGTAGTAGAGTATGGGAGAGAAGCTGCACCCTCTCTCCTCCCATATTTTTCATTGGCTTGTGTCATTGTCTTTCGTAAATGCTGCCTTCGGATTCGTTAATAGGCTTATTAGTCCATCCTTAGTACGGTAGCCTTGTCTTCATTTGTACCCTCCCATGGCGACTGGCCCTTTTACTTCGGTTGTTACACGGGACCTATTATTTAGTCTGTAAGCGCCATTTACTTTATTGAGTTTCTCTTACTGCAGGCCAAACTTGTGATGCTTCAGCTGAAAAACTGCTTGTGTTTTTTTAAGCAGTACGGCCGCCTGCTTCCAATCACTTTAACCCAGCATTATCTTGTGTCTGTTTCAAACACCCCCCAAGTAAAATGGATTTAGAAATGATTAGCGAATTAAGTTATGTGAATTCCAGGTAGCACATAATCATGTGCTAATGGGCTGAAGCTGACAACAGCACATCTGTGTTATATGTCATCTGTACTAAAGTCACCTGACGGGTTGTTTTCAAAAGCCTGTTTTATTAACAGTACCACCACCACCATCAATACCACCACCTCCACCAATACCACCACCACTGCCAATACCACCACCACCAATACCACCACCAATACCACCACCATCATCAATACCACCACCTCCACCACCAATACCATCACCAATACCACCAATACCACCACCAATGCCAATACCACCACCACTAATACAACCACCACCAATACCACCAACACCAATACCAGTACCACCACCACCAGTACCACCACCACCAGTACCACCATCACCAATGCCACCACCACCAATACCATCACCACCAATACCACCACCATCAATACCACCACCATCAATACCACTACCACCAATATCACCACCACCAATACCACCACCAATACCACCACCACAACCACCAATACCACCACCACCAATACCAAAAAATACCAATACAACCACCAATACCACCACCACTACTAATACAACCACCACCAATAACACCACCACCAATACCACCACTAATCCCACCACCAATACCACCACCAATACCACCACCACCAGTACCACCAATACCATCACTATAATACCAACACCACCAATACCACCACTGCCAATACCAATACCAAACAATACTAATATTACCACCAAGACCACCACCACCACTAATACCATCACCACCAATACCACCATCAATACCACCACCACCAATACAACCACCAATACCACCAGCACCAATACCACCAGCACCAATACCACCAGCACCAATACCACCAGCACCAATACCACCAGCACCAATACCGCCAATACCACCACCAATACCACCACCAATACCCCACCACCAATACCACCACCAATACCACCGCCACCACCAATACCGCCACCACCAATACCAGTACCACCACCACCAGTACCACCACCACCAGTACCACCATCACCAATGCCACCACCACCAATACCATCACCACCAATACCATCACCACCAATACCACCACCACCAATCCCACCATCAACACCACTACCACCATCACCACCCCTACCACCACCAATACCACCACCAATGCCACCACCACCAGTACCACCACCACCAATACCACCACAATACCAATACCACCTCCGCCAATACCAATATCACCACCAATACCAAAAAATACCAATACCACCGCCACCACCAATACCGCCACCACCAATACCAGTACCACCAACACCAGTACCACCACCACCAGTACCACCATCACCAATGCCACCACCACCAATACCATCACCACCAATACCATCAATACCACCACCACTAATACCACCACCACTAATACCACTACCACCACCAATACCACTACCACCACCAATACCAGCAGCACCAATCCCACCACCAATACCACCACCAATACCACTACCACCAATACCGCCACCACCACCAATACCAGTCCCACCACCACCAATACCACCACCAATTCCACCAGCACCAATGCCACCAGCACAATACCACCACCACCAGTACCACCACCACCAATACCATCACCATAATACCAACACCACCAATACCAACACCAATACCAACACCAATACCACCACCGCCGATACCAATACCACCACCAATACCAAAAAATACCAATACCACCACTACCACCAATACCACCACCACCACTAATACCATCACCACCAATACCACCACCACCAATACCACTATAGAAGTAGACCTCACCAAGGCCTACCGGTGCTAGGGGTTCACGCTTCTTTGCGCACCAGTCCTCAGACCAATAAATAGAGATTGGCACAGAAGCTGGAATATCAAAACAACAGTTTATTAAACCTCATGAGTGGAACTACATCTATATAAAACCCTCAGGCAGTGTATGAGGTAGCACAAGGAGCACAGAAACTGTGGGTCTTTTATACCCACTCAAGAGCTCAAAAGGAGGCGGTACAAGCACACACAAGAATAGCTATTCACATGTTGGACATACAGAAAATGCTCAGTCAACAAAGTAGGAGGAGAATGAAGTTGCTGACATCAGTTAGAGCAGCCTGACATTTACAGACTAAGACAGGTGCATGAGCAGCTACAGACTTTTCTGAGCATGTGCAGTGTTACAGGAGCTAACTATAGATAGTTATTCTAGTAAAGCACAAGGGTAGGCAACAGCGAAGATGGAAGGAGCACATGGCGAGCATATGGTCAACTAAAATGGCTGCCAAAAACAAAATGGCTTCAGCTCATGCTAACAGTGATCTCTGCCAAACTTCCACAGACGACCCTTTTAGCATTAGCTGAAGACATCTATAATCTAGAAGGAACAATAAAAACATCTTGTATGTCAATTTTCATCATTTCATTAACTTCTTGATCTAATACACGTTGGGCATTCACTTTCTTAACATTACATCTGGCAGGTATACAAGCAGTAATACAGAGGGAGCAAAGCATTGGACCACATTGTATACATAGGCAGCATGTCAGCAGGATTGCAAATAATATACATAATATTGTCAACAGTTTCCAGCCCCAGGTAGTAAATAGTGTCCATAGCCAACCGGCTAAAGTCCATGTTCCGGTATCGGGGTGAATCTCAGCAGCGATTTTATGCAGTTTAGAGATCACATCAAAAACTGAAGGGGCATGATCAGGAATATAGACGCAGCAACTGCTCCCGATGATGCGACATGCACCACCTCGATCGGCCAGGACTACGTCCAAGACCATACGGTTTTGGAGTGCCACAATCCTCGCAATCTGTAGTTCTTCTGTGATGTTTCCAAGTGCCATAGCTGTTTGATTGGTTACAGCCTCTACAACACGTGTCAAACGTCAGATCTTCCGGCTGTTTAAGGCAGCACCAACAAAGAAGAACAGTCCCAAATTAAAATCAACATATTGCTGCAGTGTAGTATCAGTTTGATCCACCTCATCATGATTTGTTGTCCTCTTAAATCTGTTTTTGGAAATGTCATTAAACAGTTTATAGTCCTTGTGATATGATGCAGGTGCCAGAAACACAGGTGGTAAGAAAAAGGACACAAAACAAGTACCGGACCAGCAAATGGGTAAATTGTAATATCCCTTATTTCCACATATAAAGTAGGTATTATGCGATGACGTAAAACTGCTGTTATTTACTCCGGTAATATTTAAAACCAGAGTACAGTCGCTTTTCCCACGGGAATACTACCAACACTGTTCACACACAAGTCTGCACGAGCTCTAGTAACAGCTATAACAAAAGGTCCATTACCCTTAGCAGTTTGAGTATTTGGGAAAACATAGTGTGTAGAGGAATTTCCTCGGCGATACTCCTCCATTTCCCATACAGTTCCTTTGGCTTGTGGATCTCCTTCTTCATCAGGATAGCACATTTTATTCAACTGGTAGTTTAGTCTTCCTACATCATATTTAGTAATATTAGTAACATGGGTAGCCCAGAGCAGTGCATACCAAGCCCTACAAGAACCATTGTGTGAAAATGACAGAGGAATGAAAGGTGTTCCTCCCTTTTTCTGATGAGCAGGCATCATTCCACACACCAACAGTCGGTAATGTTCATAGCATTATGTGTGTGGTGCAACATCTGGATGAACGTGTTGTTCAGATAGGACTGTCTATGCTTCTGCTCATGATAAGGGAGAGTAAAGTAGTGGTGTTCAATAGGTGCTGGAGTAGTAGCAGTAAGTATTCGTCGAACAGGAGCCACTTCCTCTACAACCCAAGTTATTACTGCCATAATGATCACACTGACAGTAAACCTAACAATGCACATAATTTTCTTATCGCAGATTCTCGCAGCAGTCGATGTCTCTTTCATAGGCATGGTCATCTTGATGCTGAAACAACAAAGCAGATGGAGCTCTAAAGTCCTGGGCAGCCGTTAGTTTCTTCACTGAGGGTTAAGATGGGTGTCACTAAGCAAAGATCCCCCCTCTTCAGCTCAGTCTCTCACTAACCCAGGACGGTTGCTCAACCAGTCTCTTTCAGCAATGCAGTTTCTCTCCGGGGTCGCAGCTGATATCGAGATGTACCAGGGATCGTGTGGTCCGGGAAGACTTCCTCAGGTGATGTGGCTTGGCCTCTCTCGTTGTCCAGAATCTGTCGATAGTCGGCGAGCGCAGCAGGTTCCACCAGGGCAGACGGCACTTTTCTGCAGTGTGTTGAATGGACCCAATTCTTCTGATTGGTCACTCGGACTGCAGTTCTCGTGGCCAGGAGCACCTGCTCAGGGCCTTTCCACCTGGGCTCTAGGCTGTTCGACCTCTGGAATACCTTAACCATGACGTGGTCACCGGGCCGAAGATCATGACCATCACCCTGCGACCTGTCAGGAAGAGCTTCTCGAACCTGTTGATGAATAGAAAGCAAGCTGTCAGTCAACTGTGACAGGTAGTCACTCATCAAGACACAAGGTACATCATGTATGGGGCGTGGCTTAGGAATTCCCCAAATATTCATAGGCCTTCCAAATACCACCTCATACGGTGTAAGGCCAGATCGTGTATGTGGCACTGATCTAATGGACAGCAATGCCAAGGGTAGTGCATCAGGCCATTTCAGAGATGTGGAAGCCTGGATTTTAGCCAACTTAAGTTTGAGGGTAGAATTGTATCGTTCCACTAGCCCTGCTGATTGTGGGTGGAAGGCAGCATGAAACTTCTGCTTAATTCCCAATCCTTTCAAGACATACTCAACAACTTGCCCAATGAAATGGGGTCCGTTGTCACTCCACAAAAGTTTGCAAACACCAAATCTAGGGAAGAACTCCTTTAAAAGCACCTTCGCTGTAGTAAGTGCTGTATTATCTTTCGTAGGGTATGCCTCTATCCACTTACTAAAGGCACATACCACCACTAGAACATACTTTAGATTATTACAGCGTTCAAGCTGGATGTAATCCATTTGCAGAAACTCAAAAGGTGCAGTTGGTGTAGCAAGCCCTCCTGTTGGAGTTCGTGTCCCTTTTCCAGGATTGTACTGAAGACAAATCAAGCAGGACTGCACTATCTTTTTAGCTATGCCGGCAATTTCCGGATGCTCCCAAACTTGTGTAAGCCACTTCATTATTGAGGATGCTCCAACATGTGCCGGCCCATGTGCCATATGAATCATAGGATGTAAATAGGCTGTGGGCAGTCTCCATTTAGTCATGTCTTTATTCCTCCAACAGCCCTCATCATCCAATGTTCCCTCCCTAGACCATTGCTCAAATTCTTCAGCAGAGGCAGATCGCTGCATATCAAGCACTTCCTGCCTAGCATCATGCCAACGTTCAGCCTGTGACTTCACCACATACATAGATGTGGTGCATTGCTGCATTGCAGTTTCGCGGGCTATGCGATCTGCGAAGGCATTACCCTGTCCTATTTTATCAGTCACTTTCTTGTGTGCGCTACACTTAACAATCGCTATTTTCTTCGGATATGTCAAGGCAGTCAGGAGATTATGCACCAATTCTCCATGCACTATTTGCCTCCCATGTGATGTAAGAAAGCCTCTTTCCTTCCAGAGTAACCCAAAATCGTGAGCCACTCCAAAGGCATAGCGGCTATCGGTATAGATGTTGACAGACAAGTCAGTACTAAGTTCACACGCCCTCGTCAATGCTATCAGCTCAGCTGCCTGAGCTGACTTCTGTGGAATACGAGCTGTCTCAACTACCGTCTGAAGCGTTGTGATTGCATATGCAGCTGATGTCGTGCCATCTGGTAATCGCAAACAAGACCCATCAACCCATAATTCTCCATCAACATTTGAGAGGGGCGTATCTTGTAGGTCAACACGACCCTTTGTCTGTTCCTCAGTAAGGAATATACAGTCATGAGACTCTTGTGACTGGAATTGAGTAGCTGGATACGGCAACAGAGTAGCTGGATTAAGAGTTGAACATCTTTTCAAAGTGATATGAGGGTCCAAAAGTGTCAATTCATATCCTGTCAAATGAGCACTAGTTAAATGCTGTGTTTTAGTTTGGTTCAAAAGGGCGTCAACTGCATGGGGTACTAACACAAGCAATCTATGTGACAAGACTATCCCTTCACTCTGACGTATGGACACAGCTGCCGCTGCAACAGAACGAAAACACCCAGGCAACGCACGAGCGACTGGATCGAGGACAGCTGAAAAATATGCACAAGGACGCTGCTTATCACCGTGTGTCTGTACTAAAACTGAGAGTGCACAACCATCCCTCTCGTGTACATAGAGTGTGAAAGCCTTAGTGTAGTCTGGAGTACCTAATACTGGTGCAGAACATAGAGCTTGACGCAACTGTTGGAAAGCATTCTGACATTCAGTAGTCCATGGAAGGGGCATTGGAGTGTCTTTAGTCAGGAGGGCCAACAAGGGTTTAACAATATATGAGAAGCTAGGAATCCATTGCCTACAAAAAGAAGTAAGACCAATGAATGCAGAAACATCTTTCTGAGTACTGGGCACAGGCGTATCTAAGATAACTTGAATACGATCTGGTGTGAGTGCACGTCCCTCCTTTGACAGGAGGTGACCTAAATAGGTAACCTGCTGTCTACAATATTGCAATTTCTTCAGAGAAACCTTGTGATGGTGTGATGCAAGAAATGAAAGCAATGACAGTGTTCCTTCTTCACACTGTTCAGAGGTATCAGCTGCCAACAAGATGTCATCAACATATTGGATGAGAGCCACCCCTGTTGGCACAGGGAAAGAATCAAGCTGTCTTTTCAATGGTTGGCTGTAAATACTAGGACTCTCTGTATACCCCTGTGGAGCTCTACAAAATCTGAAGGATCGATTATTCAAAGTGAAGCCGAACAAATATCGGCTATCAGGATGAATAGGGATCGAAAAGAAAGCATTCTTCAAATCAATCACAGAGAATGTAGTCGCAGTAGGAGGAACCATGGTAAGGAGTGTCGTGATGTCAGAGACTACCGGGTATTGGGGCACTACGATCTTATTAACCTCTCGCAAATCAATGATAAACCTGTATATTTTAGTATCAGTGTCTTTCTTCAAGATGGGAAGGATAGGACTATTGCATATATTGTAAGGGACTTCTTCCACTACTCCTACTTCAATCAAATCTTGAACAATACGTATTAGTGCCTCTTCACCTTCTCGAGAAATTTTATATTGAGGCAGTCGAGGCAATGAAGCACCCTCCTTCACTTGAATATGAACTAGTGGGATAACCATTTGCCCTACATCGGTATCTGACGTAGCCCACAAAGTACTAGGGAGTGATGCCAAAGGAATATCTTCTCTAATGAGATGAGACTTCTCAACCATGGAATAGATATCATTCAAAATGACACACACGCCTTCTGGGGAACAATGTATCGTAGCTCAGAAATGCTTGAGCATATCAAGACCCACAATATTGTCCGGCGTGTTAGGGGAAAGCAAAAATGGACATGCAGCAGAGAATTTATCAATGTGAAATGCAAGTGGTTGTGACAGAGGGCTAAGGGATGGTGTCCCATCGAAAACTATCGATGTGATTGTTAAGCCAGACAGGGGAGCCCTTGGAACCAATTGTTTGGACAGGGCGCTACGAGTAGCTCCTGTGTCAACCAAAAACCGATCAGTGGAACCCAAAACATGTGCGTTAACATAGGGACCCTTCTGATCTACTGGGACTTCAACTGATTCCTTACCCCATCCTAGGCATTCCTATGCATAAGCAGAATCCTTCAAATCAGCAGTTGAATAATCAGACATTTGATATTGGTTTCGTCTATCAAAAGTATTAGAAGAATTTTGAGTATGCTCGACTGCCTCAAACCTAGTGCGATCATCCATACCTCCCCTATGTCCTGAATTCCCCGGGCGGCTTCTCATTTGACCTCGACCACGCTGATACTGCTGAGTACGCAAATGTGGACATTCAACAGCCCAATGTCCAATCTCCTTACAATAAGCGCACTGATCAGAAGATAAAGTAGCACGGGGAAAAGAGGGTGCGCCAGAGCGATACATTGCACGTCCGCCTCTGCCACCACCTCTATAGGGTGGACCATAAACTTGAGCTAACATAACCTTCATTTTTAAATCCTCAGCCTTTTATCCTCGTTGCCCTTAGCTTCCAATTCCTGATGTTCATAATACTGAGCCATAGTCAAAAGAGAGACTGGGGAAGACGTAGTCCATGAACTCTCGCTGGCCTTTAGGCGACTAGCTATTCCTGGCAACATGTTCGCGACAAATTTATCGACAAACAGATGCCTGCCCGTGTCATCTGTCAATGACTGGCCACTAAAGTCGTGGAATGTCTCCTCAAAACGTGTAAAGAAGTCAGAGACCGATTCATCTGCCTTTTGCTTACAGGATGCTAACATAGTCCAGTCTATCTTTTTAGGAGGAATGAGAGTTTTCAATTTAACTATTATAGCCTTTGGAAGGTCTAAAATTTCTTGTTGCGGTTTCTGTGCGGGTTTCCTTTCTGCATCTATCCTCTCTAGTTCCTTCCAAAGATGTCCAAAAGCTGCATGATCATCTACTTTACGAATAGACCTCCACATATTAGGGGTAGGATAAGCCCAAAAACATATCAATATCAGACAAAGTCATAGTACAAGAACTAATAGCTCCTTCAACTTCTTCATAAAAAGCAGCCGGATTTTTCCGCGGGTCAGGCAAAGCAGCTTTAAGAGCCATAACATTTGCATCAGTGGAATCTTTATCGTCATTCGTGCCCGCAACCCTAGGAGGGACATACAAAGGCGCAGCTTCACGCATTGGTTTCCCATGAACTACAATATCCTTATCTGTCCCGGGATCGTCATCCTGTGGCACGGGGGTCCGAACTGTTTGTTCAGCTGTAGTAGCTGCCTTTTTCTCCTCTCGCAAACGGAATGCATCAGCTCGCAGTTTAACCACGCGTCTAATTAAGTCAGCCACCTGGGAAGGGAGAAAAAGACCGTCACTCAACTGTTTATGATCATTTTTTATATCAACAGGCTCTAATTCTTTGGAATGTTTCCTGAACCTTTCAATTACTTCTCCAGTAAACGACCCTGTAAAATATAACTGCTCTGCCTCCGGCCATTGCTGAACTTGCGCTATAAGATCTGGAGCAGAAGTGTCACCACGAGCTGCTTTCGGGCAGTAGATCTAAGAGTGGCCGCACGATCAGCTGTCATAAAAGAGCGAGTCTGTCGTTTAGTGTCCGATCCTGACTTTTCCTGAGCTGAGAGAGAGATATCATCATCAGAATCAATCTTGGGGGCAGAGGGAAAAGTATAAGGAGGTGGAGAGCGATCTAATAGAATTGAATCATCCTGTGGTTTATTAAGTAGAGGATAAAGGGGCGCCGGACAGGGTATTGGCCATTTACCTGTAAACGACGCTCCCTATCCTCTCTCTTTTTATTTCCTTAATTTCTTTATTTTTCATCTCCAGCGCTTTCGCATAGATATTTTTGCGCTGTTCTTTTTCTGCTAAAGCTTGCTCTCTTCTCACTCGCTCACGCACTTCTTTCTCCCACATTCGTACACAGTCAAACATATCTTGTCTACTTTTGCGCTTAAACATACATTGTTCCACATACTGAATTTTTCTAAGATCAAATGACCCATTTATAGGCCATCGCAACTCAGGATCCTTGCTGGTATATTTATTCCATCGTGCACTATACATTATAGAAGAAATACCGTTTTTAATGTACATATCCCTATTTGGTGTCCCCTCAGGGGGAGCCAGCTGATTCTGTTCTAGATCCATATTGGTACCTCCAAGAAAGCAACACATTCTACGAAGTGTGCTTGAAACAGGCATGCCAAGAATATTGTAGCATATACAATATTATTCGCCAAGTGTGTGCCGTTCAAGTTTTCAAAGTTTAGAGAAAAATCTCCTCATTACCTGCCTATATAAATTGCAATTTATATATATCCAAACAAATCCAAGATTTTGGCCAAACAAACAAGAAGTGTCGCATCAAACGACCTTACCAAGCAAAAGTCTCCAGCCTCCAACTGCCAAGTTCTGAATCGACCAAATGGTCTCTGCACGATGAACGCCAGAAGGGATCTCAGTCGAGGACCGGCACCACCTGGAGGGTCAAATCGAAAAGCACCTCGGCCTGCTAAGACACGGGTCTCCTCATGCAGTGATCATCCGTAGCGAGATTCCAATCCTCCGTCAAGACCACTCTGCCGGGCATCCGAGTCGCCGATGAGCCACACGTGACGGGCGCCAATTTGTAGAAGTAGACCTCACCAAGGCCTACCGGTGTTAGGGGTTCGCCCTTCTTTGCGCACTAGTCCTCAGACCAATAAATAGAGATTGGCACAGAAGCTGGAATATCAAAACAACAGTTTATTAAACCTCATGAGTGGAACTACATCTATACAAAACCCTCAGGCAGTGTATGAGGTAGCACAAGGAGCACAGAAACTGTGGGTCTTTTATACCCACTCAAGAGCTCAAAAGGAGGTGGTACAAGCACACACAAGAATAGCTATTCACATGTATGGACATACAGAAAATGCACAGTCAACAAAGTAGGAGGAGAATGAAGTTGCTGACATCAGTTAGAGCGATACCAAAGGGGATGATGGACGGAGCGTTAGAGCAAATCAAACACTCACCCCCAGTCAACTGATCTGGGTTTAATCCATCATCATTCTTTAGCTCACTCCACCACCCCAGTTCAGACATGGCCATATGCAAATCAGTATGACCCTGTGCCTCATGGGAACAGTCCAGCCCGAACTGCCAAGCCATGTCTTCCTGGACCGGAAACAAGCATCCTGGGGACCAGTTTCGGGTTCATAACCCTCATCATCCAGGCTATCTTGAATCCAGTGGCAAAGTGAGCAAGGGACCCACGCCTGGGCATACCCTGCCAACTTAGGGCGAACAAAGCGATACTAAAGGGGATGATGGACGGAGCGTTAGAGCAAATCAAACACTCACCCCCAGTCAACTGATCTGGGTTTAATCCATCATCATTCTTTAGCTCACTCCACCACCCCAGTTCAGACATGGCCATATGCAAATCAGGCTGACCCTGTGCCTCATGGGAACAGTCCAGCCCGAACTGCCAAGCCATGTCTTCCCTGGACCGGAAACAAGCATCCTGGGGACCGGTTTCGGGTTCATAACCCTCATCAGCCAGGCTATCTTGAATCCAGTGGCAAAGTGAGCAAGGGACCCACGTCTGGGCATACCCTGCCAACTTAGGGCGAACAAAGCGATACTCAAAGGGGATGATGGACGGAGCGTTAGAGCAAATCAAACACTCACCCCCAGTCAACTGATCTGGGTTTAATCCATCATCATTCTTTAGCTCACTCCACCACCCAAGTTCAGACATGGCCATATGCAAATCAGTCTGACCCTGTGCCTCATGGGAACAGTCCAGCCCAAACTGCCAAGCCATGTCTTCCCTGGACCGGAAACAAGCATCCTGGGACTGGTTTTGTGTTCATAACCCTCATCAGCCAGGCTATCTTGAATCCAGTGGCAAAGTGAGCAAGGGACCCACGTCTGGGCATACCCTGCCAACTTAGGGCTGAACAAAGCGATACCAAAGGGGATAATGGACGGAGCGTTAGAGCAAATCAAACACTCACCCCAGTCAACTGATCTGGGTTTAATCCATCATCATTCTTTAGCTCACTCCACCACCCCAGTTCAGACATGGCCATATGCAAATCAGTCTGACCCTGTGCCTCATGGGAACAGTCCAGCCCGAACTGCCAAGCCATGTCTTCCCTGGACCGGAAACAAGCATCCTGGGACCGGTTTCGGGTTCATAACCCTCATCAGCCAGGCTATCTTGAATCCAGTGGCAATGTGAGCAAGGGACCCACGTCTGGGCATACCCTGCCAACTTAGGGCGAACAAAGCGATACCAAAGGGGATGATGGACTGTTCCCATGAGGCACAGGGTCAGACTGATTTGCATATGGTCATGTCTGAACTGGGGTTGTGGAGTGAGCTAAAGAATGATGATGGATTAAACCCAGATCAGTTGACTGGGGGTGAGTGTTTGATTTGCTCAAGCGCTCTGTCCATCATCCCCTTTGGTATCGCTTGTTCGCCTCTAAGTTGGCAGGGTGTGCCCAGACGTGGGTCCCTTGCTCACTTTGCCACTGGATTCAAGCTAGCCTGGCTGATGACGGCTGAATAGCCAGAAACCGGTCCCAGGATGCTTGTTTCCGGTCCAGGGAAGACATGGCTTGGCAGTTCGGGCTGGACTGTTCCTATGAGGCACAGGGTCAGACTGATTTGCATATGGCCATGTCTGAACTGGGGTGGTGGAGTGAGCTAAAGAATGATGATGGATTAAACCCAGATCAGTTGACTGCGGGTGAGTGTTTGATTTGCTCAAGCGCTCCGTCCATCATCCCCTTTGGTATCGCTTTGTTCGCCCTAAGTTGGCAGGGTATGCCCAGACGTGGGTCCCTTACTCACTTTGCCACTGGATTCAAGCTAGCCTGGCTGATGACGGCTGAATAGCCAGAAACCGGTCCCAGGATGCTTGTTTCCGGTCCAGGGAAGACATGGCTTGGCAGTTCGGGCTGGACTGTTCCCATGAGGCACAGGGTCAGACTGATTTGCATATGGCCATGTCTGAACTGGGGTGGTGGAGTGAGCTAAAGAATGATGATGGATTAAACCCAGATCAGTTGACTGGGGGCGAGTGTTTGATTTGCTCTAACGCTCCGTCCATCATCCCCTTTGGTATCGCTTTGACATCAGTTAGAGCAGCCTGACATTTACAGACTAAGACAGGTGCATGAGCAGCTACAGACTTTTCTGAGCATGTGCAGTGTTACAGGAGCTAACTATAGATAGTTATTCTAGTAAAGCACAAGGGTAGGAAACAGCGAAGACGGAAGGAGCACATGGCGAGCACATGGTCAACTAAAATGGCTGCCAAAAACAAAATGGCTTCAGCTCATGCTAACAGTGATCTCTGTCAAACATCCACACCACCGCCACCACCAATACCACTACCACCACCAATACCACCAGCACCAATACCACCAATACCACCAGCACCAATACCACCACCACCACCAATACCACCAATACCACTACCACCAATACCAGTACCACCACCACCAATACCACCACCAATACCACCACCGCCAATACCACCACCACCAATACCAGCACCAATTCCACCAGCACCAATACCACCAATACAATTACCGCCAATACCACCACCAATAGCACCACCACCAATACCACCACCACCAATATCACCACCACCAATACCAACACCAATACCACCACAACCACCAATACCACCACCACCAATACCACCACCACCATCAGTACCACCACCATCAGTTCCACCACCACCAATACCAAAAAATACCAATACCACCACCAATACCACCACCACCAATAATACAACCACCAACAATACCACTAAAATCAATACCACCAACACCAATACCACCACCAATACCTTCAACAATACCACCACCACCAATACCACCATCACCATTACCACCACCAATACCACCACCACCAGTACCACCAATACCATCACCATAATACCAACACCACCAATACCACCAACAATACCAATACCACCACCAATACCATCACCATAATACCAACACCACCAATACCACCACCAATACCAATACCACCACCAATACCAAAAAATACCAATACTACCATCACCACTAATACCATCACCACCAACACCCCACCACCAATACCACCACCACAAATACCGCCAGCACCAATACCACCACCAATACGAGTACCACAACCACCAATACCACCACCACCAATACCAAAAAATACCAATACCACCACCAATACTACCACCGCTACTATTACAACCACCACCAATACCACCAATACCACCACTAATACCACCACTAATACCACCACCACCAATACCACCAACACCAGTACCACCAACACCATCACTATAATACCAACACCACCAATACCAATACCACCACCAATACCACCAATACCATCACCATAATACCAACACCACCAATACCACCACCGCCAATACCAATACCACCACCAATACCAAAAAATACCAATACCACCACCACCACTAATACCATCACCACCAATACCACCACCAATACCACCACCACCAATACAACCACCACCAATACCACTACCACCAGCAATACCCCCACCACCAATACCACCACCAATACCAGTACCACAACCACCAATACCACCACCACCAATACCAAAAAATACCAATACCACCACCACTACTAATACAACCACCACCAATACCACCAACACCAATAACACAAGCAACAATACAACCAATACCACCACCACTACCACCACTACCAATACCACCAATACCAATACCAGTATCACCAATACCATCACTATAATACCAACACCACCAATACCACCACCACCAATACCACCACCAATACCAAAAAAATACCAATATTACCACCAATACCACCACCACCAATACCATCACCACCAATACCACCACGACCAATACAACCACCACCAACACCACCAATGCCGCCACCACCAATACCACCACCAATGCCACCAGCACCAATACCGCCAATACCACCACTAATACCCCACCACCAATACCGCCACCACCAATACCGCCACCACCAATACCAGTGCCACCACCACCAATACCACCACTACCAATGCCACCACCACCAATGCCACCACCACCAATGCCACCACCACCAATACCACCACCACCAATACAACTACCAATATCACCAATACCACCACTACCACCACCACCAATACCACCACCAGTGCCACCACCACCAGTACCACCACCACCAATACCACCACCACCACTAATAACATCACCACCAATACCACCACCACCAATACCACCACCACCAATACCACCACTAATACCACCGCCACCAATACCACCGCCACCAATACCACAGCCACCAATACCACCACCACCAATACCACCACCACCAATACCACCACCACCAATACCACCACCACCACTACAACCACTAATACACCACCACCAATACCACCATCAGTACCACCACCACTAATATCACCACCAATACCAAAAAATGCCAATACCACCACCAATACCACCATCACCACTAATACTATCACCACCAATACCACCACCACCAATACCACCACAACCAATACCACCAGCACCAATACCGCCAATAACACCACCACCAATACCCCACCACCAATACCGCCACCAACATTACCAGTACCACCACCACCAATACCACCAATACCACCACCAATATCACCAGCACCAATACCTCCACCAATACCAATACCACCACCAATACCACCACCACCAATATCACCACCACCAATACCACCACCAATATCACCACCACTAATACCACCGCCTCCAATGCCACCACCACCAATACCACCACTACCAATACCACCACTACCAATACCACCACCAATGCCACCACCACCAGTACCACCACCACCAATACCACCACCATAATACAAATGCCACCACCAATACCACCTCCGCCAATACCAATATCACCACCAATACCAAAAAATCCCACCACCACTACCACTAATACCATCACCACCAATATAACCACCACCAATACCATCACCAATACCACCAGCACCAATACCACCACAAATCCCACCACCAATACCACCACCAATACCACCACCAATACCGCCACCACCAATACCACCAGCACAATACCACCACCAATACCACCACCACCAGTACCACCACCACCAATTCCATCACCATAATACCAACACCACCAATACCACCACTGCCAATACCACAACCAATACCAAAAAATACCAATACTAACACCAATACCACCAATACCCCCACCACCAATACCACCACCCCCACCAATACAACTACCATCACCAATACCACCACCAATACCTCCAGCACCAATACAACCACCACTACCGATACCACCAGCACCAATACCACCACCAATACCACCACCAATACCGCCAATACCACCACCACCAATACCACTACCACCAATACTGCCACTACCAAAACCAATACCAGTATCACCAATACCACAACCAATACCACCACCACTAATACCACCACCAATACCACCAGCAATACCACCAGCACCAATACCACCAGCACCAATACTACCACCAATACAAATACCAGCACCACCACCAATACCACCACTGCCAATACCACCACCACCAATACCACCACCACCAATACCACCACTAATACCACCACCACCAATACCACCACCACCAATACCACCACTAATACCACCTCCACCAATACCACTACCACCAATACAACCACCATAAATACCACCACCACGAATACCACTACCACCACCAATACCACCACCAATATCACCACTAATACCACCGCCACCAATACCACAGCCACCAATTCCACCAATACCACCACCACCAATACCACCACCACCAATACCACCACCACCACTACAACCACTAATACACCACCACCAATACCACCACCATCAGTACCACCGCCACTAATATCACCACCAATACCAAAAAATACCAATACCACCACCACCAATAATACAACCACCACCAAAACCAATACCACCAACACCAATACCACCACCAATACCTTTAACAATACCACCACCAATACCACCACCACCAATACCATCACCATAATACCAACACCACCAATACCACCACCGCCAATACCAATACCACCGCCAATACCAAAAAATACCAATACCACCACTAATACCATCACCACCAATACCACCACCACCAATACCACCACCAATACCGCCAATACCACCACCAATACCCCACCACCAATACCACCACCAATACCAGTAGCACCACTACCAGTACCACCACCACCAATACCACCAATACCACCACCAATATCACCAGCACCAATACCACCACCAATACCAATACAACCACCAATACCACCACCACAAATATCACCACCGCCAATATCACCACCACCAATATCACCACCACCAATACCACCACCACCAATACCACCACCAATACCACCGCCATCAATACCACCACCACCAATACCACCACTACCAATACCACCACCAATGCCACCACCAGTACCACCACCACCACCATAATACCAATGCCACCACCAATACCACCTCCGCCAATACCGATATCACCACCAACACCATAAAATACCAATACCACCACCAATACCACCACCACCACTAATACCATCACCACCAATACCTCCACCAATACAACCACCACCAATACCACCACCACCACCACCAATACCACCACCACCAATACCACCACCACCAATACCACCACAAATCCCACCACCACCACCAATACCACCACCAATACTGCCACCACCAATACCACCACCAATACCAGTACTACCACCACCAATACCACCACCACCAATACCACCAGCAATACCACCATCACCAATACCACCACCAATACCACCATCAACAATACCACCAGCACAATACCACCACCACCAGTACCACCACCACCACCAATTCCATCTCCATAATACCAACACCACTAATACCACCACCGCCAATACCACCAATACCTCCAGCACCAATACCACCACCACCAATACCACCAGCACCAATACCACCACCAACACTGCCAATACCACCACCAATACCACCACCACCAATACCACTACCACCAATACTGCCACTACCAAAACCACCACCAATACTGCCACTACCAAAACCACCACCAATACCAACACTGCCAATACCACCACCAATACCACCACCACCAATACCACCACCACCAATACCACTACCACCAATACTGCCACTACCAAAACCACCACCAATACCAACACTGCCAATACCACCACCAATACCACCACCACCAATACCACCACCACCAATACCACTACCACCAATACTGCCACTACCAAAACCACCACCAATACCAGTACCACCAATACCACAACCAATACACCACCACCAATACCACCACCAATACCACCAGCACCAATACCACCACCAATACAAATACCAGCACCACCACCAATACCAACACTGCCAATACCACCACCACCAATACCACCACCACCAATAGCACGACTAATACCACCAATACCACCACCACCAATACCACCAATAATACCACCACCACCAGTAACACCACCACCAATACCAAAAATACCAATACCACCACGAATACCACCACTACCACCAATAATACAACCACCACCAATACCACCAATACCACCAACAATACCACCACTAATACCACCACCACCAATACCACCACCACCAGTACCACCAATACCAACACCACCACTGCCAATACCAAAACCAATAACAAAAAATACCAATACCACCACCAATACCACCACAACCACTAATACCATCACCACCAATACAACCACCAATACCACCACCACCAATACCAGTATCACCACCACCAATACCACCACCACCAATACCACCACCACCAATACCTCCACCAATACCACCAGCAAAACACCACCAATACCACCAGCACCAATACCACCACCAATATCACCAGCACCAATACCACCTCCAATACCAATACCACCACCAATACCACCACCACCAATATCACTACCACCAATATCACCACCACCAATATCACCACCACCAATACCACCACCGCCACCAATACCACCACCAATACCACCACCAATACCACCACCAATACCACCACCAATACCACTACCACTACCACCACCAATACCACCACCACCATAATACCAATACCACCACCACCAATACCAATATCACCACCAATACCAAATAATACCAATACCACCATCACCACTAATACCATCACCACCAATACCACAACCACGAATACCACCACCTCCAATACCACTACCAATACAGCCACCACCACCAATACCAGTACCACCACCACCAATACCATCACCACCAATACTACCACCACCACCACCATTGCCAGCACCACCAATACCAGCACCACCAAAACCAGCACCACCACCACCAATACCACCACCACCACCAATACCAATACCACCACCTTAGTGCCTCTCGCTCACTAGTAATAGCAGGGGCACTGTACAAGGCCAGAGCTGCAGCCGAGACCATCCCTCCCTCCATGCCAGCCATAAAGCACAGCCCGCCCTGCACCAGGAGGTGAAGCCAGGGCCCTACTACAGCTGGAGTGTTTTTTATTAGGCCAGAGATAGCAATGACATTACGCAATGCCACACTGCACACGCAAATCACGGAGAGGGCAGGAAATAGCCCTCCTCCTCCTGAGCCGCAACAGTGTAATCACAGAGCTAAATGTGTTGGAGTGCTTTGTTAGTGTTTATAGCTCGGATTGTTGCAGGGATTCTGCTCATGCACAGAACTATGCGCAGGAAACCAGGACCTCGGTGTATTGTGGTGTACCAAAAACCCCCCTCAGTGTCCAGAACCACAATCCGACTAGCATCAGTGTCTCATTCGTTCTCCGTGCTACAGCGAAGCTACCAATGATTAGACAACCCAGAACAAGCGACTTAGTGAACTCTCAGGAATAGTGGGAATCAAGAACACTCTTTCGTTTTAATCTCATACAAGTCCACAACGTGAGTAATCAGAGTAGGTAGGTCGCTCCCCCGCCACACAGCTCCGCCTGTGTTGTCCTGCCCGCTGCTGCTGCTGGTAAGCTCGCCCTCTGCTGTTGCCTCGGTGCCCGTTTTGCTTCTGTTCCCCTCGTGCCCCCATTTCTTGTGTCCATTTTGCCTTCTGTTTCCCCTCGTGCCCCCATTTCTTGTGTCCATTTTTTGCCTTCTGTTTCCCTCGTGCCCCCATTTCTTGTGTCCATTTTGCCTTCTGTTTCCCCTTGTGCCCCCATTTCTTGTGTCCATTTTGCCTTCTGTTTCCCCTCGTGCCCCCATTTCTTGTGTCCATTTTTTTGCCTTCTGTTCCCCTCGTGCCCCCATTTCTTGTGTCCATTCTGCCTTCTGTTTCCCTCGTGCCCCCATTTCTTGTGTCCATTTTTTGCCTTCTGTTCCCCTCGTGACCCCATTTCTTGTGTCCATTTTGCCTTCTGTTTCCCCTCGTGACCCCATTTCTTGTGTCCATTTTTTGCCTTCTGTTCCCCTCGTGCCCCCATTTCTTGTGTCCATTTTGCCTTCTGTTTCCCCTCGTGCCCCCATTTCTTGTGTCCATTTTTTGCCTTCTGTTCCCCTCGTGCCCCCATTTCTTGTGTCCATTTTGCCTTCTGTTTCCCCTCGTGCCCCCATTTCTTGTGTCCATTTTGCCTTCTGTTCCCTCGTGCCCCCATTTCTTGTGTCCATTTTTGCCTTCTGTTCCCCCTCGTGCCCCCATTTTGCTGTGCCCAACTTTGCCTTCTGTACCCCCCGCCGCTGCGTCCCCTGCGGCCCCGCCCCCCTGACTGCCCATTCGCTGCCCCTGCCTCCCGCCTCCCAGCTGCTCCTCCCTCCCAGCTCCCCATATATGGCGGCCGATGCGCGGCCGCGCCGCCGGCGCGCCTAAGGCAAGCCCGTCTGCGCCCGTCCGCGCCTAGATTGCACCCAGCGCCAGAACCCCTGGGCCGCGCGCCCCCCGCTCCAGCCTCGAGGACCGACGCCGTTATGATGCCACAACACTCCACGCTCTCAACCCCGGACGGACACACAACTGCTTCAAGGCCGCCCCGAAACGCACACATGGCCCCTTCACCTGCCGGAACTGCAGCTACACCAGCCTCAGAGACACCGAAGCGCCCGCCAAGAAGGACCTCAACCACCTCCGATGCATCCTACTGAACACCCGCTCCGCACGCAAACACGCCGTCGAGCTCTGGGACCTGCTCGACACATCATCACCAGACGTCGCCTTCCTGACAGAGACCTGGATGAACGACTCCTCCGCACCCAACATCGCCATAGCCATCCCAGACGGCTATAAGATCACCCGCAGAGACCGCGTCAACGGAGTAGGAGGAGGAATCGCCATCGTCCACAAGAACTCCATCAGGGTCTCGACCAGCACCGACGACTTTCTCTGCACCGCCGAACACATGCACTTCCAGATCCACACGGACCCCAACACAACCCTTAGAGGCACCCTTGTCTACAGACCCCTGGGCCCCGACCCCAGTTCAGCGACTCCATCGCTGACTTCATCAGCACGCACGCCCTGACCTCTACCGACTACATCCTCCTCGGAGACCTGAACTTTCACCTGGAGAATAAACAACGACAGCAACTCCACCACCCTGATCGACAACCTCGCCAACCTCGGACTGGAGACAGCTCGTCACAACACCGACTCATTCCGCCGGCCACACGCTCGACCCCGTCTTCTCCTCAAGCTCCCATGTCTCCTTCAGCCACACCACGGAACTCCTCTGGACCGACCACCGCTGCATCCACTTCACCTTCCAGAAACCCACCACACACCACTGCACCCAACAGATCCCACGCCGCTGCTGGAGCAAAGTCACCGAAGACCAACTACGGGCAAACCTCGCGCTCAGCCCTCCCTCCGACCCATCTAACACCGACGACGCTGCCTGCAACCTCAGACGATGGATAGACGACTGTGCCAACACCTCGCCCGCTGAAAAACTCACCTACAGCAACACCACCAAAAGAGCCAGCTGGTTCACCCCGAACTCCTAGCTTCCAAGCGTACCTGCCGGAAACTTGAGAAGAAATGGCACAGTGATAAGACACCGGACAGCCACGCAGCCCATAAAGACGCCATCCGTAACCACCACCACCTCATCAGGTCCGCCAAGAGAATCTCCTTCAAAGACCACCTCGACAACAACGCACACAACAGCAAGGAGCTCTTCAACATCGTGAAGGAACTCTCCAACCCCAGCTCCAACACCAACGACATCCCGCCGTCGCAAGCCCTGTGCGATTCCCTCGCCACCTTCTTCCACCGCAAGATCGCCGACATCCACGACAGCTTCAACACCCAGACAGCCCCCACTAAGATAGATACACCAGACCCGCTGCACACCATCGACCATGACCCCTTGCCAGCCTGGGCCAGCGTGAACATCGATGACACCATCAAGACCATGGGCACAATACACTCCGGCTCCCCGTCAGACCCTTTCCCCGCACCACATCTTCAACAAAGCCAGCAGCTCCATCGCACCCCACCTGTGCAACGTTATCAATCTCTCCTTCGAGACCGCGAACTTCCCAGAGAGCTGGAAACACGCAGAGATCAACGCCCTACTCAAAAACCCAAGGCGGACCCAAGAGACCTCAAGAACTTCCGGCCCATCTCCTGCTTCCGTTCCCAGCCAAGGTCATCGAGAAGATCGTCAACAAACAGCTAACCCGATACCTTGAAGAAAACAGCATCCTGGACCCATCCCAATCGGGGTTCCGCAGCAACCACAGCACTGAGACTGCCCTCATCGCCGCCAACGACGACATCAGGACCCTGCTGGACAACGGTGAGACCGCAGCCCTCATCCTGCTGGACCTCTCCGCTGCCTTCAACACTGTCTGCCACCGCACTCTACGCGCACGCCTCCACGACGCAGGGATCCGAGACAAGGCCCTGGAATGGACCACCTCCTTCCTCGACGGCAGAACCCAGAGAGTCCGCCTCCCACCTTTCTGATCCGAAGCCTCCGAGATCATCTGCGGCGTACTCTAGGGATCTTCCTCAGCCCAACACTGTTCAACATCTACATGGCCCCGCCGCATGCATCGCCAGACAGCACGACCTCAACATTATCTCCTACGCCGACGACACTCAACTGATCCTCTCCTCACCAAGGACCGCCTCGCCGCCAAATCCAATCTCCATGAAGGAATTAAGGCGGTCGCCGATTGGATGAAGATCAGCCGACTAAAGCTGAACACGGACAAGACAGAGGTCCTCATCCTCGGCTCCAACCCCTCAGCATGGGACGACTCCTGGTGGCCAACGACGCTGGGAGCAGCCCCGACACCCACCAACCACGCACGCAACCTGGGAGTCATCCTCGACTCAACGCTCTCCATGGCCAAGCAAGTCAACGCAGTCTCCTCCTCCTGCTTCAACACCCTCCACATGCTTAGCAAGATCTACAGGTGGATCCCGACAGACACAAGAAGGACAGTCACCCAGGCCCTCGTCAGTAGCAGACTTGACTATGGGAACGCCCTCTACGCGGGAGCCCAAAGCCAAGCACATCAAGCGACTGCAACGCATACAAAACGCCTCCGCACGCCTGATCCTCGACATACCACGCCACAGCCACATCACCCCCACCTGAGGAACCTGCACTGGCTCCCCGTCGACAGGAGGATCTCCTTCAAACTCCTCATCCACGCACACAAGGCACTCCACAAGACTGGCCCAGCCTACCTCAACAGACGACTCTTCTTCTACATCCCCAACCGCCAGCTCCGCTCCGCCGACCTCTCCTCGCCACCGTCCCTCGCATTCGAAGAACAACCACCGGCGGCAGATCCTTCTCACACCTCGCCGCCAAGACCTGGAACACCCTTCCACTAAGCCTACGACAGACCCAAGACCTGCTGACCTTCAGGAGGCTACTCAAGACCTGGCTGTTCGACCAGTAGCAGCACCCCCCCCCTTTTCTCTCCCCAGCGCCTTGAGACCCTCGCGGGTAGGTAGTGCGCTCTACAAATTCTGTGATTGATTGATTGATTGATTGATTGAGACATGGTAAAGTTTAAAATGTTTATTTTAACTACGTGCTCTAAGATGCAGTATCTTGGCTAACATTAGCAGACAAATGATTAAAAATAAAACAATCAGCATTGTTACAATTCCATAAAACACAAAGGGAGAAATCATGTTATAATGATAGTGGAACCAGGTCTATAGCGCCTTGTGTACCACCCTCCCCTAGCTCGGAGTTAACTATTATAATAATAGAAGATCTCTAGGTTAAAACGGGGAACCCCATACCTCCAAGATCAGATGAGGTAAATCACATCCCAGGATCAGCACAGCTCTCTGTAGATGGAAAGGTTTTCTCCAAGTGCCCCAATCATGCATGCAATGCAATATTAAAGGCACCCGAGTTTCAGTTATTTGCAGCTGTGTGCGTGTTGTGTCTAGAGAGTGGGCCGATCAACCTGAATCAACAGCATACATTGTTATTTGACCTTGACGACTCTGCACACCCTGTACAGACTGAGGTCACGGTGTAAGTCTAGAGATGTGAAAAACAGACCGTTCTCATGCGAAGAAAAGCAAGCAGTTCGACTTACAATAACAGAGGCATGTAATGTCGTGTGCAAAAGCGGCAAATGAGCAAAATGGCGTTAAGCTTCTAATTCACTTATGCCAACATAGCAATGTGTGCAAGCAGTATCATGTCTTCACTACGCCCGCCCCTGATCGGGCCAACGAACAAAGGGACTCAAATTAGGAACGCAGAGTTCAAGTTCGAGAGAGCCAGAAACAAGTTCAGTCATGTCAAATGGGTCAATTGTAGAAGGATCAAGGACGAGAAAACATTTTTTTGGGATAAAGATCGGAGGGAAAACAAATGTCAAGATGGGGGCATCAGTCAGCCAGACCAAGGAGATAGAGAACAAAAACCTTCAGTATTGCACTCAACGGAAGATGGAAGGCAACCAAGTTAATCCATCAGCGTGTATGCACAATATGTTGCAACAGCCTCCAGAGAGGAAGTCATTGTTATCATCAGCAAAAGAGACTCTACCATCCAATTGAGTAGAGTAAATGAACAAACATGTTCTTCGATAACTGGAGCCTCTAGCACCATCAGAGGACAACTTGCGTGTTCTTCGAGAAAACTCCGTTCCAGGAAGTCATGTGCAGCCGCACATATATCCCAATTAGCCAAAACTCTGTGCGCAGCCGCGCAGGCCATAATCCCAACACCAGAACAGTCCAGCTCCTGAGCCACTAAGGGACTCATCAGCCAATCATAATCCGGGGCAGGAGTCACCGTATTGGAGAGGCAATGATCCAATGCTCATTCAAAGGAACAATCCAGGCAATGGAATACAGGTTGGAGGCAAGTAAAGTACGAAAAGCGGAAGGATAATCCATATGCCACACTCAAAGTGGCCAAGGGTAGTGTTCCATAATGTTCAAGCATCCGGCTACGGAGCTGGATCAGCCGGGTTGGCTGTTTCTTGACACAGACAGTGCAGCCATTTCGGAGTAAGCAAATCAACAGCAGCACACCGGCAGCCAGAGACGAGAATTAGTGGGAACCCGCCGAAGATGCTGGAAAAAATAGAATGAAAAATGCCGGTACCACACCAAATATAGTTTGGAATGAGGTCACAAGGCCGGAGCCCACAACTTTGAAAAAATGGGCCAAGCCTGTTGTCGTCGAGGCATTGAAAATAGTGTGGATCAAGGCGCCAAAATGAAGTGGGAGATCGGTATTCAAAAGCGCATGCACCTCTGTACGGGTGTTAACTACGTGAAGGACAAATGTTTCACGACAAGAAGTAAGAGCGACTTCTTTTTGGGACAATAGAGCCCTTATTCTGCTCATCTTGTTGAACTCTGCTTTCAAGGTCGGAATGGAAGGCCAAATGGAGATGTCGAGCATCCCATGTGGGGATGGTAATAGCACATTTTTACAGCAAACAACACGTTGGGAGACAGTCACAATGTAAGGGATCCCAGCCAACATGCCGCAGCATAGCTTCATTATTTAAAAGTAAATAACTACCAGTTAGCAAGCAGTGTGAAAGTTGGTGTAATAGCTGGCAATGGATTACCCATTTAAAATGCAAGCTAAATTCGGTGCCTGAGTGTTACAAGCGCCGTGCAGTTGTATATTCTTACACACGAGTGAGTGATCAGGTGTGGAAGTGCACTCTTCGCCTTTCAAGTAAACCTCTTTGTCATCTCTCAGGCATCTGTATGTGAAGGGCAAAGACCAAACCTCATGGAGAAAGGCGTTACCCAGTGGTTCATACCTGCCTAGGGCATAGTGTTTCATACATGAACTAAATTTAAACAAAGAGAAAGGCAGGGTTATTAACCCATGGATGAGCCATACAGCAGAATTCGATTCGGCTACAGAAAATGAGTAATGGTTCTAATTTTTCAATATGCAAAAGAGAGTATGTTGCATCCTTCATGGACATGAACTGTTGTCTTTCTGTCAGATTAAAAGGTAAAAACAAAGATGAAGTGTTCATGTAGTCCCAAGGCACTTTTCCAGATTTCAATGTTTGTAAAGTCCAAGCAAACTGCATTATGGAACGCAATTGATTTTGACCATGCAACTAAGACAGACACTTCATCCTGTACAATATCCACAACAGATGAAACAATATTATCTAAAGTATAAATTCTGGAGGAAAGAGTGTTAATGCTATTATCAACGACAGCAAGCACCTTTTCTAAATTTGCTTGGTCTATAGCCCTTAAACGTGAAAGCTGCTTCCATTTGTGACAGTTTCCAAACTGCATTGTACATAGCATATATATACCTCTTGGACCTGCCACCTACAGGGCCTTTAACAAAATCAGTCAAATCAATATCGTCAGTTAATAAGGACAAATGATGTTTAACTGACGCTAGGGTGGAATGTTTCAGCCAATTTTGACATAATTTTCCTACTGAATAGGTAGTAACTGAATGGAAATTTTCAAAACGGGGGTCCGGTCTATCTTGTGTGTAGCCAGGGCCATACCCAGAAAACGATGTTGGCATGAATCAGAACTTGTTTGCCATACCAACCAACCTTGGGGATCTAGGTTAGAAATATTAAATGAGGTGTTAGAAATTAATGACTGCAAATTCATCAAGGGACATATCTGTATGATTGTCCCATGTAGGATAAGCACACAGAGTAGGAATTTTAGGGGCATTCAATCTGTTTTGAAGTTGCCAATCCAAAACAAGTTGTTTGAAAAATAGTACTATTCAAAAACAACATGTGGTTCGGGATAAGGCACGCACGATGTAAAGCTTCTGTGCCTTGCACCTGCCAGGGTTTAGAACCCCAAACAGATTTAAGATCTACTGTATCCTTCCACAGCTCATAGCCACCTATAGCTAACTGATCCATAAAGGATTTTGAATACAGCAACTTAGTGTGAGTGAGCCTAACTTTTGAATTGGACTTAGAATTCATTTTAAAATAAAAAGAGTCCGGATTGGATCGATTAAAGTTAGTGAAATATGTAAAATTTTTCAAAAGGGTATTGGAGCTGCCTTCAATGGGAGCTGGGCAATGTTCCCATTGTGTATAATTAACCACATTTCTAAATGTATTAGCTTTATGCAGGAAATGATGGCCATAGTGCTGATAACAAAACAAATCTGCATAATTTGCAGAGTTCAAATACAAATCTTCAGCATCAAATGCAGCATAATATTTCAGATCAGAAAAGAGAGCTTCGACGGCTTGGACGTCCCAATCATCAGAGCGTATGTTTTGTTTCACAATATCCCCCATAGAAACACGAAGTACATTTGGGACATTAACCACCTCTGTCGGTCCATGAATTTGAAATTTTACAGCATCCCATACAATCCCATCTAACACAGGCCAGGCAGTGATGTTGACAAAAGTCTGGTCTCGCTTCATGATGTGTGATGAGGAGTGTGGGGCCAAAGTTCCATCAATTAACCTAATTGTAGATCGTTCGGTAAGGTAATGTCCATTGACTAGACGAAAAAAGACTATCACAAATCCAATCGACATGAACAAAAAAATGGAGATGAGGATCAACCAGATGTAAGTCCAAGGTGGAATTAAAAAATGTCTTTTAAACCAAGTAACAAAAATAGAAAACTTTAGATGGATGCACTCGATGTCATGGAGTTAGTGTCAAATGAAAAACGTGACTGGTCAACTGCACTTGTCTTGCACACCAGGCAATGACACATCTGTGGGATAGGCATACTCAGTATCTTCATGTGGATCGCCAGCCGGCGGATTTAATAACGGATTAGTAACTGTGTGCATCTCTATGGCAATGTCAGGCCTGTTGGTGTTTGCCGAGGCCAAAACAGAATTTCTCAGCATTGCTGGACACGAGACCGCTGGAGTCATACTAAGAAGAATCGGCCACTCGTTGTAGTTTGACATTGTCTATGGAGATGTACCTGTTATCCTTGCGACCAGGAAGTGGTGGTAAAATGACTGTCTGGTACCCTGCACGCCAAGGAACAGGTGCACGATAAGAGGGGCCAAACTCCTTCTTGTTCTCCACCTTCTCACAGACCAGGTCTCCGACTCGAGGTAGCCAGCCAACTACCGGAATCTGTAGTGCAGCTTCAGTTGTGGAGGGCAAATGTTCCTTCGCTTGACTGTATCGAGTCTCTTGTAGGTTCTGTAACACAGCAGAATGATTATCTACGTCAAAGGGTACGGCTGTCGCCGCCATGTCTAGACCATCAAGGTCTGGGACAAACATTTTTATGCCAAAGAGCATTTCGTATGGGGTCCGCCCACCCAAAGATCTTCTAGGGAGATTATTAAGTGCACGTTGTACGCTATGCAAATGGGCGAACCAATTTCTGCCAGTACCTAAAACTCTAGCTGTCAAGGATTGCTTTAAGTCACGGTTCATTCGTTCCACAACAGAATTGCCCTCAGGCCGGTATGGAGACGAAAATTTGACCTGTACCGCCAAAGACCTCATGGCTTCCTTGTACGCCTTAGAGGCGAACCCTGGACCCTGGTCAGAATGGAAGGTGCCACATGCAAAAATTCCCACAAAGACACGCAAATCCCTGATGACAGTTCGTGCATCAGCACTGCGTTGTGGCCAAACCCATAGAAAACGTGTGCATGAATCCACTGCAACTAAGATGGACTTATACGCAGTATCAGAAGAAAAAGGACCGCAGTGATCTAAATAAACACAACCCAAGTGGTTTATTAGATATGTACAGCTGAGTTTGTGGTGGCCGTGCAGCAGTCGAAGGTTTAATCTGCTGACATATGTCACAAGAAAGGACATAATCATGAGTTTGTTTGTGCAACCCACGCCACCAGTAACGTTGCTGTAAGATAGAGACAGTCGCTGAGACGCCTGCATGAGCCGAGGCCATGCCTTCGTGAGCGGCTGTTATCAAGGAAAGCCTGCGGTCCGCGTTGGGAATCAACCTGTCACCAACGTCATTAATTCTCACATAGGGAACTTTATCAGGACTTAAATGATAAGAGTATTTAGAAGGGAAACCTCTAGGGTAATCATCACCCTTCTCTGTAGCAGCAATAGCTGCCAAGATGTCATCATCAATCTTACTTTTGGACCTTGTAACTGCTGCTACTAAGTATGTGGCCACTGCTGTTTTCGCTGCTTCGTCAGCTAATCTGTTGCCAACTGCGTGTACTCCTACGCGCTGATGACCAAGAGTATGAATTACACTTACGAGAAGCAGACGTTCTTTAAGTTCTGCGACTCAAACCCATAGCATTTTATGCTTAATTGTGCTACCTTTGGAATCATGATAGTCATTCTGAGACCAAAAGAATAAATTGTCGTTGAAGGACTGAACACAGTAATAAGAGTCACTTACAATCAAAGTAGTCACACGAGGATCAGCAAACTCCAGTGCAAGCACCAGAGCACGTAGCTCTGCCAATTGGGCGGTACAGTCCCCTAATGTCTGCGTGTGCACGACATCGGACTTGAATTCTCCATTCACCATGGTACCAGCCACTATTGCGCAGGCCGCTGAGTAAGAATGTTTAGATCCCGTTGTGGGTTGCGCCGAACCGTCTGTGTGAATGATACAATGGTAATCCTCAAGCTGGCGCATGGACAAAGGAGCAGGATGAACAAATTCATACTGTGTAAAAACTCCTGAGTTTGCAATGAGGAGTCAAAGATAAATGTGACATCAGGAGACGTCAGTGAAGTGGCCCATTGTATCCAACGTGGATGTAAAGCTTTAGAATTTGGTACACTGGCTTTCGTCACTGCTTCAAGGGCAGGATACGGTGTGCCAACCAACATGCGTTTTCCCTGTGACAGTGCTCTTTCTTTTAGAATAGCCATCTGTACTGCTGTCAAAACCTTTTCAACAGACGAAAAGCACATTTCAGCCGAAGTGTACAAGTGTGACTTGTAAGCAATAGGTACTGTGTCTCCTTCATTAAACGTTAAGTACGTGAAACCCACTGCGCCTGGCACAATTCTTATTACCAGGTTTGTGTGGTTGTCACGTGTCAGTAAGTATTTTGATTCAAGAAGATCAGACTGCAAAGATTGCAGAATAGCAGAATGTTCCGGAAGCCAGCATGCTTTGGTAAAAGTCAGTTGTATCAAGGCGTATAGCGGCTTGATACGCTGGGCATAATCGAGAATGTATGTTCGCCCAAAATTTTAAAAAAACAGCAAAGATTGTAGTTTTTTCAGAGTTGTAGGGTATTGCAAACGTGCGCATTTCTCCAGGAAGTGAGGTGCCAGACCTCGACCTTCATTATTGAGCTCATAGCCCAGAAACAACACTGTGTACTCTGCAATGTGTGATTTTGCAAAGTTAGATTTGTAACCATAGTCTGCAAACATAACTATGATGCGGTCCACACGACAGAGATGCGGCCATATTTCGTCGTCCGTAAGATAAATATCATCAACGTACGAGTACGCATCCGGGTCTGATGCCGTCTAACAAAGAGACGACATGTGCGGCAAAAACGCCCGGGCTGTTTTTGTAGCCCATGGCCAATCTTTTGAATTGTTTTTGTTTGCCACCAGAAGTAAAAGCTGTCCATTGACTACTAATAGCGGACAGGTTATGACTAAAAAAGCCATTGGAAATGTTGAGTGTGGTTTTAAACCTTTTTCTCACAAGACTGTCTAACAAGGGCAGAACTATGGGTGTTCTGTACCGCGCATGTTCGACAATGAGAGTTTAAATGCCGATAATCCAAAACTAGGCGGTACGACCCATCAGGTTTGGTCACAGTGAAAAGGGGATTATTCATGGGTGACACACATGTCTCAATCACACCTTAATATTCCAATTGTTCAAGAATTTCAGCAACGGGAGCCTTTGCTTCCCGTCGCATGGGATATTGGGGTTGTGGCTGTGGCATAGACCGCAATGGTACCTCATGCCTGGGCGAAAGTTTATCCCATCCAACGTGAGTATGGTACAAAGCCGGTGCAAGCACCAGAGCCCACTCTTCTGCAAAGTTCTGCGCCTTCTCCTTGGGCACTGTGTGTGAAAAACTAGGGAGGATTACCTCCTCCCCCCTTGGAGCGGCCAAAACGAAAGGTGGGGGCCAATCTGCCTCAGCCAACAAAATGTCATATGTAGAGGTCAGATTTTCCCAAAAGATCCCTTTTAATACACGTTGTATGTCACCTTCTAATAGAAGTACTATATCATATAGTCTGTCAGGGGGAGCCACTCTAGTGTCAGCAGTTTCCACCGTGATGTAAGTGTCAGTTGCTGTCGCCATCAGAAGTGGACGCAGTGCTTGCCGCACTATTGTAACCTCCGCTGCGCTGTCTATCAGCATTAATGCCCATGTCAGGTTCCAAAGTTGTGTTCTCACTATCTGTGGCATACCTTGTGGTTAACGCAGCAACTTTCTTTTTCTGAAACTGAGGGCGTTGACTTGGAAAGTCGTCCTGCTTGCCTTTACCATCAGTCGGACGAGGCTGCTCGCGTCCTTGCGGGGCACCTCGACCTCTGCCACGTTCTCCTCCACCGGCTGGTGAGCCCGATGTTTCCTGTGAAGAACGAGGAGAACGTTGATCAGGAACCTGAAATCTATCAGGGGACCTAATTCTCGGGCAGTCGCGCAAATCAAATGTGCGCTCAGTAGACACTGGTATCAGTGACGCAGGACGCGACCCTTGTTTCTCTTGCTGCTTTCCCTGTTTTTTATTCTTCCAATTCTGTTTAGGAAAAACTGGATGGTCGTCCTTATTAGACTTCGCCGTCTGTGTTTGCGGTTGAGCTGCTGTTTTAGCAAAATGCTTAACACCCAAACTATTGCGGCCAATGGTCTTATAAGCCTCCGCAATAATTTTCGGTAATGCTCGGGGTTTCTCGGCGTCGGCGACAAGGCGCAAAGCATTAGACACCTGAAAGTTAACCGCATCTCCCATTGACATTTGAAAGGATGAGATCAGCAACTACGTCAAACACTCCGACAAGCCTCATTCCCAAGTCAACAGCCGCCTCCGGACCGTGCTCATCCTGAACACGCTTGATCACGGAGGGCAGTACAGTCATAGACGGTGTGCCGAAGCACTTCGCATATACTACTGCAAATACTTTACCCCAATTCTCACAATCGGTTACCTCTGGTACTAAGTCTTTCTGCAAACTAATTGTGAGGATCCTGTCTTTTTCCACAGGTGTCGTATTAGAAAATACTGCTTCCAGTTGGTCAAATTTCTCAGCAAGCCAATAAGGCATATCGTCCTTATTTTGGGGGCACTTGCCCATTACCGAATTAACCATGACGGGACTAATAGACATCCCTACCGGTCCAACTGGTTGCGCCGCAACCCCAGGTGCCCCCACCTGGAAGTTGCGAGAAACGTATTGTACAAAAGCCCTGTATTCCCCAAATAAAGAGGTATGTAGTAGACGCAACTCGTCTACAGGGACAGTTAGATATCGCGGATGTGGTGTGAACCCGGCAAAGACTGGCCAAGTGGCCCCAGGGATTGACAAAGGGCCTAACCGGATCAGAGTCACGGTGTGGGGGAGGGCGCCATTAAACCAAATACGATGTTGCCATGCCGAAATCGGAACCTCTTGTGTCCTATATGGAGTATAATTCGCAGGTGTCACAGTGTGAGTATAGGAGTGCAAGAGTTCATCATCCGCATCAACTGCAGCAAACGTAACCCAAGATTAGAAAAGCTCAAAGGGGAACTCTGCATTTGCACTCACAACAAAGATAACTGACATACCCTCATCAGGCACTCTAAACTGCGTCAGATGACGCCGGAGCGCTGCGCAACTATGTTGAGCAATCTTAACCTCAGCCATAAGGACACAGAAGAGAAAAACAATTTATTTAAATTGTAGCACAAAAGGGTCAGTAATTCAAATATGAACCATTTGTAAATCTCAAGCTTGAATGAACGTATAATTCATCTTTATAGGTAGGTTAATCCGTCACCACTGTTAACCGGAAACAGGAGTGAGGGTATTGTGGACTAGTATAAGCACTACTAAAGTGTCTCGAAAATAAAACCAAACGGTAGGTGCGCCATGTTGCAGGGATTCTGCTCATGCACAGAACTATGCGCAGGAAACCAGGACCTTGGTGTATTGTGGTGTACCAAAAACCCACCTCAGTGCCCAGAAACCCAATCCGACTAGCATCAGTGTCTCATTTGTTCTCCGTGCTACAGCGAAGCTACCAATTATTAGACAACCCAGAACAAGCGACTTAGTGAACTCTCAGGAATAGTGGGAATCAAGAACACTCTTTTGTTTTTTATCCTCATACAAGTCCACAACGTGAGTAATCAGAGACACGGTATAGTTTAAAGTGTTTATTTTAACTACGTGCTCTAAGATGCAGTATTTTCGCCAACATTAGCAAACAAATGCATAAAAATAAAACAATCAGCATTGTTACAATTCCATAAAATACAAAGGGAGAAATCATATTATAATGATAGTGGAACCAGGCCTATAACGCCTTGTGTACCACCCTCCCCTTGCTGGGAGTTAGCTTTTATAACTAATAGAAGATCTCTAGGTTAAAACGGGGAACCCCATACCTCCAAGATCAGATGAGGTAAATCACATCCCAGGATCAGCACAGCTCTCTGTAGATGGAAAGGTTTTCTCCAAGTGCCCCTGTCATGCATGCAATGCAATATTAAAGGCACCCGAGTTTCAGTTATTTGCAGCTGTGTGCGTGTTTTGTCTAGAGCGTGGGCCGATCAACCTGAATCAACAGCATACATTGTTATTTGACCTTGAACACTCTATACAGACTGAGGTCGCGGTGTAAGTCTAGAGTTGTGAAAAACAGACCGTTCTCATGCGAAGAAAAGCAAGCAGTTTGACTTACAAGAACAGAGGCATGTGGTGTTGTGTGCAAAAGCGGCAACTGAGCAAAATGGCGTTTAAGCATCTAATTCACTTATGCCAACATAGCAATGTGTGCAAGCAGAATCATGTCTTCACTACAGGATCATATGTAACTGTCACTTCACACTTTGTGTCTGTGTAATTTACAACACTTACACATTTTCTATTTATCACTACTTTGAAGACGTTGCAGGCCGGTCTCTTCCTCTGATATTTACAATCTAACAAGCAGTCGAGAAGGCTCTTTATTGCAATGCAATAGGTCTCGCATTTGCGAGAGTTTAAGCTATTAGTATTGTAAATAACAATGCCTTTTATTTATGTTTTAACACCCAAAACATAAAAAAAGTCATTGTCATTTACAATGCCAATAGCTCATACTCTCATGAATGCGAGACCTATTGCATTGCAATTGCTTGTTCTGAAATGTGCTCAAGTTGCTGAGTTTAGGAATAGTGGTTATTAACAGACCATTGATTTTGGGGTAGCAAAATTATCATGTGGCTCAGAGAGCAAAATGTGTTCTCCAATTGATGATAACAAAAGTTCCACTGTTCTATGTTCGCACACAACTCCTGAAACAAACACTTGTGTGACTGGGCCTAGCACCCTCGAGATACAACATCCCAAAACGAGAAGTCACAATATTCCATTTCACAAATCAAAACTGAGCTTTTCTTTGCAATGCGTGTACCTGCAGAATTTGGGCCCATGCTCACCTGCTACCCACCCACTAACTTACCAAACCCAGACATTCCTGAATATAGACCCCCTGAGGAGTTCAGGGAGGTGTGATTTGCATTGATCCCATGATGCTTTTGTACCCAGAAGCAAAAACAACAATTGATAGACAGAATGCAGAACAATGTCATACATTCACCCCAGTACAGAGATCTGCGCCTAAATCCATCGTTTTTTTGCTCACCATGCCATTCCAGTTTGGACCCAGCCATATGCAA
The DNA here is from genome assembly GCA_963921515.1 of Calotriton arnoldi. Classification (NCBI taxonomy): domain Eukaryota; kingdom Metazoa; phylum Chordata; class Amphibia; order Caudata; family Salamandridae; genus Calotriton; species Calotriton arnoldi. The sequence continues at coordinate 134,359 of CAWUFW010009131.1, forward strand.
ATCAGTCTTGACCCTGCGCCCAATGGGAACAGTCCAGCCCGAACTGCCAGGCCAGGTCCTCCCTGGACTGGAAAAAAGCATCCTAGGACCGGTTTTGGGCTTTCAGCCCCCATCAGCCAGGATAGCTTGACTACAGTGGCATGGAGAGCACGGGACCCACGTCTGGGCATACCCGTCCCACTCGGGGTGACAAATGCAAAAACAATTGATGGACAGAATGCAGAACAATGTCGTAGATTCACCCCAGTACAGAGATCTGGGCATAAATCCATCGTTTTTTTGCTCACCATGCCATTCCAGTTTGGACCCAGCCATATGCAAATCAGTCTTGACCCTGCGCCCATCCATCAATTGTGTGTCTTTTGCTTTCTCGCCATAAGTGCGCCGGGTATGCCCAGACATGGGTCCCGGGCTCCCTGTGACACTGGATTCAAGCTATCTTGGCTAAAGAGGGGGGAAACCCCGAAACCGGTCCTAGGATGCTTGTTTCCGGTCCAGGGAGGACCTGGCTTGGCAGTTCGGGCTGGACTGTTCCCATGAGGCACAGGGTCAAGACTGATTTGCATATGGCCAGGTCTAAACTGGGGTGGCATGGTGAGCAAAAGAATGATGGATTTAACCCAGATCTCTTGACTGGGGGTGAATGTTTTGATTTGTTCTGCATTCCATCCATCAATTGTGTGTCTTTTGCTTTGTACCCAGAAGGCCTTGCAAACCTCAAACATTGGCTGCAAACACCCATTTTCCTCAGATTTCTGTGAGAGAAATTATCAGGAGCTGCGGAGACCCAAAAACGTCCTACCACTTAGTGTTCCCACACATTTCCCGATAAAAACAGTACCCCACTTGCTTGGATGGAGCTAGCACCCGCAACTAAAAATGCCCCAAAATGCAATCTGAAGAACCTTGTAAAATCCACCGTTTATTGTGGTGTGTGTAGCTGCGGAATTTGAGCCCTAGCTCAGATGTCACCCAGGGAAACCTATCAAACGCAGACATTCATGAAACGTAGACACCCTGTGGTGTTCAGGTTGGTGTGACGTGTGGATCCAACTGTTTTTTTTAACGGAAAGGCCTTACAAACCTCAAACTGGGCTGAACTGCTTGGAGCTCAAGCTGTAGTAAATTCTACCACGGACCCTCCCTCCCCCAAAAACTGATATTTTTTATTTCTATATTTCCAAATTGGAGATCTACATCAAAAGAATATATAAGGAACTACTATTCCCTGAAAATAGCTTTTTCTAAAAATGCACCAATGACTCATATTTAGTGCAGAGACTAAGAATAAAGTGTGTTTCAAAGTGCAGGCCATGTGCATCTGAATAATCTTTTGGCCATGGATTAAAACAAAAACAAGTTCATACAATAATAATAATGAGTGCCATCTGCACAGATGAATTTGGTCCCAAACTAAATGGATGCCTTTTGATTTTTTGCAGCGAGACAGAGTGACAAGTCAGCATGTAAAGCTCTCAGCATGCAAGCACCAACCACATGATGCAGTGCACTTACCTAGAGGAGTTTATCGGAAGCATTAACAAGCGCCATACTTTATTAAACTAAAATTTCCAGAAGTGGTTCAGAAATTCTATCCTGTGCTGGCGTCTTAGGACAAGACACGATATCTGTGAGCGGCTGGGTGCTAGAGAGAATAAAGAGAGGGAGAGGGAGAACGAGAGAGAGAGAGAAAAAAAGAGAGCGAGAAAGAGAGAAAACAAGAACATGGTGTTTGTTATACATGAAGAGAGTGTTTTAAATTCTGGCTTTATTGCAGTAGGAAGGTAAATACCTATGACACCTTAGTGTGCAGGAATTACATGTAACCCCTCTTTGCATTAGGAACTCATTCACGCTGACTCCATAAGGATATTTGAAGAAAACCTGGGGAGAAGTGTGGAACAATAGACAGATAATAGTATTTGTCTCCATATAATGAAAGAGAGTTAGAGAGTACTAATGGTAGTGGTAAGCAACATAAACTAGGCACTAGGCCTTTTATACAAAAACCATTTTAAATTGGTCTGGGAGACTTAAGGGTAATAACATGATCGGTGTTTGGTATTTAATTTTTCTAGAGTACCTAACTAGATATCAGTTTGGAAGCGCAAATTTGATGTTTAAGAACATTTGAATTATCCTGGGAACGCAATTTTTGCCACCCAGTAAAGGTAATGAAGGAGCCTGAGAGGGACCTATGAGCTAGAGATAATTGATCCCATAATCATGAGTTGCATATCAACTATTTTTTGATTGTAGATTTCAACACGGCTCGGAATCTACGAATGATTACAGATTCTGTGAATAACAACAAACGGGTATCTAAATATAGTATTCCTGGATTATTTGCGGGGCCTATATATAGTATAACTGAGGTTAATCCTAAATTAACTGGGGTGTAACAATAACAATTAGGGTGATAAGGGTAGTGAACTTTAAGACAATACAGACACCCTAATTAATGGTCTAAATCCACCTGTCTTGCAAAAAAAAAAATGTAAATAGATTTACGGTTTAGGCCTGAACCTTTTAGAACATTAGTATGAATGAATTTGATAAAAGGGTACACAAATTGGAATGAATGTGTAAATAAATGAACTCTTTATATGCAATTGTGACATTTTTAAGTAGTAGTAATTTTGTTTTATATTTTCACCAATAGAATACTGAAGTCATAAAATTAAAATCCGGAGGAAGGTGGCCCTATCGAGTTTCATCCACTGAAACGCCGCGTCAACAACTCTATGGTTTTGGTTATTTTATATGTACATGCGGATTAACATATGGCAGATATTTTTGTGCTTTTTTAAGGAGCTATAGATGATTGAATGTGGTTTTAATTCATGTACATTGATGTGTATATTTTGCCTGTTATAATAATAATATGTTATATTATTACATATGATTGGGTTCAGGCATTCAGGTTGAATGGGCGAGTTGTGAATAAGGGGGTGTTTGATGTGTAAGAGAACATAGTGTCACGTGGGGGACACTACCTTGATTTCTTGTTAAAAAACTCAGCTACATCATCTCTCCTATTTGGAGTAAAATCATTAACTCCTCCCTATCGAGCAGCTCCATGCCGCCCCCCTCAAACTCAGCCAAGTCACCCCCCTCATCAAAAAACCAGACGAGGACCAGAACAACCTTAATAACCTCAGACTTATAGCTAACCTTCCTCTCCTCGCCAAATTCATTAAAAAATGTGGACATACACAACTCAACAGCCACATAGACAAATACAATCTGCACGACAGCTTCCAATCGGAAAATACTGCAGTACAGAGACTGCGATAGTGAACATCATAGACAACCTACACAGATACCCAAATGATGGCCAAGCCTGCCTGCTAGTCCTCCTGGACTTATAGGCTGCCTTTGACACTGTCAGCCATGACACCCTCAAAATCCTCTCACAGCGTGCAGGCATCAATGGAACGATCCTTAAATGGTTCACATCTTTTCTTGAGCCAGCGCTTACAGATAATCAAACTTAACAACTCGACTTCGAAAGAAACACCAGTCCCACAAGAGTCTCAATCCAGCCCTATGCAACCTCTATACAGAACCCCTTACAATGATCCTGAAACAAGCCAAAATTGCTTATCATCTCTATGCAGATGTTGCAGCGGATACAATAAAAATAATTTCTCCCAGGTCACTTATTGGTCATCCAGGTGCGACTTATTTCTCTCTCACACACACATATACTATATCCACATGACGGTGGGGCCCATGACACCGCCAACACACTCACTCATTCATCTATCACCCCTGGATTTCCCCTTTTTATGCCTCCTCTACAAATATACTCCTAGGAGAAATAAAAAACACAATGTTTGTACCGCTGGAAGGAGCCGGGATACCTTTTTATCATAACCTGTCGCTTCTCGTTTTTAGTTCATTTAGGTATTCCTGCTCTTTAGGTCGATGGATCATCTAGTAAGTCAGTTATAGTGATTGAGACCAGCTAAATCACAAAAACTTATTACTATTAATTTAAACATTGAATTAAAGAATCACTGAGTCATTTGTCTTAAGAATCTTAAAGTTTATATACATTTTGAATCATGGAAAGAATTTGGACTTTATTATTCAGTTTCTTACATTTATTAAATCAATTATTAATTATGCAAGTCAATTTTAATAGCAGAATGAATTTGTCATGGAGAATTATTCTAATTAACCTAACTATCTCTCTAAATACTCTAATGGTCCTGAAATAGAATTAAATTTGTAAAATAAAAGATTCTCAAAGCAGCATTTCATACTCAACTGGAAAATAAAAACAGCAACAGAAACTTCAGCTCGTCAGCATCGGCAACCGCAGCTCTTCTCATCTAACAGTCTCTCAGCAATTCTAACTCCATCAGCATCTCCTGCAGCAATCAAGCAACGACAGAATGAATACCCCTCCCACCAGAGTAGGTCTTCTTATACCCTAATTCTAGCTTTGCTAACTAAAATTGTTGCAACATTAGTGGTGCGCTCCTTTCTCATTGGTCAAATCCAGTCCATTATTTAATTTTTTAATCAGTCTCCCCAGTTCCAGCTAGTTCTTTGGAATGTCCATACTTGCATCCTTTCTCACAGTTCATGACATATTCCATCCGCTTCGATCAGTTCATTTGTAACTCTTCTTGATACATTCAAGTCCTAGTATTCTTTGTCCTTTCATTAGCTTGTGTTTCTCACGCTTCTTGCTGATCGTCTCGGCACATATCAGTTCAAAGAGGTCACATTAGCCTTGACCATTCTTGCATCTTTGCCTTTCAGCACCAGCACGTGATCATTCTTTCTCCAGCTTCTCTCCTCTATCACATGGTTTCTCAGCGCACGCGCACTCTAGTAAACGGCAGCCATTTTGTATCGCCACTCGATTAAGCTTAAATGCACTATGTCAAAGATAAATAAAACATTATTAAAATAGAGAAATATAGCCTTTTCGTTTCCCTCCCGTCTTCTACGTACCCCAATTAGTTATTACCTAGCAATAAGCAACATTCAAAGCTGTTCCTTACTTACCATCACTATTATTTTGCAACGTCACGTTTTTATGTCAAAAGCACGGATCATGCATTTATTATTTAATTAGTACGCAATTATTATGTTATGTTAGACACATAGACGTTTGTAAATCCATTAATTTTTGCACGTATATTTGCGTGTTACCCTTCCCATCACACGTAACATACATTGTTGGTTAATTCACTCAAACGAACATGTTTATTAATTATTTTAGGAAAATTGTTAGGGGTTAAACATTTTTCATTTAGCCTGCTCCATCAACTCCCCCCTTTGGTGATTTTTTTAATCACCACATAAAACCCAAGTTATACTTTTTTTTCAGGCAGCATATGTCTTTCATCCTTTTGCTTTTGTTAGTTATACATCTGTATCCATCTCATCTTGTCTTCTGGTCTCTTTGTACATGCTCTCTTTCATTTCTTCTAATTCAATCTCACCCATTTCTCTCTCTCTTTCTTTCATTATTTTAGTATTTCTTTTTATTTTATTCTGTCTTCTTTTTCTCTTTATACAAGTTATTACAATTTTCAGCATCATAACTAATATTATTACTACAGTTGCTATTATTATAACTTTCCCTATCATTAGTCTACTCATTCTTGTTAACCAATTTGCAATTGAAGAAAACCCTTTACCAAGTTTTCCAAGTGCACTTTCAACCTCCAGTGGAACTAATTCTTTGTGCAAATTTGTAATATTTGTTATATACTTTTGCATATTTTCACTCTTATCAGGAATGTAAGTGCAACAATGTTGGACTTTCAGCATTCCACAGACTCCACCCTCTTTTGCCAAAAGAATGTCAAGGGCAAGCCGATTTTGCATCACCATAGCTCTCATGGCAACCATTTCGGTATTTACCATCAAGAACCCTCCCGCAGTATCTGTAGACAAACGATCTACTACTGTGGATAATTTCCGAATTTTAAATGCGTTCAAAGATATTCCCACTGCTGGTATCAATGCTCCAAAAATATCACCTACAATTTCTGAAAAACTTTCCCTTTTTCTACGTGTAAAGACATTAATCATTTTGTATGTTCCTTCTTCTTTTCTGTCCATATGAAAATTTTTGGGAAAGACCAGGCCTACATAACAAGTTCCATACCAATGGTCCGGTAACCTGTAATAAGCTCTATTCCCACAAATATAATAGATCCCTGGAAATATTGGATCCCTTCCACCTTTGAATCCCCAACCTCCTAAAATTTGGTAATTGTTGTGGCAGATACTGGAACCTACAAAATAATTGTCATAGACTGTCTTATTTCTCCTAATACACAACTTTCCTGTTTGTGGCCAATCTAGAGTCATTGCTGCATTTGTCTTTTTCCCATCATGATTCTCTTCCTCAAACGTCCATAAATGTGTTCTTTTCTCTTCTATTGCTTCTCTTTGAAACTTCACTCTCCTTTCTTCAACCATTTCTAAAAATACCTTTTCTTCTTTCTTTAACTCACAGGTAAGATTGTTTTTAACTATCTCTTCTATTGATAAAATTCTATGTTCTAAAAAGAATTCACCTAAAGTTTTTGCTAGTTTTACTTTGTTTAGTTCTGGAACTACAGGAACATTTGCAAAAATCTTATCTATGTCAGTGTAATAAAATTCTAATCTACCTGTTTTATAAAATAAACTTGCTAGGACACTACATGTTATTCCATAAGTTAGAGGTAGGTGATGATATGTCACACCTTCTGTTACAGATGCAGGCAATTGCATACAAACATAGCAATCTCTCACATCCATCGTTTCTACATATTCATACAATAATTTTGTAAAAACATTTTTAGAAAAATCTGTTATTGACTTATCCTTATGTAATTCTGCACTACTTCTTAAAATAATTGGTTCTTGAATGTTAGCTTCTTTCTTTGTTTTAGTATTATTCTTAGTTTCTACTACAGCTACACTAATTGGAATTGTGATTGCCAAAACTATCCATATTGTCATTAATAATCCTGTACAAAAGCAGCACATTTTACACCATCTTTTTAGAAACTCACATTTATCTGTTCTATTTCTAGTATTCTCCATTTTTGTCTTTATAGCTTTGTTTAGATTTCAGAAAATTGTGTCACTACACCTCAGAAAATGACTTATGCCACTCTGCACTCCAAAGTCTTTTTGTCCTTGATTGTTGCTTTCTTTTAATTCTTTTTCAGAATTCTTTTTTTGTCACATCCGGTAAAATGTCACATCCAGTATAAGACTGTCACATCCGGTAGAAGATCTTTAAGTCTTCACTTCAGGTTTGCTGCACTTCACTTTCACCCATTCGGTTTCTTTGTTTCGGGTTCTCGTGAGTGTTCTTTTCTTCCTTGTAATCAGTCAAAGCAATATACAACCATTCAGGTGACTTGTATTTTGAATTCACTTTCTTTACTCTTTTCGACTTTTGCAGTCTCTTTCCACTTTGTTTTTCTTGCTCTTTCTGACTGGTTATTTCATTCACTTGTTCAGCACTTTTTCCACTTGTCTTTATTATTCTGTATCTCAACTTTCTTACTTCGTTGGGCCAATTGTCTCCTTTCCTTGGCCTTTTTGCTTCACTTTCTTTTTCTCCTCTTTCTGATTTCCAGTTTCTTTTTCTTGATTCTGATCTTGTATTTCCTTCTTCTCCACTTTCTTCAGACTCTGTTTCAGGTTTTTCAAAATTGTCTCTTATTTTGAAACTTATGATCTCATTTTCTTTTACTTGTGGTTCTGTTCTCTCCTTCTTTTGTTCACCTATTTCTGTCCCTCCTCGAGGTTCTTCCGAATTGGTGTTTGTCTCACTCTCTGCTTCTAAATTTCCCTGTTCTTTTATTTTACTGTCTGTCCCTATTGCTCCTCGGGGTTCTTCCGATTTTTCTAGCTTTCTACTTGACACTTTCCCTTTATTGTCTATTAATATTATTTCTGAAGGATTCTCACCACAACTTGTACTTGGTTGCTCATTAAGATCATCTTCTGTCTCAGTCTCTTCTCTAATTGTTTCAAATTTCCAATTTCTCTTTTGAAATTCTTCACAGTCTGAATGATCTGTATCAGATTCTGAACTTGTGTCTGATATTTCCAGATGTCGACTTACAGGTCGATCTTCAAATTCTGGAATTTCTGTAATTGCTCCTTTTTCTTCTTCTTCTATCTCTGTACTTGTAGTTGGGTCTTCCAGATGTCGACTTACAGGTCGATCTTCAAGTTCTGGCACCCTGTTTCTTCCTCCTTCTGTTTCAGATGCTGAACTGTCATCCAACACTTCCAGATGTCGACTCACATGTCGATCTTCAGGTTCTGGAACTCTGATAGTATGACTGGCATGCACCCAGTGTTTTACTCCTGCACACTTGACTGCAGTTGTTGTCACTAGGATTACCTGTCGTGGTTCGTCCCAGCGAGGAACTAGACAGTTTCTTCTCCTGTGGACTTTTATACGGACCCAATCTCCTGGATTCAAGTCGTGGGCTGGTTTTCTCTCGAGAGTGGTCGCATCCGGTCCAACCTGATGAAACACAGAACGGACCACATCAGCCAATCCTTTGCAATAATCCAGCACTAGATCATCAGTTATAGTCAGTAGTTTGTTGACAGGTACTTGTGCTTGTCTCATTGCTCGTCCCATGATCATTTCATGAGGACTAAGTCCAGTTTTCTTTTCAGGAATACTTCTGATGGTCATCAGGACAAGAGGCAAAGCATCGGGCCATTTGAGTCCTGTAGCTTGACACATTTTTCCTAACCTGTTCTTAATTGTTCCATTTACTTGCTCTACTATCCCAGAAGCCTCTGGTCTGTATGCACAATGCAGTTTCTGTTTAATGTTAAGTGCTTCACAAATCAATTTTATCAGCTCATTTTGGAAATGTGTTCCTCTATCTGTTTCAATCGTGACTGGAAAACCATACCTCGGAATGAATTCTCGCAGCATAAGCTTTGCTACTGTTATTCCATCATTCCTTCTTGTCGGGTATGCCTCCACCCAACGGGAAAACAAACAGACGACCACTAGGACATATCTTAGTCTGTTGCAAGGGGGCATTTCAATAAAGTCCATTTGAATTCTAGTAAATGGACCTCCTTCTCGTCCTATTGTTCCTAGACTCACTATTGTTTTTCTTCCTGGATTAAACTGCTGACAAATAAGACATCTTTGACAAAGACTTTCAGCTATTGCTCTGAATTTTGGGTTATACCATGTTTGTCTAAAAAGTCTGATCATTGCATCTCTCCCAATATGAGCTTGTCCATGGTACATCCGTGCCATGTCAGAGATCATGCTTAACAGGCATAACTGGTCTTTCATCTCTATAAACCCAAACACCATTGTTTTCATGTCTTCTACATCCTGCTTTTATCCATGTGTCTTTTTCCTCATCACTTGCAACTTCCTGTAACTGTCTCACCTCGTCCCGTTTCTCAACAGTGTTAGTAAAAAGCAAAGGATAAGAAATATGCTCCCTTTCGCGATTCTTATTCAGGGACACCATGTTCTCTGCACAATATTTAGCAATTTCATCGGCATAATTATTGCCAACAGTTATGTAATCTTCATTTTTCTTATGAGCTTTGCACTTCACTACAGCTATCTGCCTGGGCAGCTGTATCGCCTCAAGCAGTTTTTTCACAAAATCTCCATTTCTGATAGGTGTTCCTGCAGATGTCAAGAAACCTCTTTGTGACCAAATCTGACCAAAATCGTGTACGATACCAAAGCCGTACTGGCTATCTGTCACAATTGTAACTCGCACATTCCTTCCCAATTTGCATGCTTGAATCAGAGCTATTAGTTCTGCAACCTGGGCAGACCTTATTCCTTTCAGACAAGACGCTTCCATTACAGTTGCTACTGTGCATACTGCATACGCTGCACTTAGAACTCCTTCACCTGTTCTCAAACATGAGCCATCCACAAACAGAACATAATCTGATTCTTTTAAGGGCTCATCTCGTATGTCAGCTCTGGGTTTTGTACAATATTCAAGCACATTCAGACAATCATGATCTACTTCATCTTGCTCAATTATGCTCTCTTCATCTGGCAATGATGTAGAAGGATTCACATTCATACATCTGTCAATGGTCACATTTTCTGCACTCAAAATTACTTTTTCATACTTAGTCAGCCGACTATGTGTCATGTATTGGGTTTTTGTTCTTGTCAAGAGAATTTCCACAGAATGGGGAACATATACTCTCAGTGGATACCCCATCACTATACCTTCACTTTGTTCCAGACTTACACAAGTAGCAGCAACAGCTTTCAAATATCCAGGCAACGCTTTTGCTATAGGATCTAAGACAGCTGAAAAATAAGCAATTGGTCTCTTCATTGTTCCATGTTTTTGTACTAGAACTGAAAATGCACATCCATCTCTCTCGCTACAATACAGCTCAAAATCTTTTTCATAATCAGGCATTCCCAAAGCAGGTGCTTCACACAATTTCTTTTTCAACTCTTTGAATGCTTTCATTTCTTCGTCATTCAACTCAAATGGATCTTTAACATCCTTCTTTGTCAGTTTTGCAATGGTTTAGCAATCAGTGAAAAACCACTTATCCATTGTCGGCAATATCCAACCATTCCCAGAAACATTCTTACCTCTCTTTGCGTCATTGGAGCTCTCATTCCTTGAATCATTTTTATTCTTTCAGTCGTTACCTTTCGTACTCCTTTCTCAATTTTATGCCCTAAATATTGGACTTCTTTTTGGCAAAACTGTAATTTTGAAGGGGACACCTTATGTCCTCTTTTTTCTAAATGGTTCAGTAAAGCAATTGTATCACTGACACATGCTTCTCTCGTTTTCGATGCCACTAATAGGTCATCGATGTACTGAACCATTACTGACTTTTCTGGCATTTTTAAATCTTCCAGTGACTTTTTTAAGATCTGATTAAAGATTGAGGGACTTTCTGTATACCCCTGAGGAATTCGGCACCATGCCAAAATACGCTCTCCGAACCTGAACGCAAATAATGGCTGGCTATCTGAATGTAAAGGAATAGAGAAAAATGCGTGACACAAATCTATCAAGGTATACCACTCAGCTTCATGTGGAATTTGATATAGAATTACAGCAGGGTTTGGCACTATTGGACAACAAGGCACAACTATTTTATTTACCTTTCTCAAATCCTGCACTATTCTATATGTTCCGTTTGGTTTTTTCAATCCCATTATAGGTGAATTACATGGACTACTCATTATTTCTTTTAAAATTCCTTGTTCAATCATTTTATCTATCACAGGAGTTATTCCTTCAATTATTTCTGGAGTCAATTTATACTGTGGCGTATTTGGGTAAATTGTTCCTTCTTTTACTGTTATTTTTACGGGATCTACTCCTTTCATTAATCCTACATCTTCTCCTGTAAAGTCCCACACATTTTCTTTCACTGTGTCTTTTAATTCAATTGGAAGCTTCTCTGCATCAAATACAGGAAACAAGCCATTTATTTCTGGTTCCTGATTTATCATTGTCATTTTATACAGTACATCTTCATCTGGGGTCTGAAATGCAATTCCATCTGGTGTACAGTAGATGGTGCAATTCATCTTACACAACAGGTCACGCCCTAAAAGATTTACAGGACTACAGTCACAAACTACAAATGTATGCATTTCGCTAAAAGGACCAATTTTTACTTCCACTAGTTCAGTAAGTGGCGTTTTGATCTGCTGATTTGACACTCCGATTACTTGGATATGTTCACCTGAGAGAGGAAGGTTTGGAATTTCCACTGACCTAACAGTAGAACGGGTAGCTCCAGTATCGACAAGGAATGTTACATTTGCACCATTCACTTCTCCATCCACAAATGGACCAGACTGATCTACCTCTAGAGTTGCGCCAAGCACACACTCTTCTCCCTCTCCTAGGCACCATCAGAAACTCTCATCCAATTCATCCTCACTCTGTCGCAACCAATACTGAGAAATATTAGCTGCCCGCGGCAACTGTGTTACCTGCTCTCCTCCGTAGAATCCTGTTTCTGCACTGTATTTCTGCTGGTTAACACTCTTGGGAAGTGGTGGTTGTGGCACCTGACCTTGTTGAACAACTACCTCATTCTGCACCTGTGGATTTAATGATTGATTCTCTGGATTAGGTTTTGGAGGGAACTTACACTCGTTTCTCCAATGCCCTATCTTTCCGCAATTATGACATGGCCATTTCTTCTTTGCTTCTTCTATGCTCATTTGTCCTTTCCCTTTACCTATATTAGGTCGGGATTTATTCTGTCCTGTTTCATTCCCAATGTTATTCAATTGAGCTTCCTGTTTCTCTGCCACTTTCACTTGTGCCCACATTGCCTTCTCTTTCAATTTACGCTGTCTACTCTCAATATCATCACTACAATACTTAGCATACCTCAGCACTTCATCGACAGTGCTGTTTTGCCAAAAAATCATATGCTGTTTAATCATTTCACTTATCTCTGGTTTCAGTCCATACACAAATCTATATACAAAATGACTCATATCCTTTTCACTCAATTCCTCATAACCACTATACTGTTTGAAAACCAACAACAACCTCTCATAATAGGCATGTACCGATTCCTTACTTTCCTGCGTAGTTCTATTTTTACCCAATCTGTTTCTTTTGGTGGAATTTTATTCTTCAAAAAGGTAATCACTTTGTCATATTTTCTCCTCACTTCTGGACCTGGTGCTCCTGTTTTTGGATCTCTTGGATATTCTACAGTTGGCAAATCAACAGTAATCTTACATTCAGTCCATAAATCAGCTGGCACCACTATATCAAACAATCCATCCAAATCTATCCACAACACCTTTGAAACTTTCACAAATCTCTCCACTTGTCGGTACCATTCAACTGGTTTTTCTCTTAGTTTTGGGAAGTCATTTGTAAATGACAGTATATCCTGTCTAGTCCAGGGAACATGTACATAACTACCACCTGGAGTTTCTCTCATTGGATATTCTCTTACAACTGGTTCCTTTTCTGTTACCGCAAAAGCTAAAGAAGCCTTATCTGTTGTTTTCTCATACTTTTTCGACCACCTGAGCTTCCATCTGTCCACATCACCCCATTTTCTCAATAAAACAATTAACTCCTTTATCTGAGTCAGTCTTCCTGCCGTGTTCAGATTCTCAATGTCTTTTTCACAAAAATCTACTCTGTACGGTTTTTGCAACGTTTTCACTTTTGTAAAATCTACTCCAATTTCACTTGCTATTTCTTCCAATTTGTCATGTAAATTTCTAGCTCTCCATGTAATACTTTTGCACAAAAACATGATCTCATCATCCTGGTAATTTTTCAGTTTTTCTGTACCAATTGTTCCCAAAATTAATTCTTCCATATCGATTTTTAGCCTAATTACATCTAATGGTTTTTCTTCTGGTTCTTTCATTTTAAACGTTTTCATCCATTCATTTAACTCATCTGGAGTCGGACCTATAGGTGTATTATTTAACTCTATCCAGTTGCTACTCTTTTCAGGGGTCACTGTTGCAGACTCTGTTACCATAGGCATTTTTCGACCATTACTCTCATTCACTGTCAAATTAGTAGGTGGACTTGGTCTATAGGTACTAGCTAAATTACTTGTACTTTCATTCGGTTCCATCCTTTCTTTTTCCCTTGGAAACTGTGAATTCATAGGAATCACTAAAGAGCCTTCATCAATTTTCTGATTCTCAAAAACTGGTATTACTGGACCTATTGTCACGGGTACGGTTACAGCTTCCATGTTTTTCGTTAATGCTCTTATTTTCTCAGTTAATTCTTTTGTCGTTTTTGCTAATTCAGTTGCATTGTCACTTTCTATTCCTTCATTTTGTGAAGTTTTTAATTGATCTTGTGACCTATTTATTTCAATTCTTCTATCAGGACTTCTATTCCTATCAGTTTCCATTGGCGGCTCATTAGGTGTCACCACCGTAGAACTCTGTTGATATGGAGGTGGATTTCTATTTAAAATATCTTCCAACAATTCATCATCTGTTTCACTCCCACCATGCATATATCTTTCCCTCTCTATATGTTTCTTTTTCTCAGTACGTTTTCTCTTAGTCTCTTCCTCAACTGTAAAAGCCGGAAACAATCCTCCTGTCATGTTAGCACATCTCCATCGCTTTATTCTATCTTCATGATTTATTCCCCACATTCTTCCAGGCATAAACTCATGATTCCTCAGACCTCTGAATCTCTCTCGTTCATACATCTCATCTTCCCATTCCGTCAATGCTTCAAACTGTGTCGGTCTAGGTCTAGGTTCTAACTTTGTCATCTTTTGCCTCAAGTTCCGTAATACAGCTACATTAAATGAACCATTCTCAGGAAATGCCAATGCTCTGTCATTTTTCGTATACTTTGCCCAATTTTCTAACCATATGCATGTATGATATCCATATTTCAGCATCATATGTGAAGCTGGCGATTTCGGCGGAGGAATTACTTGTCCCTCTCTAGTCACTACCTTTTTGTCTTTCTTAAAGAAATTTTTAATTTTCGTCATCCATGACGTTCTCTCCTTTTCATACTCATAATACGGCATGTTTTCAATCGGTTTTCTCTTCAAAACTATCCGCAATTCAACACTGTTCCGTGTACGTAATTTCAACCAAATCCCAGCGCGACTCACACCAACACACCAATCAGAACGATTTCCTCCTTCCGCGCACCAACCAATCCCAGCGCGGCTTTTGTCTACGTCACTCCTGCTCTTGCGTTCACGTGACTAGCGCACTATCCAATCCTAGCGCGGCTTTTGTCTACGTCACTCCTGCTCTTTACCCCTCCTTTACAAAAATTATCGGCAATTTTCTTTTCAATAATTCTTCGTTAGTTACAACATTTAAAACATTTCCATAGTCTGATTCGCTAAACAAAAGTGACAGTTTTGTCCGTTTACACAAGAATCCTGTATTTCCAGTAGGCAGCGCTTACCTCTACCCTACCACAGAATTATTAACTTTCGCCGATAAAGTAGCACTTCCCTCTACCTTACCCTTCTTTCAAGCAAACAGTAAACCCGTTTCTCTGGGGATAAAACACATGTGGAGACTATACTGCTCCTGAGAATTAAGGCCAGAGTTTCACAAGAAAACTTGATTGCTATTTCACTTACACACCTTTTATACAGAAAATGTCCCTATTATAACACAACCTGTGTTATTACCAATATGAATTCAGACCATGTACCATTCCAAGTGACTTCTCTTGCCACACGTGTTCCACTTCCTACATCCCAGAAGCGTGTAGACTCACATATAACATAACGCGACTCAACATAAAGTGTTAGTCATAGAATAATCAATAACCAATAATCAATAATCACCAAACTAATCTATAGAAACCATCCTCTGCTACCAAGAAATCTGTTGCAGCGGATACAATAAAAATAATTTTCTCCCAGGTCACTTATTGGTCATCCAGGAGCGACTTACTTTCTTTCACACACACATATATTATATCCACATGACGGTGGGGCCCATGACACCGCCAACACACTCACTTGTTCTTCTATCACCCCTGGATTTCCCCTTTTTATACCTTCTCTACAAAATATATACTCCTAGGAGAAATATAAAGACACAATGTTTGTACCGCTGAAAGGAGCCGGGATACCTTTTTATCATAACCTGTCGCTTCTCGTTTTAGTTCATTTAGGTATTCCTGCTCTTTAGGTCGATGGATCATCTAGTAAGTCAGTTATAGTGATCGAGACCAGCTAAATCACAAAAACGTATTACTATTAATTTAAACATTGAATTAAAGAATCACTGAGTCATTTGTCTTAAGAATCTTAAAGTTTATATAAATTTTGAAGCATGGAAAGAATTTGGACTTTATTATTCAGTTTCTTACATTTATTAAATCAATTATTAATTATGCAAGTCAATTTTAATAGCAGAATAAATTTGTCATGGAGAATTATTCTAATTAACCTAACTATCTCTCTAAATACTCTAATGGTCCTGAAATAGAATTAAATTTGTAAAATAAAAGATTCTCAAAGCAGCATTTCATACTCAACTGGAAAATAAAAACAGCAACAGAAACTTCAGCTCGTCAGCATCGGCAACCGCAGCTCTTCTCATCTAACAGTCTCTCAGCAATTCTAACTCCATCAGCATCTCCTGCAGCAATCAAGCAACGACAGAATGAATACCCCTCCCACCAGAGTAGGTCTTCTTATACCCTAATTCTAGCTTTGCTAACTAAAATTGTTGCAACATTAGTGGCGCGCTCCTTTCTCATTGGTCAAATCCAGTCCATTATTTAATTTTTAATCAGTCTCCCCAGTTCCAGCTAGTTCTTTGGAATGTCCATACTTGCATCCTTTCTCACAGTTCATGACATATTCCATCCGCTTCGATCAGTTCATTTGTAACTCTTCTTGATACATTCAAGTCCTAGTATGCTTTGTCCTTTCATTAGCTTGTGTTTCTCACGCTTCTTGCTGATCGTCTCGGCACATATCAGTTCAAAGAGGTCACATTAGCCTTGACCATTCTTGCATCTTTGCCTTTCAGCACCAGCACGTGATCATTCTTTCTCCAGCTTCTCTCCTCTATCACATGGTTTCTCAGCGCACGCGCACTCTAGTAAACAGCAGCCATTTTGTATCGCCACTCGATTAAGCTTAAATGCACTATTTCAAAGATAAACAAAACATTATTAAAATAGAGAAATATAGCCTTTTCGTTTCCCTCCCGTCTTCTACGTACCCCAATTAGTTATTACCTAGCAATAAGCAACATTCAAAGCTGTTCCTTACTTACCATCACTATTATTTTGCAACGTCACGTTTTTATGTCAAAAGCACGGATCATGCATTTATTATTTAATTAGTACGCAATTATTATGTTATGTTAGACACATAGACGTTTGTAAATCCATTAATTTTTGCACGTATATTTGCGTGTTACCCTTCCCATCACACGTAACATACATTGTTGGTTAATTCACTCAAACGAACATGTTTATTAATTATTTTAGGAAAATTGTTAGGGGTTAAAATATTTTCATTTAGCCTGCTCCATCAACTACGACACCCAACTCTACCTAAAAATCTCAGCAATTAAAGGCATCCAGCACGTAAATAGCACCCTTACCACAGTTCAGTCCTGGCTGACAACCAACCATCTTAAACTCAACCACAACAAAACCGAACTCCTTTCCATCCAACCCAAAGAAAACTCCCTTCCCATAAATCTCTGACCCGATAATTTTACTGCATTAAACTGCAAACTATCAACCTCCAATTCTGTGAAATCCCTGGGGATGGCACTTGACCGTCATCTGAGCATGAAGGAGCATATAAATGCCTCAGCCAAAAGGTACCTCTTGGATGCTAAAATATCTATAAAAAGTCAAACCCTTCATTCCCTCAGTAGACCTAAAGACTGTGGTGCAATCCTTGGTCCTCCCCAAGTTAGACTACGGCAGCGCAACTATCATGGGCACCCCAAAAACAGACCTAGCACCCCTGAAAGCCACACTCCATGCAGCGTCCAGACTTCTGTCGGGGGAGAGTCGCTTCGACCACATCACTCCCACTCTCAGTAATCGTAACTGGCTAACAACTAAGGCAAGAGCTATACTCAAAACTGTGTGCATAACCCACAAAGCGCTCTACACTGAAAACCCATTCTACCTCACACATGAATTAACAAAAGCTGTCCAAAAGAGACACCTCTGAAGCTCTAACCGTCTACTCCTGATTCCAGCAAACTTTAAGAGCGAGAAATCTTGCACACATTCTTTCTCCGGAAACGCCCCAGAATTTGGAACTCACAACCTCAAGATTTACGGGACAATCAATCATTCCCTCACTTCTAAAAGAAACTGAAACTGCTACTCTTCGACAAATACCTAAACTCCCCCTTAAACCGTCAGTCCAAACTGTTTGCCTCCACCCCCCACCGTCTAAACAAATCTGACCATCACCACCTTCGAGTAGGACAAAGCCCTGCTCTCCCCACCTTCACTACACCATACCTTAGTTATCTCAGACCTTTCATTAGTTATCTACAGCACTGTTTGTTGTCTACAAGGAAGATTAATAGTGCCTGTATAGGCAACACTCCCCACCCAATGCCAAATAGCATGCGTGATGGAATAAATAAATACACAACACAATTTTCTGGTTGGGAAAATATTGCTGCAGGTTTATTCCATACACAAGTATGCAACATGGTGGGTTATCTTACGGCGATCCAAGGGCAGGCAGCGGTGACTAACCTACGCTGCCCTGCCCGCCTGATGAGCCAAATTGCACTGTGGCCAACACAATCAGTGCTACCTATTATGGTGTGATCCCCCTCCCTAGCATCACGTGGACCACTGGACCACCATCTTACTCACGCCCCTTTCCGGGCTAAGGCCTGCAAGGCAAGCCCCCGGTTGTTCAGGCTTACAACCGCCCTAAGGACTAGCGGGGTGCCGACGATTTTCTTCCAGGGCCCTGCCATGAGGACTCCTGGGATTTGGCACTGGCACCCGTATTGTGCTCCTGAAGAGGTACCCCTCTGTACCCTTCTGCCTCCGGATCGCCCTGTAACTCCGCCAGAGCTCTGGAGGTGGCCCCCTTCGCCTACAGAACCCCCCATCAAGATTGCCAAGTTTCTCACCTGCAACCCGCTATTTCCAGGGCCTCACTAATGTCCAGTAGGAACAGATCCATGCCCACCTGTGACAAGTGCACCCCATCTTCGACAAAATAACCTTTAGTGTTCGCCTGGATTGGCCCGTGCCTGATGAAGCCAAAACCCCTTTGGTCTGTGAACTTGCGCATGGTGCTGTTTATCCTTCTTCTGGAATGTTCAACTGCCTCACATGACCTGTAGGAATGTGATGGCCTCCCAGGAGGGAGCTCTACTCTTAACCACAGCTATATTACCCTTCAAGCTAATATAGGCTAAACCTCCTGCAACCTGTAGTTGCAATCCTTCTAGCAATTTATGTGCCTAAACACCTGTTTCCCCAATTTATGGGACAGAGCACACTTGTTAGATGACCGCTTCCACCACCAGCCTATCTACTATGGCTATCAGGGCGGGGACTTTTATGAGTAACTGAAGAAACCCGTAACCTGCCCTCTGAGCAGAGTGCACATACTTTGTTGAAGTTGACCAGACATTTGCACAGACCTTTTTGATTGCTAAACCATGGCCAACAGGAATGTTCGTATTGCACACACTATTGCAGTCACAGCACCCTTTTTGGAGTGACAACTTACGCCGCCTACCAGGCTTGCTTAACTAAAGCTCGATCACCGATACACACATACCTGCTAACCAGCTGTGACCCTTGGTGCTCAATTCAGCTATAGACCTAGTTCACTTTGTTTTCCCTGGAATGATTGCCCTCCACACAATCAAAGCCACATTCAGCTTACCTTCTAGTCACCTAGTAATTCAGGCTGGAACATTCATACCCCGCATAACCAGGGAGTTGTGCATATTATTAAACAATGATACTGTTCGTATCAAGATTCCCAGTTTCATGTTTTGCTGCAGCCCCCTTTTGTGGGTCCGCTGGGACCACACTGCCTTACTGCAAGTAACCTCGCTACCTCATGCAGCTCCCTTAATGCACTTTCCTGTCACTGAAAGACACCTGGCAACACTTGACGCACTGCTACTTGGTGAAGATGGTTAGTGAGCCAGACGTACCCCCATTCCGTGTTTCTAGCATTTTTGCCTTAAAAGAGGCTCCAGTTCGTATGAAGGTTTGTTAATGTCCTGGCAAGACTAACCCAATCGCCTGTTCTACTTGGTAACTATCCCATTATGATGTGTAAAGGCTCAACTATCCGATGAACTAGGAATATGTGACAATAAGCAAGTGCGTCCTCATGTGCTTGCCATGTATCCCTACTTTCTTACGGGAATTTCGCCTGTTCAGTTCCATCTGTGGTGTAACCCCCCAGACTTTCCAATTTACTAACTGCTAGCAAAGTGTGCAGTTGCGACATTAATGGGTAAAATCCCGGTTTGCGCCCACCTTAATGTGCCACGCTGTAAGCAATTAGGTACCCAACATATCTCTACCCTATGAAAAGATTAAACAAGCCAGCCGAAGACGCAAGGCACAGGCAGTGTGCCAAATGAGAAACCACAGTTCTGTGTGATACAAACCCTAACACACTGCGTGCAAGTTTGTGCATTTCCTTTCGGGGTTGACTAAGCCCTTGTTTGCCCCCTTACTTGGATGGTCCACAGTACGAGTGTTCAGACTGATGACCAAGTGCTGCGCCAGCAAGTGAACATGTAGACCTGGATCGAATTTAAGCTGTCTCATGTCCTTACAAGGACGCCCGGTGAGCCTCCTCACCTAAACCAAGACAAGGGTGGATCACCACAGGGGGAAAGGCCTGAGGTCCCCTAATGGTACTCCTAATCTTCTGCTACATTTCATGTCCTTATTGCCTGCAAACCCATCCATCTGACTGCGATCACGGATGCTGTGTCGCCATGCTGGTGTCCCCCACCCCAGCATATGTAACCCATAAACAGCTTTTGCTAAGGTATACCAGAGTGCCAATAAGGTTAGCCAATGTTTTTGGATATGAGGACAGGGAGTACAACACGAGCAAATTTACCTGCACCTTCTGAAGTAAGAATGCCAAATGTACTGGTAATTGTCGGCATTTGTGCTCCGACCCCATTTTTCCACACTGTTGAAGGACAGCGCACTTTTTAGAAAGCTACTGGGATGGTGAGAACAATAAGTACAGGTCCCCTATCCTTTCTGTAATTGTGGGCCTGCCAAATGACCAATCCATTGTAGCCCTTGTGCCGTACCCAGAGTTTCCCAAAACGTGTAGAACCCCAACACACTTTTTTTATACTGACAAACTTACGCAACCGGCCAAGCTACAGTGGCGATGAGGCGGCCGAACTTGGCTTATCTACCATTTCTGTTGAAATGACGAATACATTTGCACGGACAGGTTTCTTGATAAAACTATAATGAACAAATACTGTGTTGACCGGTTTCAGTGAATGTTTGTCTTAGGTGCATCTGCGAGTGCAACCGCCTTAGTGTGGATGGGTTATCAATGTTGCCGGGCAGTGGTGCAATACCTTTGCCCAAGCAACTCTTGACGAGATGTGCCAGTGCAGGTAGAAGGCAGGAGATATCCAACCCACCTTACTTCCACTCTTACAGTTTTCTGTGTATAGTGCTTGTTGGAGCGTAACATAATTGTATATTTGTGAAGCGCGCGTGCTCCCTTAGGCATGATGGCGCTGAATAACCGATGTATGTTACCCCACTCACTGATAATTATGTACAGATAAGCCCTTTCTTAATTAATGTGTTTCTAAGAACTGTTGCCTTATTGCTCCAACCCAGTTTTACCCCAAAACTTTGGGACCACTGCATATTTTTAGGATGACAAGCTTTTGAGACCCGCCTGGCCGCACTGGCGGAAAGGCAGGCAACCTCCAACACCCACTCGTATAGCACATTTCCTGTTGAATAAAAATCACACTTACACAGACCGTTTTATTGCTAACAAGTTAATAATGTGTCAATCAGGTTTCAGGGAATGTTTGTCCTTTGTGCATTCGCCAGTAAGTACCTGCCAAGATTTGTTTGGCTGTGTTTAAATTACTAGCGATTGGATGGCCTTGTACCTTATTATAGACTCCCTGCAGAACTCCTTCTTCAAGGAGGTACAACTAGTGCAAAGTGAAACCATAAATCTGGGTTAATCATGGCTTCCCTACTTGACCAATTTGTGTGATCCTAGGCAATTGTCTGAATATTGCTTGCACCTTCATAAGACCTGAGGGCACCTTGAAAAACATGCGATCAAGATATCGGCTTTATAAAACTCTCCCATGTTTGAATTGTAAAACTATAATGTTATCAATCTATCCTAACACCTAACAACCCAGAGGGTTCCTTGTGTTAACTGACTCCAGGAGGAACGCTTGTTAATGAATAACCTTTTTAAGAAGAGACTGTATATTAGGAGGTTGTTTTGGACGCTGGTGATGCCCTCACCAGGAGGATTCTGTATGTATCGCTGCTGATCCTGTTTAAACCCTAGTTTTGCATTACAACAAAACGTGTTTTACCTGCTACATCAGTCCATGGTCTGTCATCTCAGCGCTGGGATTGCCAGATCCAACTATCTGTATGCGTTTCTGTCCTCAGCCACAATGGGGAATGATGGCCAATCAGGGGAGCTATTGACAAGCCTATAACTATTGCTCCTGGCTGTGCTAATTATAACGTGTGCTTATGAGCACGATCACCTGGAGGGTGTCCTGGCGCTGAGTACCAATGTTCTTTGATAAAAAACTAAATTGTACTTATTTTATTGACCTTGGAAGGAAGAAAAGCTGAGTAGACCTGCCAATATGCGAGCAGGCTGCGTAGAATGTCCCTTCCAATTTCTGTTTTAAGCCAATATTGAAGCTTACACTTATGAAGCATTTGCCGAAAGAAACCTCCAGATATAAACCAGGGAGCCGTACGGTGCCTTTATGAGAACCTGGGAAGAGCAGCAAATAGGGGACTGTGGTGCGCTCTACTACACCACGTCTCTAGTAACTTATGCCATGTGAGTATGTCACTCTTGGTATTACAGATTGATAAGGATCTGCAACCAGCACTTCCACCTCCTAATCACAAGTCATAACCCCAACTGTGAGGAAGTTTCATCCCTTCTCGCCTGGCCCTCCAGACTCCAGCATATTCAAGTTTTGCTCCATCTGTACAGTGGCAGCATTCCTTCCATAAGTAAATGAAGACAAAGTGTGATCACCCTTTGTGGCACAAGCACTTAGCTAGCCAAGCAGCGAAGTATCCGATCAACAGCATTAAATAAACAGCACTGCCCTTCACCCATAACGATGCCCTCGTGGCATGCGACATGAAGAGTTTGTGCCTGAGCATTCGTCTGCCCCAGATTTAATTCAAGTCAAAGGGATGCAGCTGCAGTTTGCCTGTGGACATAACTGTCCATCGGCCGTAAGTCACACCCATTGATGCCTAAGCCCACCCCACAGGGCCCACCCTCCACACAATACCATGTCAGGATCACTCTCAGGTCACCTACCCAGGCACCGTACCGCTCGAGTTACAGACATGCATGGACCCAAGTGGAAGTAATGCGACAAACCTCCCGATGAAGGCTTGCCCATATATCCGCACCATTCCCCAAAACTCCAGCTACTACCATGAAACCGCCGCTCTCCTGACGGTACAATATTCAAGCCGCCTTCACGCATGCGGCGTACCTATTACAATAATGGGGCCATAAGCATGCCAGTAAAGCTGGAAATCTTTGCTTAGCATAGTGTGCCGCCTAGTTCTGCCTCTTCTGTCATTGTATCCAGATATATAATCAACACGTGACATAGCACATACAGCAAGTCAGGACTATTGACTTTGTCAATGATTGTTATTTTCCTAAGGTAATAAGCAACAACTTATGACTTCATTGTAAGGATCTAGCCAATGGCCCATGCGAGGGTCTGTACCCCCCCGGTTCCCCCTGAACTGTCCAAGCGAGAGCACTATGCGCACAAGAGAGGCCCTTACGTGGAACACGTATGCCCAAGAACCTGGCACCAACAGAGCTAAGGAGGCCATGATCAAGCTTCTGGAGCGCTACACCAGCAGAGCTAAGGAGTCCATGATCAAGCTTCGGGAGCGCTACACCAAGAGAGCTAAGGAGGCCATGATCAAGCTTCGGGAGTACTACACCAAGAGAGCTAAGGAGGCCATGATCAAGCTTCGGGAGCGCTACACCAACAGAGCTAAGGAGGCCATGACCAAGCTTCGTGATCGCTACACCAACAGAGCTAAGGAGGCCATGATCAAGCTTCGGGAGCGCTACACAAAGAGAGGTAAGGAGGCCATTATCAAGCTTCAGGTGTGCTACACCAAGAGAGGTAAGGAGGCCATGATCAAGCTTCGGGAGTGCTACACTAAGAGAGCTAAGGAGGCCATGATCAAGCTTCAGGGGTGCTACACCAAGAGAGCTAAGGAGGCCGTGATCAAGCTTCAGGAGCGCTACACCAAGAGAGCTAAGGAGGCCATGATCAAGCTTCGGGAGTGCTACACCAAGAGAGCTAAGGAGGCCATGATCAAGCTTCAGCAGCGCTACACCAAGAGAGCTAAGAAGGCCATGATCAAGCTTCGGGAGCGCTACACCAAGAGAGCTAAGGAGGCCATGATCAAGCTTCAGGAGCGCTACACCAACAGAGGTAAGGAGGCCATGATCAAGATTCAGGAGTGCTACACCAACAGAGGTAAGGACGCCATGATCAAGCTTCGGGAATGCTACACTAAGAGAGCTAAGGAGGCCATGATCAAGCTTCAGGAGTGCTACACCAAGAGAGGTAAGGAGGCCATAATCAAGCTTCGGGAGCGCTACACCAAGAGAGCTAAGGAGGCCATGATCAAGCTTCGGGAGTGCTACACCAAGAGAGCCGAGGAGGCCATGATCAAGCTTCAGCAGCGCTACACCAAGAGAGCTAAGGAGGCCAGGATCAAGCTTCGGGAGTGCTACACCAAGAGAGCTAAGGAGGCCATGATCAAGCTTCAGGAGCGCTGCTCCAAGAGAGCTAAGGAGGCCATGATCAAGCTTCGGGAGCGCTACACCAAGAGAGCTAAGGAGGCAATGATCAAGCTTCGGGAGCGCTACACCAAGAGAGCTAAGGAGGCCATGATCAAGCTTCGGGAATGCTACACTAAGAGAGCTAAGGAGGCCATGATCAAGCTTCAGGAGTGCTACACCAAGAGAGGGAAGGAGGCCATAATCAAGCTTCGGGAGTGCTACACTAAGAGAGCTAAGGAGGCCATGATCAAGCTTCAGGGGTGCTACACCAAGAGAGCTAAGGATGCCAGGATCAAGCTTCAGGAGCGCTACACCAAGAGAGCTAAGGAGGCCATGATCAAGCTTCGGGAGTGCTACACCAAGAGAGCTAAGGAGGCCATGATCGCGCTTTGGGAGCGCTACACCAAGAGAGCTAAGGAGGCCTTGATCAAGCTTCGGGAGAACTACACCAAGAGAGCTAAGGAGGCCATGATCAAGCTTCGGGAGTGCTACACCAAGAGAGCTAAGGAGGCCATGATCAAGCTTCAGTAGCGCTACACCAAGAGAGCTAAGGAGGCCATGATCAAGCTTCGGGAGCGCTACACCAAGAGAGCTAAGGAGGCCATGATCAAGCTTCGGGAGTGCTACACCAAGAGAGCTAAGGAGGCCATGATCAAGCTTCAGGAGCGCTACACCAACAGAGGTAAGGAGGCCATGATCAAGCTTCGGTAGCGCTACACCAAGAGAGCTAAGGAGGCCATGATCAAACTTCGGGAGTGCTACACCAAGAGAGCTAAGGAGGCCATGATCAAGCTTCAGGAGCGCTACACCAACAGAGCTAAGAAGGCCATGATCAAGCTTCAGGAGTGCTACACCAACAGAGCTAAGGAGGCCATGATCAAGCTTCAGGAGCGCTACACCAACAGAGGTAAGGAGGACATGATCAAGCTTCAGGAGTGCTACACCAACAGAGGTAAGGAGGCCATGATCGAGCTTCGGGGGTGCTACACCAAGAGAGCTAAGGAGGCCATGATCAAGCTTCCTGAGTGCTACACCAAGAATGCTAAGGAGGCCATGATCAAGCTTCAGGAGTGCTACCCCAAGAGAGCTAAGGAGGCCATGATCAAGCTTCGGGAGTGCTGCACCAAGAGAGCTAAGGAGGCCATGATCAAGCTTCGGGAGTGCTACACCAAGAGAGCTAAGGAGGCCATGATCAAGCTTCGGGAGTGCTACACCAAGAGAGCTAAGGAGGCCATGATCAAGTTTCAGGAGTGCTACACAAAGAGAGCTAAGGAGGCCATGATCAAGCTTCAGGAGTGCTACCCCAAGAGAGCTAAGGAGGCCATGATCAAGCTTCAGGAGTGCTACACCAAGAGAGCTAAGGAGGTCATGATCAAGCTTCGGGAGCGCTACACCAAGAGAGCTAGGGAGGCCATGATCAAGCTTCGGGAGCGCTACACCAAGAGAGCTAAGGAGGTCATGATCGAGCTTCGGGAGTGCTACACCAAGAGAGCTAGGGAGGCCATGATCAAGCTTCGGGAGCACTACACCAAGAGAGCTAAGGAGGCCATGATCGAGCTTCGCGAGTGCTACACCAAAAGAGCTAAGGAGGCCATGATCAAGCTTCAGGAGTGCTACACCAAGAGAGCTAAGGAGGCCATGATCAAGGTTCGAGAGCGCTACACCAAGAGAGCTAAGGAGGCCATGATCAAGCTTCGGGAGCGCTACACCAAGAGAGCTAAGGAGGCCATGATCAAGCTTTGGGAGCGCTACACCAAGAGAGCTAAAGAGGCCATGATCAAGCTTCGAGAGCGCTGCTCCAAAAGTGCTAAGGAGGCCATGATCAAGTTTCAGGAGTGCTACACAAAGAGCTAAGGAGGCCATGATCAAGCTTCAGGAGTGGTACACCAAGAGAGCTAAGTAGGCCATGATGAAGCTTCGGGAGCGCTACACCAAGAGTGCTAAGGAGGCCATGATCAAGCTTCAGGAGTGCTACACCAAGAGAGCTACGGAGGTCATGATCAAGCTTCGGGAGCGCTACACCAAGAGAGCTAGGGAGGCCATGATCAAGCTTCGGGAGCGCTACACCAAGAGAGCTAAGGAGGTCATGATCGAGCTTCGGGAGTGCTACACCAAGAGAGCTAGGGAGGCCATGATCAAGCTTTGGGAGCACTACACCAAGAGAGCTAAGGAGGCCATGATGGAGCTTCGCGAGTGCTACACCAAAAGAGCTAAGGAGGCCATGATCAAGCTTCAGGAGTGCCACACAAAGAGAGCTAAGGAGGCCATGATCAAGGTTCGAGAGCGCTACACCAAGAGAGCTAAGGAGGCCATGATCAAGCTTCGGGAGCGCTACACCAAGAGAGCTAAGGAGGCCATGATCAAGCTTCGGGAGCGCTACACCAAGAGAGCTAAGGAGGTCATGATCGAGCTTCGGGAGCGCTGCTCCAAGAGAGCTAGGGAGGCCATGATCAAGCTTTGGGAGCACTACACCAAGAGAGCTAAGGAGCCATGATCGAGCTTCGCGAGTGCTACACCAAAAGAGCTAAGGAGACCATGATCAAGCTTCAGGAGTGCCACACAAAGAGAGCTAAGGAGGCCATGATCAAGGTTCGAGAGCGCTACACCAAGAGAGCTAAGGAGGCCATGATCAAGCTTCGGGAGCGCTACACCAAGAGAGCTAAGGAGGCCATGATCAAGCTTCGGGAGCGCTACACCAAGAGAGCTAAGGAGACCATGATCAAGCTTCGGGAGCGCTGCTCCAAGAGAGCTAAGGAGGCCTTGATAAAGCTTCAGGAGCGCTACACCAAGAGAGCTAAGGAGGCCATGATCAAGCTTCGGAAGTGCTGCACTAAGAAAGCTAAGGAGGCCATGATCAAGCTTCGAGAGCGCTACACCAAGAGAGCTAAGGAGGCCATGATCAAGTTTCGGGAGCGCTACACCAAGAGAGCTAAGGAGGCCATGATCAAGCTTCGGGAGCACTGCTCCAAGAGAGCTAAGGAGGCCTTGATCAAGCTTCGGGAGCGCTGCTCCAAGAGAGCTAAGGAGGCCTTGATCAAGCTTCGGGAGCGCTACACCAAGAGAGCTAAGGAGGCCATGATCAAGCTTCGGGAGTGCTGCACTAAGAGAGGTAAGGAGGCCATGATCAAGCTTCGGGAGCGCTGCACCAAGAGAGCTAAGGAGGCCATGATCAATCTTCGGGAGCGCTGCACCAACAGAGCTAAGGAGGCCATCATCAAGCTTCGGGAGCACTGCACCAAGAGAGCTAAGGAGGCTATGATTAAGCATCGGGAGCGCTGCACCAAGAGAGCTAAGGAGGCCATGATCAAACTTCGGGAGCGCTACACCAAGAGAGCTAAGGAGGCCATGATCAAGCTTCGGGAGCGCTACACCAAGAGAGCTAAGGAGACCATGATCAAGCTTCGGGAGCCCTACACCAAGAGAGCTAAGGAGGCCATGATCAAGCTTCGGGAGTGCTACACCAAGAGCGCTAAGGAGGCCATGATCAAGCTTCGGGAGTGCTACACCAAGGCTACACCAAGAGAGCTAAGGATGCCATGATCGAGCTTCAGGAGTGCTACACCAAAAGAGCTAAGGAGGCCATGATCAAGCTTCAGGAGTGCCACACAAAGAGAGCTAAGGAGGCCATGATCAAGGTTCGAGAGCGCTACACCAAGAGAGCTAAGGAGGCCATGATCAAGCTTCGGGAGCGCTACACCAAGAGAGCTAAGGAGGCCATGATCAAGCTTCGGGAGCGCTACACCAAGAGAGCTAAGGAGACCATGATCAAGCTTCGGGAGCGCTGCTCCAAGAGAGCTAAGGAGGCCTTGATAAAGCTTCAGGAGCGCTACACCAAGAGAGCTAAGGAGGCCATGATCAAGCTTCGGAAGTGCTGCACTAAGAGAGCTTAGGAGGCCATGATCAAGCTTCGAGAGCGCTACACCAAGTGAGCTAAGGAGGCCATGATCAAGCTTCGGGAGCGCTACACCAAGAGAGCTAAGGATGCCATGATCAAGCTTCGGGAGCTCTGCTCCAAGAGAGCTAAGGAGGCCTTGATCAAGCTTCGGGAGCGCTGCTCCAAGAGAGCTAAGGAGGCCTTGAACTAGCTTCTGGAGCGCTACACCAAGAGAGCTAAGGAGGCCATGATCAAGCTACGGGAGTGCTGCACTAAGAGAGGTAAGGAGGCCATGATCAAGCTTCGGGAGCGCTGCACCAAGAGAGCTAAGGAGGCCATGATCAATCTTTGGGAGCGCTGCACCAACAGAGCTAAGGAGGCCATCATCAAGCTTCGGGAGCGCTGCACCAAGAGAGCTAAGGAGGCTATGATTAAGCATCGGGAGCGCTGCACCAAGAGAGCTAAGGAGGCCATGATCAAACTTCGGGAGCGCTACACCAAGAGAGCTAAGGAGGCCATGATCAAGCTTCGGGAGCGCTACACCAAGAGAGCTAAGAAGACCATGATCAAGCTTCGGGAGCCCTACACCAAGAGAGCTAAGGAGGCCATGATCAAGCTTCGGGAGTGCTACACCAAGAGCGCTAAGGAGGCCATGATCAAGCTTCGAGAGTGCTACACCAAGGCTACACCAAGAGAGCTAAGGATGCCATGATCGAGCTTCAGGAGTGTTACACCAAGAGAGCTAAGGAGGCCATAATTAATCTTCAAGAGTGCTGCACTAAGAGAGCAAAAGTGGCCATGATCAAGCTTCGGAAGTGCTGCACCAAGAGAGCTAAGGAAGCCATGATCAAGCTTTGGGAGTGCTACACCAAGAGAGCTAAGGAGGCCATGATCGAGCTTCAGGAGTGCTACACCAAGAGAGCTCTGGAGGCCATGATCAGGCTTCAGGAGTGCTACACTAAGAGTGCTAAGGAGGCCATGATCAAGCTTCAGGAGTGCTATACCAAGAGAGCTACGGAGGTCATGATCAAGCTTCGGGAGCGCTACACCAAGAGAGCTAGGGAGGCCATGATCAAGCTTCGGGAGCGCTACACCAAGAGCGCTAAGGAGGTCATGATCAAGCTTCGGGAGTGCTACACCAAGAGAGCTAGGGAGGCCATGATCAAGCTTCGGGCGCGCTGCACCAAGAGAGCTAATGAGGCCATGATCGAGCTTCAAGAGTGCTACACCAAGAGAGCTAAGGAGGCCATGATCAAGCTTTGGGAGTGCTACACCAACAGAGCTAAGGAGGCCATGATCAAGCTTCCGGAGCGCTATACCAAGAGAGCTAAGGAGGCCATGATCAAGCTTCAGGAGCGCTACACCAAGAGAGCTAAGGAGGCCATGATCGAGCTTCAGGAGTGCTACACCAACAGAGGTAAGGAGGCCATGATCGAGCTTCGGGAGTGCTACAGCAACAGAGGAAAGGAGGCCATGATCAAGGTTCGGGAGTGCTACTCCAAGAGAGCTAAGGAGGCCATTATCAAGCTTCAGGAGCGCTGCACCAAGAGAGCTAAGGAGGCCATGATCAAGCTTCGGGAGCGCTGCTCCAAGAGAGCTAAGGAGGCCATGATCAAGCTTCGGGAGCGCTACACTAAGAGAGCTAAGGAGGCCATGATCAAACTTTGGGAGCGCTGCTCCAAGAGAGCTAAGGAGGGCATGATCAAGCTTCGGGAGCGCTACACCAAGAGAGCTAAGGAGGCCATGATCAAGCTTCGGGAGCGCTACACCAAGAGAGCTAAGGAGGCCTCGATCAAGCTTCGGGAGCGCTACACCAAGAGAGCTAAGGAGGCCATGATCAAGCTTCGGGAGTGCTACACTAAGAGAGCTAAGGAGGCCGTGATGAAGCTTCGGGAGTGCTACAGCAAGAGAGCTAAGGAGGCCATGATCAAGCTTCAGGAGTGCTACACCAAGAGAGCTAAGGAGACCATAATCGAGCTTCGGGAGTGCTACACCAAGAGAGCTAAGGGGGCCATGATCAAGTTTCAGGAGCGCTACACCAAAAGAGCTAAGGAGACCATGAACAAGCTTCGGGAGCGCTGCTCCAAGAGAGCTAAGGAGGCCTTGATCAAGCTTCGGGAGCGCTACACCAAGAGAGCTAAGGAAGTGATGATAAAGCTTCGGGAGCGCTGCACAAAGAGAGCTATGGAGGCCATGATCAATCTTCGGGAGCGCTGCACCAACAGAGCTAAGTAGGCCATGATCAAGCTTCGGGAGCGCTGCACTAAGAGAGCTAAGGAGGCCATGATTAAGCTTCGGTAGTGCTACACCAAGAGATCTAAGGAGGCCATGATCAAGCTTCAGGAGCTCTGCACTAAGAGAGCTAAGGAGGCCATGATCAAGCTTCGGGAGTGCTACACCAAGAAATCTAAGGAGGCCATGATTAAGATTCGGGAGTACTACACCAAGAGAGCTTAGGAGGCCATGATCAAGCTTCGGGAGTGCTACACTAAGAGAGCTAAGGAGGCCATGATCAAGCTTCAGGAGCGCTACAGCAAGAGAGCTAAGGAGGCCATGATCAAGCTTTGAAGTGCTACACCAAGAGAGATAAGGAGGCAATGATCGAGCTTCAGGAGTGCTACACCAAGAGAGCTAAGGAGCCCATGATCAAGCTTCAGGAGTGCTACACCAAGAGTTGTAAGGAGGCCATGATCAAGCTTCAGGAGCACTACACCAAGAGAGCTAAGGAAGCCATGAGCAAGCTTCGGGAGCGCTGCACTAAGAGAGCTAAGGAGGCTATGATTAAGCTTGAGGAGCGCTGCACCAAGAGAGCTAAGGAGCCCATGATCAAGCTTCGGGAGTGCTACACCAAGAGAGCTAAGGAGGCCATGATCAAGCTTCGGGAGCGCTACACCAAGAGAGCTAAGGAGACCATGATCAAGCTTCGGGAGCGCTACACCAAGAGAGCTAAGGAGGCCATGATCAATCTTCAGGAGCGCTACACCAAGAGAGCTAAGGAGGTCATGATCAAGCTTCGGGAGCGCTACACCAAGAGAGCTAAGGAGGCCATGATCGAGCTTCAGGAGCGCTACACCAAGAGAGCTAAGGAGGCCATGATCGAAGCTTCAGGAGTGCTACACCAAGAGAGCTAAGGAGGCCATGATCAAGCTTCGGGAGTGCTACACCAAGAGAGCTAAGGAGGCCATGCTCGAGCTTCAGGAGTGCTGCACCAAGAGAGCTAAGGAGGCAATGATCAAGCTTCAGGAGTGCTGCACCAAGAGAGCTAAGGAGGCCATGATCAACCTTCGGGAGTGCTACACCAAGAGAGCTAAGGAGGCCATGATCAAGCTTCGGGAGCGCTACACCAAGAGAGCTAAGGAGGCCATGATCAAGCTTCGGGAGCGCTACACCAAGAGAGCTAAGGAGACCATGATCAAGCTTCGGGAGCGCTGCTCCAAGAGAGCTAAGGAGGCCTTGATAAAGCTTCAGGAGTGTTACACCAAGAGAGCTAAGGAGGCCATAATTAATCTTCAAGAGTGCTGCACTAAGAGAGCAAAAGTGGCCATGATCAAGCTTCGGAAGTGCTGCACCAAGAGAGCTAAGGAAGCCATGATCAAGCTTTGGGAGTGCTACACCAAGAGAGCTAAGGAGGCCATGATCGAGCTTCAGGAGTGCTACACCAAGAGAGCTCTGGAGGCCATGATCAGGCTTCAGGAGTGCTACACTAAGAGTGCTAAGGAGGCCATGATCAAGCTTCAGGAGTGCTACACCAAGAGAGCTACGGAGGCCATGATCAAGCTTCGGGAGTGCTACACCAAGAGAGCTAAGGAGGCCATGATCAAGCTTCGGGAGCGCTACACCAAGAGCGCTAAGGAGGTCATGATCAAGCTTCGGGAGTGCTACACCAAGAGAGCTAAGGAGGCCATGATCAAGCTTCGGGCGCGCTACACCAAGAGAGCTAATGAGGCCATGATCGAAGCTTCAAGAGTGCTACACCAAGAGAGCTAAGGAGGCCATGATCAAGCTTCGGGAGTGCTACACCAACAGAGCTAAGGAGGCCATGATCAAGCTTCCGGAGCGCTATACCAAGAGAGCTAAGGAGGCCATGATCAAGCTTCAGGAGCGCTACACCAAGAGAGCTAAGGAGGCCATGATCGAGCTTCAGGAGTGCTACACCAACAGAGGTAAGGAGGCCATGATCGAGCTTCGGGAGTGCTACAGCAACAGAGGAAAGGAGGCCATGATCAAGGTTCGGGAGTGCTACACCAAGAGAGCTAAGGAGGCCATGATCAAGCTTCAGGAGCGCTGCACCAAGAGAGCTAAGGAGGCCATGATCAAGCTTCGGGAGCGCTGCACCAAGAGAGCTAAGGAGGCCATGATCAAGCTTCGGGAGCGCTACACCAAGAGAGCTAAGGAGGCCATGATCAAACTTTGGGAGCGCTGCTCCAAGAGAGCTAAGGAGGGCATGATCAAGCTTCGGGAGCGCTACACCAAGAGAGCTAAGGAGGCCATGATCAAGCTTCGGGAGCGCTACACCAAGAGAGCTAAGGAGGCCTCGATCAAGCTTCGGGAGCGCTACACCAAGAGAGCTAAGGAGGCCATGATCAAGCTTCGGGAGTGCTACACTAAGAGAGCTAAGGAGGCCGTGATGAAGCTTCGGGAGTGCTACAGCAAGAGAGCTAAGGAGGCCATGATCAAGCTTCAGGAGTGCTACACCAAGAGAGCTAAGGAGACCATAATCGAGCTTCGGGAGTGCTACACCACGAGAGCTAAGGGGGCCATGATCAAGTTTCAGGAGCGCTACACCAAAAGAGCTAAGGAGACCATGAACAAGCTTCGGGAGCGCTGCTCCAAGAGAGCTAAGGAGGCCTTGATCAAGCTTCGGGAGCGCTACACCAAGAGAGCTAAGGAAGTGATGATAAAGCTTCGGGAGCGCTGCACAAAGAGAGCTATGGAGGCCATGATCAATCTTCGGGAGCGCTGCACCAACAGAGCTAAGTAGGCCATGATCAAGCTTCGGGAGCGCTGCACTAAGAGAGCTAAGGAGGCCATGATCAAGCTTCGGTAGTGCTACACCAAGAGATCTAAGGAGGCCATGATCAAGCTTCAGGAGCTCTGCACTAAGAGAGCTAAGGAGGCCATGATCAAGCTTCGGGAGTGCTACACCAAGAAATCTAAGGAGGCCATGATTAAGATTCGGGAGTACTACACCAAGAGAGCTTAGGAGGCCATGATCAAGCTTCGGGAGTGCTACACTAAGAGAGCTAAGGAGGCCATGATCAAGCTTCAGGAGCACTACAGCAAGAGAGCTAAGGAGGCCATGATCAAGCTTTGAAGTGCTACACCAAGAGAGATAAGGAGGCAATGATCGAAGCTTCAGGAGTGCTACACCAAGAGAGCTAAGGAGCCCATGATCAAGCTTCAGGAGTGCTACACCAAGAGTTGCTAAGGAGGCCATGATCAAGCTTCAGGAGCACTACACCAAGAGAGCTAAGGAAGCCATGATCAAGCTTCGGGAGCGCTGCACCAAGAGAGCTAAGGAGGCCATGATCAAGCTTGAGGAGCGCTGCACCAAGAGAGCTAAGGAGGCCATGATCAAGCTTCGGGAGTGCTACACCAAGAGAGCTAAGGAGGCCATGATCAAGCTTCGGGAGCGCTACACCAAGAGAGCTAAGGAGACCATGATCAAGCTTCGGGAGCGCTACACCAAGAGAGCTAAGGAGGCCATGATCAATCTTCAGGAGCGCTACACCAAGAGAGCTAAGGAGGTCATGATCAAGCTTCGGGAGCGCTACACCAAGAGAGCTAAGGAGGCCATGATCGAGCTTCAGGAGCGCTACACCAAGAGAGCTAAGGAGGCCATGATCGAGCTTCAGGAGTGCTACACCAACAGAGCTAAGGAGGCCATGATCAAGCTTCGGGAGTGCTACAGCAACAGAGGAAAGGAGGCCATGATCAAGGTTCGGGAGTGCTACACCAAGAGAGCTAAGGAGGCCATGATCAAGCTTCAGGAGCGCTGCACCAAGAGAGCTAAGGAGGCCATGATCAAGCTTCGGGAGCGCTACACCAAGAGAGCTAAGGAGGCCATGATCAAGCTTTGGGAGCGCTGCTCCAAGAGAGCTAAGGAGGGCATGATCAAGCTTCGGGAGCGCTACACCAAGAGAGCTAAGGAGGCCATGATCAAGCTTCGGGAGCGCTACACCAAGAGAGCTAAGGAGGCCATGATCAAGCTTCGGGAGCGCTACACCAAGAGAGCTAAGGAGGCCATGATCAAGCTTCGGGAGTGCTACACTAAGAGAGCTAAGGAGGCCGTGATCGAAGCTTCGGGAGTGCTACAGCAAGAGAGCTAAGGAGGCCATGATCAAGCTTCAGGAGTGCTACACCAAGAGAGCTAAGGAGACCATGATCGAGCTTCGGGAGTGCTACACCAAGAGAGCTAAGGAGGCCATGATCAAGCTTTCAGGAGCGCTACACCAAGAGAGCTAAGGAGACCATGATCAAGCTTCGGGAGCGCTGCTCCAAGAGAGCTAAGGAGGCCTTGATCAAGCTTCGGGAGCGCTACACCAAGAGAGCTAAGGAAGTGATGATAAAGCTTCGGGAGCGCTGCACAAAGAGAGCTATGGAGGCCATGATCAATCTTCGGGAGCGCTGCACCAACAGAGCTAAGTAGGCCATGATCAAGCTTCGGGAGCGCTGCACCAAGAGAGCTAAGGAGGCCATGATTAAGCTTCGGTAGTGCTACACCAAGAGATCTAAGGAGGCCATGATCAAGCTTCAGGAGCTCTGCACCAAGAGAGCTAAGGAGGCCATGATCAAGCTTCGGAGTGCTACACCAAGAAAGCTAAGGAGGCCATGATTAAGATTCGGGAGTACTACACCAAGAGAGCTTAGGAGGCCATGATCAAGCTTCGGGAGTGCTACACCAAGAGAGCTAAGGAGGCCATGATCAAGCTTCAGGAGCGCTACACCAAGAGAGCTAAGGAGGCCATGATCAAGCTTTGGAAGTGCTACACCAAGAGAGCTAAGGAGGCCATGATCGAGCTTCAGGAGTGCTACACCAAGAGAGCTAAGGAGGCCATGATCAAGCTTCAGGAGTGCTACACCAAGAGTTGCTAAGGAGGCCATGATCAAGCTTCAGGAGCACTACACCAAGAGAGCTAAGGAGGCCATGATCAAGCTTCGGGAGCGCTGCACCAAGAGAGCTAAGGAGGCCATGATTAAGCTTCGAGGAGCGCTGCACCAAGAGAGCTAAGGAGCCCATGATCAAGCTTCGGGAGTGCTACACCAAGAGAGCTAAGGAGGCCATGATCAAGCTTCGGGAGCGCTACACCAAGAGAGCTAAGGAGGCCATGATCAAGCTTCGGGAGCGCTACACCAAGAGAGCTAAGGAGGCCATGATCAATCTTCAGGAGCGCTACACCAAGAGAGCTAAGGAGGTCATGATCAAGCTTCGGGAGCGCTACACCAAGAGAGCTAAGGAGGCCATGATCAAGCTTCAGGAGCGCTACACCAAGAGAGCTAAGGAGGCCATGATCGAGCTTCAGGAGTGCTACACCAAGAGAGCTAAGGAGGCCATGATCAAGCTTCGGGAGTGCTACACCAAGAGAGCTAAGGAGGCCATGCTCGAGCTTCAGGAGTGCTGCACCAAGAGAGCTAAGGAGGCAATGATCAAGCTTCAGGAGTGCTGCACCAAGAGAGCTAAGGAGGCCATAATCAACCTTCGGGAGTGCTACACCAAGAGAGCTAAGGAGGCCATGATCAAGCTTCGGGAGCGCTACACCAAGAGAGCTAAGGAGGCCATGATCAAGCTTCGGGAGCGCTACACCAAGAGAGCTAAGGAGACCATGATCAAGCTTCGGGAGCGCTGCTCCAAGAGAGCTAAGGAGGCCTTGATAAAGCTTCAGGAGCGCTACACCAAGAGAGCTAAGGAGGCCATGATCAAGCTTCGGAAGTGCTGCACTAAGAGAGCTAAGGAGGCCATGATCAAGCTTCGAGAGCGCTACACCAAGAGAGCTAAGGAGGCCATGATCAAGCTTCGGGAGCGCTACACCAAGAGAGCTAAGGAGGCCATGATCAAGCTTCGGGAGCGCTGCTCCAAGAGAGCTAAGGAGGCCTTGATCAAGCTTCGGGAGCGCTGCTCCAAGAGAGCTAAGGAGGCCATGATCAAGCTTCGGGAGCGCTACACCAAGAGAGCTAAGGAGGCCATGATCAAGCTTCGGGAGTGCTGCACTAAGAGAGGTAAGGAGGCCATGATCAAGCTTCGGGAGCGCTGCACCAAGAGAGCTAAGGAGGCCATGATCAATCTTCGGGAGCGCTGCACCAACAGAGCTAAGGAGGCCATCATCAAGCTTCGGGAGCGCTGCACCAAGAGAGCTAAGGAGGCTATGATTAAGTATCGGGAGCGCTGCACCAAGAGAGCTAAGGAGGCCATGATCAAACTTCGGGAGCGCTACACCAAGAGAGCTAAGGAGGCCATGATCAAGCTTCGGGAGCGCTACACCAAGAGAGCTAAGGAGACCATGATCAAGCTTCGGGAGCCCTACACCAAGAGAGCTAAGGAGGCCATGATCAAGCTTCGGGAGTGCTACACCAAGAGAGCTAAGGATGCCATGATCGAGCTTCAGGAGTGCTACAGCAAAAGAGCTAAGGAGGCCATGATCAAGCTTCAGGAGTGCCACACAAAGAGAGCTAAGGAGGCCATGATCAAGGTTCGAGAGCGCTACACCAAGAGAGCTAAGGAGGCCATGATCAAGCTTCGGGAGCGCTACACCAAGAGAGCTAAGGAGGCCATGATCAAGCTTCGGGAGCGCTACACCAAGAGAGCTAAGGAGACCATGATCAAGCTTCGGGAGCGCTGCTCCAAGAGAGCTAAGGAGGCCTTGATAAAGCTTCAGGAGCGCTACACCAAGAGAGCTAAGGAGGCCATGATCAAGCTTCGGAAGTGCTGCACTAAGAGAGCTAAGGAGGCCATGATCAAGCTTCGAGAGCGCTACACCAAGAGAGCTAAGGAGGCCATGATCAAGCTTCGGGAGCGCTACACCAAGAGAGCTAAGGAGGCCATGATCAAGCTTCGGGAGCGCTGCTCCAAGAGAGCTAAGGAGGCCTTGATCAAGCTTCGGGAGCGCTGCTCCAAGAGAGCTAAGGAGGCCTTGATCAAGCTTCGGGAGCGCTACACCAAGAGAGCTAAGGAGGCCATGATCAAGCTACGGGAGTGCTGCACTAAGAGAGGTAAGGAGGCCATGATCAAGCTTCGGGAGCGCTGCACCAAGAGAGCTAAGGAGGCCATGATCAATCTTCGGGAGCGCTGCACCAACAGAGCTAAGGAGGCCATCATCAAGCTTCGGGAGCGCTGCACCAAGAGAGCTAAGGAGGCTATGATTAAGCATCGGGAGCGCTGCACCAAGAGAGCTAAGGAGGCCATGATCAAACTTCGGGAGCGCTACACCAAGAGAGCTAAGGAGGCCATGATCAAGCTTCGGGAGCGCTACACCAAGAGAGCTAAGAAGACCATGATCAAGCTTCGGGAGCCCTACACCAAGAGAGCTAAGGAGGCCATGATCAAGCTTCGGGAGTGCTACACCAAGAGCGCTAAGGAGGCCATGATCAAGCTTCGGGAGTGCTACACCAAGGCTACACCAAGAGAGCTAAGGATGCCATGATCGAGCTTCATGGAGTGCTACACCAAGAGAGCTAAGGAGGCCATAATTAATCTTCAAGAGTGCTGCACTAAGAGAGCAAAAGTGGCCATGATCAAGCTTCGGAAGTGCTGCACCAAGAGAGCTAAGGAGGCCATGATCAAGCTTCGGGAGTGCTACACCAAGAGAGCTAAGGAGGCCATGATCAAGCTTCAGGAGTGCTACACCAAGAGAGCTCAGGAGGCCATGATCAGGCTTCAGGAGTGCTACACTAAGAGAGCTAAGGAGGCCATGATCAAGCTTCGGGAGCGCTACACCAAGAGAGCTAAGGAGGCCATGATCAAGCTTCAGGAGTGCTACACCAAGAGAGCTACGGAGGTCATGATCAAGCTTCGGGAGCGCTACACCAAGAGAGCTAAGGAGGCCATGATCAAGCTTCGGGAGCGCTACACCAAGAGAGCTAAGGAGGCCATGATCAAGCTTCGGGAGTGCTACACCAAGAGAGCTAAGGAGGCCATGATCAAGCTTCGGGAGCGCTGCACCAAGAGAGCTAAGGAGGCCATGATCGAGCTTCGAGAGTGCTACACCAAGAGAGCTAAGGAGGCCATGA
The DNA here is from genome assembly GCA_963921515.1 of Calotriton arnoldi. Taxonomy (NCBI): domain Eukaryota; kingdom Metazoa; phylum Chordata; class Amphibia; order Caudata; family Salamandridae; genus Calotriton; species Calotriton arnoldi. The sequence continues at coordinate 173,027 of CAWUFW010009131.1, forward strand.
TCAAGCTTCGGGAGTGCTACACCAAGAGAGCTAAGGAGGCCATGATCAAGCTTCGGGAGCGCTACACCAAGAGAGCTAAGGAGGCCATGATCAAGCTTCAGGAGCGCTACACCAAGAGAGCTAAGGAGGCCATGATCAAGCTTCGGGAGTGCTGCACCAAGAGAGCTAAGGAGGCCATGATCAAGCTTCGGGAGTGCTACACCAAGAGAGCTAAGGAGGCCATGATCAAGCTTCGGGAGTGCTACACCAAGAGAGCTAAGGAGGCCATGATCAAGCTTCAGGAGCGCTGCACCAAGAGAGCTAAGGAGGCCATGATCAAGCTTCGGGAGCGCTGCTCCAAGAGAGCTAAGGAGGCCATGATCAAGCTTCGGGAGCGCTACACCAAGAGAGCTAAGGAGGCCATGATCAAGCTTCGGGAGCGCTGCACCAAGAGAGCTAAGGAGGCCATGATCAAGCTTCGGGAGCGCTACACCAAGAGAGCTAAGGAGGCCATGATCAAGCTTCGGGAGCGCTACACCAAGAGAGCTAAGGAGGCCATGATCAAGCTTCGGGAGCGCTACACCAAGAGAGCTAAGGAGGCCATGATCAAGCTTCAGGAGTGCTACACCAAGAGAGCTAAGGAGGCCATGATCAAGCTTCGGGAGTGCTACACCAAGAGAGCTAAGGAGGCCATGATCAAGCTTCAGGAGTGCTACACCAAGAGAGCTAAGGAGGCCATGATCAAGCTTCGGGAGTGCTACACCAAGAGAGCTAAGGAGGCCATGATCAAGCTTCAGGAGCGCTACACCAAGAGAGCTAAGGAGGCCATGATCAAGCTTCGGGAGCGCTGCACCAAGAGAGCTAAGGAGGCCATGATCAAGCTTCGGGAGCGCTACACCAAGAGAGCTAAGGAGGCCATGATCAAGCTTCGGGAGCGCTGCACCAAGAGAGCTAAGGAGGCCATGATCAAGCTTCGGGAGCGCTGCACCAAGAGAGCTAGGTAGGCCATGATCAAGCTTCGGGAGCGCTGCACCAAGAGAGCTAAGGAGGCCATGATCAAGCTTCGGGAGTGCTACACCAAGAGAGCTAAGGAGGCCATGATCAAGCTTCGGGAGCTGCTGCACTAAGAGAGCTAAGGAGGCCATGATCATAGCTTCGGGAGTGCTACACCAAGAGAAGCTAAGGAGGCCATGATCAAGCTTCGGGAGTGCTACACCAAGAGAGCTAAGGAGGCCATGATCAAGCTTCGGGAGTGCTACACCAAGAGAGCTAAGGAGGCCATGATCAAGCTTCAGGAGCGCTACACCAAGAGAGCTAAGGAGGCCATGATCAAGCTTCGAGAGTGCTACACCAAGAGAGCTAAGGAGGCCATGATCAAGCTTCAGGAGTGCTACACCAAGAGAGCTAAGGAGGCCATGATCAAGCTTCAGGAGTGCTACACCAAGAGTTGCTAAGGAGGCCATGATCAAGCTTCGGGAGCGCTACACCAAGAGAGCTAAGGAGGCCATGATCAAGCTTCGGGAGCGCTACACCAAGAGAGCTAAGGAGGCCATGATTAAGCTTCAGGAGCGCTGCACCAAGAGAGCTAAGGAGGCCATGATCAAGCTTCAGGAGCGCTACACCAAGAGAGCTAAGGAGGCCATGATCAAGCTTCGGGAGCGCTACACCAAGAGAGCTAAGGAGGCCATGATCAAGCTTCGGGAGCGCTACACCAAGAGAGCTAAGGAGGCCATGATCAAGCTTCAGGAGTGCTACACCAAGAGAGCTAAGGAGGCCATGATCAAGCTTCGGGAGCGCTACACCAAGAGAGCTAAGGAGGCCATGATCGAGCTTCGGGAGCGCTACACCAAGAGAGCTAAGGAGGCCATGATCAAGCTTCGGGAGTGCTACACCAAGAGAGCTAAGGAGGCCATGATCAAGCTTCAGGAGTGCTACACCAAGAGAGCTAAGGAGGCCAATGATCAAGCTTCGGGAGTGCTACACCAAGAGAGCTAAGGAGGCCATGATCGAGCTTCAGGAGTGCTACACCAAGAGAGCTAAGGAGGCCATGATCAAGCTTCAGGAGCGCTGCACCAAGAGAGCTAAGGAGGCCATGATCAAGCTTCGGGAGCGCTACACCAAGAGAGCTAAGGAGGCCATGATCAAGCTTCGGGAGTGCTACACCAAGAGAGCTAAGGAGGCCATGATCAAGCTTCAGGAGCGCTACACCAAGAGAGCTAAGGAGGCCATGATCAAGCTTCGGGAGCGCTACACCAAGAGAGCTAAGGAGGCCATGATCAAGCTTCGGGAGCGCTACACCAAGAGAGCTAAGGAGGCCATGATCAAGCTTCGGGAGTGCTACACCAAGAGAGCTAAGGAGGCCATGATCAAGCTTCGGGAGCGCTACACCAAGAGAGCTAAGGAGGCCATGATCAAGCTTCGGGAGCGCTACACCAAGAGAGCTAAGGAGGCCATGATCAAGCTTCGGGAGCGCTACACCAAGAGAGGCTAAGGAGGCCATGATCAAGCTTCGGGAGCGCTGCACCAAGAGAGCTAAGGAGGCCATGATCAAGCTTCGGGAGTGCTACACTAAGAGAGCTAAGGAGGCCATGATCAAGCTTCAGGAGTGCTACACCAAGAGAGCTAAGGAGGCCATGATCAAGCTTCGGGAGCGCTACACCAAGAGAGCTAAGGAGGCCATGATCAAGCTTCGGGAGTGCTACACCAAGAGAGCTAAGGAGGCCATGATCAAGCTTCGGGAGCGCTACACCAAGAGAGCTAAGGAGGCCATGATCAAGCTTCGGGAGCGCTACACCAAGAGAGCTAAGGAGGCCATGATCAAGCTTCGGGAGTGCTACACCAAGAGAGCTAAGGAGGCCATGATCAAGCTTCAGGAGCGCTACACCAAGAGAGCTAAGGAGGCCATGATCAAGCTTCAGGAGTGCTACACCAATAGAGGTAAGGAGGCCATGATCAAGCTTCAGGAATGCTACACTAAGAGAGCTAAGGAGGCCATGATCAAGCTTCAGGAGTGCTACACCAAGAGAGCTAAGGAGGCCATGATCAAGCTTCGGGAGCGCTACACCAAGAGAGCTAAGGAGGCCATGATCAAGCTTCGGGAGTGCTACACCAAGAGAGCCGAGGAGGCCATGATCAAGCTTCAGCAGCGCTACACCAAGAGAGCTAAGGAGGCCAGGATCAAGCTTCGGGAGTGCTACACCAAGAGAGCTAAGGAGGCCATGATCAAGCTTCAGGAGCGCTGCTCCAAGAGAGCTAAGGAGGCCATGATCAAGCTTCGGGAGCGCTACACCAAGAGAGCTAAGGAGGCAATGATCAAGCTTCGGGAGTGCTACACCAAGAGAGCTAAGGAGGCCATGATCAAGCTTCGGGAATGCTACACTAAGAGAGCTAAGGAGGCCATGATCAAGCTTCGGGAGTGCTACACCAAGAGAGCTAAGGAGGCCATGATCAAGCTTCAGGAGTGCTACACTAAGAGAGCTAAGGAGGCCATGATCAAGCTTCAGGAGTGCTACACCAAGAGAGCTAAGGAGGCCATGATCAAGCTTCGGGAGCGCTACACCAAGAGAGCTAAGGAGGCCATGATCAAGCTTCGGGAGCGCTACACCAAGAGAGCTAAGGAGGCCACGATCGCGCTTTGGGAGCGCTACACCAAGAGAGCTAAGGAGGCCATGATCAAGCTTCGGGAGCGCTACACCAAGAGAGCTAAGGAGGCCATGATCAAGCTTCGGGAGTGCTACACCAAGAGAGCTAAGGAGGCCATGATCAAGCTTCAGTAGCGCTACACCAAGAGAGCTAAGGAGGCCATGATCAAGCTTCGGGAGCGCTACACCAAGAGAGCTAAGGAGGCCATGATCAAGCTTCGGGAGTGCTACACCAAGAGAGCTAAGGAGGCCATGATCAAGCTTCAGGAGCGCTACACCAACAGAGGTAAGGAGGCCATGATCAAGCTTCGGGAGCGCTACACCAAGAGAGCTAAGGAGGCCATGATCAAGCTTCAAGAGCGCTACACCAACAGAGCTAAGAAGGCCATGATCAAGCTTCAGGAGTGCTACACCAAGAGAGCTAAGGAGGCCATGATCAAGCTTCAGGAGCGCTACACCAACAGAGGTAAGGAGGCCATGATCGAGCTTCGGGGGTGCTACACCAAGAGAGCTAAGGAGGCCATGATCAAGCTTCCTGAGTGCTACACCAAGAATGCTAAGGAGGCCATGATCAAGCTTCATGAGTGCTACCCCAAGAGAGCTAAGGAGGCCATGATCAAGCTTCGGGAGTGCTGCACCAAGAAAGCTAAGGAGGCCATGATCAAGCTTCGGGAGTGCTACACCAAGAGAGCTAAGGAGGCCATGATCAAGCTTCGGGAGTGCTACACCAAGAGAGCTAAGGAGGCCATGATCAAGTTTCAGGAGTGCTACACAAAGAGAGCTAAGGAGGCCATGATCAAGCTTCAGGAGTGCTACCCCAAGAGAGCTAAGGAGGCCATGATCAAGCTTCAGGAGTGCTACACCAAGAGAGCTAAGGAGGTCATGATCAAGCTTCGGGAGCGCTACACCAAGAGAGCTAGGGAGGCCATGATCAAGCTTCGGGAGCACTACACCAAGAGAGCTAAGGAGGTCATGATCGAGCTTCGGGAGTGCTACACCAAGAGAGCTAGGGAGGCCATGATCAAGCTTTGGGAGCACTACACCAAGAGAGCTAAGGAGGCCATGATCGAGCTTCAGGAGGGCTACCCCAAGAGAGCTAAGGAGGACATGATCAAGCTTCAGGAGCGCTACACCAAGAGAACTAAGGAGGCGATGATCGAGCTTCGGGAGTGCTACACCAACATAGGTAACGAGGCCATGATCGAGCTTCGGGAGTGCTACAGCAACAGAGGAAAGGAGGCCATGATCAAGCTTCGGGAGTGCTACTCCAAGAGAGCTAAGGAGGCCATGATCGAGCTTCAGGAGTGCTACAGCAAGAGAGCTAAAGAGGCCATGATCAAGCTTCAGGAGTGCTACAGCAAGAGAGCTAAGGAGGCCATCATCAAGCTTCGGGAGCGCTGCACCAAGAGAGCTAAGGAGGCTATGATTAAGCATCGGGAGCGCTGCACCAAGAGAGCTAAGGAGGCCATGATCAAACTTCGGGAGCGCTACACCAAGAGAGCTAAGGAGGCCATGATCAAGCTTCGGGAGCGCTACACCAAGAGAGCTAAGGAGACCATGATCAAGCTTCGGGAGCCCTACACCAAGAGAGCTAAGGAGGCCATGATCAAGCTTCGGGAGTGCTACACCAAGAGCGCTAAGGAGGCCATGATCAAGCTTCGGGAGTGCTACACCAAGGCTACACCAAGAGAGCTAAGGATGCCATGATCGAGCTTCAGGAGTGCTACACCAAAAGAGCTAAGGAGGCCATGATCAAGCTTCAGGAGTGCCACACAAAGAGAGCTAAGGAGGCCATGATCAAGGTTCGAGAGCGCTACACCAAGAGAGCTAAGGAGGCCATGATCAAGCTTCGGGAGCGCTACACCAAGAGAGCTAAGGAGGCCATGATCAAGCTTCGGGAGCGCTACACCAAGAGAGCTAAGGAGACCATGATCAAGCTTCGGGAGCGCTGCTCCAAGAGAGCTAAGGAGGCCTTGATAAAGCTTCAGGAGCGCTACACCAAGAGAGCTAAGGAGGCCATGATCAAGCTTCGGAAGTGCTGCACTAAGAGAGCTAAGGAGGCCATGATCAAGCTTCGGGAGCGCTACACCAAGAGAGCTAAGGAGGCCATGATCAAGCTTCGGGAGCGCTGCTCCAAGAGAGCTAAGGAGGCCTTTATCAAGCTTCGGGAGCGCTGCTCCAAGAGAGCTAAGGAGGCCTTGATCAAGCTTCGGGAGCGCTACACCAAGAGAGCTAAGGAGGCCATGATCAAGCTACGGGAGTGCTGCACTAAGAGAGGTAAGGAGGCCATGATCAAGCTTCGGGAGCGCTGCACCAAGAGAGCTAAGGAGGCCATGATCAATCTTCGGGAGCGCTGCACCAACAGAGCTAAGGAGGCTATCATCAAGCTTCGGGAGCCTGCACCAAGAGAGCTAAGGGGGCTATGATTAAGCATCGTGAGCGCTGCACCAAGAGAGCTAAGGAGGCCATGATCAAACTTCGGGAGCGCTACACCAAGAGAGCTAAGGAGGCCACAATCGCGCTTTGGGAGCGCTACACCAAGAGAGCTAAGGAGGCCACGATCGCGCTTTGGGAGCGCTACACCAAGAGAGCTAAGGAGGCCATGATCAAGCTTCGGGAGCGCTACACCAAGAGAGCTAAGGAGACCATGATCAAGCTTCGGGAGCGCTGCTCCAAGAGAGCTAAGGAGGCCTTGATAAAGCTTCAGGAGCGCTACACCAAGAGAGCTAAGGAGGCCATGATCAAGCTTCGGAAGTGCTGCACTAAGAGAGCTAAGGAAGCCATGATCAAGCTTCGGGAGCGCTACACCAAGAGAGCTAAGGAGGCCATGATCAAGCTTCGGGAGCGCTGCTCCAAGAGAGCTAAGGAGGCCTTGATCAAGCTTCAGGAGCGCTGCTCCAAGAGAGCTAAGGAGGCCTTGATCAAGCTTCGGGAGCGCTACACCAAGAGAGCTAAGGAGGCCATGATCAAGCTACGGGAGTGCTGCACTAAGAGAGGTAAGGAGGCCATGATCAAGCTTCGGGAGCGCTGCACCAAGAGAGCTAAGGAGGCCATGATCAATCTTCGGGAGCGCTGCACCAACAGAGCTAAGGAGGCCATCATCAAGCTTCAGGAGCGCTGCACCAAGAGAGCTAAGGAGGCTATGATTAAGCATCGTGAGCGCTGCACCAAGAGAGCTAAGGAGGCCATGATCAAACTTCGGGAGCGCTACACCAAGAGAGCTAAGGAGGCCACGATCGCGCTTTGGGAGCGCTACACCAAGAGAGCTAAGGAGGCCATGATCAAGCTTCGGGAGCGCTACACCAAGAGAGCTAAGGAGGCCATGATGAAGCTTCGGGAGTGCTACACCAAGAGAGCTAAGGAGGCCATGATCAAGCTTCAGTAGCGCTACACCAAGAGAGCTAAGGAGGCCATGATCAAGCTTCGGGAGCGCTACACCAAGAGAGCTAAGGAGGCCATGATCAAGCTTCGGGAGTGCTACACCAAGAGAGCTAAGGAGGCCATGATCAAGCTTCAGGAGCGCTACACCAACAGAGCTAAGGAGGCCATGATCAAGCTTCGGGAGCGCTACACCAAGAGAGCTAAGGAGGCCATGATCAAGCTTCGGGAGTGCTACACCAAGAGAGCTAAGGAGGCCATGATCAAGCTTCAGGAGCGCTACACCAAGCAGAGCTAAGAAGACCATGATCAAGCTTCAGGAGTGCTACACCAAGAGAGCTAAGGAGGCCATGATCAAGCTTCAGGAGCGCTACACCAAGAGAGCTAAGGAGGCCATGATCGAGCTTCGGGGGTGCTACACCAAGAGAGCTAAGGAGGCCATGATCAAGCTTCCTGAGTGCTACACCAAGAGATGCTAAGGAGGCCATGATCAAGCTTCAGGAGTGCTACACCAAGAGAGCTAAGGAGGCCATGATCAAGCTTCGGGAGTGCTGCACCAAGAGAGCTAAGGAGGCCATGATCAAGCTTCGGAGTGCTACACCAAGAGAGCTAAGGAGGCCATGATCAAGCTTCGGGAGTGCTACACCAAGAGAGCTAAGGAGGCCATGATCAAGTTTCAGGAGTGCTACACCAAGAGAGCTAAGGAGGCCATGATCAAGCTTCAGGAGTGCTACCCCAAGAGAGCTAAGGAGGCCATGATCAAGCTTCAGGAGTGCTACACCAAGAGAGCTAAGGAGGTCATGATCAAGCTTCGGGAGCGCTACACCAAGAGAGCTAGGGAGGCCATGATCAAGCTTCGGGAGCACTACACCAAGAGAGCTAAGGAGGTCATGATCGAGCTTCGGGAGTGCTACACCAAGAGAGCTAGGGAGGCCATGATCAAGCTTTGGGAGCACTACACCAAGAGAGCTAAGGAGGCCATGATCGAGCTTCAGGAGTGCTACCCCAAGAGAGCTAAGGAGGACATGATCAAGCTTCAGGAGCGCTACACCAAGAGAGCTAAGGAGGCGATGATCGAGCTTCGGGAGTGCTACACCAACATAGGTAACGAGGCCATGATCGAGCTTCGGGAGTGCTACAGCAACAGAGGAAAGGAGGCCATGATCAAGCTTCGGGAGTGCTACTCCAAGAGAGCTAAGGAGGCCATGATCGAGCTTCAGGAGTGCTACACCAAGAGAGCTAAAGAGGCCATGATCAAGCTTCAGGAGTGCTACAGCAAGAGAGCTAAGGAGGCCATCATCAAGCTTCGGGAGCGCTGCACCAAGAGAGCTAAGGAGGCTATGATTAAGCATCGGGAGCGCTGCACCAAGAGAGCTAAGGAGGCCATGATCAAGCTTCGGGAGCGCTACACCAAGAGAGCTAAGGAGGCCATGATCAAGCTTCGGGAGCGCTACACCAAGAGAGCTAAGGAGACCATGATCAAGCTTCGGGAGCCCTACACCAAGAGAGCTAAGGAGGCCATGATCAAGCTTCGGGAGTGCTACACCAAGAGCGCTAAGGAGGCCATGATCAAGCTTCGGGAGTGCTACACCAAGGCTACACCAAGAGAGCTAAGGATGCCATGATCTAAGCTTCAGGAGTGCTACACCAAAAGAGCTAAGGAGGCCATGATCAAGCTTCAGGAGTGCTACACAAAGAGAGCTAAGGAGGCCATGATCAAGGTTCGAGAGCGCTACACCAAGAGAGCTAAGGAGGCCATGATCAAGCTTTGGGAGCGCTACACCAAGAGAGCTAAGGAGGCCATGATCAAGCTTCGGGAGCGCTACACCAAGAGAGCTAAGGAGGCCATGATCAAGCTTCGGGAGCGCTGCTCCAAGAGAGCTAAGGAGGCCTTGATAAAGCTTCAGGAGGGCTACACCAAGAGAGCTAAGGAGGCCATGATCAAGCTTCGGAAGTGCAGCACTAAGAGAGCTAAGGAGGCCATGATCAAGCTTCGAGAGCGCTACACCAAGAGAGCTAAGGAGGCCATGATCAAGCTTCGGGAGCGCTACACCAAGAGAGCTAAGGAGGCCATGATCAAGCTTCGGGAGCGCTGCTCCAAGAGAGCTAAGGAGGCCTTGATCAAGCTTCAGGAGCGCTGCTCCAAGAGAGCTAAGGAGGCCTTGATCAAGCTTCGGGAGCGCTACACCAAGAGAGCTAAGGAGGCCATGATCAAGCTACGGGAGTGCTGCACTAAGAGAGGTAAGGAGGCCATGATCAAGCTTCGGGAGCGCTGCACCAAGAGAGCTAAGGAGGCCATGATCAAGCTTCATGAGTGCTACACCAAGAGAGCTAAGGAGGCCATAATTAATCTTCAAGAGTGCTGCACTAAGAGAGCAAAAGTGGCCATGATCAAGCTTCAGAAGTGCTGCACCAAGAGAGCTAAGGAGGCCATGATCAAGCTTCGGGAGTGCTACACCAAGAGAGCTAAGGAGGCCATGATCAAGCTTCGCGAGTGCTACACCAAGAGAGCTAAGGAGGCAGAGATCAAGCTTCGGGAGTGCTACACCAAGAGAGCTAAGGAGGCCATGATCGAGCTTCAGGAGTGCTACACCAAGAGAGCTCTGGAGGCCATGATCAGGCTTCAGGAGTGCTACACTAAGAGAGCTAAGTAGGCCATGATCAAGCTTCGGGAGCGCTACACCAAGAGTGCTAAGGAGGCAGAGATCAAGCTTCAGGAGTGCTATACCAAGAGAGCTACGGAGGTCATGATCGAGCTTCAGGAGTGCTACACCAAGAGAGCTCTGGAGGCCATGATCAATCTTCGGGAGCGCTGCACCAACAGAGCTAAGGAGGCCATCATCAAGCTTCAGGAGCGCTGCACCAAGAGAGCTAAGGAGGCTATGATCAAGCATCGGGAGCGCTGCACCAAGAGAGCTAAGGAGGCCATGATCAAACTTCGGGAGCGCTACACCAAGAGAGCTAAGGAGGCCATGATCAAGCTACGGGAGTGCTGCACTAAGAGAGGTAAGGAGGCCATGATCAAGCTTCGGGAGTGCTACACCAAGAGATCTAAGGAGGTCATGATCAAGCTTCTGGAGTGCTACACCAAGAGAGCTAGGAAGGCCATGATCAAGCTTCGGGAGCGCTGCACCAAGAGAGCTAATGAGGCCATGATCGAGCTTCAGGAGTGCTACACCAAGAGAGCTAAGGAGGCCATGATCAAGCTTCGGAGCGCTACACCAAGAGAGCTAGGGAGACCATGATCAAGCTTCGGGAGCCCTACACCAAGAGAGCTAAGGAGGCCATGATCAAGCTTCGGGAGTGCTACACCAAGAGCGCTAAGGAGGCCATGATCAAGCTTCAGGAGTGCTGCACCAAGAGAGCTAAGGAGGCCATAATCAAGCTTCGGGAGTGCTACACCAAGAGAGCTAAGGAGGCCATGATCAAGCTTCAGGAGTGCTACACCAAGAGAGCTAAGGAGGCCATGATCAAGCTTCAGGAGCGCTACACCAAGAGAGCTAAGGAGGCCATGATCAAGCTTCGGGAGTGCTACACCAAGAGAGCTAAGGAGGCCATGATCAAGCTTCGGGAGCGCTACACCAAGAGAGCTAAGGAGGCCATGATCAAGCTTCGGGAGTGCTACCCCAAGAGAGCTAAGGAGGCCATGATCAAGCTTCGGGAGCGCTACACCAACAGAGCTAAGTATTCCATGACCAAGCTTCGTGATCGCTACACCAACAGAGCTAAGGAGGCCATGATCAAGCTTCGGGGCGCTACAACAAGAGAGCTAGGGAGACCATGATCAAGCTTCGGGAGCCCTACACCAAGAGAGCTAAGGAGGCCATGATCAAGCTTCGGGAGTGCTACACCAAGAGCGCTAAGGAGGCCATGATCAAGCTTCAGGAGCGCTACACAAAGAGAGGTAAGGAGGCCATTATCAAGCTTTAGGGGTGCTACACCAAGAGAGGTAAGGAGGCCATGATCAAGCTTCGGGAGTGCTACACTAAGAGAGCTAAGGAGGCCATGATCAAGCTTCAGGGGTGCTACACCAAGAGAGCTAAGGAGGCCGTGATCAAGCTTCAGGAGCGCTACACCAAGAGAGCTAAGGAGGCCATGATCAAGCTTCGGGAGTGCTACACCAAGAGAGCTAAGGAGGCCATGATCAAGCTTCAGGAGCGCTACACCAAGAGAGCTAAGAAGGCCATGATCAAGCTTTGGGAGCGCTACACCAAGAGAGCTAAGGAGGCCATGATCAAGCTTCGGGAGTGCTACACCAAGAGAGCTAAGGAGGCCATGATCAAGCTTCAGGAGCGCTACACCAACAGAGGTAAGGAGGCCATGATCAAGCTTCAGGAGTGCTACACCAATAGAGGTAAGGACGCCATGATCAAGCTTCGGGAATGCTACACTAAGAGAGCTAAGGAGGCCATGATCAAGCTTCAGGAGTGCTACACCAAGAGAGGTAAGGAGGCCATAATCAAGCTTCGGGAGCGCTACACCAAGAGAGCTAAGGAGGCCATGATCAAGCTTCGGGAGTGCTACACCAAGAGAGCCGAGGAGGCCATGATCAAGCTTCAGCAGCGCTACACCAAGAGAGCTAAGGAGGCCAGGATCAAGCTTCGGGAGTGCTACACCAAGAGAGCTAAGGAGGCCATGATCAAGCTTCAGGAGCGCTGCTCCAAGAGAGCTAAGGAGGCCATGATCAAGCTTCGGGTGCGCTACACCAAGAGAGCTAAGGAGGCCATGGTCAAGCTTCGGGAATGCTACACTAAGAGAGCTAAGGAGGCCATGATCAAGCTTCAGGAGTGCTACACCAGGAGAGGTAAGGAGGCCATAATAAAGCTTCGGGAGTGCTACACTAAGAGAGCTAAGGAGGCCATGATCAAGCTTCAGGGGTGCTACACCAAGAGAGCTAAGGAGGCCAGGATCAAGCTTCAGGAGCGCTACACCAAGAGAGCTAAGGAGGCCATGATCAAGCTTCGGGAGTGCTACACCAAGAGAGCTAAGGAGGCCACGATCGCGCTTTGGGAGCGCTACACCAAGAGAGCTAAGGAGGCCATGATCAAGCTTCGGGAGCGCTACACCAAGAGAGCTAAGGAGGCCATGATCAAGCTTCGGCAGTGCTACACCAAGAGAGCTAAGGAGGCCATGATCAAGCTTCAGTAGCGCTACACCAAGAGAGCAAAGGAGGCCATGATCAAGCTTCGGGAGCGCTACACCAAGAGAGCTAAGGAGGCCATGATCAAGCTTCGGGAGTGCTACACCAAGAGAGCTAAGGAGGCCATGATCAAGCTTCAGGAGCGCTACACCAACAGTGGTAAGGAGGCCATGATCAAGCTTCGGGAGCGCTACACCAAGAGAGCTAAGGAGGCCATGATCAAACTTCGGGAGTGCTACACCAAGAGAGCTAAGGACGCCATGATCAAGCTTCAGGAGCGCTACACCAAGAGAGCTAAGAAGGCCATGATCAAGCTTCAGGAGTGCTACACCAAGAGAGCTAAGGAGGCCATGATCAAGCTTCGGGAGCGCTACACCAAGAGAGCTAAGGAGGCCATGATCAAGCTTCGGGAGTGCTGCACCAAGAGAGCTAAGGAGGCCATGATCGAGCTTCGGGAGTGCTACACCAAGAGAGCTAAGGAGGCCATGATCAAGCTTCCTGAGTGCTACACCAAGAATGCTAAGGAGGCCATGATCAAGCTTCAGGAGTGCTACCCCAAGAGAGCTAAGGAGGCCATGATCAAGCTTCGGGAGTGCTGCACCAAGAGAGCTAAGGAGGCCATGATCAAGCTTCGGGAGTGCTACACCAAGAGAGCTAAGGAGGCCATGATCAAGCTTCGGGAGTGCTACACCAAGAGAGCTAAGGAGGCCATGATCAAGTTTCAGGAGTGCTACACAAAGAGAGCTAAGGAGGCGATGATCAAGCTTCAGGAGTGCTACCCCAAGAGAGCTAAGGAGGCCATGATCAAGCTTCAGGAGTGCTACACCAAGAGAGCTAAGGAGGTGATGATCAAGCTTCGGGAGCGCTACACCAAGAGAGCTAGGGAGGCCATGATCAAGCTTCGGGAGCACTACACCAAGAGAGCTAAGGAGGTCATGATCGAGCTTCAGGAGTGCTACACCAAGAGAGCTAGGGAGGCCATGATCAAGCTTTGGGAGCACTACACCAAGAGAGCTAAGGAGGCCATGATCGAGCTTCAGGAGTGCTACCCCAAGAGAGCTAAGGAGGACATGATCAAGCTTCAGGAGCGCTACACCAAGAGAGCTAAGGAGGCCATGATCGAGAATCGGGAGTGCTACACCAACATAGGTAACGAGGCCATGATCGAGCTTCGGGAGTGCTACAGCAACAGAGGAAAGGAGGCCATGATCAAGCTTCGGGAGTGCTACTCCAAGAGAGCTAAGGAGGCCATGATCGAGCTTCAGGAGTGCTACAGCAAGAGAGCTAAAGAGGCCATGATCAAGCTTCAGGAGTGCTACAGCAAGAGAGCTAAGGAGGCCATCATCAAGCTTCGGGAGCGCTGCACCAAGAGAGTTAAGGAGGCTATGATTAAGCATCGGGAGCGCTGCACCAAGAGAGCTAAGGAGGCCATGATCAAACTTCGGGAGCGCTACACCAAGAGAGCTAAGGAGGCCATGATCAAGCTTCGGGAGCGCTACACCAAGAGAGCTAAGGAGACCATGATCAAGCTTCGGGAGCCCTACACCAAGAGAGCTAAGGAGGCCATGATCAAGCTTCGGGAGTGCTACACCAAGAGCGCTAAGGAGGCCATGATCAAGCTTCGGGAGTGCTACACCAAGGCTACACCAAGAGAGCTAAGGATGCCATGATCGAGCTTCAGGAGTGCTACACCAAAAGAGCTAAGGAGGCCATGATCAAGCTTCAGGAGTGCCACACAAAGAGAGCTAAGGAGGCCATGATCAAGGTTCGAGAGCGCTACACCAAGAGAGCTAAGGAGGCCATGATCAAGCTTCGGGAGCGCTACACCAAGAGAGCTAAGGAGGCCATGATCAAGCTTCGGGAGCGCTACACCAAGAGAGCTAAGGAGACCATGATCAAGCTTCGGGAGCGCTGCTCCAAGAGAGCTAAGGAGGCCTTGATAAAGCTTCAGGAGCGCTACACCAAGAGAGCTAAGGAGGCCATGATCAAGCTTCGGAAGTGCTGCACTAAGAGAGCTAAGGAGGCCATGATCAAGCTTCGAGAGCGCTACACCAAGAGAGCTAAGGAGGCCATGATCAAGCTTCGGGAGCGCTACACCAAGAGAGCTAAGGAGGCCATGATCAAGCTTCGGGAGCGCTGCTCCAAGAGAGCTAAGGAGGCCTTGATCAAGCTTCAGGAGCGCTGCTCCAAGAGAGCTAAGGAGGCCTTGATCAAGCTTCGGGAGCGCTACACCAAGAGAGCTAAGGAGGCCATGATCAAGCTACGGGAGTGCTGCACTAAGAGAGGTAAGGAGGCCATGATCAAGCTTCGGGAGCGCTGCACCAAGAGAGCTAAGGAGGCCATGATCAATCTTCGGGAGCGCTGCACCAACAGAGCTAAGGAGGCCATCATCAAGCTTCGGGAGCGCTGCACCAAGAGAGCTAAGGGGGCTATGATTAAGCATCGTGAGCGCTGCACCAAGAGAGCTAAGGAGGCCATGATCAAACTTCGGGAGCGCTACACCAAGAGAGCTAAGGAGGCCATGATCAAGCTTCGGGAGCGCTACACCAAGAGAGCTAAGAAGACCATGATCAAGCTTCGGGAGCCCTACACCAAGAGAGCTAAGGAGGCCATGATCAAGCTTCGGGAGTGCTACACCAAGAGCGCTAAGGAGGCCATGATCAAGCTTCGGGAGTGCTACACCAAGGCTACACCAAGAGAGCTAAGGATGCCATGATCGAGCTTCATGAGTGCTACACCAAGAGAGCTAAGGAGGCCATAATTAATCTTCAAGAGTGCTGCACTAAGAGAGCAAAAGTGGCCATGATCAAGCTTCGGAAGTGCTGCACCAAGAGAGCTAAGGAGGCCATGATCAAGCTTCGGGAGTGCTACACCAAGAGAGCTAAGGAGGCCATGATCAAGCTTCGCGAGTGCTACACCAAGAGAGCTAAGGAGGCAGAGATCAAGCTTCGGGAGTGCTACACCAAGAGAGCTAAGGAGGCCATGATCGAGCTTCAGGAGTGCTACACCAAGAGAGCTCTGGAGGCCATGATCAGGCTTCAGGAGTGCTACACTAAGAGAGCTAAGTAGGCCATGATCAAGCTTCGGGAGCGCTACACCAAGAGTGCTAAGGAGGCAGAGATCAAGCTTCAGGAGTGCTATACCAAGAGAGCTACGGAGGTCATGATCGAGCTTCAGGAGTGCTACACCAAGAGAGCTCTGGAGGCCATGATCAATCTTCGGGAGCGCTGCACCAACAGAGCTAAGGAGGCCATCATCAAGCTTCAGGAGCGCTGCACCAAGAGAGCTAAGGAGGCTATGATTAAGCATCGGGAGCGCTGCACCAAGAGAGCTAAGGAGGCCATGATCAAACTTCGGGAGCGCTACACCAAGAGAGCTAAGGAGGCCATGATCAAGCTACGGGAGTGCTGCACTAAGAGAGGTAAGGAGGCCATGATCAAGCTTCGGGAGTGCTACACCAAGAGATCTAAGGAGGTCATGATCAAGCTTCTGGAGTGCTACACCAAGAGAGCTAGGAAGGCCATGATCAAGCTTCGGGCGCGCTGCACCAAGAGAGCTAATGAGGTCATGATCGAGCTTCAGGAGTGCTACACCAAGAGAGCTCTGGAGGCCATGATCAATCTTCGGGAGCGCTGCACCAACAGAGCTAAGGAGGCCATCGTCAAGCTTCAGGAGCGCTGCACCAAGGAGGCTATGATTAAGCATCGGGAGCGCTGCACCAAGAGAGCTAAGGAGGCCATGATCAAACTTCGGGAGCGCTACACCAAGAGAGCTAAGGAGGCCATGATCAAGCTACGGGAGTGCTGCACTAAGAGAGGTAAGGAGGCCATGATCAAGCTTCGGGAGTGCTACACCAAGAGATCTAAGGAAGTCATGATCAAGCTTCTGGAGTGCTACACCAAGAGAGCTAGGGAGGCCATGATCAAGCTTCGGAGCGCTGCACCAAGAGAGCTAATGAGGCCATGATCGAGCTTCAAGAGTGCTACACCAAGAGAGCTAAGGAGGCCATGATCAAGCTTCGGGAGCGCTACAACAAGAGAGCTAGGGAGACCATGATCAAGCTTCGGGAGCCCTACACCAAGAGAGCTAAGGAGGCCATGATCAAGCTTCGGGAGTGCTACACCAAGAGCGCTAAGGAGGCCATGATCAAGCTTCGGGAGTGCTACACCAAGGCTACACCAAGAGAGCTAAGGATGCCATGATCGAGCTTCAGGAGTGCTACACCAAAAGAGCTGAGGAGGCCATGATCAAGCTTCAGGAGTGCCACACAAAGAGAGCTAAGGAGGCCATGATCAAGGTTCGAGAGCGCTACACCAAGAGAGCTAAGGAGGCCATGATCAAGCTTCGGGAGCGCTACACCAAGAGAGCTAAGGAGGCCTTGATAAAGCTTCAGGAGCGCTACACCAAGAGAGCTAAGGAGGCCATGATCAAGCTTCGGAAGTGCTGCACTAAGAGAGCTAAGGAGGCCATGATCAAGCTTCGAGAGCGCTACACCAAGAGAGCTAAGGAGGCCATGATCAAGCTTCGGGAGCGCTACACCAAGAGAGCTAAGGAGGCCATGATCAAGCTTCGGGAGCGCTGCTCCAAGAGAGCTAAGGAGGCCTTGATCAAGCTTCGGGAGCGCTGCTCCAAGAGAGCTAAGGAGGCCTTGATCAAGCTTCGGGAGCGCTACACCAAGAGAGCTAAGGAGGCCATGATCAAGCTACGGGAGTGCTGCACTAAGAGAGGTAAGGAGGCCATGATCAAGCTTCGGGAGCGCTGCACCAAGAGAGCTAAGGAGGCCATGATCAATCTTCGGGAGCGCTGCACCAACAGAGCTAAGGAGGCCATCATCAAGCTTCGGGAGCGCTGCACCAAGAGAGCTAAGGGGGCTATGATTAAGCATCGGGAGCGCTGCACCAAGACAGCTAAGGAGGCCATGATCAAACTTCGGGAGCGCTACACCAAGAGAGCTAAGGAGGCCATGATCAAGCTTCGGGAGCGCTACACCAAGAGAGCTAAGAAGACCATGATCAAGCTTCGGGAGCCCTACACCAAGAGAGCTAAGGAGGCCATGATCAAGCTTCGGGAGTGCAACACCAAGAGCGCTAAGGAGGCCATGATCAAGCTTCGGGAGTGCTACATCAAGGCTACACCAAGAGAGCTAAGGATGCCATGATCGAGCTTCATGAGTGCTACACCAAGAGAGCTAAGGAGGCCATAATTAATCTTCAAGAGTGCTGCACTAAGAGAGCTAAGGAGGCCATGATCAAGCTTCGGAAGTGCTGCACCAAGAGAGCTAAGGAGGCCATGATCAAGCTTCGGGAGTGCTACACCAAGAGAGCTAAGGAGGCCATGATCAAGCTTCGCGAGTGCTACACCAAGAGAGCTAAGGAGGCAGAGATCAAGCTTCGGGAGTGCTACACCAAGAGAGCTAAGGAGGCCATGATCGAGCTTCGGGAGCGCTACACCAAGAGTGCTAAGGAGGCAGAGATCAAGCTTCAGGAGTGCTATACCAAGAGAGCTACGGAGGTCATGATCGAGCTTCAGGAGTGCTACACCAAGAGAGCTCTGGAGGCCATGATCAATCTTCGGGAGCGCTGCACCAACAGAGCTAAGGAGGCCATCATCAAGCTTCGGGAGCGCTACACCAAGAGAGCTAAGAAGGCCATGATCAAGCTTCGGGAGCGCTACACCAAGAGAGCTAAGGAGACCATGATCAAGCTTCGGGAGCGCTGCTCCAAGAGAGCTAAGGAGGCCTTGATAAAGCTTCAGGAGCGCTACACCAAGAGAGCTAAGGAGGCCATGATCAAGCTTCGGAAGTGCTGCACTAAGAGAGCTAAGGAGGCCATGATCAAGCTTCGAGAGCGCTACACCAAGAGAGCTAAGGAGGCCATGATCAAGCTTCGGGAGCGCTACACCAAGAGAGCTAAGGAGGCCATGATCAAGCTTCGGGAGCGCTGCTCCAAGAGAGCTAAGGAGGCCTTGATCAAGCTTCGGGAGCGCTGCTCCAAGAGAGCTAAGGAGGCCTTGATCAAGCTTCGGGAGCGCTACACCAAGAGAGCTAAGGAGGCCATGATCAAGCTTCGGGAGCGCTACACCAAGAGAGCTAAGGAGGCCATGATCAAGCTTCGGGAGCGCTGCTCCAAGAGAGCTAAGGAGGCCTTGATCAAGCTTCGGGAGCGCTGCTCCAAGAGAGCTAAGGAGGCCATGATCAAGCTACGGGAGTGCTGCACTAAGAGAGGTAAGGAGACCATGATCAAGCTTCGGGAGCGCTGCACCAAGAGAGCTAAGGGGGCTATGATTAAGCATCGGGAGCGCTGCACCAAGAGAGCTAAGGAGGCCATGATCAAACTTCGGGAGCGCTACACCAAGAGAGCTAAGGAGGCCATGATCAAGCTTCGGGAGCGCTACACCAAAAGAGCTAAGAAGACCATGATCAAGCTTCGGGAGCCCTACACCAAGAGAGCTAAGGAGGCCATGATCAAGCTTCGGGAGTGCTACACCAAGAGCGCTAAGGAGGCCATGATCAAGCTTCGGGAGTGCTACACCAAGGCTACACCAAGAGAGATAAGGATACCATGATCGAGCTTCATGAGTGCTACACCAAGAGAGCTAAGGAGGCCATAATTAATCTTCAAGAGTGCTGCACTAAGAGAGCAAAAGTGGCCATGATCAAGCTTCGGAAGTGCTGCACCAAGAGAGCTAAGGAGGCCATGATCAAGCTTCGGGAGTGCTACACCAAGAGAGCTAAGGAGGCCATGATCAAGCTTCGCGAGTGCTACACCAAGAGACCCAAGGAGGCAGAGATCAAGCTTCGGGAGTGCTACACCAAGAGAGCTAAGGAGGCCATGATCGAGCTTCAGGAGTGCTACACCAAGAGAGCTCTGGAGGCCATGATCAGGCTTCAGGAGTGCTACACTAAGAGAGCTAAGTAGGCCATGATCAAGCTTCGGGAGCGCTACACCAAGAGTGCTAAGGAGGCAGAGATCAAGCTTCAGGAGTGCTATACAAAGAGAGCTACGGAGGTCATGATCGAGCTTCAGGAGTGCTACACCAAGAGAGCTCTGGAGGCCATGATCAATCTTCGGGAGCGCTGCACCAACAGAGCTAAGGAGGCCATCATCAAGCTTCGGGAGCGCTGCACCAAGAGAGCTAAGGAGGCTATGATTAAGCATCGGGAGCGCTGCACCAAGAGAGCTAAGGAGGCCATGATCAAACTTCGGGAGCGCTACACCAAGAGAGCTAAGGAGGCCATGATCAAGCTACGGGAGTGCTGCACTAAGAGAGGTAAGGAGGCCATGATCAAGCTTCGGGAGCGCTGCACCAAGAGAGCTAAGGAGGCCATGATCAATCTTCGGGAGCGCTGCACCAACAGAGCTAAGGAGGCCATCATCAAGCTTCGGGAGCACTGCACCAAGAGAGCTAAGGGGGCAATGATTAAGCATCGGGAGCGCTGCACCAAGAGAGCTAAGGAGGCCATGATCAAACTTCGGGAGCGCTACACCAAGAGAGCTAAGGAGGCCATGATCAAGCTTCGGGAGCGCTACACCAAGAGAGCTAAGAAGACCATGATCAAGCTTCGGGAGCCCTACACCAAGAGAGCTAAGGAGGCCATGATCAAGCTTCGGGAGTGCAACACCAAGAGCGCTAAGGAGGCCATGATCAAGCTTCGGGAGTGCTACATCAAGGCTACACCAAGAGAGCTAAGGATGCCATGATCGAGCTTCATGAGTGCTACACCAAGAGAGCTAAGGAGGCCATAATTAATCTTCAAGAGTGCTGCACTAAGAGAGCAAAAGTGGCCATGATCAAGCTTCGGACGTGCTGCACCAAGAGAGCTAAGGAGGCCATGATCAAGCTTCGGGAGTGCTACACCAAGAGAGCTAAGGAGGCCATGATCAAGCTTCGCGAGTGCTACACCAAGAGAGCTAAGGAGGCAGAGATCAAGCTTCGGGAGTGCTACACCAAGAGAGCTAAGGAGGCCATGATCGAGCTTCAGGAGTGCTACACCAAGAGAGCTCTGGAGGCCATGATCAGGCTTCAGGAGTCCTACACTAAGAGAGCTAAGTAGGCCATGATCAAGCTTCGGGAGCTCTACACCAAGAGTGCTAAGGAGGCAGAGATCAAGCTTCAGGAGTGCTATACCAAGAGAGCTACGGAGGTCATGATCGAGCTTCAGGAGTGCTACACCAAGAGAGCTCTGGAGGCCATGATCAATCTTCGGGAGCGCTGCACCAACAGAGCTAAGGAGGCCATCATCAAGCTTCGGGAGCGCTACACCAAGAGAGCTAAGGAGGCCATGATCAAGCTTCGGGAGCGCTACACCAAGAGAGCTAAGGAGGCCATGATCAAGCTTCAGGAGCGCTACTCCAAGAGAGCTAAGGAGGCCATGATCAAGCTTCAGGAGTGCTACACCAAGAGAGCTAAGGAGGCCATGATCAAGCTTCGGGAGCGCTACACCAAGAGAGGTAAGGAGGCCATGATCAAGCTTCGGGAGCGCTACACCAAGAGAGCTAAGGAGGCCATGATCAAGCTTCGGAAGCGCTACACCAAGAGAGCTAAGGAGGCCATGATCAAGCTTCGGGAGCGCTGCTCCAAGAGAGCTAAGGAGGCCTTGATCAAGCTTCGGGAGCGCTGCTCCAAGAGAGCTAAGGAGGCCTTGATCAAGCTTCGGGAGCGCTACACCAAGAGAGCTAAGGAGGCCATGATCAAGCTTCGGGAGCGCTACACCAAGAGAGCTAAGGAGGCCTAGATCAAGCTTCGGGAGCGCTGCTCCAAGAGAGCTAAGGAGGCCTTGATCAAGCTTCGGGAGCGCTGCTCCAAGAGAGCTAAGGAGGCCATGATCAAGCTACGGGAGTGCTGCACTAAGAGAGGTAAGGAGACCATGATCAAGCTTCGGGAGCGCTGCACCAAGAGAGCTAAGGAGGCCATGATCAATCTTCGGGAGCGCTGCACCAACAGAGCTAAGGAGGCCATCATCAAGCTTCGGGAGCGCTGCACCAAGAGAGCTAAGGGGGCTATGATTAAGCATCGGGAGCGCTGCACCAAGAGAGCTAAGGAGGCCATGATCAAACTTCGGGAGCGCTACACCAAGAGAGCTAAGGAGGCCATGATCAAGCTTCGGGAGCGCTACACCAAGAGAGCTAAGAAGACCATGATCAAGCTTCGGGAGCCCTACACCAAGAGAGCTAAGGAGGCCATGATCAAGCTTCGGGAGTGCTACACCAAGAGCGCTAAGGAGGCCATGATCAAGCTTCGGGAGTGCTACACCAAGGCTACACCAAGAGAGCTAAGGATGCCATGATCGAGCTTCATGAGTGCTACACCAAGAGAGCTAAGGAGGCCATAATTAATCTTCAAGAGTGCTGCACTAAGAGAGCAAAAGTGGCCATGATCAAGCTTCGGAAGTGCTGCACCAAGAGAGCTAAGGAGGCCATGATCAAGCTTCGGGAGTGCTACACCAAGAGAGCTAAGGAGGCCATGATCAAGCTTCGCGAGTGCTACACCAAGAGAGCTAAGGAGGCAGAGATCAAGCTTCGGGAGTGCTACACCAAGAGAGCTAAGGAGGCCATGATCGAGCTTCAGGAGTGCTACACCAAGAGAGCTCTGGAGGCCATGATCAGGCTTCAGGAGTGCTACACTAAGAGAGCTAAGTAGGCCATGATCAAGCTTCGGGAGCGCTACACCAAGAGTGCTAAGGAGGCAGAGATCAAGCTTCAGGAGTGCTATACCAAGAGAGCCTACGGAGGTCATGATCGAGCTTCAGGAGTGCTACACCAAGAGAGCTCTGGAGGCCATGATCAATCTTCGGGAGCGCTGCACCAACAGAGCTAAGGAGGCCATCATCAAGCTTCGGGAGCGCTGCACCAAGAGAGCTAAGGAGGCTATGATTAAGCATCGGGAGCGCTGCACCAAGAGAGCTAAGGAGGCCATGATCAAACTTCGGGAGCGCTACACCAAGAGAGCTAAGGAGGCCATGATCAAGCTACGGGAGTGCTGCACTAAGAGAGGTAAGGAGGCCATGATCAAGCTTCGGGAGTGCTACACCAAGAGATCTAAGGAGGTCATGATCAAGCTTCTGGAGTGCTACACCAAGAGAGCTAGGGAGGCCATGATCAAGCTTCGGGCGCGCTGCACCAAGAGAGCTAATGAGGCCATGATCGAGCTTCAAGAGTGCTACACCAAGAGAGCTAAGGAGGCCATGATCAAGCTTCGGGAGCGCTACAACAAGAGAGCTAGGGAGACCATGATCAAGCTTCGGGAGCCCTACACCAAGAGAGCTAAGGAGGCCATGATCAAGCTTCGGGAGTGCTACACCAAGAGCGCTAAGGAGGCCATGATCAAGCTTCGGGAGTGCTACACCAAGGCTACACCAAGAGAGCTAAGGATGCCATGATCGAGCTTCAGGAGTGCTACACCAAGAGAGCTGAGGAGGCCATGATCAAGCTTCAGGAGTGCCACACAAAGAGAGCTAAGGAGGCCATGATCAAGGTTCGAGAGCGCTACACCAAGAGAGCTAAGGAGGCCATGATCAAGCTTCGGGAGCGCTACACCAAGAGAGCTAAGGAGGCCTTGATAAAGCTTCAGGAGCGCTACACCAAGAGAGCTAAGGAGGCCATGATCAAGCTTCGGAAGTGCTGCACTAAGAGAGCTAAGGAGGCCATGATCAAGCTCGAGAGCGCTACACCAAGAGAGCTAAGGAGGCCATGATCAAGCTTCGGGAGCGCTACACCAAGAGAGCTAAGGAGGCCATGATCAAGCTTCGGGAGCGCTGCTCCAAGAGAGCTAAGGAGGCCATGATCAAGCTTCGGGAGCGCTGCTCCAAGAGAGCTAAGGAGGCCTTGATCAAGCTTCGGGAGCGCTACACCAAGAGAGCTAAGGAGGCCATGATCAAGCTACGGGAGTGCTGCACTAAGAGAGGTAAGGAGGCCATGATCAAGCTTCGGGAGCGCTGCACCAAGAGAGCTAAGGAGGCCATGATCAATCTTCGGGAGCGCTGCACCAACAGAGCTAAGGAGGCCATCATCAAGCTTCGGGAGCGCTGCACCAAGAGAGCTAAGGGGGCTATGATTAAGCATCGGGAGCGCTGCACCAAGACAGCTAAGGAGGCCATGATCAAACTTCGGGAGCGCTACACCAAGAGAGCTAAGGAGGCCATGATCAAGCTTCGGGAGCGCTACACCAAGAGAGCTAAGAAGACCATGATCAAGCTTCGGGAGCCCTACACCAAGAGAGCTAAGGAGGCCATGATCAAGCTTCGGGAGTGCAACACCAAGAGCGCTAAGGAGGCCATGATCAAGCTTCGGGAGTGCTACATCAAGGCTACACCAAGAGAGCTAAGGATGCCATGATCGAGCTTCATGAGTGCTACACCAAGAGAGCTAAGGAGGCCATAATTAATCTTCAAGAGTGCTGCACTAAGAGAGCTAAGGAGGCCATGATCAAGCTTCGGAAGTGCTGCACCAAGAGAGCTAAGGAGGCCATGATCAAGCTTCGGGAGTGCTACACCAAGAGAGCTAAGGAGGCCATGATCAAGCTTCGCGAGTGCTACACCAAGAGAGCTAAGGAGGCAGAGATCAAGCTTCGGGAGTGCTACACCAAGAGAGCTAAGGAGGCCATGATCGAGCTTCGGGAGCGCTACACCAAGAGTGCTAAGGAGGCAGAGATCAAGCTTCAGGAGTGCTATACCAAGAGAGCTACGGAGGTCATGATCGAGCTTCAGGAGTGCTACACCAAGAGAGCTCTGGAGGCCATGATCAATCTTCGGGAGCGCTGCACCAACAGAGCTAAGGAGGCCATCATCAAGCTTCGGGAGCGCTACACCAAGAGAGCTAAGAAGGCCATGATCAAGCTTCGGGAGCGCTACACCAAGAGAGCTAAGGAGACCATGATCAAGCTTCGGGAGCGCTGCTCCAAGAGAGCTAAGGAGGCCTTGATAAAGCTTCAGGAGCGCTACACCAAGAGAGCTAAGGAGGCCATGATCAAGCTTCGGAAGTGCTGCACTAAGAGAGCTAAGGAGGCCATGATCAAGCTTCGAGAGCGCTACACCAAGAGAGCTAAGGAGGCCATGATCAAGCTTCGGGAGCGCTACACCAAGAGAGCTAAGGAGGCCATGATCAAGCTTCGGGAGCGCTGCTCCAAGAGAGCTAAGGAGGCCTTGATCAAGCTTCGGGAGCGCTGCTCCAAGAGAGCTAAGGAGGCCTTGATCAAGCTTCGGGAGCGCTACACCAAGAGAGCTAAGGAGGCCATGATCAAGCTTCGGGAGCGCTACACCAAGAGAGCTAAGGAGGCCATGATCAAGCTTCGGGAGCGCTGCTCCAAGAGAGCTAAGGAGGCCTTGATCAAGCTTCGGGAGCGCTGCTCCAAGAGAGCTAAGGAGGCCATGATCAAGCTACGGGAGTGCTGCACTAAGAGAGGTAAGGAGACCATGATCAAGCTTCGGGAGCGCTGCACCAAGAGAGCTAAGGGGCTATGATTAAGCATCGGGAGCGCTGCACCAAGAGAGCTAAGGAGGCCATGATCAAACTTCGGGAGCGCTACACCAAGAGAGCTAAGGAGGCCATGATCAAGCTTCGGGAGCGCTACACCAAAAGAGCTAAGAAGACCATGATCAAGCTTCGGGAGCCCTACACCAAGAGAGCTAAGGAGGCCATGATCAAGCTTCGGGAGTGCTACACCAAGAGCGCTAAGGAGGCCATGATCAAGCTTCGGGAGTGCTACACCAAGGCTACACCAAGAGAGATAAGGATACCATGATCGAGCTTCATGAGTGCTACACCAAGAGAGCTAAGGAGGCCATAATTAATCTTCAAGAGTGCTGCACTAAGAGAGCAAAAGTGGCCATGATCAAGCTTCGGAAGTGCTGCACCAAGAGAGCTAAGGAGGCCATGATCAAGCTTCGGGAGTGCTACACCAAGAGAGCTAAGGAGGCCATGATCAAGCTTCGCGAGTGCTACACCAAGAGACCCAAGGAGGCAGAGATCAAGCTTCGGGAGTGCTACACCAAGAGAGCTAAGGAGGCCATGATCGAGCTTCAGGAGTGCTACACCAAGAGAGCTCTGGAGGCCATGATCAGGCTTCAGGAGTGCTACACTAAGAGAGCTAAGTAGGCCATGATCAAGCTTCGGGAGCGCTACACCAAGAGTGCTAAGGAGGCAGAGATCAAGCTTCAGGAGTGCTATACAAAGAGAGCTACGGAGGTCATGATCGAGCTTCAGGAGTGCTACACCAAGAGAGCTCTGGAGGCCATGATCAATCTTCGGGAGCGCTGCACCAACAGAGCTAAGGAGGCCATCATCAAGCTTCGGGAGCGCTGCACCAAGAGAGCTAAGGAGGCTATGATTAAGCATCGGGAGCGCTGCACCAAGAGAGCTAAGGAGGCCATGATCAAACTTCGGGAGCGCTACACCAAGAGAGCTAAGGAGGCCATGATCAAGCTACGGGAGTGCTGCACTAAGAGAGGTAAGGAGGCCATGATCAAGCTTCGGGAGCGCTGCACCAAGAGAGCTAAGGAGGCCATGATCAATCTTCGGGAGCGCTGCACCAACAGAGCTAAGGAGGCCATCATCAAGCTTCGGGAGCACTGCACCAAGAGAGCTAAGGGGGCAATGATTAAGCATCGGGAGCGCTGCACCAAGAGAGCTAAGGAGGCCATGATCAAACTTCGGGAGCGCTACACCAAGAGAGCTAAGGAGGCCATGATCAAGCTTCGGGAGCGCTACACCAAGAGAGCTAAGAAGACCATGATCAAGCTTCGGGAGCCCTACACCAAGAGAGCTAAGGAGGCCATGATCAAGCTTCGGGAGTGCAACACCAAGAGCGCTAAGGAGGCCATGATCAAGCTTCGGGAGTGCTACATCAAGGCTACACCAAGAGAGCTAAGGATGCCATGATCGAGCTTCATGAGTGCTACACCAAGAGAGCTAAGGAGGCCATAATTAATCTTCAAGAGTGCTGCACTAAGAGAGCAAAAGTGGCCATGATCAAGCTTCGGACGTGCTGCACCAAGAGAGCTAAGGAGGCCATGATCAAGCTTCGGGAGTGCTACACCAAGAGAGCTAAGGAGGCCATGATCAAGCTTCGCGAGTGCTACACCAAGAGAGCTAAGGAGGCAGAGATCAAGCTTCGGGAGTGCTACACCAAGAGAGCTAAGGAGGCCATGATCGAGCTTCAGGAGTGCTACACCAAGAGAGCTCTGGAGGCCATGATCAGGCTTCAGGAGTCCTACACTAAGAGAGCTAAGTAGGCCATGATCAAGCTTCGGGAGCTCTACACCAAGAGTGCTAAGGAGGCAGAGATCAAGCTTCAGGAGTGCTATACCAAGAGAGCTACGGAGGTCATGATCGAGCTTCAGGAGTGCTACACCAAGAGAGCTCTGGAGGCCATGATCAATCTTCGGGAGCGCTGCACCAACAGAGCTAAGGAGGCCATCATCAAGCTTCGGGAGCGCTACACCAAGAGAGCTAAGGAGACCATGATCAAGCTTCGGGAGCGCTGCTCCAAGAGAGCTAAGGAGGCCTTGATAAAGCTTCAGGAGCGCTACACCAAGAGAGCTAAGGAGGCCATGATCAAGCTTCGGAAGTGCTGCACTAAGAGAGCTAAGGAGGCCATGATCAAGCTTCGAGAGCGCTACACCAAGAGAGCTAAGGAGGCCATGATCAAGCTTCGGAGCGCTACACCAAGAGAGCTAAGGAGGCCATGATCAAGCTTCGGAAGCGCTACACCAAGAGAGCTAAGGAGGCCATGATCAAGCTTCGGGAGCGCTGCTCCAAGAGAGCTAAGGAGGCCTTGATCAAGCTTCGGGAGCGCTGCTCCAAGAGAGCTAAGGAGGCCTTGATCAAGCTTCGGGAGCGCTACACCAAGAGAGCTAAGGAGGCCATGATCAAGCTTCGGGAGCGCTACACCAAGAGAGCTAAGGAGGCCTAGATCAAGCTTCGGGAGCGCTGCTCCAAGAGAGCTAAGGAGGCCTTGATCAAGCTTCGGGAGCGCTGCTCCAAGAGAGCTAAGGAGGCCATGATCAAGCTACGGGAGTGCTGCACTAAGAGAGGTAAGGAGACCATGATCAAGCTTCGGGAGCGCTGCACCAAGAGAGCTAAGGAGGCCATGATCAATCTTCGGGAGCGCTGCACCAACAGAGCTAAGGAGGCCATCATCAAGCTTCGGGAGCGCTGCACCAAGAGAGCTAAGGGGGCTATGATTAAGCATCGGGAGCGCTGCACCAAGAGAGCTAAGGAGGCCATGATCAAACTTCGGGAGCGCTACACCAAGAGAGCTAAGGAGGCCATGATCAAGCTTCGGGAGCGCTACACCAAGAGAGCTAAGAAGACCATGATCAAGCTTCGGAGCCCTACACCAAGAGAGCTAAGGAGGCCATGATCAAGCTTCGGGAGTGCTACACCAAGAGCGCTAAGGAGGCCATGATCAAGCTTCGGGAGTGCTACACCAAGGCTACACCAAGAGAGCTAAGGATGCCATGATCGAGCTTCATGAGTGCTACACCAAGAGAGCTAAGGAGGCCATAATTAATCTTCAAGAGTGCTGCACTAAGAGAGCAAAAGTGGCCATGATCAAGCTTCGGAAGTGCTGCACCAAGAGAGCTAAGGAGGCCATGATCAAGCTTCGGGAGTGCTACACCAAGAGAGCTAAGGAGGCCATGATCAAGCTTCGCGAGTGCTACACCAAGAGAGCTAAGGAGGCAGAGATCAAGCTTCGGGAGTGCTACACCAAGAGATCTAAGGAGGCCATGATCGAGCTTCAGGAGTGCTACACCAAGAGAGCTCTGGAGGCCATGATCAGGCTTCAGGAGTGCTACACTAAGAGAGCTAAGTAGGCCATGATCAAGCTTCGGGAGCGCTACACCAAGAGTGCTAAGGAGGCAGAGATCAAGCTTCAGGAGTGCTATACCAAGAGGGCCTCGGAGGTCATGATCGAGCTTCAGGAGTGCTACACCAAGAGAGCTCTGGAGGCCATGATCAATCTTCGGGAGCGCTGCACCAACAGAGCTAAGGAGGCCATCATCAAGCTTCGGGAGCGCTGCACCAAGAGAGCTAAGGAGGCTATGATTAAGCATCGGGAGCGCTGCACCAAGAGAGCTAAGGAGGCCATGATCAAACTTCGGGAGCGCTACACCAAGAGAGCTAAGGAGGCCATGATCAAGCTACGGGAGTGCTGCACTAAGAGAGGTAAGGAGGCCATGATCAAGCTTCGGGAGTGCTACACCAAGAGATCTAAGGAGGTCATGATCAAGCTTCTGGAGTGCTACACCAAGAGAGCTAGGGAGGCCATGATCAAGCTTCGGGCGCGCTGCACCAAGAGAGCTAATGAGGCCATGATCGAGCTTCAAGAGTGCTACACCAAGAGAGCTAAGGAGGCCATGATCAAGCTTCGGGAGCGCTACAACAAGAGAGCTAGGGAGACCATGATCAAGCTTCAGGAGCCCTACACCAAGAGAGCTAAGGAGGCCATGATCAAGCTTCGGAGTGCTACACCAAGAGCGCTAAGGAGGCCATGATCAAGCTTCGGGAGCGCTACACCAAGGCTACACCAAGAGAGCTAAGGATGCCATGATCGAGCTTCAGGAGTGCTACACCAAAAGAGCTGAGGAGGCCATGATCAAGCTTCAGGAGTGCTACACAAAGAGAGCTAAGGAGGCCATGATCAAGGTTCGAGAGCGCTACACCAAGAGAGCTAAGGAGGCCATGATCAAGCTTCGGGAGCGCTACACCAAGAGAGCTAAGGAGGCCTTGATAAAGCTTCAGGAGCGCTACACCAAGAGAGCTAAGGAGGCCATGATCAAGCTTCGGAAGTGCTGCACTAAGAGAGCTAAGGAGGCCATGATCAAGCTCGAGAGCGCTACACCAAGAGAGCTAAGGAGGCCATGATCAAGCTTCGGGAGCGCTACACCAAGAGAGCTAAGGAGGCCATGATCAAGCTTCGGGAGCGCTGCTCCAAGAGAGCTAAGGAGGCCTTGATCAAGCTTCGGGAGCGCTACACCAAGAGAGCTAAGGAGGCCATGATCAAGCTACGGGAGTGCTGCACTAAGAGAGGTAAGGAGGCCATGATCAAGCTTCGGGAGCGCTGCACCAAGAGAGCTAAGGAGGCCATGATCAATCTTCGGGAGCGCTGCACCAACAGAGCTAAGGAGGCCATCATCAAGCTTCGGAGCGCTGCACCAAGAGAGCTAAGGGGGCTATGATTAAGCATCGGGAGCGCTGCACCAAGACAGCTAAGGAGGCCATGATCAAACTTCGGGAGCGCTACACCAAGAGAGCTAAGGAGGCCATGATCAAGCTTCGGGAGCGCTACACCAAGAGAGCTAAGAAGACCATGATCAAGCTTCGGGAGCCCTACACCAAGAGAGCTAAGGAGGCCATGATCAAGCTTCGGGAGTGCAACACCAAGAGCGCTAAGGAGGCCATGATCAAGCTTCGGGAGTGCTACATCAAGGCTACACCAAGAGAGCTAAGGATGCCATGATCGAGCTTCATGAGTGCTACACCAAGAGAGCTAAGGAGGCCATAATTAATCTTCAAGAGTGCTGCACTAAGAGAGCTAAGGAGGCCATGATCAAGCTTCGGAAGTGCTGCACCAAGAGAGCTAAGGAGGCCATGATCAAGCTTCGGGAGTGCTACACCAAGAGAGCTAAGGAGGCCATGATCAAGCTTCGCGAGTGCTACACCAAGAGAGCTAAGGAGGCCAGAGATCAAGCTTCGGAGTGCTACACCAAGAGAGCTAAGGAGGCCATGATCGAGCTTCGGGAGCGCTACACCAAGAGTGCTAAGGAGGCCAGAGATCAAGCTTCAGGAGTGCTATACCAAGAGAGCTACGGAGGTCATGATCGAGCTTCAGGAGTGCTACACCAAGAGAGCTCTGGAGGCCATGATCAATCTTCGGGAGCGCTGCACCAACAGAGCTAAGGAGGCCATCATCAAGCTTCGGGAGCGCTACACCAAGAGAGCTAAGAAGGCCATGATCAAGCTTCGGGAGCGCTACACCAAGAGAGCTAAGGAGACCATGATCAAGCTTCGGGAGCGCTGCTCCAAGAGAGCTAAGGAGGCCTTGATAAAGCTTCAGGAGCGCTACACCAAGAGAGCTAAGGAGGCCATGATCAAGCTTCGGAAGTGCTGCACTAAGAGAGCTAAGGAGGCCATGATCAAGCTTCGAGAGCGCTACACCAAGAGAGCTAAGGAGGCCATGATCAAGCTTCGGGAGCGCTACACCAAGAGAGCTAAGGAGGCCATGATCAAGCTTCGGGAGCGCTGCTCCAAGAGAGCTAAGGAGGCCTTGATCAAGCTTCGGGAGCGCTGCTCCAAGAGAGCTAAGGAGGCCATGATCAAGCTTCGGGAGCGCTACACCAAGAGAGCTAAGGAGGCCATGATCAAGCTTCGGGAGCGCTACACCAAGAGAGCTAAGGAGGCCATGATCAAGCTTCGGGAGCGCTGCTCCAAGAGAGCTAAGGAGGCCTTGATCAAGCTTCGGGAGCGCTGCTCCAAGAGAGCTAAGGAGGCCATGATCAAGCTACGGGAGTGCTGCACTAAGAGAGGTAAGGAGACCATGATCAAGCTTCGGGAGCGCTGCACCAAGAGAGCTAAGGGGCTATGATTAAGCATCGGGAGCGCTGCACCAAGAGAGCTAAGGAGGCCATGATCAAACTTCGGGAGCGCTACACCAAGAGAGCTAAGGAGGCCATGATCAAGCTTCGGGAGCGCTACACCAAAAGAGCTAAGAAGACCATGATCAAGCTCGGGAGCCCTACACCAAGAGAGCTAAGGAGGCCATGATCAAGCTTCGGGAGTGCTACACCAAGAGCGCTAAGGAGGCCATGATCAAGCTTCGGGAGTGCTACACCAAGGCTACACCAAGAGAGCTAAGGATACCATGATCGAGCTTCATGAGTGCTACACCAAGAGAGCTAAGGAGGCCATAATTAATCTTCAAGAGTGCTGCACTAAGAGAGCAAAAGTGGCCATGATCAAGCTTCGGAAGTGCTGCACCAAGAGAGCTAAGGAGGCCATGATCAAGCTTCGGGAGTGCTACACCAAGAGAGCTAAGGAGGCCATGATCAAGCTTCGCGAGTGCTACACCAAGAGACCCAAGGAGGCAGAGATCAAGCTTCGGGAGTGCTACACCAAGAGAGCTAAGGAGGCCATGATCGAGCTTCAGGAGTGCTACACCAAGAGAGCTCTGGAGGCCATGATCAGGCTTCAGGAGTGCTACACTAAGAGAGCTAAGTAGGCCATGATCAAGCTTCGGGAGCGCTACACCAAGAGTGCTAAGGAGGCAGAGATCAAGCTTCAGGAGTGCTATACAAAGAGAGCTACGGAGGTCATGATCGAGCTTCAGGAGTGCTACACCAAGAGAGCTCTGGAGGCCATGATCAATCTTCGGGAGCGCTGCACCAACAGAGCTAAGGAGGCCATCATCAAGCTTCGGGAGCGCTGCACCAAGAGAGCTAAGGAGGCTATGATTAAGCATCGGGAGCGCTGCACCAAGAGAGCTAAGGAGGCCATGATCAAACTTCGGGAGCGCTACACCAAGAGAGCTAAGGAGGCCATGATCAAGCTACGGGAGTGCTGCACTAAGAGAGGTAAGGAGGCCATGATCAAGCTTCGGGAGCGCTGCACCAAGAGAGCTAAGGAGGCCATGATCAATCTTCGGGAGCGCTGCACCAACAGAGCTAAGGAGGCCATCATCAAGCTTCGGGAGCACTGCACCAAGAGAGCTAAGGAGGCTATGATTAAGCATCGGGAGCGCTGCACCAAGAGAGCTAAGGAGGCCATGATCAAACTTCGGGAGCGCTACACCAAGAGAGCTAAGGAGGCCATGATCAAGCTTCGGGAGCGCTACACCAAGAGAGCTAAGAAGACCATGATCAAGCTTCGGGAGCCCTACACCAAGAGAGCTAAGGAGGCCATGATCAAGCTTCGGGAGTGCAACACCAAGAGCGCTAAGGAGGCCATGATCAAGCTTCGGGAGTGCTACATCAAGGCTACACCAAGAGAGCTAAGGATGCCATGATCGAGCTTCATGAGTGCTACACCAAGAGAGCTAAGGAGGCCATAATTAATCTTCAAGAGTGCTGCACTAAGAGAGCAAAAGTGGCCATGATCAAGCTTCGGACGTGCTGCACCAAGAGAGCTAAGGAGGCCATGATCAAGCTCGGGAGTGCTACACCAAGAGAGCTAAGGAGGCCATGATCAAGCTTCGCGAGTGCTACACCAAGAGAGCTAAGGAGGCAGAGATCAAGCTTCGGGAGTGCTACACCAAGAGAGCTAAGGAGGCCATGATCGAGCTTCAGGAGTGCTACACCAAGAGAGCTCTGGAGGCCATGATCAGGCTTCAGGAGTCCTACACTAAGAGAGCTAAGTAGGCCATGATCAAGCTTCGGGAGCTCTACACCAAGAGTGCTAAGGAGGCAGAGATCAAGCTTCAGGAGTGCTATACCAAGAGAGCTACAGAGGTCATGATCGAGCTTCAGGAGTGCTACACCAAGAGAGCTCTGGAGGCCATGATCAATCTTCGGGAGCGCTGCACCAACAGAGCTAAGGAGGCCATCATCAAGCTTCGGGAGCGCTACACCAAGAGAGCTAAGGAGGCCATGATCAAGCTTCGGGAGCGCTACACCAAGAGAGCTAAGGAGACCATGATCAAGCTTCGGGAGCGCTGCTCCAAGAGAGCTAAGGAGGCCTTGATAAAGCTTCAGGAGCGCTACACCAAGAGAGCTAAGGAGGCCATGATCAAGCTTCGGGAGTGCTGCTCGAAGAGAGCTAAGGAGGCCATGATCAAGCTTCGAGAGCGCTACACCAAGAGAGCTAAGGAGGCCATGATCAAGCTTCGGGAGCGCTACACCAAGAGAGCTAAGGAGGCCATGATCAAGCTTCGGGAGCGCTGCTCCAAGAGAGCTAAGGAGGCCTTGATCAAGCTTCGGGAGCGCTGCTCCAAGAGAGCTAAGGAGGCCTTGATCAAGCTTCGGGAGCGCTACACCAAGAGAGCTAAGGAGGCCATGATCAAGCTTCGGGAGCGCTACACCAAGAGAGCTAAGGAGGCCTAGATCAAGCTTCGGGAGCGCTGCTCCAAGAGAGCTAAGGAGGCCTTGATCAAGCTTCGGGAGCGCTGCTCCAAGAGAGCTAAGGAGGCCATGATCAAGCTACGGGAGTGCTGCACTAAGAGAGGTAAGGAGACCATGATCAAGCTTCGGGAGCGCTGCACCAAGAGAGCTAAGGAGGCCATGATCAATCTTCGGGAGCGCTGCACCAACAGAGCTAAGGAGGCCATCATCAAGCTTCGGGAGCGCTGCACCAAGAGAGCTAAGGGGGCTATGATTAAGCATCGGGAGCGCTGCACCAAGAGAGCTAAGGAGGCCATGATCAAACTTCGGGAGCGCTACACCAAGAGAGCTAAGGAGGCCATGATCAAGCTTCGGGAGCGCTACACCAAGAGAGCTAAGAAGACCATGATCAAGCTTCGGGAGCCCTACACCAAGAGAGCTAAGGAGGCCATGATCAAGCTTCGGGAGTGCTACACCAAGAGCGCTAAGGAGGCCATGATCAAGCTTCGGGAGTGCTACACCAAGGCTACACCAAGAGAGCTAAGGATGCCATGATCGAGCTTCATGAGTGCTACACCAAGAGAGCTAAGGAGGCCATAATTAATCTTCAAGAGTGCTGCACTAAGAGAGCAAAAGTGGCCATGATCAAGCTTCGGAAGTGCTGCACCAAGAGAGCTAAGGAGGCCATGATCAAGCTTCGGGAGTGCTACACCAAGAGAGCTAAGGAGGCCATGATCAAGCTTCGGAAGTGCTGCACCAAGAGAGCTAAGGAGGCCATGATCAAGCTTCGGGAGTGCTACACCAAGAGAGCTAAGGAGGCAGAGATCAAGCTTCGGGAGTGCTACACCAAGAGATCTAAGGAGGCCATGATCGAGCTTCAGGAGTGCTACACCAAGAGAGCTCTGGAGGCCATGATCAGGCTTCAGGAGTGCTACACTAAGAGAGCTAAGTAGGCCATGATCAAGCTTCGGGAGCGCTACACCAAGAGTGCTAAGGAGGCAGAGATCAAGCTTCAGGAGTGCTATACCAAGAGGGCCTCGGAGGTCATGATCGAGCTTCAGGAGTGCTACACCAAGAGAGCTCTGGAGGCCATGATCAATCTTCGGGAGCGCTGCACCAACAGAGCTAAGGAGGCCATCATCAAGCTTCGGGAGCGCTGCACCAAGAGAGCTAAGGAGGCTATGATTAAGCATCGGGAGCGCTGCACCAAGAGAGCTAAGGAGGCCATGATCA
The DNA here is from genome assembly GCA_963921515.1 of Calotriton arnoldi. NCBI lineage: Eukaryota > Metazoa > Chordata > Amphibia > Caudata > Salamandridae > Calotriton > Calotriton arnoldi. The sequence goes on from CAWUFW010009131.1 coordinate 207,426, forward strand.
AACTTCGGGAGCGCTACACCAAGAGAGCTAAGGAGGCCATGATCAAGCTACGGGAGTGCTGCACTAAGAGAGGTAAGGAGGCCATGATCAAGCTTCGGGAGTGCTACACCAAGAGATCTAAGGAGGTCATGATCAAGCTTCTGGAGTGCTACACCAAGAGAGCTAGGGAGGCCATGATCAAGCTTCGGGCGCGCTGCACCAAGAGAGCTAATGAGGCCATGATCGAGCTTCAAGAGTCCTACACCAAGAGAGCTAAGGAGGCCATGATCAAGCTTCGGGAGCGCTACACCAAGAGAGCTAGGGAGGCCATGATCAAGCTTCGGGAGCGCTACACCAAGAGCGCTAAGGAGGTCATGATCAAGCTTCGGGAGTGCTACACCAAGAGAGCGAAGGAGGCTATGATCAAGCTTTGGGAGTGCTACACCAACAGAGCTAAGGAGGCCATGATCAAGCTTCCGGAGCGCTATACCAAGAGAGCTAAGGAGGCCATGATCAAGCTTCAGGAGCGCTACACCAAGAGAGCTAAGGAGGCCATGATCGAGCTTCGGGAGTGCTACAGCAACAGAGGAAAGGAGGCCATGATCAAGGTTCGGGAGTGCTACTCCAAGAGAGCTAAGGAGGCCATGATCGAGCTTCAGGAGTGCTACACCAACAGAGGTAAGGAGGCCATTATCAAGCTTCAGGAGCGCTGCACCAAGAGAGTTAAGGAGGCCATGATCAAGCTTCGGAGCGCTGCTCCAAGAGAGCTAAGGAGGCCATGATCAAGCTTCGGGAGCGCTACACCAAGAGAGCTAAGGAGGCCATGATCAAGCTTTGGGAGCGCTGCTCCAAGAGAGCTAAGGAGGGCATGATCAAGCTTCGGGAGCGCTACACCAAGAGAGCTAAGGAGGCCATGATCAAGCTTCGGGAGCGCTACACCAAGAGAGCTAAGGAGGCCTCGATCAAGCTTCGGGAGCGCTACACCAAGAGAGCTAAGGAGGCCATGATCAAGCTTCGGGAGTGCTACACTAAGAAACCTAAGGAGGCCATGATGAAGCTTCGGGAGTGCTACAGCAAGAGAGCTAAGGAGGCCATGATCAAGCTTCAGGAGTGCTACACCAAGAGAGCTAAGGAGACCATAATCGAGCTTCGGGAGTGCTACACCAAGAGAGCTAAGGGGGCCATGATCAAGTTTCAGGAGCGCTACACCAAGAGAGCTAAGGAGACCATGAACAAGCTTCGGGAGCGCTGCTCCAAGAGAGCTAAGGAGGCCTTGATCAAGCTTCGGGAGCGCTACACCAAGAGAGCTAAGGAAGTCATGATAAAGCTTCGGGAGCGCTGCACCTAGAGAGCTATGGAGGCCATGATCAATCTTCGGGAGCGCTGCACCAACAGAGCTTAGTAGGCCATGATCAAGCTTCGGGAGCGCTGCACTAAGAGAGCTAAGGAGGCCATGATTAAGCTTCGGGAGTGCTACACCAAGAGATCTAAGGAGGCCATGATCAAGCTTCGGGAGCTCTGCACTAAGAGAGCTAAGGAGGCCATGATCATACTTCGGGAGTGCTACACCAAGAAATCTAAGGAGGCCATGATCAAGATTCGGGAGTGCTACACCAAGAGAGCTTAAGAGGCCATGATCAAGCTTCGGGAGTGCTACACTAAGAGAGCTAAGGAGGCCATGATCAAGCTTCAGGAGCGCTACAGCAAGATAGCTAAGGAGGCCATGATCAAGCTTTGAAGTGCTACACCAAGAGAGATAAGGAGGCCATGCTCGAGCTTCAGGAGTGCTACACCAAGAGAGCTAAGGAAGCCATGATCAAGATTCGGGAGTGCTACACCAAGAGAGCTAAGGAAGCCATGAGCAAGCTTCGGGAGCGCTGCACTAAGAGAGCTAAGGAGGCCATGATCAAGCTTCGAGAGCGCTGCTCCAAGAGAGCTAAGGAGGCCTTGATCAAGCTTCGGGAGCGCTGCTCCAAGAGAGCTAAGGAGGCCTTGATCAAGCTTCGGGAGCGCTACACCAAGAGAGCTAAGGAGGCCATGATCAAGCTTCGGGAGCGCTACACCAAGAGAGCTAAGGAGGCCATGATCAAGCTTCGGGAGCGCTGCTCCAAGAGAGCTAAGGAGGCCTTGATCAAGCTTCGGGAGCGCTGCTCCAAGAGAGCTAAGGAGGCCATGATCAAGCTACGGGAGTGCTGCACTAAGAGAGGTAAGGAGACCATGATCAAGCTTCGGGAGCGCTGCACCAAGAGAGCTAAGGAGGCCATGATCAATCTTCGGGAGCGCTGCACCAACAGAGCTAAGGAGGCCATCATCAAGCTTCGGGAGCGCTGCACCAAGAGAGCTAAGGGGGCTATGATTAAGCATCGGGAGCGCTGCACCAAGAGAGCTAAGGAGGCCATGATCAAACTTCGGGAGCGCTACACCAAGAGAGCTAAGGAGGCCATGATCAAGCTTCGGGAGCGCTACACCAAGAGAGCTAAGAAGACCATGATCAAGCTTCGGGAGCCCTACACCAAGAGAGCTAAGGAGGCCATGATCAAGTTTCGGGAGTGCTACACCAAGAGCGCTAAGGAGGCCATGATCAAGCTTCGGGAGTGCTACACCAAGGCTACACCAAGAGAGCTAAGGATACCATGATCGAGCTTCATGAGTGCTACACCAAGAGAGCTAAGGAGGCCATAATTAATCTTCAAGAGTGCTGCACTAAGAGAGCAAAAGTGGCCATGATCAAGCTTCGGAAGTGCTGCACCAAGAGAGCTAAGGAGGCCATGATCAAGCTTCGGGAGTGCTACACCAAGAGAGCTAAGGAGGCCATGATCAAGCTTCGCGAGTGCTACACCAAGAGAGCTAAGGAGGCAGAGATCAAGCTTCGGGAGTGCTACACCAAGAGAGCTAAGGAGGCCATGATCGAGCTTCAGGAGTGCTACACCAAGAGAGCTCTGGAGGCCATGATCAGGCTTCAGGAGTGCTACACTAAGAGAGCTAAGTAGGCCATGATCAAGTTCGGGAGCGCTACACCAAGAGTGCTAAGGAGGCAGAGATCAAGCTTCAGGAGTGCTATACCAAGAGAGCTACGGAGTTCATGATCGAGCTTCAGGAGTGCTACACCAAGAGAGCTCTGGAGGCCATGATCAATCTTCGGGAGCGCTGCACCAACAGAGCTAAGGAGGCCATCATCAAGCTTCAGGAGCGCTGCACCAAGAGAGCTAAGGAGGCTATGATTAAGCATGGGAGCGCTGCACCAAGAGAGCTAAGGAGGCCATGATCAAACTTCGGGAGCGCTACACCAAGAGAGCTAAGGAGGCCATGATCAAGCTACGGGAGTGCTGCACTAAGAGAGGTAAGGAGGCCATGATCAAGCTTCGGGAGTGCTACACCAAGAGATCTAAGGAGGTCATGATCAAGCTTCTGGAGTGCTACACCAAGAGAGCTAGGGAGGCCATGATCAAGCTTCGGGCGCGCTGCACCAAGAGAGCTAATGAGGCCATGATCGAGCTTCAAGAGTGCTACACCAAGAGAGCTAAGGAGGCCATGATCAAGCTTCGGGAGCGCTACAACAAGAGAGCTAGGGAGACCATGATCAAGCTTCGGGAGCCCTACACCAAGAGAGCTAAGGAGGCCATGATCAAGCTTCGGGAGTGCTACACCAAGAGCGCTAAGGAGGCCATGATCAAGCTTCAGGAGTGCTGCACCAAGAGAGCTAAGGAGGCCATAATCAACCTTCGGGAGTGCTACACTAAGAGAGCTAAGGAGGCCATGATCAAGCTTCAGGAGTGCTACCCCAAGAGAGCTAAGGAGGACATGATCAAGCTTCAGGAGCGCTACACCAAGAGAGCTAAGGAGGCCATGATCAAGCTTCGGGAGTACTACACCAAGAGAGCTAAGGAGGCCATGATCAAGCTTCGGGAGCGCTACACCAAGAGAGCTAAGGAGGCCATGATCAAGCTTCGGGAGTGCTACACCAAGAGAGCTAAGGAGGCCATGATCAAGCTTCGGGAGCGCTACACCAACAGAGCTAAGGAGGCCATGACCAAGCTTCGTGATCGCTACACCAACAGAGCTAAGGAGGCCATGATCAAGCTTCGGGAGTGCTACACTAAGAGAGCTAAGGAGGCCATGATCAAGCTTCAGGGGTGCTACACCAATAGAGGTAAGGACGCCATGATCAAGCTTCGGGAATGCTACACTAAGAGAGCTAAGGAGGCCATGATCAAGCTTCAGGAGTGCTACACCAAGAGAGGTAAGGAGGCCATAATCAAGCTTCGGGAGCGCTACACCAAGAGAGCTAAGGAGGCCATGATCAAGCTTCGGGAGTGCTACACCAAGAGAGCCGAGGAGGCCATGATCAAGCTTCAGCAGCGCTACACCAAGAGAGCTAAGGAGGCCAGGATCAAGCTTCGGGAGTGCTACACCAAGAGAGCTAAGGAGGCCATGATCAAGCTTCAGGAGCGCTGCTCCAAGAGAGCTAAGGAGGCCATGATCAAGCTTCGGGAGCGCTACACCAAGAGAGCTAAGGAGGCAATGATCAAGCTTCGGGTGCGCTACACCAAGAGAGCTAAGGAGGCCATGGTCAAGCTTCGGGAATGCTACACTAAGAGAGCTAAGGAGGCCATGATCAAGCTTCAGGAGTGCTACACCAGGAGAGGTAAGGAGGCCATAATAAAGCTTCGGGAGTGCTACACTAAGAGAGCTAAGGAGGCCATGATCAAGCTTCAGGGGTGCTACACCAAGAGAGCTAAGGAGGCCAGGATCAAGCTTCAGGAGCGCTACACCAAGAGAGCTAAGGAGGCCATGATCAAGCTTCGGGAGTGCTACACCAAGAGAGTAAGGAGGCCACGATCGCGCTTTGGGAGCGCTACACCAAGAGAGCTAAGGAGGCCATGATCAAGCTTCGGGAGCGCTACACCAAGAGAGCTAAGGAGGCCATGATGAAGCTTCGGCAGTGCTACACCAAGAGAGCTAAGGAGGCCATGATCAAGCTTCAGTAGCGCTACACCAAGAGATCTAAGGAGGCCATGATCAAGCTTCGGGAGCACTACACCAAGAGAGCTAAGGAGGCCATGATCAAGCTTCGGGAGTGCTACACCAAGAGAGCTAAGGAGGCCATGATCAAGCTTCAGGAGCGCTACACCAACAGAGGTAAGGAGGCCATGATCAAGCTTCGGGAGCGCTGCACCAAGAGAGCTAAGGAGGCCATGATCAAACTTCGGAGTGCTACACCAAGAGAGCTAAGGAGGCCATGATCAAGCTTCAGGAGCGCTACACCAACAGAGCTAAGAAGGCCATGATCAAGCTTCAGGAGTGCTACACCAAGAGAGCTAAGGAGGCCATGATCAAGCTTCAGGAGCGCTACACCAACAGAGGTAAGGAGGACATGATCAAGCTTCAGGAGTGCTACACCAACAGAGGTAAGGAGGCCATGATCGAGCTTCGGGGGTGCTACACCAAGAGAGCTAAGGAGGCCATGATCAAGCTTCCTGAGTGCTACACCAAGAATGCTAAGGAGGCCATGACCAAGCTTCAGGAGTGCTACCCCAAGAGAGCTAAGGAGGCCATGATCAAGCTTCGGGAGTGCTGCACCAAGAGAGCTAAGGAGGCCATGATCAAGCTTCGGGAGTGCTACACCAAGAGAGCTAAGGAGGCCATGATCAAGCTTCGGGAGTGCTACACCAAGAGAGCTAAGGAGGCCATGATCAAGTTTCAGGAGTGCTACACAAAGAGAGCTAAGGAGGCCATGATCAAGCTACAGGAGTGCTACCCCAAGAGAGCTAAGGAGGCCATGATCAAGCTTCAGGAGTGCTACACCAAGAGAGCTAAGGAGGTCATGATCAAGCTTCGGGAGCGCTACACCAAGAGAGCTAGGGAGGCCATGATCAAGTTTCGGGAGCACTACACCAAGAGAGCTAAGGAGGTCATGATCGAGCTTCGGGAGTGCTACACCAAGAGAGCTAGGGAGGCCATGATCAAGCTTTGGGAGCACTACACCAAGAGAGCTAAGGAGGCCATGATCGAGCTTCAGGAGTGCTACCCCAAGAGAGCTAAGGAGGACATGATCAAGCTTCAGGAGCGCTACACCAAGAGAGCTAAGGAGGCCATGATCGAGCTTCGGAGTGCTACACCAACATAGGTAACGAGGCCATGATCGAGCTTCGGGAGTGCTACAGCAACAGAGGAAAGGAGGCCATGATCAAGCTTGGAGTGCTACTCCAAGAGAGCTAAGGAGGCCATGATCGAGCTTCAGGAGTGCTGCAGCAAGAGAGCTAAAGAGGCCATGATCAAGCTTCAGGAGTGCTACAGCAAGAGAGCTAAGGAGGCCATCATCAAGCTTCAGGAGCGCTGCAACAAGAGAGCTAAGGAGGCTATGATTAAGCATCGGGAGCGCTGCACCAAGAGAGCTAAGGAGGCCATGATCAAACTTCGGGAGCACTACACCAAGAGAGCTAAGGAGGCCATGATCAAGCTTCGGGAGCGCTACACCAAGAGAGCTAAGGAGACCATGATCAAGCTTCGGGAGCCCTACACCAAGAGAGCTAAGGAGGCCATGATCAAGCTTCGGGAGTGCTACACCAAGAGCGCTAAGGAGGCCATGATCAAGCTTCGGGAGTGCTACACCAAGGCTACACCAAGAGAGCTAAGGATGCCATGATCGAGCTTCAGGAGTGCTACACCAAAAGAGCTAAGGAGGCCATGATCAAGCTTCAGGAGTGCCACACAAAGAGAGCTAAGGAGGCCATGATCAAGGTTCGAGAGCGCTACACCAAGAGAGCTAAGGAGGCCATGATCAAGCTTCGGGAGCGCTACACCAAGAGAGCTAAGGAGGCCATGATCAAGCTTCGGGAGCGCTACACCAAGAGAGCTAAGGAGACCATGATCAAGCTTCGGGAGCGCTGCTCCAAGAGAGCTAAGGAGGCCTTGATAAAGCTTCAGGAGCGCTACACCAAGAGAGCTAAGGAGGCCATGATCAAGCTTCGGAAGTGCTGCACTAAGAGAGCTAAGGAGGCCATGATCAAGCTTCGAGAGCGCTACACCAAGAGAGCTAAGGAGGCCATGATCAAGCTTCGGGAGCGCTACACCAAGAGAAGCTAAGGAGGCCATGATCAAGCTTCGGGAGCGCTGCTCCAAGAGAGCTAAGGAGGCCTTGATCAAGCTTCAGGAGCGCTGCTCCAAGAGAGCTAAGGAGGCCTTGATCAAGCTTCGGGAGCGCTACACCAAGAGAGCTAAGGAGGCCATGATCAAGCTACGGGAGTGCTGCACTAAGAGAGGTAAGGAGGCCATGATCAAGCTTCGGGAGCGCTGCACCAAGAGAGCTAAGGAGGCCATGATCAATCTTCGGGAGCGCTGCACCAACAGAGCTAAGGAGGCCATCATCAAGCTTCGGGAGCGCTGCACCAAGAGAGCTAAGGGGGCTATGATTAAGCATCGTGAGCGCTGCACCAAGAGAGCTAAGGAGGCCATGATCAAACTTCGGGAGCGCTACACCAAGAGAGCTAAGGAGGCCATGATCAAGCTTCGGGAGCGCTACACCAAGAGAGCTAAGAAGACCATGATCAAGCTTCGGGAGCCCTACACCAAGAGAGCTAAGGAGGCCATGATCAAGCTTCGGGAGTGCTACACCAAGAGCGCTAAGGAGGCCATGATCAAGCTTCGGGAGTGCTACACCAAGGCTACACCAAGAGAGCTAAGGAGGCCATAATTAATCTTCAAGAGTGCTGCACTAAGAGAGCAAAAGTGGCCATGATCAAGCTTCGGAAGTGCTGCACCAAGAGAGCTAAGGAGGCCATGATCAAGCTTCGGGAGTGCTACACCAAGAGAGCTAAGGAGGCAGAGATCAAGCTTCGGGAGTGCTACACCAAGAGAGCTAAGGAGGCCATGATCGAGCTTCAGGAGTGCTACACCAAGAGAGCTCTGGAGGCCATGATCAGGCTTCAGGAGTGCTACACTAAGAGAGCTAAGTAGGCCATGATCAAGCTTCGGGAGCGCTACACCAAGAGTGCTAAGGAGGCAGAGATCAAGCTTCAGGAGTGCTATACCAAGAGAGCTACGGAGGTCATGATCGAGCTTCAGGAGTGCTACACCAAGAGAGCTCTGGAGGCCATGATCAAGCTTCGGGAGCGCTACACAAAGAGAGCTACGGAGGTCATGATCGAGCTTCAGGAGCGCTGCACCAAGAGAGCTAAGGAGGCTATGATTAAGCATCGGGAGCGCTGCACCAAGAGAGCTAAGGAGGCCATGATCAAACTTCAGGAGCGCTACACCAAGAGAGCTAAGGAGGCCATGATCAAGCTACGGGAGTGCTGCACTAAGAGAGGTAAGGAGGCCATGATCAAGCTTCGGGAGTGCTACACCAAGAGATCTAAGGAGGTCATGATCAAGCTTCTGGAGTGCTACACCAAGAGAGCTAAGGAGGCCATGATCAAGCTTCGGGAGCGCTGCACCAAGAGAGCTAAGGAGGCATGATCAAGCTTCGGGAGCGCTACACCAAGAGAGCTAAGGAGGCCATGATCAAGCTTCAGGAGTGCTACACCAAGAGAGCTAAGGAGGCCATGATCAAGCTTCGGGAGCGCTACACCAAGAGAGCTAAGGAGGCCATGAGCAAGCTTCGGGAGCGCTACACCAAGAGAGCTAAGGAGGCCATGATCAAGCTTCGGGAGCGCTACACCAAGAGAGCTAAGGAGACCATGATCAAGCTTCGGGAGCGCTGCTCCAAGAGAGCTAAGGAGGCCTTGATAAAGCTTCAGGAGCGCTACACCAAGAGAGCTAAGGAGGCCATGATCAAGCTTCGGAAGTGCTGCACTAAGAGAGCTAAGGAGGCCATGATCAAGCTTCGAGAGCGCTACACCAAGAGAGCTAAGGAGGCCATGATCAAGCTTCGGGAGCGCTACACCAAGAGAGCTAAGGAGGCCATGATCAAGCTTCGGGAGCGCTGCTCCAAGAGAGCTAAGGAGGCCTTGATCAAGCTTCGGAGCGCTGCTCCAAGAGAGCTAAGGAGGCCATGATCAAGCTTCGGGAGCGCTACACCAAGAGAGCTAAGGAGGCCATGATCAAGCTACGGGAGTGCTGCACTAAGAGAGGTAAGGAGGCCATGATCAAGCTTCGGGAGCGCTGCACCAAGAGAGCTAAGGAGGCCATGATCAAGCTTCGGGAGCGCTGCACCAACAGAGCTAAGGAGGCCATCATCAAGCTTCGGGAGCGCTGCACCAAGAGAGCTAAGGGGGCTATGATTAAGCATCGGGAGCGCTGCACCAAGAGAGCTAAGGAGGCCATGATCAAACTTCGGGAGCGCTACACCAAGAGAGCTAAGGAGGCCATGATCAAGCATCGGGAGCGCTACCCCAAGAGAGCTAAGAAGACCATGATCAAGCTTCGGGAGCCCTACACCAAGAGAGCTAAGGAGGCCATGATCAAGCTTCGGGAGTGCTACACCAAGAGCGCTAAGGAGGCCATGATCAAGCTTCGGGAGTGCTACATCAAGGCTACACCAAGAGAGCTAAGGATGCCATGATCGAGCTTCATGAGTGCTACACCAAGAGAGCTAAGGAGGCCATAATTAATCTTCAAGAGTGCTGCACTAAGAGAGCTAAGGAGGCCATGATCAAGCTTCGGGAGCGCTACACAAAGAGAGCTAAGGAGGCCATGATCAAGGTTCGAGAGCGCTACACCAAGAGAGCTAAGGAGGCCATGATCAAGCTTTGGGAGCGCTACACCAAGAGAGCTAAGGAGGCCATGATCAAGCTTCGGGAGCGCTACACCAAGAGAGCTAAGGAGGCCATGATCAAGCTTCGGGAGCGCTACACCAAGAGAGCTAAGGAGGCCTTGATCAAGCTTCGGGAGCGCTACACCAAGAGAGCTAAGGAGGCCATGATCAAGCTTCGGAAGTGCTGCACTAAGAGAGCTAAGGAGGCCATGATCAAGCTTCGAGAGCGCTACACCAAGAGAGCTAAGGAGGCCATGATCAAGCTTCGGGAGCGCTACACCAAGAGAGCTAAGGAGGCCATGATCAAGCTTCGGGAGCGCTGCTCCAAGAGAGCTAAGGAGGCCTTGATCAAGCTTCGGGAGCGCTACACCAAGAGAGCTAAGGAGGCCATGATCAAGCTACGGGAGTGCTGCACTAAGAGAGGTAAGGAGGCCATGATCAAGCTTCGGGAGCGCTGCACCAAGAGAGCTAAGGAGGCCATGATCAATCTTCGGGAGCGCTGCACCAACAGAGCTAAGGAGGCCATCATCAAGCTTCGGGAGCGCTGCACCAAGAGAGCTAAGGGGGCTATGATTAAGCATCGGGAGCGCTGCACCAAGACAGCTAAGGAGGCCATGATCAAACTTCGGGAGCGCTACACCAAGAGAGCTAAGGAGGCCATGATCAAGCTTCGGGAGCGCTACACCAAGAGAGCTAAGAAGACCATGATCAAGCTTCGGGAGCCCTACACCAAGAGAGCTAAGGAGGCCATGATCAAGCTTCGGGAGTGCAACACCAAGAGCGCTAAGGAGGCCATGATCAAGCTTCGGGAGTGCTACATCAAGGCTACACCAAGAGAGCTAAGGATGCCATGATCGAGCTTCATGAGTGCTACACCAAGAGAGCTAAGGAGGCCATAATTAATCTTCAAGAGTGCTGCACTAAGAGAGCTAAGGAGGCCATGATCAAGCTTCGGAAGTGCTGCACCAAGAGAGCTAAGGAGGCCATGATCAAGCTTCGGGAGTGCTACACCAAGAGAGCTAAGGAGGCCATGATCAAGCTTCGCGAGTGCTACACCAAGAGAGCTAAGGAGGCAGAGATCAAGCTTCGGGAGTGCTACACCAAGAGAGCTAAGGAGGCCATGATCGAGCTTCGGGAGCGCTACACCAAGAGTGCTAAGGAGGCAGAGATCAAGCTTCAGGAGTGCTATACCAAGAGAGCTACGGAGGTCATGATCGAGCTTCAGGAGTGCTACACCAAGAGAGCTCTGGAGGCCATGATCAATCTTCGGGAGCGCTGCACCAACAGAGCTAAGGAGGCCATCATCAAGCTTCGGGAGCGCTACACCAAGAGAGCTAAGGAGGCCATGATCAAGCTTCGGGAGCGCTACACCAAGAGAGCTAAGGAGACCATGATCAAGCTTCGGGAGCGCTGCTCCAAGAGAGCTAAGGAGGCCTTGATAAAGCTTCAGGAGCGCTACACCAAGAGAGCTAAGGAGGCCATGATCAAGCTTCGGAAGTGCTGCACTAAGAGAGCTAAGGAGGCCATGATCAAGCTTCGAGAGCGCTACACCAAGAGAGCTAAGGAGGCCATGATCAAGCTTCGGGAGCGCTACACCAAGAGAGCTAAGGAGGCCATGATCAAGCTTCGGGAGCGCTGCTCCAAGAGAGCTAAGGAGGCCTTGATCAAGCTTCGGGAGCGCTGCTCCAAGAGAGCTAAGGAGGCCTTGATCAAGCTTCGGGAGCGCTACACCAAGAGAGCTAAGGAGGCCATGATCAAGCTTCGGGAGCGCTACACCAAGAGAGCTAAGGAGGCCATGATCAAGCTTCGGGAGCGCTGCTCCAAGAGAGCTAAGGAGGCCTTGATCAAGCTTCGGGAGCGCTGCTCCAAGAGAGCTAAGGAGGCCATGATCAAGCTACGGGAGTGCTGCACTAAGAGAGGTAAGGAGACCATGATCAAGCTTCGGGAGCGCTGCACCAAGAGAGCTAAGGAGGCCATGATCAATCTTCGGGAGCGCTGCACCAACAGAGCTAAGGAGGCCATCATCAAGCTTCGGGAGCGCTGCACCAAGAGAGCTAAGGGGGCTATGATTAAGCATCGGGAGCGCTGCACCAAGAGAGCTAAGGAGGCCATGATCAAACTTCGGGAGCGCTACACCAAGACAGCTAAGAAGACCATGATCAAGCTTCGGGAGCCCTACACCAAGAGAGCTAAGGAGGCCATGATCAAGCTTCGGGAGTGCTACACCAAGAGCGCTAAGGAGGCCATGATCAAGCTTCGGGAGTGCTACACCAAGGCTACACCAAGAGAGCTAAGGATACCATGATCGAGCTTCATGAGTGCTACACCAAGAGAGCTAAGGAGGCCATAATTAATCTTCAAGAGTGCTGCACTAAGAGAGCAAAAGTGGCCATGATCAAGCTTCGGAAGTGCTGCACCAAGAGAGCTAAGGAGGCCATGATCAAGCTTCGGAGTGCTACACCAAGAGAGCTAAGGAGGCCATGATCAAGCTTCGCGAGTGCTACACCAAGAGAGCTAAGGAGGCAGAGATCAAGCTTCGGGAGTGCTACACCAAGAGAGCTAAGGAGGCCATGATCGAGCTTCAGGAGTGCTACACCAAGAGAGCTCTGGAGGCCATGATCAGGCTTCAGGAGTGCTACACTAAGAGAGCTAAGTAGGCCATGATCAAGCTTCGGGAGCGCTACACCAAGAGTGCTAAGGAGGCAGAGATCAAGCTTCAGGAGTGCTATACCAAGAGAGCTACGGAGGTCATGATCGAGCTTCAGGAGTGCTACACCAAGAGAGCTCTGGAGGCCATGATCAATCTTCGGGAGCGCTGCACCAACAGAGCTAAGGAGGCCATCATCAAGCTTCGGGAGCGCTGCACCAAGAGAGCTAAGGAGGCTATGATTAAGCATCGGGAGCGCTGCACCAAGAGAGCTAAGGAGGCCATGATCAAACTTCGGGAGCGCTACACCAAGAGAGCTAAGGAGGCCATGATCAAGCTACGGGAGTGCTGCACTAAGAGAGGTAAGGAGGCCATGATCAAGCTTCGGGAGCGCTGCACCAAGAGAGCTAAGGAGGCCATGATCAATCTTCGGGAGCGCTGCACCAACAGAGCTAAGGAGGCCATCATCAAGCTTCGGGAGCGCTGCACCAAGAGAGCTAAGGGGGCTATGATTAAGCATCGGGAGCGCTGCACCAAGAGAGCTAAGGAGGCCATGATCAAACTTCGGGAGCGCTACACCAAGAGAGCTAAGGAGGCCATGATCAAGCTTCGGGAGCGCTACACCAAGAGAGCTAAGAAGACCATGATCAAGCTTCGGGAGCCCTACACCAAGAGAGCTAAGGAGGCCATGATCAAGCTTCGGGAGTGCAACACCAAGAGCGCTAAGGAGGCCATGATCAAGCTTCGGGAGTGCTACATCAAGGCTACACCAAGAGAGCTAAGGATGCCATGATCGAGCTTCATGAGTGCTACACCAAGAGAGCTAAGGAGGCCATAATTAATCTTCAAGAGTGCTGCACTAAGAGAGCAAAAGTGGCCATGATCAAGCTTCGGAAGTGCTGCACCAAGAGAGCTAAGGAGGCCATGATCAAGCTTCGGAGTGCTACACCAAGAGAGCTAAGGAGGCCATGATCAAGCTTCGCGAGTGCTACACCAAGAGAGCTAAGGAGGCAGAGATCAAGCTTCGGGAGTGCTACACCAAGAGAGCTAAGGAGGCCATGATCGAGCTTCAGGAGTGCTACACCAAGAGAGCTCTGGAGGCCATGATCAGGCTTCAGGAGTGCTACCCTAAGAGAGCTAAGTAGGCCATGATCAAGCTTCAGGAGCTCTACACAAAGAGTGCTAAGGAGGCAGAGATCAAGCATCAGGAGTGCTATACCAAGAGAGCTACGGAGGTCATGATCGAGCTTCAGGAGTGCTACACCAAGAGAGCTCTGGAGGCCATGATCAATCTTCGGGAGCGCTGCACCAACAGAGCTAAGGAGGCCATCATCAAGCTTCGGGAGCGCTACACCAAGAGAGCTAAGGAGGCCATGATCAAGCTTCGGGAGCGCTACACCAAGAGAGCTAAGGAGACCATGATCAAGCTTCGGGAGCGCTGCTCCAAGAGAGCTAAGGAGGCCTTGATAAAGCTTCAGGAGCGCTACACCAAGAGAGCTAAGGAGGCCATGATCAAGCTTCGGAAGTGCTGCACTAAGAGAGCTAAGGAGGCCATGATCAAGCTTCGAGAGCGCTACACCAAGAGAGCTAAGGAGGCCATGATCAAGCTTCGGAAGCGCTACACCAAGAGAGCTAAGGAGGCCATGATCAAGCTTCGGGAGCGCTGCTCCAAGAGAGCTAAGGAGGCCTTGATCAAGCTTCGGGAGCGCTGCTCCAAGAGAGCTAAGGAGGCCTTGATCAAGCTTCGGGAGCGCTACACCAAGAGAGCTAAGGAGGCCATGATCAAGCTTCGGGAGCGCTACACCAAGAGAGCTAAGGAGGCCATGATCAAGCTTCGGGAGCGCTGCTCCAAGAGAGCTAAGGAGGCCTTGATCAAGCTTCGGGAGCGCTGCTCCAAGAGAGCTAAGGAGGCCATGATCAAGCTACGGGAGTGCTGCACTAAGAGAGCTAAGGAGGCCATGATCAAGCTTCGGGAGCGCTGCACCAAGAGAGCTAAGGAGGCCATGATCAATCTTCGGGAGCGCTGCACCAACAGAGCTAAGGAGGCCATCATCAAGCTTCGGGAGCGCTGCACCAAGAGAGCTAAGGGGGCTATGATTAAGCATCGGGAGCGCTGCACCAAGAGAGCTAAGGAGGCCATGATCAAACTTCGGGAGCGCTACACCAAGAGAGCTAAGGAGGCCATGATCAAGCTTCGGGAGCGCTACACCAAGAGAGCTAAGAAGACCATGATCAAGCTTCGGGAGCCCTACACCAAGAGAGCTAAGGAGGCCATGATCAAGCTTCGGGAGTGCAACACCAAGAGCGCTAAGGAGGCCATGATCAAGCTTCGGGAGTGCTACATCAAGGCTACACCAAGAGAGCTAAGGATGCCATGATCGAGCTTCATGAGTGCTACACCAAGAGAGCTAAGGAGGCCATAATTAATCTTCAAGAGTGCTGCACTAAGAGAGCTAAGGAGGCCATGATCAAGCTTCGGAAGTGCTGCACCAAGAGAGCTAAGGAGGCCATGATCAAGCTTCGCGATTGCTACACCAAGAGAGCTAAGGAGGCAGAGATCAAGCTTCGGGAGTGCTACACCAAGAGAGCTAAGGAGGCCATGATCGAGCTTCGGGAGCGCTACACCAAGAGTGCTAAGGAGGCAGAGATCAAGCTTCAGGAGTGCTATACCAAGAGAGCTACGGAGGTCATGATCGAGCTTCAGGAGTGCTACACCAAGAGAGCTCTGGAGGCCATGATCAATCTTCGGGAGCGCTGCACCAACAGAGCTAAGGAGGCCATCATCAAGCTTCGGGAGCGCTACACCAAGAGAGCTAAGGAGGCCATGATCAAGCTTCGGGAGCGCTACACCAAGAGAGCTAAGGAGACCATGATCAAGCTTCGGGAGCGCTGCTCCAAGAGAGCTAAGGAGGCCTTGATAAAGCTTCAGGAGCGCTACACCAAGAGAGCTAAGGAGGCCATGATCAAGCTTCGGAAGTGCTGCACTAAGAGAGCTAAGGAGGCCATGATCAAGCTTCGAGAGCGCTACACCAAGAGAGCTAAGGAGGCCATGATCAAGCTTCGGGAGCGCTACACCAAGAGAGCTAAGGAGGCCATGATCAAGCTTCGGGAGCGCTGCTCCAAGAGAGCTAAGGAGGCCTTGATCAAGCTTCGGGAGCGCTGCTCCAAGAGAGCTAAGGAGGCCTTGATCAAGCTTCGGGAGCGCTACACCAAGAGAG
Source organism: Calotriton arnoldi (assembly GCA_963921515.1). Taxonomy (NCBI): domain Eukaryota; kingdom Metazoa; phylum Chordata; class Amphibia; order Caudata; family Salamandridae; genus Calotriton; species Calotriton arnoldi. The sequence goes on from CAWUFW010009131.1 coordinate 222,964, forward strand.
CTAAGGAGGCCATGATCAAGCTTCGGGAGCGCTACACCAAGAGAGCTAAGGAGGCCATGATCAAGCTTCGGGAGCGCTGCTCCAAGAGAGCTAAGGAGGCCATGATCAAGCTACGGGAGTGCTGCACTAAGAGAGGTAAGGAGACCATGATCAAGCTTCGGGAGCGCTGCACCAAGAGAGCTAAGGAGGCCATGATCAAGCTTCGGGAGCGCTGCACCAAGAGAGCTAAGGAGGCCATGATCAAGCTTCGGGAGCGCTGCACCAAGAGAGCTAAGGGGCTATGATTAAGCATCGGGAGCGCTGCACCAAGAGAGCTAAGGAGGCCATGATCAAACTTCGGGAGCGCTACACCAAGAGAGCTAAGGAGGCCATGATCAAGCTTCGGGAGCGCTACACCAAGAGAGCTAAGAAGACCATGATCAAGCTTCGGGAGCCCTACACCAAGAGAGCTAAGGAGGCCATGATCAAGCTTCGGGAGTGCTACACCAAGAGCGCTAAGGAGGCCATGATCAAGCTTCGGGAGTGCTACACCAAGGCTACACCAAGAGAGCTAAGGATACCATGATCGAGCTTCATGAGTGCTACACCAAGAGAGCTAAGGAGGCCATAATTAATCTTCAAGAGTGCTGCACTAAGAGAGCAAAAGTGGCCATGATCAAGCTTCAGAAGTGCTGCACCAAGAGAGCTAAGGAGGCCATGATCAAGCTTCGGGAGTGCTACACCAAGAGAGCTAAGGAGGCCATGATCAAGCTTCGCGAGTGCTACACCAAGAGAGCTAAGGAGGCAGAGATCAAGCTTCGGGAGTGCTACACCAAGAGAGCTAAGGAGGCCATGATCGAGCTTCAGGAGTGCTACACCAAGAGAGGTCTGGAGGCCATGATCAGGCTTCAGGAGTGCTACACTAAGAGAGCTAAGTAGGCCATGATCAAGCTTCGGGAGCGCTACACCAAGAGTGCTAAGGAGGCAGAGATCAAGCTTCAGGAGTGGTATACCAAGAGAGCTATGGAGGTCATGATCGAGCTTCAGGAGTGCTACACCAAGAGAGCTCTGGAGGCCATGATCAATCTTCGGGAGCGCTGCACCAACAGAGCTAAGGAGGCCATCATCAAGCTTCGGGAGCGCTGCACCAAGAGAGCTAAGGAGGCTATGATTAAGCATCGGGAGCGCTGCACCAAGAGAGCTAAGGAGGCCATGATCAAACTTCAGGAGCGCTACACCAAGAGAGCTAAGGAGGCCATGATCAAGCTACGGGAGTGCTGCACTAAGAGAGGTAAGGAGGCCATGATCAAGCTTCGGGAGCGCTGCACCAAGAGAGCTAAGGAGGCCATGATCAATCTTCGGGAGCTCTGCACCAACAGAGCTAAGGAGGCCATCATCAAGCTTCGGGAGCGCTGCACCAAGAGAGCTAAGGGGGCTATGATTAAGCATCGGGAGCGCTGCACCAAGAGAGCTAAGGAGGCCATGATCAAACTTCGGGAGCGCTACACCAAGAGAGCTAAGGAGGCCATGATCAAGCTTCGGGAGCGCTACACCAAGAGAGCTAAGAAGACCATGATCAAGCTTCGGGAGCCCTACACCAAGAGCGCTAAGGAGGCCATGATCAAGCTTCGGGAGTGCTACATCAAGGCTACACCAAGAGAGCTAAGGATGCCATGATCGAGCTTCATGAGTGCTACACCAAGAGAGCTAAGGAGGCCATAATTAATCTTCAAGAGTGCTGCACTAAGAGAGCAAAAGTGGCCATGATCAAGCTTCGGAAGTGCTGCACCAAGAGAGCTAAGGAGGCCATGATCAAGCTTCGGGAGTGCTACACCAAGAGAGCTAAGGAGGCCATGATCAAGCTTCGCGAGTGCTACACCAAGAGAGCTAAGGAGGCAGAGATCAAGCTTCGGGAGTGCTACACCAAGAGAGCTAAGGAGGCCATGATCGAGCTTCAGGAGTGCTACACCAAGAGAGCTCTGGAGGCCATGATCAGGCTTCAGGAGTGCTACACTAAGAGAGCTAAGTAGGCCATGATCAAGCTTCAGGAGCTCTACACCAAGAGTGCTAAGGAGGCAGAGATCAAGCTTCAGGAGTGCTATACCAAGAGAGCTACGGAGGTCATGATCGAGCTTCAGGAGTGCTACACCAAGAGAGCTCTGGAGGCCATGATCAATCTTCGGGAGCGCTGCACCAACAGAGCTAAGGAGGCCATCATCAAGCTTCGGGAGCGCTACACCAAGAGAGCTAAGGAGGCCATGATCAAGCTTCGGGAGCGCTACACCAAGAGAGCTAAGGAGACCATGATCAAGCTTCGGGAGCGCTGCTCCAAGAGAGCTAAGGAGGCCATGATCAAGCTTCGGAAGCGCTACACCAAGAGAGCTAAGGAGGCCATGATCAAGCTTCGGGAGCGCTGCACCAAGAGAGCTAAGGAGGCCATGATCAAGCTTCGGGAGCGCTGCACCAAGAGAGCTAAGGAGGCCATGATCAAGCTTCGGGAGCGCTACACCAAGAGAGCTAAGGAGGCCATGATCAAGCTTCGGGAGCGCTACACCAAGAGAGCTAAGGAGGCCATGATCAAGCTTCGGGAGCGCTGCTCCAAGAGAGCTAAGGAGGCCTTGATCAAGCATCGAGAGCGCTACACCAAGAGAGCTAAGGAGGCCATGATCAAGCTTCGGAAGCGCTACACCAAGAGAGCTAAGGAGGCCATGATCAAGCTTCGGGAGCGCTGCTCCAAGAGAGCTAAGGAGGCCTTGATCAAGCTTCGGGAGCGCTGCTCCAAGAGAGCTAAGGAGGCCTTGATCAAGCTTCGGGAGCGCTACACCAAGAGAGCTAAGGAGGCCATGATCAAGCTTCGGGAGCGCTACACCAAGAGAGCTAAGGAGGCCATGATCAAGCTTCGGGAGCGCTGCTCCAAGAGAGCTAAGGAGGCCTTGATCAAGCTTCGGGAGCGCTGCTCCAAGAGAGCTAAGGAGGCCATGATCAAGCTACGGGAGTGCTGCACTAAGAGAGCTAAGGAGGCCATGATCAAGCTTCGGGAGCGCTGCACCAAGAGAGCTAAGGAGGCCATGATCAATCTTCGGGAGCGCTGCACCAACAGAGCTAAGGAGGCCATCATCAAGCTTCGGGAGCGCTGCACCAAGAGAGCTAAGGGGGCTATGATTAAGCATCGGGAGCGCTGCACCAAGAGAGCTAAGGAGGCCATGATCAAACTTCGGGAGCGCTACACCAAGAGAGCTAAGGAGGCCATGATCAAGCTTCGGGAGCGCTACACCAAGAGAGCTAAGAAGACCATGATCAAGCTTCAGGAGCCCTACACCAAGAGAGCTAAGGAGGCCATGATCAAGCTTCGGGAGTGCTACACCAAGAGCGCTAAGGAGGCCATGATCAAGCTTCGGGAGTGCTACACCAAGGCTACACCAAGAGAGCTAAGGATGCCATGATCGAGCTTCATGAGTGCTACACCAAGAGAGCTAAGGAGGCCATAATTAATCTTCAAGAGTGCTGCACTAAGAGAGCAAAAGTGGCCATGATCAAGCTTCGGAAGTGCTGCACCAAGAGAGCTAAGGAGGCCATGATCGAGCTTCAGGAGTGCTACACCAAGAGAGCTCTGGAGGCCATGATCAGGCTTCAGGAGTGCTACACTAAGAGAGCTAAGTAGGCCATGATCAAGCTTCGGGAGCGCTACACCAAGAGTGCTAAGGAGGCAGAGATCAAGCTTCAGGAGTGCTATACCAAGAGAGCTACGGAGGTCATGATCGAGCTTCAGGAGTGCTACACCAAGAGAGCTCTGGAGGCCATGATCAATCTTCGGGAGCGCTGCACCAACAGAGCTAAGGAGGCCATCATCAAGCTTCGGGAGCGCTGCACCAAGAGAGCTAAGGAGGCTATGATTAAGCATCGGGAGCGCTGCACCAAGAGAGCTAAGGAGGCCATGATCAAACTTCGGGAGCGCTACACCAAGAGAGCTAAGGAGGCCATGATCAAGCTACGGGAGTGCTGCACTAAGAGAGGTAAGGAGGCCATGATCAAGCTTCGGAGTGCTACACCAAGAGATCTAAGGAGGTCATGATCAAGCTTCTGGAGTGCTACACCAAGAGAGCTAGGGAGGCCATGATCAAGCTTCGGGCGCGCTGCACCAAGAGAGCTAATGAGGCCATGATCGAGCTTCAAGAGTGCTACACCAAGAGAGCTAAGGAGGCCATGATCAAGCTTCGGGAGCGCTACACCAAGAGAGCTAGGGAGGCCATGATCAAGCTTCGGGAGCGCTACACCAAGAGCGCTAAGGAGGTCATGATCAAGCTTCGGGAGTGCTACACCAAGAGAGCGAAGGAGGCCATGATCAAGCTTCGGGAGTGCTACACCAACAGAGCTAAGGAGGCCATGATCAAGCTTCCGGAGCGCTATACCAAGAGAGCTAAGGAGGCCATGATCAAGCTTCGGGAGCGCTACACCAAGAGAGCTAAGGAGGCCATGATCGAGCTTCGGGAGTGCTACACCAACAGAGGTAAGGAGGCCATGATCGAGCTTCGGGAGTGCTACAGCAACAGAGGAAAGGAGGCCATGATCAAGGTTCGGGAGTGCTACTCCAAGAGAGCTAAGGAGGCCATGATCGAGCTTCAGGAGTGCTACACCAACAGAGGTAAGGAGGCCATTATCAAGCTTCAGGAGCGCTGCACCAAGAGAGTTAAGGAGGCCATGATCAAGCTTCGGGAGCGCTGCTCCAAGAGAGCTAAGGAGGCCATGATCAAGCTTCGGGAGCGCTACACTATGAGAGCTAAGGAGGCCATGATCAAGCTTTGGGAGCGCTGCTCCAAGAGAGCTAAGGAGGGCATGATCAAGCTTCGGGAGCGCTACACCAAGAGAGCTAAGGAGGCCATGATCAAGCTTCGGGAGCGCTACACCAAGAGAGCTAAGGAGGCCTCGATCAAGCTTCGGGAGCGCTACACCAAGAGAGCTAAGGAGGCCATGATCAAGCTTCGGGAGTGCTACACTAAGAGAGCTAAGGAGGCCATGATGAAGCTTCGGGAGTGCTACAGCAAGAGAGCTAAGGAGGCCATGATCAAGCTTCAGGAGTGCTACACCAAGAGAGCTAAGGAGACCATAATCGAGCTTCGGGAGTGCTACACCAAGATAGCTAAGGAGGCCATGATCAAGCTTCGGGAGTGCTACACCAAGAGAGCTAAGGAGGCCATGATCGAGCTTCAGGAGTGCTACACCAAGAGAGCTCTGGAGGCCATGATCAGGCTTCAGGAGTGCTACACTAAGAGAGCTAAGTAGGCCATGATCAAGCTTCGGGAGCTCTACACCAAGAGTGCTAAGGAGGCAGAGATCAAGCTTCAGGAGTGCTATACCAAGAGAGCTACGGAGGTCATGATCGAGCTTCAGGAGTGCTACACCAAGAGAGCTCTGGAGGCCATGATCAATCTTCGGGAGCGCTGCACCAACAGAGCTAAGGAGGCCATCATCAAGCTTCGGGACCGCTACACCAAGAGAGCTAAGGAGGCCATGATCAAGCTTCGGGAGCGCTACACCAAGAGAGCTAAGGAGACCATGATCAAGCTTCGGGAGCGCTGCTCCAAGAGAGCTAAGGAGGCCTTGATAAAGCTTCAGGAGCGCTACACCAAGAGAGCTAAGGAGGCCATGATCAAGCTTCGGAAGTGCTGCACTAAGAGAGCTAAGGAGGCCATGATCAAGCTTCGAGAGCGCTACACCAAGAGAGCTAAGGAGGCCATGATCAAGCTTCGGGAGCGCTACACCAAGAGAGCTAAGGAGGCCATGATCAAGCTTCGGGAGCGCTACACCAAGAGAGCTAAGGAGGCCATGATCAAGCTTCGGGAGCGCTGCACCAAGAGAGCTAAGGAGGCCATGATCAAGCTTCGGGAGCCCTACACCAAGAGAGCTAAGGAGGCCATGATCAAGCTTCGGGAGCGCTACACCAAGAGCGCTAAGGAGGCCATGATCAAGCTTCGGGAGTACTACACCAAGGCTACACCAAGAGAGCTAAGGATGCCATGATCGAGCTTCATGAGTGCTACACCAAGAGAGCTAAGGAGGCCATGATCAAGCTACGGGAGTGCTGCACTAAGAGAGGTAAGGAGGCCATGATCAAGCTTCGGGAGTGCTACACCAAGAGATCTAAGGAGGTCATGATCAAGCTTCTGGAGTGCTACACCAAGAGAGCTAAGGAGGCCATGATCGAGCTTCAAGAGTGCTACACCAAGAGAGCTAAGGAGGCCATGATCAAGCTTCGGGAGCGCTACACCAAGAGAGCTAAGGAGGCCATGATCAAGCTTCGGGAGCGCTACACCAAGAGCGCTAAGGAGGCCATGATCAAGCTTCGGGAGTGCTACACCAAGAGAGCTAAGGAGGCCATGATCAAGCTTCGGGAGTGCTACACCAACAGAGCTAAGGAGGCCATGATCAAGCTTCCGGAGCGCTACACCAAGAGAGCTAAGGAGGCCATGATCAAGCTTCAGGAGCGCTACACCAAGAGAGCTAAGGAGGCCATGATCGAGCTTCGGGAGTGCTACACCAACAGAGGTAAGGAGGCCATGATCGAGCTTCGGGAGTGCTACAGCAACAGAGGAAATAAGGCCATGATCAAGGTTCGGGAGTGCTACTCCAAGAGAGCTAAGGAGGCCATGATCGAGCTTCAGGAGTGCTACACCAACAGAGGCTAAGGAGGCCATTATCAAGCTTCAGGAGCGCTGCACCAAGAGAGCTAAGGAGGCCATGATCAAGCTTCGGGAGCGCTGCACCAAGAGAGCTAAGGAGGCCATGATCAAGCTTCGGGAGCGCTACACCATGAGAGCTAAGGAGGCCATGATCAAGCTTTGGGAGCGCTGCTCCAAGAGAGCTAAGGAGGCCATGATCAAGCTTCGGGAGCGCTACACCAAGAGAGCTAAGGAGGCCATGATCAAGCTTCGGGAGCGCTACACCAAGAGAGCTAAGGAGGCCATCGATCAAGCTTCGGGAGCGCTACACCAAGAGAGCTAAGGAGGCCATGATCAAGCTTCGGGAGTGCTACACTAAGAGAGCTAAGGAGGCCATGATCAAGCTTCGGGAGAGCTACACCAAGAGAGCTAAGGAGGCCATGATCAAGCTTCAGGAGTGCTACACCAAGAGAGCTAAGGAGACCATAATCGAGCTTCGGGAGTGCTACACCAAGAGAGCTAAGGGGGCCATGATCAAGTTTCAGGAGCGATACACCAAGAGAGCTAAGGAGACCATGAACAAGCTTCGGGAGCGCTGCTCCAAGAGAGCTAAGGAGGCCTTGATCAAGCTTCGGGAGCGCTACACCAAGAGAGCTAAGGAAGTCATGATAAAGCTTCGGGAGCGCTGCACCAAGAGAGCTATGGAGGCCATGATCAATCTTCGGGAGCGCTGCACCAACAGAGCTTAGTAGGCCATGATCAAGCTTCGGGAGCGCTGCACTAAGAGAGCTAAGGAGGCCATGATTAAGCTTCGGGAGTGCTACACCAAGAGATCTAAGGAGGCCATGATCAATCTTCGGGAGCTCTGCACTAAGAGAGCTAAGGAGGCCATGATCATAGCTTCGGGAGTGCTACACCAAGAAATCTAAGGAGGCCATGATCAAGATTCGGGAGTGCTACACCAAGAGAGCTTAAGAGGCCATGATCAAGCTTCGGGAGTGCTACACTAAGAGAGCTAAGGAGGCCATGATCAAGCTTCAGGAGCGCTACAGCAAGAGAGCTAAGGAGGCCATGATCAAGCTTTGAAGTGCTACACCAAGAGAGATAAGGAGGCCATGCTCGAGCTTCAGGAGTGCTACACCAAGAGAGCTAAGGAAGCCATGATCAAGATTCGGGAGTGCTACACCAAGAGAGCTAAGGAAGCCATGAGCAAGCTTCGGGAGCGCTGCACTAAGAGAGCTAAGGAGGCTATGATTAAGCTTGAGGAGCGCTGCACCAAGAGAGCTAAGGAGCCCATGATCAAGCTTCGGGAGCGCTACACCAAGAGAGCTAAGGAGGCCATGATCAAGCTTCGGGAGCGCTACACCAAGAGAGCTAAGGAGACCATGATCAAGCTTCGGGAGCGCTACACCAAGAGAGCTAAGGAGGCCATGATCAATCTTCAGGAGCGCTACACCAAGAGAGCTAAGGAGGTCATGATCAAGCTTCGGGAGTGCTACACCAAGAGAGCTAAGGAGGCCATGATCGAGCTTCAGGAGCGCTACACCAAGAGAGCTAAGGAGGCCATGATCGAGCTTCAGGAGTGCTACACCAAGAGAGCTAAGGAGGTCATGATCAAGCTTCGGGAGTGCTACACCAAGAGAGCTAAGGAGGCCATGATCAAGCATCAGGAGTGCTACACCAAGAGAGCTAAGGAGGCAAATATCAAGCTTCGGGAGTGCTACACCAAGAGAGCTAAGGAGGCCATGCTCGAGCTTCAGGAGTGATGCACCAAGAGAGCTAAGGAGGCAATGATCAAGCTTCAGGAGTGCTGCACCAAGAGAGCTAAGGAGGCCATAATCAACCTTCGGGAGTGCTACACTAAGAGAGCTAAGGAGGCCATGATCAAGCTTCAGGAGTGCTACCCCAAGAGAGCTAAGGAGGACATGATCAAGCTTCAGGAGCGCTACACCAAGAGAGCTAAGGAGGCCATGATCGAGCTTCGGGAGTGCTACACCAACAGAGGTAACGAGGCCATGATCGAGCTTCGGGAGTGCTACAGCAACAGAGGAAAGGAGGCCATGATCAAGCTTCGGGAGTGCTACTCCAAGAGAGCTAAGGAGGCCATGATCGAGCTTCAGGAGTGCTACAGCAAGAGAGCTAAAGAGGCCATGATCAAGCTTCGGGAGCGCTACACCAAGAGAGCTAAAGAGGCCATGATCAAGCTTCGGGAGCGCTACACCAAGAGAGCTAAAGAGGCCATGATCAAGCTTCGGGAGCACTGCTCCAAGAGAGCTAAGGAGGCCATGATCAAGCTTCGGGAGCGCTGCTCCAAGAGAGCTAAGGAGGCCATGATCAAGCTTCGGGAGCGCTACACTAAGAGAGCTAAGGAGGCCATGATCAAGCTTCGGGAGCGCTGCTCCAAGAGAGCTAAGGAGGCCATGATCAAGCTTCGGGAGTGCTACACCAACAGAGGTAAGGAGGCCATGACCAAGCTTCGGGAGCGCTGCACCAAGAGAGCTAAGGAGGCCATGATCAAGCCTCGGGAGCGCTGCTCCAAGAGAGCTAAGGAGGCCATGATCAAGCTTCGGGAGCGCTACACTAAGAGAGCTAAGGAGGCCATGATCAAGCTTCGGGAGCGCTGCTCCAAGAGAGCTAAGGAGGCCATGATCAAGCTTCGGGAGTGCTACACTAAGAGAGCTAAGGAGGCCATGATGAAGCTTCGGGAGTGCAACACCAAGAGAGCTAAGGAGGCCATGATCAAGCTTCAGGAGTGCTACACCAAGAGAGCTTAGGAGACCATAATCGAGCTTCGGGAGCACTACATCAAGAGAGCTAAGGGGGCCATGATCAAGCTTCAGGAGCGCTACACCAAGAGAGCTAATGGGGCAATGATCAAGCTTCAGGAGCGCTACACCAAGAGAGCTAAGGAGACCATGATCAAGCTTCGGGAGCGCTGCTCAAAGAGAGCTAAGGAGGCCTTGATCTATCTTCGGGAGCGCTACACCAAGAGAGCTAAGGAAGCCATGATCAAGCTTCGGGAGTGCTGCACTAAGAGAGCCAAGGAGGCCATGATCAAGCTTCGGGAGCGCTGCACCAAGAGAGCTAAAGAGGACATGATCAATCTTCGGGAGCGCCTCACCAACAGAGCTAAGGAGGCTATGATTAAGCTGCGGGAGCGCTGCACCAACAGAGCTAAGGAGGCCATGATTAAGCTGCGGGAGTGCTACACCAAGAGATCTAAGGAGGCCATGATCAAGCTTTGGGAGCGCTACACCAAGAGAGCTAAGGAGGCCATGATCAAGCTTCAGGAGTGCTGCACCAAGAGAGCTAAGGAGGCCATGATCAAACTTCGGTAGCGCTACACCAAGAGATCTAAGGAGGCCATGATCAAGCTTCGGGAGTGCTACACTAAGAGAGCTAAGGAGGCCATGATCAAGCTTCAGAAGTGCTGCACCAAGAGAACTAAGGAGGCCATGATCAAGCTTCGGAAGTGCTACACCAAGAGAGATAATGAGGCCATGATCGAGCTTCAGGAGTGCGACACCAAGAGAGCTAAGGAGGCCATGATTAAGCTTCACGAGTGCTACACCAACAGAACTAAGGAGGTCCATGATCAAGCTTTGGGAGCGCTGCACCAATAGAGCTAAGGAGGCCATGATCAAGCTTCAGGAGCGCTGCACCAAGAGAGCTAAGGAGGCCATGATCAAGCTTCGGGAGCGCTACACCAAGAGAGCTAAGGAGGCCATGATCAAGCTTCGGAAGCGCTACACCAAGAGAGCTAAGGAGGCCATGATCAAGCTTCAGGAGCGCTACACCAAGAGAGCTAAGGAGGCCATGACCAAGCTTCAGGAGCGCTACACCAAGAGAGCTAAGGAGGCAATGATCAAGCTTCAGGAGCACTACACTTAGAGAGCTAAGGAGGCCATGATCAAGCTTCGGGAGCGCTACTCCAACCGGATCCTTCACAAGGATTGGATGCCTAACCGAACATGCACTAAAGCATACTTAACAGAACCACCAATGAACTACCTGTACTCACCCCACTGCCCAATCGTCCCCTGGCAGCTTTCAACAAGACTTGGCCGATGACCTGTGCGAGGTAAAACCCCGTCTTGGCGCCTTTTAGCACACCTGGTGCCCAGAACCAGCAGGACATGGCCCTCTCCAAGCCTCGCCTGTAGCCCTCTCTCGCTTGAGACAAGCCCCTTCCACTGGCACTGCACAGGTGAGGGGGGCATCATCCAGACATTTAATGCGCTTGGTTTGTGTGCTAAATGATCACCCAGTGTTACTCAGAAGACCCCTGAATGGAAAACACAGGTCAGCAGTGCAGGATCCCAGAAGCAAACCTGTCCCATAACGTGAGAAGGCCGTACCTGCTTCCTTCATCCTAAACCCTGGACTCTTGAAAACATGGCGAGGATGGTGAAAGCCTGGGTCAGAGAATTCACCAAGTGCTCCCCCTCAGGCCCGCACTAAGGGCCCTGCAGCGAGGCCCCGTGAGGTACCATGGGGCACCCCAGAGAGAGGCCATGACGTGTGTCCCACATGCTGGGATGATCCATGGTGCAACAAGTGACTGCTTCAAATATACTGACTCAAGAGGAGGCTGGGGCTCTTAGAACTTCTTACATCTTCGAGAAGTTTCAGAAACCGGAGGCGGGGCCCATGCCACTATGTCACGACACCAAGCACAGTGATGATTGATCACGAGTGGAAGGGCTTTAACATGCCCTTATGGCAGAGTATATACATTTTACCAAACAAAACATTAAGCATTTGACCCTTTGAGGATGAAGTCATACACAGGCCCCCTTATAGTGGACGCATTAGTCCACTAAGCCACCAGACCCTACCAGCCCTGAGGGCCCCACAGCAAGCATGGCGCTTCCAATATTGAACCCCTCGCACACCCTCTACAGTGACGCTGGAACCACTCAGACATGCGACTCCACTGACAAAACTATCTAACGCACCTACGACCCGACCCTGCCTGCACATCACCAGGGCGATGTCTCCGCCACACCCAGAGCCTCGTCTGTGCCTCCCAAAGTTAAGGTACGATGTCTCCGTCACACCTCAGAGCCTCGTCTGTGCCTCCCAAAGTTGAGGTGCAATGTCTCCTCCACACCTCAGAGCCTCGTCTGTGCCTCCCAAAGTTGAGGTGCGATGTCTCCTCCACACCTTAGAGCCTTGTATGTGCTTCCCAAAGTTGAGGTGCGATGTCTCCGCCACACCTCAGAGCCTCGTCTTTGCCTCCCAATGTTCTGTGGAGGTAAAGTCACCCTACCAGTGACCCCTAATGAGGGAAGAGAAGAGCCCCCTGACCCTTTCCACCACTGCCAGATAAAGGCAGAGCTAAAGCATGTGTCTGAGCATCGGCTCGATGGCACCCCCCATCAGCAGGCGCTCAACGCAGGGACCCTGAGTGTTACCCTCTGACAGGAGGGCCACAGCAGCGGCTCACGGCCAGCTCGGACCCCCGGCTCCAAACTGGCCTGCCACCTCCAAGCCCGGCCCCTCCCCCAGAAACGGGGGCCCCAGCAAGGCTGAAGTGAGGAGGCTGTGCCACCGGGTGGGGGGGCATGAGCACGGCTGCCTGCTCGCCACCCCTGATGCCCCCTTCTCTGCCCATGCCCGGCACAGGCAAGACGCCACGGGCGGAACCCAGCAGACCAGAAAAGAATGCAGGGGTGTGCACGAGTGAGAAGTGCTCCCCGGCACTCAGGGGAGGGGATGAACTACTGCAAGTGCCGCGAGGGAGAAGTGCTCTCCGGCACTCAGGGGAGGGGATGAACTACTGCAAGTGCCGCGAGGGAGAAGTGCTCCCCGGCACTCAGGGGAGGGGATGAACTACCGCAAGTGCCGCAAGTGAGAAGTGCCCCCTGGCACTCAGGGGAGGGGATGAACGTCCGCAAACGCCACAAGTGAGAAGTGCTCCCCGACACTCAGGGGAGGGAATGAACTACCGCAAATGCCGCAAGTGAGAAGTGCTCCCCGGCACTGAGAGGAGGGGATGAACTACCGCAAGTGCCGTGAGTGAGAAGTGCTCCCCGGCACTCAGAGGAGGGGATGAACTACCGCAAGTGCCGTGAGTGAGAAGTGCTCCCCGGCACTCAGGGGAGGGAATGAACTACTGCAAGTGCCGTGGCACGACGGCTCCGGACCCGAGCAACCCACCTGAGGCCTCCACCAAGGGTGAAATGGCGTGGTCCGTGCGCCGGGCTGAGGGACTCCTCCCCTGGGCCCCCAGACTAGAGTGGTGATGGCGTGCCTAAGTGGCACTAAGGGGGCCGCCCTTTTAGGTGACCCACTGCGTGAGCCGCAGGCAGCTGCAATTCCTCTATTCATTCTTATTATGTACTCTTGTCTACTCTTCATGTAACCTTTGTTTTCGCTGCTGGTCTAATTCAGTCTCACGCCTTACATATATATATATATACCTTACTTATCTCTAAGCAGGCGCGTAATGCCCATTGGGCTCAAAGGGCTTCAGGAGCTAAGGAGGCCATGATCAAACTTCGGGAGTGCTACACCAAGAGAGCTAAGGAGGCCATGATCAAGCTTCAGGAGTGCTACACCAAGAGAGCTAAGGAGGCCATGATCAAGCTTCGGTAGTGCTACACCAAGAGAGCTAAGGAGGTCATGATCAAGCTTCAGCAGTGCTACACCAAGAAAGCTAAGGAGGCCATGATCAAGCTTCTGGAGTGCTACACCATGAGAGCTAAGGAGGCCATGATCAAGCTTCGGGAGCACTACACCAAGAGAGCTAAAGAGGCCATGATCAAGCTTCGAGAGCGCTACACCAAGAGAGCTAAGGAGGACATGATCAAGCTTCAGGAGCGCTACACCAAGAGAGCTAAGGAGGCCATGATCAAGCTTCGGGAGCGCTACACCAAGAGAGCTAAGGAGGCCATGATCAAGCTTCGGGAGCGCTACACCAAGAGAGCTAAGGAGGCTATGATCAAGCTTCGGGAGCGCTACACCAAGAGAGCTGAGGCGGCCATGATCGAGCTTGAGGAGCGCTACACCAAGAGAGGTAAGGAGGCCATGATCGAGCTTCGGGAGTGCTACACCAAGAAAGCTAAGGAGGCCATGATCAAGCTTCAGGAGCACTGCACCAACAGAGCTAAGGAGGCCATGATCAAGCTTCAGGAGCGCTGCACCAAGAGAGGTAAGGAGGCCATGATCAAGCTTCAGGGGCGCTGCACCAAGAGAGCTAAGGAGGCCATGATCAAGCTTCGGGAGCGCTACACCAAGAGAGCTAAGGAGGCCATGATCAAGCTTCAGGAGCGCTACACCAAGAGAGATAAGGAGGCCATGACCAAGCTTCAGGAGCGCTACACCAAGAGAGCTAAGGAGGCAATGATCAAGCTTCAGGAGCGCTACACCAAGAGAACTAAGGAGGCCATGATCAAGCTTCGGGAGCGCTACTCCAACCGGATCCTTCACAAGTATTGGATGCGGAACCGAACATGCACTAAAGCATACTTAACAGAACCACCAATGAACTACCTGCACTCACCCCACTGCCCAATCGTCCCCTGGCAGCTTTCAACAAGACTTGGCCGATGACCTGTGCGAGGTAAAACCCGTCTTGGCGCCTTTTAGCACACCTGGTGCCCAGAACCAGCAGGAGATGGCCCTCTCTAAGCCTCGCCTCTAGCCCTCTCTCGCGTGAGACAAGCCCCTTCCACTGGCACCGCACAGGTGAGGGGGCATCATCCGGACATTTCATGCACTTGATTTGTGTGCTAAATGATCACCCAGTGTTACTCAGAAGACCCCTGAATGGAAAACACAGGTCAGCAGTGCAGGATCCCAGAAGCAAACCTGTCCCATAACGTGAGAAGGCCGAACCTGCTACCTTCATCCTAAACCCTGGACTCTTGAAAACATGGCGAGGATGGCAAACGCCTGGGTCAGAGGCATCACCCAAGTGCTCCCCCTCAGGCCCGCACTAAGGGCCCTGCAGCGAGGCCCTGTGAGGTACCATGGGGCGCCCCAGAGAGAGGCCATGACGTGTGTCCCACATGCTGGGATGATCCATGGTGCAACAAGTGACTGCTTCAAATATACTGACTCAAGAGGAGGCTGGGGCTCTTAAAACTTCTTACATCTTCGAGAAGTTTCAGAAACCGGAGGCGGGGTCCAAGCAACTACGTCACGGCCCCAAGCACAGTGATGATTGATCACGAGTGGAATGGCTTTAACTTGCCCTTATGGCAGAGTATATACATTTTACCAAACAAAACATTAAGCATTTCACCCTTTGAGGATGAAGTCATACACAGGCCCCCCTATAGTGGACGCATTTGTCCACTAAGCCACCAGACCCTACCAGCCCTGTGGGCCCCACAGCGAGCATGGCGCTTCCAATATTGAACCCCTCGCACACCCTCTGCAGTGACGCTGGAACCACTCAGACATGCAACTCCACTGACAAAACTATCTAACGCACCAACGACCCGATCCTGCCTGCACATCACCAGGGCGATGTCTCCGCAACACCTCAGAGCCTCATCTGTGCCTCCCAAAGTTGAGGTGCGATGTCTCCGTCACACCTCAGAGCCTCGTCTGTGCCTCCCAAAGTTGAGGTGCGATGTCTCCTCCACACCTCAGAGCCTCATCTGTGCCTCCCAAAGTTGAGGTGCGATGTATCCGCCACACCTCACAGCCTCGTCTGTGCCTCCCAAAGTTGAGGTGCGATGTCTCCATCACACCTCAGAGCCTCGTCTGTGCCTCCCAAAGTTGAGGTGCGATGTCTCCGTCACACCTCAGAGCCTCGTCTGTGCCTCCCAAAGTTGTGGTGCGATACCTCCGTCACACCTCAGAGCCTCGTCTGTGCCTTCAAAAGTTGAGGTGCAATGTCTCCTCCACACCTCAGAGCCTCATCTGTGCCTCCCAAAGTTGAGGTGCGATGTCTCCGCCACACCTCAGAGCCTCATCTGTGCCTTCAAAAGGTGAGGTGCAATGTCTCCTCCACACCTCAGAGCCTCGTCTGTGCCTCCCAAAGTTGAGGTGTGATGTCTCCTCCACACCTCAGAGCCTTGTCTGTGCCTCCCAAAGTTGAGGTGCGATGTCTCCGTCACACCTCAGAGCCTCGAGTGGGCCTCCCAAAGTTGAGGTGCGATGTCTCCTCCACAGCTCAGAGCCTCGTCTGTGCCTTCCAAAGTTGAGGTGCGATGTCTCCTTCACACCTCAGAGCCTCGTCTGTTTCTCCCAAAGTTGAGGTGTGATGTCTCATTCACACCTCAGAGCCTCGTGTGGGCCTCCCAAAGTTGAGGTGCGATGTCTCCGCCACACCTCAGAGCCTCGTCTGTGCCTCCCAAAGTGGAGGTGTGATGCCTCCGTCACACCTCAGAGCCTCGTCTGGGCCTCCCAAAGTTGATGTGTGATATCTCCGTCACACCTCAGAGCCTCGTGTGGGCCTCCCAAAGTTGAGGTGCGATGTCTCCGTCACACCTCAGAGCCTCGTCTGTGCCTCCCAAAGTTGAGGTGCGATGTCTCCACCACACCTCAGATCCTCGTCTGTGCCTCCCAAAGTTGAGGTGCGATGTCTCCGACACACCTCAGAGCCTCGTCTGTGCCTCCCAAAGTTGAGGTGCGATGTCTCCGTCACACCTCACAACCTGGTCTGTGCCTCCCAAACTTGAGGTGCGATGTCTCCTCCACACCTCAGAGCCTAGTCTGTGCCTCCCAAAGTTGAGGTGCGATGTCTCCGCCACACCTCAGAGCCTGGTCTGTGCCTCCGAAAGTTGAGGTGCGATGTCTCCGCCACACCTCAGAGCCTCGTCTGTGCCTCCAATGTTCTGTGGAGGTAAAGTCACCCTACCAGTGACCCCTAACGAGGGAAGATAAGAGCCCCCTGACCCTTTCCACCACTGCCAGATAAAGGCAGAGCTAAAGCATGTGTCTGAGCATCGGCTCGATGGCACCCCCCATCAGCAGGCACTCAACTCAGGGACCCCAAGTGTTACCCTCTGCCAGGAGGGCCACAGCAGCGGCTCACTGCCCAGCTCGGACCCCTGGCTCCAAACTGGCCTGCCACCTCCAAGCCCGGCCCCTCCTCCAGAAATGGGGGCCCCAGCAAGGCTGAAGTGAGGAGGCTGTGCCACCGGGTGGGGGCGGCATGAGCACGGCTGCCTGCTCGCCACCCCTGATGCCCCCATCTCTGCCCATGCCCGACGCCGGCAAGACGCCACGGGCGGAACGCAGCAGACCAGAAAAGAAATCAGGGGTGTGCACGAGTGAGAAGTGCTCCCCGGCACTCAGGGGAGGGGATGAACTACTGCAAGTGCTGCGAGGGAGAAGTGCTCCCCGGCACTCAGGGGAGGGGATGAACTACTGCAAGTGGCGCGAGGGAGAAGTGCTCCCCGGCACTCAGGGGAGGGGATGAACTTCCGCAAGTGAGAAGTGCCCCCCGGCACTCAGGGGAGGGGATGAACTACCGCAAATGCCGCAATTGAGAAGTGCTCCCCGGCCCTCAGGGGAGGGGATGAACTACCGCAAATGCCGCAAGTGAGAAGTGCTCCCCGGCACTCAGAGGAGGGGATGAACTACCGCAAGTGCCGTGAGTGAGAAGTGCTCCCCGGCACTCAGAGGAGGGGATGAACTACCGCAAGTGCCGCAAGTGAGAAGTGCCCCCCGGCACTCAGGGGAGGGGATGAACTACCGCAAATGCCACAATTGAGAAGTGCTCCCCGGCCCTCAGGGGAGGGGATGAACTACCACAAATGCCGCAAGTGAGAAGTGCCCCCCGCACTCAGAGGAGGGGATGAACTACCGCAAGTGCCGTGAGTGAGAAGTGTTCCCCGGAACTCAGGGGAGGGAATGAACTACTGCAAGTGGCGTGGCACAACAGCTCCAGACCCGAGCGACCCACCTGAGGCCTCCCGCAAGGGTGAAATGACGTGGTCCGTGCGCCGGGCTGAGGGACTCTTCTCACCGGGCCCCCACCAGACTAGAGTGGTGATGGCGTGCCTAAGTAGCACTAAGGGAGCCGCCCTTTTAGGTGGCCCACTGCGTGAGCCGCAGGCAGCTGCAATTTCTCTATTCATTCTTATTATGTACTCTTGTCTACTCTCATGTAACCTTTGTTTTCGCTGCTGGCCTAATATATATATATTTACTTATCTCTAAGCAGGTGCGCAACGCCCATTGGGCTCAAAGGGCTTCAGGAGCTAAGGAGGCCATGATCAAGCTTCAGGAGCGCTACACCAAGAGAGCTAAGGAGGCCATGATCAAGCTTCGGGAGTCCTACACCAAGAGAGATAAGGAGGCCATGATCAAGCTTCGGGAGTGCTACACCAAGAGAGCTAAGGAGGTCATGATCAAGCTTCAGCAGTGCTACACCAAGAGAGCTAAGGAGGCCATGATCAAGCTTCTGGAGGGCTACACCAAGAGAGCTAAGGAGGCCATGATCAAGCTTCGGGAGCGCCACACCAAGAGAGCTAAGGAGGCCATGATCAAGCTTCGGGAGCGCTGCACCAAGAGAGCTAAGGAGGCCATGATCAAGCTTCAGGAGCGCTACACCAAGAGAGCTAAGGAGGCCATGATCAAGGTTCGGGAGCGCTACACCAAGAGAGCTAAGGAGGCCATGATCAAGCTTCGGGAGCGCTGCACCAACAGAGCTAAGGAAGCCATGATCAAGCTTCAGGAGCGCTGCACCAAGAGAGCTAAGGAGGCCATGATCAAGCTTCGGGAGCGCTACACCAAGAGAGCTAAGGAGGCCATGATCAAGCTTCGGGAGCGCTACACCAAGAGAGCTAAGGAGGCCATGATCAAGCTTCGGGAACGCTACTCCAACCGGATCCTTCACAAGTATTGGATGCGGAACCGAACATGCACTAAAGCATACTTAACAGAACCACCAATGAACTACCTGCACTCACCCCACTGCTCAATCGTTCCCCTGGCAGCATTCAACAAGACTTGGCCGATGACCTGTGCGAGGTAAAACCCGTCTTGGCGCCTTTTAGCACACCTGGTGCCCAGAACCAGCAGGACATGGCCCTCTCCAAGCCTCGCCTGTAGCCCTCTCTCGCGTGAGACAAGCCCCTTCCACTGGCACCGCACAGGTGAGGGGGGCATCATCCGGACATTTAATGCGCTTGGTTTGTGTGCTAAATGATCACCCAGTGTTACTCAGAAGACCCCTGAATGGAAAACACAGGTCAGCAGTGCAGGATCCCAGAAGCAAACCTGTCCCATAACGTGAGAAGGCTGTACCCGAGACAAGTGACTGCTTCCTTCATCCTAAACCCTGGAC
Organism: Calotriton arnoldi; assembly: GCA_963921515.1. Classification (NCBI taxonomy): domain Eukaryota; kingdom Metazoa; phylum Chordata; class Amphibia; order Caudata; family Salamandridae; genus Calotriton; species Calotriton arnoldi. The sequence continues at coordinate 241,852 of CAWUFW010009131.1, forward strand.
TCTTGAAAACATGGCGAGGATGGTGAAAGCCTGGGTCAGAGAATTCACCAAGTGCTCCCCCTCAGGCCCGCACTAAGGGCCCTGCAGCGAGGCCCCGTGAGGTACCATGGGGCACCCCAGAGAGAGGCCATGACGTGTGTCCCACATGCTGGGATGATCCATGGTGCAAGAAATGACTGCTTCGAATATACTGACTAAAGAGGAGGCTGGGGCTCTTAGAACTTCTTACATCTTCGAGAAGTTTCAGAAACCGGAGGCGGGGTCCAAGCAACTACGTCACGGCCCCAAGCACAGTGATGATTGATCACGAGTGGAAGGGCTTTAACATGCCCTTATGGCAGAGTATATACATTTTACCAAACTAAACATTAAGCATTTGACCCTTTGAGGATGAAGTCATACACAGGCCCCCCCTATAGTGGACGCATTAGTCCACTAAGCCACCAGACCCTACCAGCCCTGTGGGCCCCACAGCAAGCATGGCGCTTCCAATATTGCACCCCGCGCACACCCTCTGCAGTGACGCTGGAACCACTCAGACATGCGACACCACTAACAAAATTATCTAACGCACCAATGACCCGACCATGCCTGCACATCACCAGGGCGATGTCTCCGCCACACCTCAGAGCCTCGTCTGTGCCTCCCAAAGTTGAGGTGCGATGTCTCCGTCACACCTCAGAGCCTCGTCTGTGCCTCCCAAAGTTGAGGTGCAATGTCTCCTCCACACCTCAGAGCCTCGTCTGTGCCTCCCAAAGTTGAGGTGCGATTTCTCCGCCACACCTCACAGCCTCGTCTGTGCCTCCCAAAGTTGAGGTGCGATGTCTCCGTCACACCTCAGAGCCTCGTCTGTGCCTCCCAAAGTTGAGGTGCGATGTCTCCGTCACACTTCAGAGCCTCGTCTGTGCTTCCCAAAGTTGAGGTGCGATGTCTCCGTCACACCTCAGAGCCTCGTCTGTGCCTCCCAAAGTTGAGGTGCGATGTCTCCTCCACACCTCAGAGCCTCGTCTGTGCCTCCCAAAGTTGAGGTGCGATGTCTCCGCCACACCTCACAGCCTCGTCTGTGCCTCCCAAAGTTGAGGTGCGATATCTCCGTCACACCTCAGACCCTCGTCTGTGCCTCCTAAAGTTGAGGTGTGATGCCTCCGTGACACCTCAGAGCCTCGTCTGTGCCTTCAAAAGTTGAGGTGCGATGTCTCCGTCACACCTCAGAGCCTCGTCTGTGCCTCCCAAAGTTGAGGTGCGATGTCTCCTCCACACCTCAGAGCCTTGTCTGGGCCTCTCAAAGTTGAGGTGTGATGCCTCCGCCACACCTCAGAGCCTCGTCTGTGTCTCCCAAAGTTGAGGTGCGATGTCTCCGTCACACCTCAGAGCCTCGTCTGTGCCTCCCAAAGTTGAGGTGCGATGTCTCCGTCACACCTCACAACCTCGTCTGTGCCTCCCAAAGTTGAGGTGCGATGTCTCCTCCACACCTCAGAGCCGCATCTGGGCCTCCCAAAGTTGAGGTGCGATGTCTCCGTCACACCTCACAACCTCGTCTGTGCCTCCCAAAGTTGAGGTGCGATGTCTCCTCCACACCTCAGAGCCTCGCCTGGGACTCCCAATGTTGAGGTGCGATGTCTCTGTCACACCTCACAACCTCGTCTGTTCCTCCCAAAGTTGAGGTGCGAGGTCTCCTCCACACCTCAGAGCCTCGTCTGGGCCTCCCAAAGTTGAGGTGCGATGTCTTCGTCACTCCTCAGAGCCTCGTCTGTGCCTCCTAAAGTTGAGGTGCGATGTCTCCTCCACACCTCAGAGCCTCGCCTGTGCCTCCCAAAGTTGAAGTGCGATGTCTCCGTTACACCTCACAACCTCGTCTGTGCCTCCCAAAGTTGAGGTGCGATGTCTCCTCCACACCTCAGAGCCTCGTCTGTGCCTCCCAAAGTTGAGGTGCGATGTCTCCGTCACACCTCAGAGCCTCGTGTGGGCCTCCCAAAGTTGAGGTGCGATGTGTCCTCCACACCTCAGAGCCTCGTCTGTGCCTCCCGAAGTTGAGGTGCGATGTCTCCGTCACACCTCAGAGCCTCGTCTGTGCCTCCCAAAGTTGAGGTGCAATGTCTCCATCACACCTCAGAGCCTCGTGTGGGCCTCCCAAAGTTGAGGTGCGATGTCTCCTCCACACCTCAGAGCCTGGTCTGTGCCTCCCAAAGTTGAGGTGCGATGTTTCTGCCACACCTCAAAGCCTCGTCTGTGCCTCCCAAAGTTGAGGTGCGATGCCTCCGTCACACCTCAGAGCCTCGTCTGTGCCTCCCAAAGTTGAGGTGGGATGTCTCCATCACACCTCAGAGCCTCGTGTGGGCCTCCCAAAGTTGAGGTGCGATGTCTCCGCCACACCTCAGAGCCTCGTCTGTGCCTCCCAAAGTTGAGGTGCGATGTCTCCATCACACCTCAGAGCCTCGTGTGGGCCTCCCAAAGTTGAGGTGCGATGTCTCCGCCACACCTCAGAGCCTCGTCTGTGCCTCCCAAAGTTCAGTGGAGGTAAAGTCACCCTACCAGTGACCCCTAACGAAGGAAGAGAAGAGCCCCCCAACCCTTTCCACCACTGCCAGATAAATGCAGAGCTAAAGCATGTGTCAGCATCGGCTCAATGGCACCCCCCATCAGCAGGCACTCCACTCAGGGACCCCGAGGGTTACCCTCTGCCAGGAGGGCCACAGCAGCGGCTCACGGCCCAGCTGGGACCCCCGGCTCCAAACTGGCCGCCTGGCCCCTCCCCCAGCAACGGGAGCCCCAGCAAGGCTGAAGTGAGGAGGCTGTGCCACCGGGTGGGGGCGGCATGAGCACGGCTGCCTGCTCGCCACCCCTGATGCCCCCATCTCTGCCCGTTCCCGGCGCAGGCAAGACGCCACGGGCGGGACCCAGCAGACCAGAAAAGAATGCAGGGGTGTGCACGAGTGAGAAGTGCTCCCGGCACTCAGGGGAGGGGATGAACTACTGCAAGTGTTGCGAGGGAGAAGTGCTCTCTGGCACTCAGGGGAGGGGATGAACTACTGCAAGTGCTGCGAGGGAGAAGTGCTCCCTGGCACTCAGGGGAGGGGATGAACTACCGCAAGTGCCGCAAGTGAGAAGTGCCCCCCGGCACTCAGGGGAGGGGATGAACTACCGCAAATGCTGCAAGTGAGAAGTGCCCCCCGGCGCTCAGGGGAGGGAATGAACTACTGCATGTGCCGTGGCACGACGGCTCCGGACCCGAGCGACCCACCTGAGGCCTCCCCCAATGGTGAAATGACATGGTCCGTGTGCCGGGCTGAGGGTCTCCTCCCCCGGGCCCCCAGACTAGAGTGGTGATGGCGTGCCTAAGTGGCACTAAGGGGGCCGCCCTTTTAGGTGGCCCACTGCGTGAGCCGCGGGCAGCCGCAATTCCTCTATTCATTCTTATTATGTACTCTTGTCTACTCTTCATGTAACCTTTGTTTTCGCTGCTGGTCTAATTCTGTCCCACGCCTTACATATATATATATATACCTTACTGATCTCTAAACAGGCGCGCAACGCCCATTGGGCTCAAAGGGCTTCAGCCCCCCCCTGTCGTGTGTGTCAGCCTGGCTGAGCCAGCTGCCCAGGCGCGCACACAGCCGCACCCGAGTACTTCACAGGTCTTTAAAAGACCATTTGCTTGCAAATGAGGCTTTGCTGTGTTTTCACCCCTTCTTAGAGCCCCTGCATCTACACTCTAACTACTGCTGGAAGAATTAGCCCCCCGAATTTTTTTCTTAGCCCCCCCCCCCCCCCCCGAAATGTGGCTCTAGTTGCGCCTCTGTCTCAGTCTAAGGAGTGGTGTCAACTAAACAAACCCCACCCTCTGTCGCTGCATTGAGCCTGTGCGTGTCCGAAAGGCGCTGCCTGTGTCCACACACTGCCTGTGGTTAAACATCAACTATCTATCCTTCAGGTGGGGGTGACTGGAGGCTGTTCTGGAACTGTCCCCGGCTGACAACGCCCCCCCCATGACTCACTGCTGACGTCACTGGTAATGGCGGGGGTAGATGGCAGACACAGACACTCCGATTATTTTCACCCGGAAGTGCTGCATGAAGTGAGCGCGCCGTGTGATCTGCGGCAACTGAGTTGTGGGTGGCAGACACAGACAGGTGAGTTATTTTCACCCCGAAGTGCTGCGTGAAGTGAGCGCGCCGTGAGATCTGCTGCAGGGGAGTTGTGGGGTGGCAGACACAGAGAGGCGAGTTATTTTCACCCGGAAGTGCTGTGTGAGGTGAGCGCGCCTTGTGATCTGCTGCAGGGAAGAGCGAGTTATTTTCAATTTCAATTGGTGTGTGAACTGAGCGCGCCGTGTGATCTGTTGCAGGTGAGTTGTGGGGTGGCAGACACAGACAGGCGAGTTATTTTCACCCCGAAGTGCTGCGTGAGGAGAGCGCGCCGTGTGATCTGCTGCAGGGGAGTTGAGGGGTGGCAGACACAGACACTCGGATTACTTTCACTCAGAGGTGCTGTGGTTGTACTTCATGCAGTTTTCAGCTGCGTGTTCCAAGCCGAAGTGTGATGTTTTAAGTAATAGACGTGGGCACTGGGTACACAAGGACTGTTATAATTGTAGTTAAAGAGACAGTCTGTACTAGAACAAGACTTGCTTTAGGACCTTGTCTCTAATCCGGTGCTAGTAGCGCCTAGCCCTATGAGTTCTGTCCAAACATATCATTAAACAGTAACATTCCCAATCTTACATAGATGTCTAGGAACAATTTAATTTAAAAAATATCACCGCCCAGACTGCCACTCCTTGGGTACTTGGGCTGAAATGGAAAAGTGGCCCCCAGAGCCCCCAAAGAGTGTGGCCCCTGGTATACCACGTGATGAAGTTAGGGGAAGTGTCCCTGGATTACAACTAGAGGTCGAAGTGGGGGGGTTCTGAGGGGCACGACATGCCCATACTTTTGTCATTGTAGAAAACCAGTTCCCCAACCTTTGGTGGAAACACAGCCGTCCCGGTATGTTTAATTCCAAGAGTTGAAATGTAAGTCAGGGAATCTCCTGTGCTGACACCGAGGGAGGGGCAGACGCTAAAGAAGCCTTTTCTCCGGAATGCCTGCTGCCTGGAATACATGTCAATGTGCACACTTTGTTAATCTGCAAAGCCTGAAGGCTAGTATTGTCTTTAATTGATGGAACCACTTGAGGCTTCTCGATGACGCACATTTATTCTTTCTGAGAGACATTGTGAAGAAGCTACTAGTTAAGCCGTGAAGTGTTTGCTTTTAAAAAATAGTTATAAAAAACATTTGCACTACGTACAGCCTGGGTATTACTTAAATCAATATTTTGAAAGCACTTTTTTTTATCTTAAACGTCTTTGCACATTTTGTAGCAGCCTATCTTTTACTGTGGGTAATGCACGTTTAAAATAATGACTTCCATGTTCACAGTGCTGTGCTGTTCACAATACAAGGACCTCACAGCACTACACATACACGTCACTATTCTCCACTGCACCAACCAGGATTTAATTCTGTCTCTGGTGCAGTGCATAATCTCATGTTTCATAACGTATGATAGTGCAGTTCCCACTAATTAGCTTACTTGCATTTAATTTTCATTTAAGCTGTGAGTTATTTTATATGTATTTACCTGAATGTGAAAGACCGAAAAAAGTTACTGTATATTTTTTCCAGCCATGCCTTTTGATCACGCCCCCACGCTCACTCACCCCACCCCCATTACATGCAGGGTCACAGTTCCCATACTTTAGTCAATGCACTTCGACCACAGATTACAACTCATTGGTGTGTTTACATAGACATTAGCTTGAAATGCACAGCACCTATAGAAATACTGTGCAGTGAAAGTACAGTAAAAATAAAGAGCAAGGTACATTGGATCGTTCGACGCTGATCGTAAATGAAATGTTTAACAACATGGCTGTAAAGTTGGGGTTGGGTCATTCAGCATCAGAGCAGCGTTCATTTGATAATCAAGCAACTCGCGTGACTGTCGGAGTACTTAACACTGTAGGTTGTGAGAGACCCGAGGGTGATGGGCCACCCTACTCCCACTCGGAGTACCTTACTCCCACTTGGAGTACATATTGGGTGTACCCTACTCCCACTTGGAGTACATATTGGATGTACCCTACTCCCCCTCGGGTACATATTGAATGTACCCTCCTCCCACTCGGAGCACATATTGGATGTACCCTACTCCCTCTCGGAGCACATATTGGGTGTACCCTACTCCCACTCGGAGTACATATTGGATGTACCCTACCCCCACTCGGAGCAGAAATTGGTGTACCCTACTCCCACTCAAAGCACATATTGGGTGTAACCTACTCCCTCTCGGAGCACATATTGGATGTACCCTACTCGCACTCAAAGCACATATTGGATGTACCCTACTCGCACTCAGCATACATATTGGTGTACCCTACTCCCACTCGGAGCACATATTGGTGTACCCTACTCCCACTCAGAGTACCCTACTCCCACTTGGAGTACATATTGAATGTACCCTACTCCTACTCACACTTGGAGTACATATTGGATGTACCCTACCCCCACTCGGAGCAGAAATTGGTGTACCCTACTCCCACTCAAAGCACATATTGGGTGTACCCTACTCCCTCTCGGAGCACATATTGGATGTACCCTACTCGCACTCAAAGCACATATTGGATGTACCCTACTCGCACTCAGCATACATATTGGTGTACCCTACCCCCACTCGGAGCAGAAATTGGTGTACCCTCCTCCCACTCGGAGTACAAATTGGGTGTACCCTACTCCCACTCGGACTACATATTGGATGTACCCTACTCCCTCTCGGAGCACATATTGGGTGTACCCTCCTCCCACTCGGAGCACATAATGGGTGTACCCTCCTCCCACTCGGAGCACATAATGGGTGTACCCTCCTCCCACTCGGAGCACATATTGGGTGTACCCTACTCCCACTCGGACTACATATTGGATGTACCCTACTCCCATTCGGAGTACATATTGAATGTACCCTACTCCCACTCGGAGCAGATATTGGTGTACCCTACTCCCACTCGAAGGACATATTGGATGTACCCTACTCGCACTCAGCATACATATTGGTGTACCCTACTCCCACTCGGAGCACATATTGGGTGTACCCTACTCCCACTCGGAGCACATATTGGGTGTACCCTACTCCCACTCGGAGTACAAATTGGGTGTACCCTACTCCCACTCGGACTACATATTGGATGTACCCTACTCCCTCTCGGAGCACATATTGGGTGTACCCTACTCCCACTCGGAGTACATATTGGATGTACCCTACCCCCACTCGGAGCAGAAATTGGTGTACCCTACTCCCACTCAAAGCACATATTGGGTGTAACCTACTCCCTCTCGGAGCACATATTGGATGTACCCTACTCGCACTCAAAGCACATATTGGATGTACCCTACTCGCACTCAGCATACATATTGGTGTTCCCTACTCCCACTCGGAGCACATATTGGTGTACCCTACTACCACTTGGAGTACATATTGAATGTACCCTACTCCCACTCGGAGCAGATATTGGTGTACCCTACTCCCACTCGAAGGACATATTGGATGTACCCTACTCGCACTCAGCATACATATTGGTGTACCCTACTGCCACTCGGAGCACATATTGGATGTACCCTACTCCCACTCGGAGTACCTTACTCCCACTCGGAGCACATATTGGGTGTACCCTACTCCCACTCGGAGCACATATTGGGTGTACCCTACTCCCACTCTGAGTACAAATTGGGTGTACCCTACTCCCACTCGGACTACATATTGGATGTACCCTACTCCCTCTCGGAGCACATATTGGGTGTACCCTCCTCCTACTCGGAGCACATATTGGGTGTACCTTCCTCCCACTCAGACCACATATTGGATGTACCCTACTCCCATTCGGAGTACATATTGAATGTACCCTACTCCCACTCAGAGCACATATTGGTGTACCCTACTCCCACTCAGAGCACATATTGGAAGTACCCTAATCCCACTCGGAGCACATATTGGATGTACCCTATTCCCACAAGGTGTAGATATTGGAAGTACCCTACTCGGAGTACATATTGGAAGTACCCTACTCCCATTTGGAGTACCCTACCCCCACTCGAAGCACATATTGGAAGAACCCTACCCCCACTGGGAGAACATATTGGATGTGCCCTACCCCCACTGGGAACATATTGGGTGTACCCTACTCCCACTTGGAGCACATATTGGATGTACCCTACTCCCACTCGGAGCACATATTGGATGTACCCCACTCCCACTCGGAGCACATACTTGGTGGTATCCCACTCCCACTTGGAGCACATATTGGATGTACCCTACTCCCACTCGGAGCACATATTGGATGTACCCCACTCCAATTCGGAGCACATATTGGATGTACCCTAATCCCACTCGGAGCACCTGTACCCTACTCCCACTCGGACTACATATTGGTGTACTCTACTCGCACTCGGAGAGCATATTGGATGTACCCTACTTCCACTCAGAGAGCATATCGGAAGTACCCTACTCCCACTCAGAGCATAGATTAGTGTACCCTACTACCCCTTGGAGTACCCTACTACCCCTTGGAGTACCCTACTCCCACTCGGAGTACCCTACTCCCACTCAGAGCACATATTGGATGTACCCTACTCCCACCAGGAGTACAAATTGGAAGCACTCTACTCCCACTCGGAGTACTTATTTGAAGTACCCTACTCCCATTTGGAGTACCCTACCCCCAATCGGAGTACATATTGGATGTACCCTACCCCCACTCGGAGCAGAAATTGGTGTACCCTACTCCCACTCAAAGCACATATTGGGTGTACCCTACTCCCTCTCGGAGCACATATTGGATGTACCCTACTCGCACTCAAAGCACATATTGGATGTACCCTACTCGCACTCAGCATACATATTGGTGTACCCTACCCCCACTCGGAGCAGAAATTGGTGTACCCTCCTCCCACTCGGAGTACAAATTGGGTGTACCCTACTCCCACTCGGACTACATATTGGATGTACCCTACTCCCTCTCGGAGCACATATTGGGTGTACCCTCCTCCCACTCGGAGCACATAATGGGTGAACCCTCCTCCCACTCAGAGCACATATTGGGTGTACCCTACTCCCACTCGGACTACATATTGGATGTACCCTACTCCCATTCGGAGTACATATTGAATGTACCCTACTCCCACTCGGAGCAGATATTGGTGTACCCTACTCCCACTCGAAGGACATATTGGATGTACCCTACTCGCACTCAGCATACATATTGGTGTACCCTACTCCCACTCGGAGCACATATTGGATGTACCCTACTCCCACTTGGAGTATCTTACACCCACTCGGAGCACATATTGGGTGTACCCTACTCCCACTCGGAGCACATATTGGGTGTACCCTACTCCCACTCGGAGCACATATTGGGTGTACCCTACTCCCACTCGGAGCACATATTGGGTGTACCCTACTCCCACTCGGAGTACAAATTGGGTGTACCCTACTCCCACTCGGACTACATATTGGATGTACCCTACTCCCTCTCGGAGCACATATTGGGTGTACCCTACTCCCACTCGGAGTACATATTGGATGTACCCTACCCCCACTCGGAGCAGAAATTGGTGTACCCTACTCCCACTCAAAGCACATATTGGGTGTACCCTACTCCCTCTCGGAGCACATATTGGATGTACCTTACTCGCACTCAAAGCACATATTGGATGTACCCTACTCGCACTCAGCATATATATTGGTGTACCCTACCCCCACTCGGAGCAGAAATTGGTGTACCCTCCTCCCACTCGGAGTACAAATTGGGTGTACCCTACTCCCACTCGGACTACATATTGGATGTACCCTACTCCCTCTCGGAGCACATATTGGGTGTACCCTACTCCCACTCGGAGCACATAATGGGTGTACCCTCCTCCCACTCGGAGCACATATTGGGTGTACCCTACTCCCACTTGGAGTACATATTGGATGTACCCTACTCCCATTCGGAGTACATATTGAATGTACCCTACTCCCACTCGGAGCAGATATTGGTGTACCCTACTCCCACTCGAAGGACATATTGGATGTACCCTACTCGCACTCAGCATACATATTGGTGTACCCTACTGCCACTCGGAGCACATATTGGATGTACCCTACTCCCACTCGGAGTACCTTACTCCCACTCGGAGCACATATTGGGTATACCCTACTCCCACTCGGAGCACATATTGGGTGTACCCTACTCCCACTCGGAGTACAAATTGGGTGTACCCTACTCCCACTCGGACTACATATTGGATGTACCCTACTCCCTCTCGGAGCACATATTGGGAGTACCCTCCTCCCACTCGGAGCACATATTGGGTGTGCCCTCCTCCCACTCAGACCACATATTGGATGTACCCTACTCCCACTCAGAGCACATATTGGTGTACCCTACTCCCACTCAGAGCACATATTGGAAGTACCCTAATCCCACTCGGAGCACATATTGGATGTACCCTATTCCCACAAGGTGTAGATATTGGAAGTACCCTACTCCCATTTGGAATACCCTACCCCCACTCGAAGCACATATTGGAAGAACCCTACCCCCACTGGGAGAACATATTGGATGTGCCCTACCCCCACTGGGAACATATTGGGTGTACCCTACTCCCACTTGGAGCACATATTGGATGTACCCTACTCCCACTCGGAGCACATATTGGATGTACCCCACTCCCACTCGGAGCACATACTTGGTGGTATCCCACTCCCACTTGGAGCACATATTGGATGTACCCTACTCCCACTCGGAGCACATATTGGATGTACCCCACTCCCATTCGGAGCACATATTGGATGTACCCTAATCCCACTCGGAGCACCTGTACCCTACTCCCACTCGGACTACATATTGGTGTACTCTACTCCCACTCGGAGAGCATATTGGATGTACCCTACTTCCACTCAGAGAGCATATCGGAAGTACCCTACTCCCACTCAGAGCATAGATTAGTGTACCCTACTACCCCTTGGAGTACCCTACTACCCCTTGGAGTACCCTACTCCCACTCGGAGTACCCTACTCCCACTCAGAGCACATATTGGATGTACCCTACTCCCACCAGGAGTACAAATTGGAAGCACTCTACTCCCACTCGGAGTACTTATTTGAAGTACCCTACTCCCATTTGGAGTACCCTACCCCCAATCGGAGCACATATTGGATGTACCCTACCCCCAATGGGAGCACGTATTGACTAAAACCTACTTCCACTCAGAGTACCCTACTTCCACTTGGAGTACATATTGAATGTACCCTACTCCCACTTGGAGCACATATTGGTTGTACCCTACTCCCACTTGGAGTACATATTGGATGTACGCTACTCCCACTCAGAGTACATATTGGATGTATGCTACTCCCACTCGGAGTGCATATTGATGTACCCTATGCCCATTCGGAGCACATGTTAGTGTACCCTACTCCCACTCGGTATACTCTACTCCCACTGGGAGCACATATTGGTTGTACCCTACCCCCACTGGGAGCACATATTGAATGTACCCTACTCCCACTCAGAGTACATATTGGATGTACCCTACTCCCACTCGGAGTACATATTGGATGTACCCTACTCCCACTCGGAGCACATATTGGATGTACCCTACTCCCACTCGGAGCACATATTGGATGTACCCTACTCCCACTCGCAGCACAAATTGGATGTACGCTACTCCCACTCGGAGCACATATTGGATGTACGCTACTCCCACTCGGAGTACATATTGGATGTATGCCACTCCCACTCGGAGTACATATTGATGTACCCTACGCCCATTCGGAGCACATATTCATGTAACCTTCTCCCACTCGGTATACTCTACTCCCACTCGGAGCACATATTGGATGAACTCTACCCCCACTCGGAGCACATATTGGATGAACTCTACCCCCACTCGGAGCACATATTGGATGTACCCTACTCCCACTCGGAGCACATATTCGTGCACCCTATGCCCATTCGGAGCACATATTAGTGTACCCTACTACCACTCGGAATACACTACTCCCACTCAGAGCACATATTGGATGTACCCAACTCCCACTCGGAGCACATATTGGTGTAACTTACTCCCACTCGGTGTAACCTACTCCCACTCGGAGTACATATTGGAAGTACCCTACTCCCACTCGGAGTACATATTGGAAGTACCCTACTCCCACTCGGAGTACATATTGGAAGTACCCTACTCCCACTCGGAGCACATATTAGTGTACCCTACTCCCCCTCGGAGCACATATTTGATGTACCCTACTCCCACTCGGAGCACATGTTGGATATACCCTACTCCCACTCTTAGCACACATTGGATGTACCCTACTCCCAGTTGGAGCAAATATTGGATGTACCCTACTCCCACTCGGAGCACATATTGGATGTACACCACTCCCGCTCGGAGCACATAATTGGTGGTATCCCACTCCCACTCTGAGGACATATTGGTGTACCCTACTCCCACTAGAAGCACATATTGGATGTACCCTAATCCCACTCGGAGCACCTGTACCCTACTCCCACTCGGTCTACATATTGGTGTACTCTACTCCCACTCGGAGAGCACATTTGATGAACCCTACTTCCACTCGGAGAGCATATCGGAAGTACCCTACTCCCACTCGGAGCACATATTAGTGTACCCTACTCCCCCTCGGAGTACCATACTCCCACTCGGAGTACCCTACTCCCACTCAGAGCACATATTGGATGTACCCATCTCCCACCAGGAGTACATATTGGAAGTAGTCTACTCCCACTCGGAGTACATATTTGAAAGTACCCTACTCCCATTTGGAGTACCCTACCCCCAATCGGAGCACATATTTGATGTACCCTAATCCTACTCGGAGCACCTTTACCCTACTCCCACTCGGACTACATATTGGTGTACTCTACTCCCACTCGGAGAGCATATTGGATGTACTCTACTTCCACTCAGAGAGCATATTGGATGTACCCTACTTCCACTCGGAGTGCATATCGGAAGTACTCTACTCCCACTCGGAGCACATATTAGTGTACCCTACTCCCACTCGGAGTACCCTACTCCCACTCAGAGCACATATTGGATGAACCCTATTCCCACCAGGTGTACATATTGGAAGTACCCTACTCCCACTCTGTGTACATATTGGAAGTACCCTACTCCCATTTGGAGTACCCTACCCCCACTCGAAGGACATATTGGAACTACCCTACCCCCACTGGGAGCACATATTGGATGTGCCCTACCCCCACTGGGAACATATTGGATGTACCCTTTTCCCACTCAGAGCACATATTGGATGTACCCTACTCCCACTCGGAGCACATATTGGATGTACTCTACTTCCACTCGGAGAGCATATAGGATGTACCCTACTTCCACTCGGAGTGCATATCGGAAGTACTCTACTCCCACTAGGAGCACATATTAGTGTACCCTACTCCCCCTCGGAGCACATATTTGATGTACCCTACTCCCACTCGGAGCACATATTTGATGTACCCTACTCCCACTCGGAGCACATATTGGATGTACCCTACTCCCATTCTGAGCACATATTCGATGTAGCCTACTCCCACTCGGAGCACATGTTGGATGTACCCTACTCCCACTCTTAGCACACATTGGATGTACCCTACTCCCACTTGGAGCAAATATTGGATGTACCCTACTCCCACTCCGAGCACATATTGGATGTACACCACTCCCGCTCGGAGCACATAATTGGTGGTATCCCACTCCCACTCTGAGCACATATTGGTGTACCCTACTCCCACTAGAAGCACATATTGGATGTACCCTAATCCCACTCGGAGCACCTGTACCCTACTCCCACTCGGGCTACATATTGGTGTACTCTACTCCCACTCGGAGAGCACATTGGATGAACCCTACTTCTACTCGGAGCACATATTAGTGTACCCTACTCCCCCCTCAGAGTACCATACTTCCACTCGGAGTACCCTACTCCCACTCAGAGCACATATTGGATGTACCCTACTCCCACCAGGAGTACATATTGGAAGTAGTCTACTCCCACTCGGAGTACATATTTGAAGTACCCTACTCCCATTTGGAGTACCCTACCCCCAATCGGAGTACATATTGGATGTACCCTAATCCTACTCGGAGCACCTGTACCCTACTCCCACTCGGACTACATATTGGTGTACTCTACTCCCACTCGGAGAGCATATTGGATGTACTCTACTTCCACTCGGAGAGCATATTGGATGTACTCTACTTCCACTCGGAGAGCATATTGGATGTACTCTACTTCCACTCGGAGAGCATATTGGATGTACTCTACTTCCACTCGGAGAGCATATTGGATGTACCCTACTTCCACTCGGAGTGCATATCGGAAGTACTCTACTCCCATTCAGAGCACATATTAGTGTACCCTACTCCCCCTCGGAGCACATATTTGATGTACCCTACTCCCGCCTCGGAGCACATATTCGATGTCGCCTACTCCCACTCGGAGCACATGTTGGATGTACCCTTCTCCCACTCTTAGCACACATTGAATGTACCCTACTCCCACTTGGAGCACATATTGGATGTACCCTACTCCCACTCGGAGCACATATTGGATGTACCCTACTCCCACTCGGAGCACATATTGGATGTATGCTACTCCCACTGGGAGTACATATTGGATGTACCCTACTCCCACTGGGAGTACATATTGGATGTACCCTACTCCCACTGGGAGTACATATTGGATGTACCCTACTCCCACTGGGAGTACATATTGGATGTACCCTACTCCCACTGGGAGTACATATTGGATGTCCCTACTCCCACTGGGAGTACATATTGGATGTACCCTACTCCCACTGGGAGTACATGTTGGATGTACCCTACTCCCACTCGGAGCACATATTCGTGTACCCTATGCCCATTCGGAGCACATATTAGTGTACCCTACTCCCACTCAGAATACTCTATTCCCACTCGGACCACATAATGGATGTACCCAACTCCCACTCGCAGCACATATTGGTGTAACCTACTCCCACTCGGTGTAACCTACTCCCACTCGGAGTACATATTGGATGTACCCTACTCCCACTCAGAGTACATATTGAATGTACGCTACTCCACTCGGATTACATATTGGATGTACGCTACTTCCACTCGGAGCACATATTGGATGTACCCTATCCCCACTGGGAGAACATATTGGATGTGCCCTACCCCCACAGGGAACATATTGGATGTACTCTACTCCCACTCGGAGCACATATTGGATGTACCCCACTCCCACTCAGAACACATACTTGGTGGTATACCACTCCCACTTGGAGCACATATTGGATGTACCCTACTCCCACTCGGAGCACATATTGGTGTACCCTACTCCCACTCAGAGTAGCCTACTCCCACTAGGAGCACATATTGGATGTACCGCAATCCCACTCGGAGCACCTGTACCCTACTCCCACTTGGACTACATATTGGTGTACTCTACTCCCACTCAGAGAGCATATTGGATGTACCCTACTTCCACTCGGAGAGCATATTGGATGTACCCTACTCCCACCAGGAGTACATATTGGAAGCACTCTACTCCCACTCGGAGTACATAATGGATGTACCCTACTCCCAGTTGGAGTACCCTACCCCCAGTCGGAGCACATATTGGATGTACCCTACCCCCACTGGGAGCACGTATTGGCTGTACCCTACTTCCACTTGGAGTACATATTGAATGTACTCTACTCCCACTTGGTGCACATATTGGATGTACTGGAAATTAGGTGGGGGGTTTTTAGTACAAACAGGAAAATGGCGCTCAAGCTATTGCGTGTGCTAACTATAGATATATGTACATGCGGTGCTGCCAGGTCAGGGGAATAACCCGATAACCCCTGGGAATTGTATGAATCGCAGGATTCACACTGTGAAATGAGTATTGTCCTGGGCACACGCGGTGAGGGTATTAACAGAACGTTAGTCTGTTTGCAGTACGTTACATAAATGTGAAGGTCGGCATCAGTATTGGAACCAAAAGGTTTATTTATATTTCAACACCAATTATGTTAGATACAGAAACCAGCCGACACGTGTTTCGTCACTGGGACATATCCCGTGACTCATCAGGGCTAACAAGCGACTGAAAAAAGATGAGTGCTGACCCCTGAAGCCGGTGATAATTCCAAACCGGATGAGGTGAGCTGGAGACTGAAGCAACTGGGCAGGATAGCGCTGGAGGGCTGTAATGACGTTGAATACGTATTCAACGTCATTACAGCCCTCCCCGGCTCCAGTGTCAGACGTGCTTCTCCTTCCAGTCTCCAGTTGCTTTATGCGGCGTCCACACCCGCCACCTTGAAAGTTACCCACGTTTTCCCGCACCCGGGCTCACGTTTCCGCAATCGGCCTGGCTGACATCCTACTCCCGGACACACGCCGGACACTGGACAGCCTTTACCTGTTAGTCCAGGATTCTACAGTTTCCTAGTGTCTACACCCATCCAGACGGTACCTCATATCAACACACGGCTACAACCAGCCCGCGACACAGTACCGTCGCAGTAACCTTTGTGGCGCCGCATCCAGCGCTATCCTGCCCAGTTGCTTCAGTCTCCAGCTCACCTCATCCGGTTTGGAATTATCACCGGCTTCAGGGGTCAGCACTCATCTTTTTCCAGTCGCTTGTTAGCCCTGATGAGTCACGGGATATGTCCCAGTGACGAAACACGTGTCGGCTGGTTTCTGTATCTAACATAATTGGTGTTGAAATATAAATAAACCTTTTGGTTCCAATACTGATGCCGACCTTCACATTTATGTAACGTACTGCAAACAGACTAACGTTCTGTTAATACCCTCACCGCGTGTGCCCAGGACAATACTCACATATTGGATGTACCCTACTCCCACTCGGAGCACATATTGGATGTTACCTACTCCCACTCGGAGCACATATTGGATGTTACCTACTCCCACTCGGAGTACATATTGGATGTTACCTACTCCCACTGGAGTACATATTGGATGTATCCTACTCCCACTGGGAGCACATATTGGCTGTACCCTACTTCCACTCAGAGTACATATTGTATGTATGCTACTCCCACTGGAGTACATATTGATGTACCCTACGGCCATTCGGAACACATATTAGTGTACCCTACTCCCACTCGGTATACTCTACTCCTACTCGGAGCACATATTGGATGTACCCTACCCCCACTGGGAGCACATATTGGATGTACCCTACTCCCACTCGGAGTACCCTACTCCCACCCGGTGTACATATTGGAAGTACCCTGCTTCCACTCGGAGTACATATTGGATGTACCCTGCTTCCACTCAGAGCACATACTGGATGTACCCTGCTTCCACTCGGAGCACATACTGGATGTACCCTGCTTCCACTCGGAGCACATACTGGCCACTCGGAGCACATACTGGATGTACCCTGCTTCCACTCGGAGCATGTTTTGGATGTACCCTCCTCCCACTCGGAGTACGTATTGGGTGTAACTACTCCCACTCGGAGCACATTTTGGAAGTACCCTACTCCCACTCGGAGTACATATTGGGTGTATCCCACTCTGAATACATATTGGATGTACCCTCCTCCCACTCGGAGCACATATTGGGTGTATCCCACTCCGAATACATATTGGGTGTACCCTCCTCCCACTCGGAGCACATATTGGGTGTATCCCACTCCGAATACATATTGGGTGTACCCTCTTCCCACTCGGACCACATAATGGGTGTACCCTCCTCCCACTCGGAGCACATATTTTGATGTTAGACTTTTTTTAATGGAGTTCCCTCCACCCAAGCTATTTATTGCCTGAGTAGCGTACATTGATTGTGGCAGTAGGTTGGCTGTGAGGACCAGGGGTTTGTTCTTGTCGGGGATTGCATGCATTCTCTGCTGTTTTTGTAGTTGAACGGTTGTCCATCACCTGGATGGTTGTGCAGACACTCCATTGTCCACCACCTGTCTCTATGCTTAGGTGTGAGATGGTCTCATTGCCATGTTCTGTCAACTGTCCATGTCATGGTGATGAGGCCCCTGTTCTAATATTGGAGGCATCACTTTGTGACCTTTTTAGTTAAGTACATTTTATTTTGAGTTTGTTTGCTTTAAGTAGGCCCCCTCCCCACCCCCAGTGCAAACTTTTTTATTGAAAATTTAAGTGAAATCATAGACTGTCCTGTTTATAATGAAGAATAAATACTAAATGTTAATGCTAGAACAAATAATTTTAGACCAAGTTTCCTTCATTATATACCCAACCCTTATTTAGAAGGGAGAAATTCTTCAATCTGTTTCGTGCAAGTTGTGTTGATTGAGCCTAGAGGTTTAAGGTTTTGATTAACGGAACGTTGCTTAAACAGGAAATCTCACCAGAATTATGAGGAACGATCATGGGTTTGAAAGCCATATATCATGAGTCCCAGTGAAATGTTTAATGTTTTTAGGTCGAGCCTGGGCAGCGCATGCTCTGCGAGGCATGCTGTATTGGGGTATGTAATTGAAGTCCCGCCCATATTTGTCATTGGCTTGTGTCATTGTCCTTAGTAAAATAGGCTTGTTGGTCCCTGCCTTGTCTTTATTTGTAACCTACTGACATACACTCAAGAATTAAGCAAGAGGGTCCTAGGGACGTTTAAAGACCTGCATAGGATTATATCCCCAATATTATACGTACAAACCAGCAAAATCCTTTTGTCTATCCATACAAAATACAAAGGAAGGTGATTAAAAAGAGAAGCCACAGACTATAACACACAGACCTATCTGTGGGAAAATCCCTTTTTAGGACGAAATCACCCACTCACCAGAGGTGACATGCTAATTTGTATAAATAATTTTTGCCATTTTTCAATTGAAAGCTGACTTTACCATACATACATCAGCCTTATCTAGATCCTTCTTAGAGTGGCATAACACCAAGCGGTCGGATCCCGTTTTTGATATTCGCGCATATGGGCACAGTACAAAACTATCTAGTCACGGGTTGCGCATTACATTTCCCGGCACCCTAGGTGAAGTTCCCTGCATGAGCTGCAGATAGCAACAGTCTTTGACGCATGCGTGATTGCGGCAAATAAGGGCTTTACACACCGGTTCCGCGTTTCCTTAATGGATTGCACCATATATTAGAACGCCCATGCCCCCGACTCTCACCTCCGGTCACAGGCTCATTTCAAGCGCGGAGTACCGACGGAGAGGTGAGTGTCGAGGTGGGGCTCTACTCAAGTTGTAGATTGCTTATTTAAAGAACTGTTCTACGACCATTTAATTTTTGCTCAAATCGATTCTGGGATATCCAGTCAGTTAGTATAACACTAATGGAGCATTTAATTAAAACTCTGTGTGAGGACGCTCCGTGTACTGCATTTTAGTTGTTTGCAGCCCCCTGTTTTTGGGTCCTCGCATTAATGCATGGTAGAATAAATAATGCCTGAAGTACTATCTGGGACTGTGGTTTTTTAGAATCTAGTTTCTCTCTCGCCCTTAGGTGTGTTGATAGTGCGCTACGATTAACACATGTACTGTGGCCATAAGTGTTATTAGAGCAGACACTTGGTAGCCCTTTTAGGACAGGACATTCTATGATTTTGTTCCCCATTATAAATAATGGGTGGCGTGTATATATGTTTGTCCATCCGATGTAGTCATTTCTATAGATCATCATTTCACCGTTCATATTGTGCCGGCTTGCCAATCTTGTTTTCTCTCTTGCTCTCTCCATTAAAATTTGCCTACCCATCTCAACCAAACTAGAATACATATAATGGCCATGGGTAGTACATGAATGTGCGATTGACGAAGGCACTGCCATCGATTTTTCTCTTTAGAGCGGTGCCCCCCCTCCTGAGCTGTCGCCAGGTTGAGGTGGAGTTCCTTACCCAGCAGTTGCGGGTAAGACCTTTTCTGTTTCTTTTTTATCATTTTTTAATGTTTGTATATCAGCATAGTTGAAGCAATTGGTTATATATCACTTACCTATTTGTTACATATCATTGATCCATTGGCGCTGATTTCTTTAGGTAGAGTTACCTTTTGAAGAAGACGATCCAGGAGCACTATTTGTTCCGTATTCTTTGATTATAATTTTTTCACTTACAAACCATAGCAGCAGCATCTAAATAGGACCTGAAGAAAGCCTTGCCCGATCTTGGGGCATCACGGCTGAAACATGTTGACCACGTTGTTCCACCATACATATGCGGTTCAAATCCATCCCGCAGGTGCACTGTTTTTAATCCTGTCAGAGAGCACATCAGAATAAAGGTCGCATTTTGTCCTCTCTAGCTAGTTTTATTATCACATCCCTCACGTTTTTCATTCTTTGCGCTGCACCCTCACTCACACTTTAGATCTCATCATTGTGGATTTAGAATATCCTGGTAGAGAACACACTAAACCATCCCTGAGCTCCTCCCCCTCAGAGAGGGGGTTGAAGCCCTCAAAGGAACTAGGTATTCCTTTGAGAGGAGAATCCCAAATGATGAAGCATGTCACCTCTGGTGAGTGAGGGATTTCGTCCTAAAAAGGGATTTTCCCACAGATAGGTCTGTGTGTTATAGTCTGTGGCTTCTCTTTTTAATCACCTTCCTTTGTATGAGTAGACGCAAGGGTTTTGCTGGTTTGTACGTATTTCATTTGTAACCTCCCATGGCGACTGGCCCTTTTACTTCGGTTGTTACACGTATGCTTTAATTAGAGCCTGGGAGCACTATCTTCTTAATTGGCTTTCTTCTGCCTGCTGTTGCAGGTCTCTCTCTCTCTCTCTCTCTCTCTCTCTCTCTCTCTCTCTCTCTCTCTCTCTCTCTCTCTCTCTCTCTCTCTCTCTCTCTCTCTCTCTCTCTCTCTCTCTCTCTCTCTCTCTCTCTCTCCCTGTTAACGCTTTTTTTAGGTCGAGCTAGACAGCGCACTGCCTCTTCGAGACCTGCTGTAATCGGTCTGTGGACATCAAGTCCATCCCCTTTCTTGACATTGCTTTTCATTTGTCTATGACAGTGTCCTTCAAAAATCCCTGCTTGCTAGTGGTCAGTCCTGCCTCTTTGTCCTCTCAGGATTTTTGTTTCATTCCGTAGTGCTTTGCAAAAAAAAACAGCTACATTACACATTTTAGTTTCATATTTTGGTACAGACGGGAGATTAATTGGCAGCTCAGAACATTACTTAATTGTCTTTAACAGAGCTGCCGACTAATCTCCTCATGTCTACAAAAAAATATGAATATGTCATTGGGTAATGTTACTGGTGCTCGCTGCTTAGAGGAAATGCTCTGATTCCTTGCCAGGCTCTCTTTTTATCAGAGGGTGATGTCAGCAGAAAGATGGTTGTTAAAATGTGTTAAAGATCAAACTGGAGCCGCAGATTAAAGATCTTCAAAGGAACTGGGGTGCTTGTTTCAACATGTAGGGGTTTGATAGGAGAGGGGGCAAGGGAAAGTGGATAAGACTATTGGTAATAACCCATGGGGGTTATTTGCGAAGCTTATCAGTATTCCATTTTTTGTTACATTAACTATTGCAAATCTGTTGAGGAGCGCCTATCACCAAGACCCAGCACTATATAAATTAGAATACAATACAGTGATTGCATTTTATTTTAATTTTATCAAAAGAAGATTTTCTGTCCCACTTTGACATAAAATAAATGTCTGCTACAGCTTCATTTTCTTTTTCTTGTGCGTTTGCTTGAAGGGAGGGTGGGTGTAGTTTCTCTTGCCTGTCAGTTGCGTGAATTCAGAGGAGGCCGCTTGCTGTCACTGGTGCCTGGGCCTGGCGTGTAAAGATGGAATTCATCTCAGTGTTGATTCCTTTTTGGTTTATAGCTATAATGGAGTCTAATTCACTACGTATCTCTGGAATCGCCAGGGTTCATCTCTGTAGTTATTTTTCTGCTTTTATTTTCTGCGCTATTTCTTGGCCAGAGGCAACAATTGTCTAGTTTTTTATTAACCTAATTGTAGCAGGGAGACATATAGTGTGCACTCTGTCAACATGTGGACAGGCTACTCTCTGTGTTGCTTCTCATCTAAATGCTGTTATATTTGGCTTGGTTTACGTTGTAGGAAACATGGCACGCATCTGATGCCTTGGGGAATATTTGATCAAAAATCAAGTATTAGAAGAACTGGGGTGGGGATATCTTGTTGGAGGTTGAGCGTCTGCTGTGGCGCATTCCTGCAGCGTCACTCAGATCTATGTTTACACGGAGCTTCCAGTAGTAGGTTCCCTGTCTGTCTCAAGTTGCTTTGCTGGTAGCCTCCCAGTCCCATTCATGTGCTGGTCCGAGGGTAGGGGTGGGCGGAATTTGCGTAGTCGCGCTACGCAAATCTCCGCGAAACGGTAAAAAATCTCCGCGAGCAGGCAGAGTTTCGCGAACACGCGGAATTGCTTGTTCCGCCCGTTCGCGATCTTTTTTTCCTGTTCGCGAATGCTGTTTGCGTGCTCAGGGGGAAATATCTCGCAAACACGCATTTTGAAAGCACAAACAAGCAAAAAATTCCACGAAGCCGCGGATCGTGGAGTTTTTGGCAATTACGCATTCTCCGCGGAACGCGAAATTACCCAAATTCCGCAAATTCCGCGAGCGGAACGGAATTTACCGCCCAGGCCTATCAGAGGGACATCTTTCATTGTCATGAGACTCGGGCGTCCATGGCAAGAATTCCAAGGCACGTCACTCATTCAGCCAGACTGAGATGCTGCTTGTTGACATCCTTCTCAAGCGTTTCACTCCCTCGAGGGCTTTCACTCACCTTCCACATGACACATTCCAAACATGCGCAGAAACACAAACCTGCACCCACTGGGTCATTTTTGGATTCCTCTTCTTTGCATAAACCAGTACATTTCAAAATCCAAGTATTTTTAGTGTGTGTGTGTGTGTGTGTGTGTGTGTGTTTTATTTTTTCACATACACTGGTAGCTCCTCCCAGTGTTGGTAAACACTGACAAGACACACACCACTGTGAGGACTAGCGTGCTATGAGGACCGTACCCCCATAGCGTTTGCACGTGTGTGTGTGTGCTAATTACAGCACCCTCTTAACACATTTGTGCAATCAGCCTCTCACTAGCAGGAAAACAACAGTCTTGCAAATAAATAGGAGCTGCTATGGAAACAAGCCTTATTCTTGAAGATCTGCAGATTTATTTACTTGTGTGTGTATAGACCACCCCTGCTTACATTAATAACTAACCAGATTAACGTCCACTTGCTTTACCTCAAGATCTGAAGCTTCCTCTCTGAGTCAATCGGCTGTCATTATAAGGAATTCCTATCTTTTTTTTTTTCAAACGTGATTCAAGCATTCTGTGGTATGGTTTTGTTAATGAGGCATTCATCTATGTGGGTGCTGTACACGACTGTACCATGTACAAGGCAGAACTACTTATTGTGGTAAAGGAATTTGAAACAGAATATAACCGAACACAGTTGCTGACATCTTCAGAAATGTGTGAATACTTTGTGAATAATATAAGGTATAAACTACCCCCTGGTTTACTTTATAAGGATATTGCAAGATAAAGTTATTGACCTCCCAGTGACTTGCAATATACTGTTTACATATGGTAGGGATATTTTATTTATGATGTAGTTCTTAGTCATGCCCTCAATCTTCTTTCCCTCAGTGTTCTTTTAAAAATGTTTGGAACCTTTTTAATGAAAAATGTGAAATCTTTAGTATTAACAATCAGTTGTTTTTCACTTGTAGCAAAAATGTTATGTAGCTAAGTATCCAAACCGTGTATATGATGTCTGGTAACACCTAGATATATTCATGTTGTTGTATAGCAACTCAAGCAGTGCAGTAAGTAAACGTGTTTCAATAAGTGCATCCTTATCAGCTATTAAGAATTTCCAGGGGAAAAAGATCTGAAGAAAGAGAGAGGGATATGTCAAGTCTCACTTTATTTAGGTGGCAGCGACATTTCTGTCCAGCGACCTGCCTTTCATATTCTCTACAGAATGTTGCTGGGGGCACTGTGACGTCTCAGCTGGAATCTAATACATTATTACAGCAGAGTAGATCTGTTGTTTTCTTATTGCAGTTGGCCACAATTAGACAGTAATAACTTATTACAGCTGAGTTGTGACATGATGCCTGCTGACAGAGCCAACAGCCAAGGTGAAAGGCAGGTCAAAGAGCACCATTGCAGGTGCAGTTTAAACAAAGAAAAGGAGAACAGCATTTTTAGGTTGAGCTTGGGCAGCGCATGCGCTGCTCTGCGAGGCAAGCTGTATTCGAGAATAGACGTGAAGCCCTGCCCACTGTCTGCCCATATTAGTCATTGGCTTGTATCAATGTTCTTCGTAAATGCTGACTTCTGATTCGTTAACAGGCTTATTTGTCCCTCCTTAGTACCGCCTTGTCTTGGTGTGTAACCTCCCATGAGGACTTACCCTTTTACTTCTGTTATTACACGGTATGTCTTATTTAGTCACTAATTTCTTTAATGAGTTTCTCATACTGCAGGCACAACATGCTTTCCTGCAACATTCAGTGCGCCATGCGCTCTTTCACTTTCCAAGCAGCCTGGGACAATGGCTGCTGTTTCTTTGAAATGAAATAGGTCTCGTATTTACAAGAGTTTGAGCTATTGGTATTTTAAATGACAATGTCTTTTATTTATGTGTTAATTATTAAAACAGATAAATGAAAGGCAATGTCATTTACAATGCCAATAGCTTAAACTCTCGCAAATGCGTGACCTATTGCATTGCAAATGCTTGTTTAATTTGAGCAGCGACGCCACCTCAGCTGGGATAACAGCAGAGTTATGCGGACCCGGTGACCGCTAGGCGTGCGGCTTCAAGGCAGAGCGTGAGTAAACATTGAATGAGTCTCGGCCAGAGAGCAATAGCGGGGAAGGAACCTTTTGAGTAAACATTGAATGAGTCTCTGCCAGAGAGCTACGGCGGGTCAGGAACCCTGTGAGTAAACATTGAATGAGTCTCAGCCAGAGAGCCACGGCAGGGAAGGAACCATGTGAGTAAACATTGAATGAGTCTCGGCCAGAGAGCTACAGCAGGGATGAACCTTGTGAGAAAACATTGAATGAGTCTTGGCCAGAGAGCTACAGCAGGAAGGAACCTTGTGAGTAAACATTGAATGAGTCTCGGCCAGAGAGCTACGGCAGGGATGAACCTTGTGAGTAAACATTGAATGAGTCTCGGCCAGAGAGCTACATCAGGGAAGGAACCTTGTGAGTAAACAATGAATGAGTCTCGGCCAGAGAGCTACAGCAGGGATGGAACCTTGTGAGTAAACATTGAATGAGTCTCGGCCAGAGAGCTACAGCAGGGAAGGAACAATGTGAGTAAACATTGAATGAGTCTCAGCCAGAGAGCTATGGCGGGGCAGGAACCTTGTGAGTAAACATTGAATGAGTGTTGGCCAGAGAGCTACAGCAGGGATGGAACCTTGTGAGTAAACATTGAATGAGTGTTGGCCAGAGAGCTACGGCAGGGAAGGAACCTTGTGAGTAAACATTGAATGAGTCTCGACCAGAGAGCTACAGCGGGGCAGGAACCTTGTGAGTAAACATTGAATGAGTCTCGGCCAGAGAGCTACAGCAGGGATGGAACCTTGTGAGTAAACATTGAATGAGTCTCGGCCAGAGAGCTATGGCGGGGAAGTAACCTTGTGAGTAAATATTGAATGAGTCTCGGCCAGAGAGCAATAGCGGGGAAGGAACCCTGTGAGTAAACATTGAATGAGTCTCGGCCAGAGAGCTACAGCAGGGCAGAAACCTTGTGAGTAAACATTAAATGAGTCTCTGCCAGAGAGCTATGTCGGGGAAGGAACCTTGTGAGTAAACATTGAATGAGTCTCGGCTAACCCTGGGCGTAGTCGCGCTACGCGAAGCTGTTAAAGCACTACGCGAGCGTTCGTAGCTGCTTGTTGCGCCCGTTCGAGATGCGTTTTTCTTCTTTGGGAACACGTTGTGCGTGTTCGGGACGCTGTTTGCGTGCTCAGGGGATAGTATCTCGCGAACTTGCGCACGCGGTCGCGATGGGCGCAGCCATCTTGTTTTTCACTCTATGCTATGGTTCTGGGCCTGCTTTTCTATCCTCCCTCAATCTTTGCAATCCAAAGTTTTTTACACTGTTTTTCAATTTTTTTAAATTTATTATCTATCTCTCTCTGTCCCTAAGTTTATATTTTGCATTTATTTCTACTTTTACTGTGTTTATTTTACTTTTCTACTGTTTTATATTACTTCCTTCTTTAAGCTCCTACTTCTTCCCCTAACTTTATTTTTTCCTTCTAACTTTTCTTTTCCGCATCTCACACACCCCAGAACCATGGCGAAGGGTAGCACTATCGGCTCCAAGGGCAAGGCGCGTGTGCCCAAGAGCCGCCTGCCTTGCGGCAGACTGCGCCCTGCAGGGGTGCAAGCCCGCCAGCTTTTTTGCGAGGCGGAGGTGGCTGCCCTTGTCTTTTTTGCGCAGCGCCACCTCCCCTTGACCTTGGCAGCAGGCGGCAGGCCAGGCTCCGGGTACCCTACCCAGGAGCGTCACCACCGGTGGGCGAAGGTGCTCCGGGTAGTGTTTCGCTGCTCAGGGGTCAAGCGCACCCATAACCAGCTGGCCCACCGGTGGTCAGACATCCTGGACCGGGAGCAGGATCTGTTGGACCTGCTAGGTGTCGAGGTCCTGGGGCTTGGTGAGTAGCTAATATATAGTAGTATAAGTATTGTGTAATTTTTTTACAAATAACAAGAATACTGCTGCTTACATTGCAGGTAAATTACGTTTCAAAATCTTCTGTGATTGTAGGACACAGGTGCTCGGCGCTACTCTTAGATAGGTCAATTTTATTGCAATTATTGTTTCCTAAAATGTTTTTTGAGCGTTTTTTAAAATAATTTATTTGTTTCACAGCAATCATTAATGTTTGTCTCTTTCTTTATTATATCTTACATGATCACTGATCAGCAGCACCCAGGGGCAAGAAGATGGGGTCCGAGTCGGCGGGACAACCAGAGGACCGCTCCTCTACCGAGGGCCCTGCTGCTGGTCCCAGTAAGTCCTCCAGTGGTTAATATTAACAATTATATTGCCCTAACTTTTACTGCACCTTATTTTTTCCGAACTATTAATTCTGGTTCCACTTCCTAATTCTATTTTTTACAAAAGCTTCTTTGATCTTGACTATCTGTTTCTAAATTCTGGTTATCCCTGCCTCTAAGTTCTAACTGCCTCTGCTGTGACTCTCTGTAGTACTACTATTAGTCTGTCTGTAGCTAAGCTTGCCCAGTTTGCCACTCTTTATTTTACGGTTTTGAATAAAACTCAGATTGACCAATAGCTCTAGCCACTGAGTCCAGTCCTTTCGGTTGTCCTCTTCTAGTCTTCTCCTTAATCTTGAGGCTTTGACAATTACCACCAACAAAATGCCCAACCAGATATTTGACTATTTTTGATAGGATATAGTACATACTACTACTGTTGTGGGGATTCTGCACAGCCACATACAGAACTATGCACAAGAAAATAGGATGTTGGTGATGGGAGGTTGGACCTTCCTCACACCTCAGTCAGAAGTGAACCCACAATCCCCTGACCGACTAGCTATAGTGTCTCATTAGGTCCCCGAACCCCCACCCGAAGATACCCAATGATTACACAACCCAGAACATAACACCCTTTCGCTCACTCACTCGTGTAAGTCCACCATCACACCAAATACCACAGAGTCTATGTGTAAGTTCAAAAGGTTTATTTTCAACTAACAAGCTCTGTACGTTGTTCTATAAAATTCAGTGTACTAAAGCCAGCTCCAACAGCAAAATCCATAAGATTAAAACAATAAACATTGTTACAAGTGCATGATAGAAGACAAAAGATCTGTGCAAATTCTGGGAGACCCCTCACCCTAGAACGTAGAAGTACTGGTTACATGCATCACAAGCTCTGCAAATCTCTGGTTCGTAGAAGGGAATCTTCTGCCTGTTATGAGAAAAATGGTGCGCGTTAGATAGTATAATGCAAGCATTTCTCAGTCATGCCAAAAAGTGTAACGTTACTTATGGTTAAGTAATACGGACTAACCGAACTCCATAACAAAGTAACTTGTTTTTCGACCTCTTGTACGCAACGCTCAGACAGTAGCTGTATGAGCTCATGTGGGCTCAAAGGCATCTTACTGCACAACAAGCTGCGAGGTAACATGCGCAAAAGACATGAAGCGAAAATGGTTGCATGGCTCAGGCTAACTTTGCAAAGAGTAGAGTAGACTATAATAATGACCCTAGGGACCATAACCATAACACTACTAGTGTCTACTGACTCTACTCTAGTACCCGATTTGGACTAGTGATGTATGTTGTATATGTATGTATTAACTTTTTTTTCAATCTTGCTAGTGAAAACGAATAAATAGGGGGAGGTGTAAAGGCATCTAAAAATGTGTAATGTTTTTTCTCGGCGTACTACCGACCACCAGTACCGGCGGGGCCAGCGGCGATGGCGATGCGGCTATTCCGGAGGA
The DNA here is from genome assembly GCA_963921515.1 of Calotriton arnoldi. Taxonomy (NCBI): domain Eukaryota; kingdom Metazoa; phylum Chordata; class Amphibia; order Caudata; family Salamandridae; genus Calotriton; species Calotriton arnoldi. The sequence continues at coordinate 270,405 of CAWUFW010009131.1, forward strand.
GGCAGGAGATGCGGCACCTGCAGGAGATACAGGGGGTGAGCCAGCAGCAGTGGCGGGCGGTGGTTAGTTATATTCATTACTTATTGATATTACACTAGCCGGAAAGGTGTTCACTTCACTCACTGTACTGTTGAGACTTATTAAGTATGAAGTTGTAGTGAACATTATACAACGGTTGAAGAAGACACTGTTTACTTAGCATTAGCAATGCGTTAGCAATAGCATTAGCAGCGTGAGTTGAGTAACCAATGGCCTCTTCTGACTCCAACTCAGCTGTGAAAGTTTTATGGAGAAGTCTAAAATTCAGATCAGATGACCTGGATGGATGTGTTGAACAAAAAGGGAAAGAAGGGTGGAAGGAGGAAGGACGGGCGAGATGTAATATGACTGGCAGAGAAGGATACGTTGGAAGCATGCATAGGTGGCTGATAGGAATCAGATGCATGTGTTGTTGAAGGATGGGTGGAAGGTGAAAGAAGATGCCTTCCTGGGTGGGCGACACAGTATGGGTGGATACTGGGGATAGCAAGAATCATCAGCGGTGTTTGGGTGAAACTGAAAGCCAAGGCAAGCAAGGAAGGAGTGGACGCATGGGTGGTTGGTGAAACAAACTAAGGTTTGTGGAGAGATTAAGAAGAATGATAGACATTTACTTAGAATGGATGGATGCCTGTATGTATTCATCATAGACGGCATAGGTGGAGACTGTCACTGGATGCAGAGTCTTAGTTTGAAGAGAATGTAAAAGAAACTGCGCCAGAGTAGCAAAGCCGAGGGGAATACAAGTTGTATTTTCAGAATACAGTTGACTCACAGTAGTTTGCAAGCACATCATATATATATATTGTGTATAGTTAGTTATCAAGCGCCTTCCTCCGACTCCGAGGACCACTCCCCACCTATGTTAATTTATTTTCGACTGTGTCAGCCAGTCTGCAAAGGGTGGCCTATCTGTTGGTTACACAATCAATCAAAACAAAGTACCTTATGCAGTAGCGGTCAGTGGTGGGAGTGTTGCCGGACGGTGATGTGGGGAGGGGCAGGGTGGGGGGTAGTAAACTATGGATTACGGCCAAATACAGGTAAGTAAACATAAAAATAAATAAAGCGAATTTCATTGTGTGCACTGCACCGCCAAATGCGATGCAGTGCGCACAACGAAATTAGTTTTATTTATATGTTTACTTACCTGTAATTGGCTGTAATCCATAGTTTACTACCCCCTACCCTTCCCCTGCCCCTCCCCCTCCCCACATCACCGCCTGGCAGCACTCCCACCACCGACCGCTACTGACCTTATGTCGTCGTCCCATATATAAACAATGATCATTGGATCAGATATATAATCTGCCTTTTTGTAGTAGCCAGGGCAGGGTGAAAGTGAAATTGAGCAATTGCCCTTCATGTAACAGAGAGAGTATGGCCAGTGCCACCCGTAATAGAAAAATACGAGCTTCCCCACCTGCAGACAGTAGTAAATAAAACTAACGTGAGTCTGCGTCATGACTCGTATGTTTGTCTTGGGTGCAAGCTCAGCTGACTGAGCTGGCATGCCGGCTACAATAAGGTTATATAATTTCGCTAAACTAGAGATAAGAAGAAGACTGGTGTACTGTGTACTCGAGTCCATAGTGCTAGTATAATGCCTGAAACTCCCACAAATGTTAGAGGCCGAGGAAGTGGGAGGATAGATTATTACCACAAATGTTATGTACTGTGCTTACTAGTGCTACTGTGCCACTATGTGTTGAATTAATTTTGTGTTACTGTTTTGCTAAGAGTATTGGTTACAACAATATTCTTTTTCTTTCTTGATATAGATCCTCCTTCCCAAGAAAAACCAACATGGAAGGAGTTGGCAGCCAGGGCCCGGCGCCGGACACTGGAGGCCATCTGCCAAGAGTACCGGTGGCTGGGGGCTCAGGCGCAGGAGGAGGCGGTCCAATGCCCCGGGCCCCAGCCAGGCCCTACCTCCAGTGGTACGGCACCGCGGTCAGTCAGCCGCCCGCCACCACAATTCCTTAACATCCAGCACTGCTGCCCCCCACCCTGGATGCCACTGCAGGGCATTTCGCCGCCAGATGCTCCTCCAGATTTCACGCCTAGAGGAGCAACTAGAGGAGCGGGTCAAGATCCTCATGGACAAACACCTGAAAGCCAGCCGAATCTAAGAACTATCTAGGACCCCGTTGGATTGCCCCTTTCTTATTCGTTTTGTTGGTGGGTGGGAATTGGGCGTTGGGGTCTATGGACATTGGTTGGGGTTAGGGAGAGGGGTGGGTCAGGTGTAGGATAGTTTATTTTTGTTAGGGTAATAAATTATATTTATACTTAAACATACAATGTTAATGTTTTGTGGGGGGTTACTGTTTTACGAATTTACGTCACATGGCTTCCTTGCTGCTGCAGGGCCGCAGCCAGTGTTTGATTTAAATAATCTGCCAACTATGTAACACACAAACAGATAGATGCGGTACCCCTCACTGAGTTATTTGTCCTACTAGTACTGTCAGTCTCTCCTCCTAGTCCATTATACCACCCACCAAACTTATCTTACCTGTGATAGATGATGATTAAGTTTGGCACAGCGATGGCTGCATGGTTTCCCAGGAGAATGGAGAAGATGCCATAGTTGTGGTGGTAGTAGTAGACACTGGCAGTAGCATTTGCAAAAAAAATTAAAAAGAGACAGTCACTTGCCTGAGAGAGACTGTGGGAGGAGTAGTAGAATGAAGTAAAGTACAGTACAGAAGAAGACTGCCAAACAAACAATATTGCAACTGCTAAAGTAAAATAAAACATAATGGTGGTGGGGACAGCCTAGTACAAGAAGTTACAAACTGTAGTTGTGTCGAGTGAGTCACTTAACACAATCGTAATTCGTAACCTTTACTGCTGTGTGGTAGGAGTTTGATGATGAATACAATCAATGCTGGCAATTAATTATGATGTACTATTAGCCGGTGACAGTGTCCTGACAGTGAGGAGCTTTGGATGCCTGCCGAGGCTGTAGCCTTCGGACAGTGATGAGTTTACTTTTGGATGCCTGCCCAAGTTCTGACAGTGAAGAGTTGTGGATGCCTGCAGAGGCGATAGCCTTCGGACAGTGATGAGTTTCGGCTCGGAAACAAAACGGAGGATAGCTATAGTCACGTTTCACTTCTTATGGAGGGACTATTAGAGGCAACATTTCTTGTACTCCAATGTCTGGCTTGATGGAAATGTAATTAGGGTGAGTCAGGAAGATGGAGCAGGACTCTGAGCAGTGGACAGTTAAATGCACAGACGTGCAACTCCAATAGGGAAATAAAAGAGAAGACGACGGTGATGGATTTGTTGTGACTTGATTTGAACCAGAAAGACAGATACACAGACAAATAAAGGAAGGAAGAAAGTAACAATTTGAAAGCCTAGTTGTCAGGGAAGAGGAGCTCGTCCTCAAACTCTGGTGGTTCGGACAGAAGTAGGTCCTGTAACCCACTACTTACGTCATCGAAGTCGCTTCTCTTCTTCCTGCTGTGATTCACGTATTTTGTAATCCGGTGGTATAAAGTGCTGATTCATTTTGATCATGGTTAACCTCTCCACGCTTTTGGGTGAGAGACTGGTCCTTTTCAAAGTTACAATGGCACCAGCAGCACTGAAAACACTCTCAGAAGAGACACTTGCGACAGGGGAAGCCAGATACTTTATCGCCAGCCTGCTGAGCACTGTCCATTGGCTTTTTTTCCCATACCAATACACCAATGGGTTTCGATACATGCAGACCTCTGTTGGGTCATCCAGATAGGCCTGGACCATCCGCTCAATGCTCAGGGGTGCTCCGATGTGCTCGGCCTGTTTTGCCTTTACATCAGCACTGGACTTACCATACCCCTGCCGTAGAAACCAATCAGTTGCCAATTGTACTGTGGATGATCCTGTTCTTGCTGTTGTTGATGTTATTGGTAGTGTTGGTGACTGCTGGGAGGCAAACGCACTGCCCTCAGGCTCCAAAGTAGAACTTGACTCTGGATGCCCTGTAGTACTTGTGATGGCTTGGGACGGGGGGCCTGTAATTACCAGACGTTCGTTTTCAAAGTCAATGGCTAGCTGAGCTATCAAAGCTTTGTACTTGGCAACATCCACTTCTGAAAAAGGAATTACGGCCTTACTGTTCAGAAATACTTTGTACTGTGGATCCAAAATTGTGGCAGTAATGTAATGTGGATCTGACACAATTTTATTTTGAATCCTTGTATTTTCAGATAAGCGAACGGCTAAGGACTATGCCAAATGATATGCGTCTTGTTTGCCATCCACACCTGCGTACATTTCAGACACCTCCTTCAGCTGTTGCTCTAGCATGTGGAACAATGGGATAGCTTGGCCCATAGTACAGTCCTCCCTGCTGACTTCACGTGTGAAGATCTCAAAAGGAAGTAGCATCTCTGTCAGGCATTTAACGAGGTCCCATTGACCCATCTCAACGGTCATGCCTCTCACAGTAGGTTCCCCTAATCTTTGCATGACATAAGCATTGAGTGGTATGTACTGGTCAAACAGACGATCAAGCATGTAATAAGTTGAGTTCCAACGTGTTGGCACCTCCTGGATGAGTGCTCTGACTGGCATTTTATGCTCACGTTGAATGACCCTCAGATGCTTCCGGGCTTTAAAAGAATGGCTGAAATGTGTGCATATTCTTCTGCAGGTTGCCAGTAAGTTGCTGACTTTGGATTCATTTTTCAGAAAGTCTTGAACAACAATGTTAATGCAGTGTGCCAAACACGGGACCCTGAAATAGCAACCATCTTGCATGGCCCTAACTACATTACTGCCATTGTCCGTGGCAACAAAACCAATGTTAAGCCCTCTTGGGCGCAGTCACTCAAAGACCTTGCTGTTAAACTCTTCCAAAATGTTTGCAGCAGTATGAGATTTCTCCATGGCAAACATGGCTACAGTTGCATGTTTGCGAGTGGCATGAAAAATCTCAGCAGCGTCAACACCAGCAAATATCTGTTCTCTAACCCCCGCAAAAGAGATCCAGTGTGCAGTGATGCACATGTAATCAGTGGCTTGGCAACTGGTCCACATGTCTGTTGTCAGGTGGTTACTCTGAACAGCACTCTGCTTCAACACTTTTCCAAGCAATTCCAGCACGTCGTGATGTAGTGCTGGAGCAGCAACTCTGGCAAAATAGTAGCGGCTGGGAACATGCCATTTTGGGCAGATGGCTGTCACAAATTCCAGAAAACCCACCCCTTCAACAAAAGAAAAAGGGAGAAGGTCCAGTGCTAACATTTTAGCCAGCTTCGCATTGTACAAACGTGCTATTGGGTGGTTGCGTTCGTACTGCCCCTCCCCCCCAAACATGCTGATAATGGTAGGCTGCATGGTTTTCCTTTCTCTTAGGCTCAACAACGCACTTTTTTTCATTGCGGTACTCCTTGCTGTCTCAGGCTGACTCTTACGCCACTGAGATGTTGCTGAAGATGTGGGCGACGATAACACTGCACTGCTGGGGACAGGGACACCTTGTGTACCACTACCAGAGAGAATGTCTCCCTGTCCTTCCTCTTCCACTGTGATCCCATCTTCTACTCGTTTATCCCCACCAACACCAATGGTTGCAGTTTTTATGCCGCGAAGGTGGTCCTCCCAGCTGATCAAGTGGTGTTTTTTCAGATGGGTTATTTGGCCTCCGGTACCATAGTTTGTACCAAGCTTACCCCGACTAACAGAGGTATTACAAATGGAGCATATAGCAATGTTCTCCTCCTTTTCGCTAACCGTAAAGAAGTCCCAAACTGGGGAGCTTAACTTTTGCCTCCTGCTGGAGGTGCCACTTCCAATGCCGGATGAACTGGAGGGTGTGGGTTGAATTTGACTCTGTGCTGTACCACTACCTACTTCTACTGAGGTGGTGGTTGTGCTGGATGTAGGTCGCTGCTGGGCCTTTGCTAATGCAAATATGGAAGCTGTAGGTCGTGTTGATGTTACCTGTGTTGGAGGTATGCGTGCTACATCCCTTGCAGCGATTTTGGATAGGGTAATAATGTTGGTCTCCATCTCCTTGGGGCCGGGAGTGATGTTCGTGATGACTGGCTCATCATCATCATCATCATCATCCTGCTGTTCTACATCGACCTCCACAAGTGTAAGGCTTTCTGGAACCTTCCTTTTCCCTAGCCTGGTCTTGGGACGTGTCTCCCTCTCACACTCAGTTTGTGGCTTCCAAGTGGCATCTAGATCATCAGAAGGGGGCTTGGCGAAGAACTTGATGGACTAACCCTCCTTTTCCTTGCTGGGGATTTGGAAGACAATGGATCTTCTGAATGAGTGGCTTCCTCTTCTTCTTCCTCTGCATGAGGCTTAATTTCCTGAACTGCCCCTACTTCGGGAGGAACAACAACAACTACTATTGCGGGCGGTGGTTGCGGCTGCTGTTGTTGACCACTTATCTGCTGTGTTTCCTCCTGCGTTGATTGGATACTACTTTGAGATAGCGATAAGTTTATCTCAGGCTCAGCATCACTGGTTTCCACCATTAGGCTGGCTACCTCTTCCACACTCATGTGCTTGGGCCTGGGTTGGTGGGTTGGGCCCACTGATGCGGAGGTGCTGCCCCCAGCTTGCCCCCGGACACCGCTGCTGCAGGCGTAATTTTTTGTTTCCCAAAAAGGTATTGGGCGGCACACCAGACTTAAGTGTCACTTCCTTCTTCTGTTCCTTCTTCTCAATAGCAACTTTCTTGGTACTGGAGGACCTGGTACCTGCTTTCTTTGGGCCCATCTTCTTCAGATGTCAGCAGCACTCAGTTGCACAAGTTGCAGAGATGTCTGGTCAGGTCACACGTCACGTCGTGTACAGCAGCAGGACGTCTGTCTGGCAGTACAATGGGCAATGATGACACACCTCCTCCTCAGTCTTTTGTGCACCTAAAAGCAAAAAATCCAGAAGAACATCAGTCAAACGATAGCACAAATCAAACTAATATAATATATAACTTAGTGTGTGGTTGTCTCAATTACTAAATTTTAGAAACTCGGTGAACAACAACAGTGTAGCCATTTATGAGACTTTGACAACAAGGCCAGGGCTTTCCTGGTGTACTGTGTATACTCAATAAGAATAGCAAAGAACAAAAACAAAAATGTAGTGGAGCCTGTTTGGCCTAAATTTTTGCATCACGTGGGATGGATGCAGCATCAGGGAGCTGCAGCTGGCAATGGGGATGAATTTGGAAGCAGTAAGACAAGAGGAACAATGGAAAGACACGCAGGCCTTTGTGGCAAAAACAGCATACTACTACCACCACAAAATGGCCCCCAGCCACATGGTCAGGCACAAGGCACGGCAAACAATGAACTCAAGCAGGCCTATATGGCCAGACAAAGGATGCCTGATAAACAACACAAACAGCTTTAATGCAAAAACTAAAATCCACATGGCTAAAAACAGGTTGGAAAGTTACACAACAACAACACATACACACACGCAAAAAAGGCATTTATTTAACACACCCAAAAAGTGAAATAGACCCCCCAAAAAACCCCACATTTTTCAATTCAATCCAATGCCATCCATGCCCTAAATTATGTTTAAATTCAACAGACAACACAAACAGTTTTTATGCACCCTTGATGACTACCTCTGGGCCTACTGGCAGACTAAGCTGCAAGCTTGGAGGCCTATGGCAAAAGCACAGTGGCTGGTCCCACAAAATGGCCACCACCACATGGCCAGGCCACCCACAACAAGAAAAGGAAGACAAGACAGACAATGCAGGCCTGTGGCAAAAGCACAATGCCTGGCTTCACAAAATGGCCGCCACCCACATGGCCAGGCCACCCACAATAACAAGAAAGTGAAGACAAAGGACAGGACCAGGAAGTTGGAGACTCTGGGAAACATCCTTCCTCTTTAAAAAAAATTGTAAAGAAAAATGACTCCTTGCTCACAAAACTACATCTAAATGACAACCTGAGGAGTTTTTTGAGCAAAATGAACAAAATCATCATTTTCGAGAAGGTTTTATGCTGCTCGAGCGATATTCTTCGCCAGATTGTAAATTCTGCGTGTTCGGCATCGCGATCTTCACAAAAAGTCGTTATCGCGCGTGCGAAAACGCATATTGAGCGTGCAATGAAGAAAAAAGTGTAAGTCCGCGTTGTCGTGCAGTGCGGAGTTGGCAAAAGTCCGCGAGCTGAACGCCCAGGGTTACCTACTGGCTGAAAAGGCCTATTTATTTAACACGCACCAAAAAACTGAAATAGCACCCCAAAAACCACATTTTGCAATTCAATACAATGCCATAAATGATGTTAAAATTCAACAGATAACACAGAAACAGTTTTTATGCACCCATGATGACTACCTCTGGGCCTACTGGCAGACAAGGCCACAAGCTTAAGCCTATGGCAAAAGCAAGCACACTGCCTTGCTCTACAAAATGGCCGCCACCCACATGGCCAGGCCACACACAATAACAAGAAAGTGAAGACAGATAATGAATGCAGGCCTATGGCAAAAGCACACTGCCTGGATGGCTCCACAAAATGGCCGCTAGCCACCCACAACAAAAAGAAATGGAAGACAGACAATGCAAGCCTATGGCAAAAGCACACTGCCTGCCTTCACAAAATGGACGCCACCCACATGGCAAGGCCACAACAACAACAAGCATAAGCTAAGGGGAACAAAGAAAAGACATGCAGGCCTATATGGAAAAAGCAGCACACTACTAAACTACCACCACAAAATGGCCCCAAGCCACATGGTCACTCACAGTCACAACAGGCCATGGAAAACAATGAACTCAAGCAGGTCTATATATGACCAGACAAAGGAGGCCTGCTAAACAACACAGCTTTAATACAAAAATGCAAAAACGAAAATCCACAGGGCTACGAAAGGTTGGAAAGTTACACAACAAGCACACACACACATCCAACAAAGGTATTTATTTATTAACACACACCCAAAAAGAGAAATACACCCCAAAAACCACATTTAGCAATTCAATACAATGCCATCCATGCCCTACATGATGTTTAAATTAAATTCAACAGACACCACAGAAACATGCACTTATGGGTACCTCTGGCCCTACTGGCTGAAATTTCAATCAAAGAAAAACAACTAGGCCCCTACTGAAACTACAGGCCACCAAAATACATTTTAAAAACGATGAAGATCCCAAAAAAATGTAGGTACAAACAAGCCCCAATCAAACAAACAAGTACACCAATTCTCCAACTTGTAAAATCTCAAATCCAAAAGTCCTCAAATCCAATCCAATGATATGATGCAGCAGACAGACACAAAAAGTGATCCTTCCAGCTCCAAATCCAAATGAAAGTGAACAGCACATGGACAAAGCACTGGGAGGAGCCTGCTGGACAGGAACAGGAATTTGGAGACTCAGGAGCACTTCCTTCCTCTTGAAAAAAAAAAGTAAAAAAAGAAAAAGGACTCCTTGCACAAAAAAATACAGCCAAATCACAATCTGAGGAGTTTTTTTGAGCAAAATAATCATTTTTGGGAAAGTTTTATGATGCTCGAGAGATATTCTTCGCCAGATTGTAGTTTCTTCGTGTTCGGGATCGCGATCTTACCAAGACTGCCGCCGGAAGTCAAATCGCGCGTCCGAATGACTTGTTCGCGTTTGCACACTCTCGCGGGATCGTGTGGCCGGATTCCAAATCTCGCGGCACCCGCGAACGGATAGGAGATTGCATCAGCGAGCGCAGAATCACGGTAAGTTGTTACCGCACGCACGAGGATGCATATTGAGCGCACGAAGAAGAAAAACAGCTACGCTACGTTGCAAATTGCGTAGTACTCGGTAACTTTGCGTTCTACGCAAATCGCGAAGTTACCGAAACTACACAAACTCCGCGAGCGTAGCGTAGTTCACCGCCCAGGGTTAGTCTCGGCCAGAGAGCTACATCGGGGAAGGAACTTGTGAGTAAACACTGTATGAGTCACAGCCAGAGAGCTACAGCGGGGAAGGAACACTGAGTAAACGTTGAATGAGTCTCAGCCAGAGAGCTATGGCAGGGAAGGAACCTTGTGAGTAAACACTGAATGAATCTCGGCCAGAGAGCTACGGCAGGGAGTGAACCTTGTGAGTAAACGTTGAATGAATCTCAGCCAGAGAGCTACGGCAGGGAAGGAACCTTGTGAGTAAACGTTGAATGAATCTCAGCCATAGAGCTAGAGCAGGGATGAACCTTGTGAGTAAATATTGAATGAGTCTCGGCCAGAGAGCTACAGCAGGAAGGAACCTTGTGAGTAAACATTGTATGAGCCTCGGCCAGAGAGCTATGGCAGGGATGAACCTTGTGGGTAAACATTGAACGAGTCTCGGCCAGAGAGCTACGGCAGGGATGAACCTTGTGAGTAAACATTGAATGAGTCTCGGCCAGAGAGCTACGGCAGGGAAGGAACCTTGTGAGTAAACATTGAATGAGTGTTGGCCAGAGAGCTACAGCAGGGATGGAACCTTGTGAGTAAACATTGAATGAGTGTTGGCCAGAGAGCTATGGCAGGGAAGGAACCGTGTGAATAAACATTGAATGAGTCTCGACCAGAGAGCTACGGCGGGGCAGGAACCTTGTGAGTAAAGATTGAATGAGTCTCGGCCAGAGAGCTACAGCAGGGATGGAACCTTGTGAGTAAACATTGAATGAGTCTCAGCCAGAGAGCTATGGAGGGGAAGGAACCTTGTGAGTAAACATTGAATAAGTCTCGGCTAGAGAGCTACAACAGGGCAGAAACCTTGTGAGTAAACATTAAATGAGTCTCTGCCAGAGAGCTATGTTGGGGAAGGAACCTTGTGAGTAAACATTGAATGAGTCTCGGCCAGAGAGCTACGTTGGGGAAGGAACCTTGTGAGTAAACACTGTATGAGTCTGGGCCAGAGAGATACAGCGGGGAAGGAACCCTGTGAGTAAGCATTGAATGAGTCTCAGCCAGAGAGCTACGGTGGGTCAGGACCCTTGTGAGTAAACATTCAATGAGCGCTACAGCCGGAGAGCTAAGGCAGGGAAGGAACCTTGTGAGTAAACGTGGAATGAGTCTAAGCCAGAGAGCTATGGCAGGGAAGGAACCTTGTGAATAAACGTTGAATGAATCTCGGCCAGAGAGCTACGACAGGGAAGGAACCTTGTGAGTAAACGTTGAATGAATCTCTGCCAGAGAGCTATGTTGGGGAAGGAACCTTGTGAGTAAACATTGAATGAGTCTCGGCCAGAGAGCTACGTTGGGGAAGGAACCTTGTGAGTAAACACTGTATGAGTCTGGGCCAGAGAGATACAGCGGGGAAGGAACCCTGTGAGTAAGCATTGAATGAGTCTCAGCCAGAGAGCTACGGTGGGTCAGGACCCTTGTGAGTAAACATTCAATGAGCGCTACAGCCGGAGAGCTAAGGCAGGAAGGAACCTTGTGAGTAAACGTGGAATGAGTCTCAGCCAGAGAGCTATGGCAGGGAAGGAACCTTGTGAATAAACGTTGAATGAATCTCGGTCAGAGAGCTATGACAGGGAAGGAACCTTGTGAGTAAACGTTGAATGAATCTCAGCCAGAGAGCTACCCCAGGGAAGGAACCTTCTGTGTAAACATTGAATGAGTCTCGGCCAGAGAGCTACAGCAGGGCAGGAACCTTGTGAGTTAACATTGAATGAATCTCAGCCAGAGAGCTATGGCAGGGATGAACCTTGTGGGTAAACATTGAATGAGTCTCGGCCAGAGAGCTATGGCAGGGATGAACCTTGTGGGTAAACATTGAATTAGTCTCGGCCAGAGAGCTACGGCAGGGAAGGAACCTTGTGAGTAAACATTGAATGAGTGTTGGCCAGAGAGCTACAGCAGGGATGGAACCTTGTGAGTAAACATTGAATGGGTGTTGGCCAGAGAGCTATGGCAGGGAAGGAACCTTGTGAGTAAACATTGAATGAGTCTCGACCAGAGAGCTACGGCGGGGCAGGAACCTTGTGAGTAAAGATTGAATGAGTCTCGGCCAGAGAGCTACAGCAGGGCAGAAACCTTGTGAGTAAACATTGAATGAGTCTCGGCCAGAGAGCTACGTTGGGGAAGCAACCTTGTGAGTAAACACTGTATGAGTCTGGGCCAGAGAGATACAGCGGGGAAGGAACCCTGTGAGTAAACATTCAATGAGCGCTACAGCCAGAGAGCTAGGGAAGGAACCTTGTGAGTAAACGTGGAATGAATCTCAGCCAGAGAGCTACGACAGGGAAGGAACCTTGTGAGTAAACGTTGAATGAATCTCGGCCAGAGAGCTACGACAGGGAAGGAACCTTATGAGTAAACGTTGAATGAATCTCAGCCAGAGAGCTACGGCAGGGAAGGAACCTTGTGAGTAAACGTTGAATGAATCTCAGCCAGAGAGCTACGGCAGGGAAGGAACCTTGTGAGTAAACATTGAATGAGTCTTGGCCAGAGAGCTACGGCAGGGGAGGGACCTTCTGAGTTAACATTGAATGAGTCTTTTCCAGAAAGCTACAGCAGGGATGAACCTTGTGAGTAAACATTTAATGAGTCTCGGCCAGAGAGCTACGGCGGGGAAGGAACCTTGTGAGTAAACATTGAATGAGTCTCGGCCAGAGAGCAATAGCGGGGAAGGAAACTTGTGAGTAAACATTGAATGAGTCTCGGTCAGAGAGCTACAGCACGGATGGAACCATGTGAGTTAACATTGAATGAGTCTTTTCCAGAGAGCTACAGCAGGGATGAACCTTCTGAGTAAACATTGAATGAGTCTCGGCCAGAGACCTACAGCAGGGAAGGAACCTTGTGAGTAAACATTGAATGAGTCTCGGCCAGAGAGCTACAGCAGGAAGGAACCTTGTGAGTAAACATTGAATGAGTCTCGGCCAGAGAGCAACAGCAGGGAAGGTACCTTGTGAGTAAACATTGAATGAGTCTCGGCCAGAGAGCTACAACAGGGAAGGAACCTTGTGAGTAAACATTGAAAGAGTCTCGGCAATAGAGCTACAGCAGGGAAGGAACCTTGTGAGTAAACATTGAATGAGTCTCGGCCAGAGAGCAATAGCGGGGAAGGAACCCTGTGAGTAAACATTGAATGAGTCTCGGCCAGAGAGCAATAGCGGGGAAGAAAACTTGTGAGTAAACATTGAATGAGTCTCGGCCAGAGACCTACAGCAGGGAAGGAACCTTGTGAGTAAACATTGAATGAGTCTCGGCCAGAGAGCTACAGCAGGAAGGAACCTTGTGAGTAAACATTGAATGAGTCTCGGCCAGAGAGCAACAGCAGGGAAGGTACCTTGTGAGTAAACATTGAATGAGTCTCGGCCAGAGAGCTACAACAGGGAAGGAACCTTGTGAGTAAACATTGAAAGAGTCTCGGCAATAGAGCTACAGCAGGGAAGGAACCTTGTGAGTAAACATTGAATGAGTCTCGGCCAGAGAGCAATAGCGGGGAAGGAACCCTGTGAGTAAACATTGAATGAGTCTCGGCCAGAGAGCTACGGCAGGGAAGGAACCTTGTGAGTAAACATTGAATGAGTGTTGGCCAGAGAGCTACAGCAGGGATGGAACCTTGTGAGTAAACATTGAATGAGTGTTGGCCAGAGAGCTATGGCAGGGAAGGAACCTTGTGAATAAACATTGAATGAGTCTCGACCAGAGAGCTACGGCGGGGCAGGAACCTTGTGAGTAAAGATTGAATGAGTCTCGGCCAGAGAGCTACAGCAGGGCAGAAACCTTGTGAGTAAACATTGAATGAGTCTCGGCCAGAGAGCTACGTTGGGGAAGGAACCTTGTGAGTAAACACTGTATGAGTCTGGGCCAGAGAGATACAGCGGGGAAGGAACCCTGTGAGTAAACATTCAATGAGCGCTACAGCCAGAGAGCTAAGGCAGGGAAGGAACCTTGTGAGTAAACGTGGAATGAATCTCAGCCAGAGAGCTACGACAGGGAAGGAACCTTGTGAGTAAACGTTGAATGAATCTCGGCCAGAGAGCTACGACAGGGAAGGAACCTTATGAGTAAACGTTGAATGAATCTCAGCCAGAGAGCTACGGCAGGGAAGGAACCTTGTGAGTAAACGTTGAATGAATCTCAGCCAGAGAGCTACGGCAGGGAAGGAACCTTGTGAGTAAACATTGAATGAGTCTTGGCCAGAGAGCTACGGCAGGGGAGGGACCTTCTGAGTTAACATTGAATGAGTCTTTTCCAGCTACAGCAGGGATGAACCTTGTGAGTAAACATTAAATGAGTCTCGGCCAGAGAGCTACGGCGGGGAAGGAACCTTGTGAGTAAACATTGAATGAGTCTCGGCCAGAGAGCAATAGCGGGGAAGGAAACTTGTGAGTAAACATTGAATGAGTCTCGGTCAGAGAGCTACAGCAGGGATGGAACCATGTGAGTTAACATTGAATGAGTCTTTTCCAGAGAGCTACAGCAGGGATGAACCTTCTGAGTAAACATTGAATGAGTCTCGGCCAGAGAGCTACAGCAGGGAAGGAACCTTGTGAGTAAACATTGAATGAGTCTCGGCCAGAGAGCAATAGCGGGGAAGGAAACTTGTGAGTAAACATTGAATGAGTCTCGGCCAGAGACCTACAGCAGGGAAGGAACCTTGTGAGTAAACATTGAATGAGTCTCGGCCAGAGAGCTACAGCAGGAAGGAACCTTGTGAGTAAACATTGAATGAGTCTCGGCCAGAGAGCAACAGCAGGGAAGGTACCTTGTGAGTAAACATTGAATGAGTCTCGGCCAGAGAGCTACAACAGGGAAGGAACCTTGTGAGTAAACATTGAAAGAGTCTCGGCAATAGAGCTACAGCAGGGAAGGAACCTTGTGAGTAAACATTGAATGAGTCTCGGCCAGAGAGCAATAGCGGGGAAGGAACCCTGTGAGTAAACATTGAATGAGTCTCGGCCAGAGAGCTACGGCAGGGAAGGAACCTTGTGAGTAAACATTGAATGAGTGTTGGCCAGAGAGCTACAGCAGGGATGGAACCTTGTGAGTAAACATTGAATGAGTGTTGGCCAGAGAGCTCTGGCAGGGAAGGAACCTTGTGAATAAACATTGAATGAGTCTCGACCAGAGAGCTACGGCGGGGCAGGAACCTTGTGAGTAAAGATTGAATGAGTCTCGGCCAGAGAGCTACAGCAGGGATGGAACCTTGTGAGTAAACATTGAATGAGTCTCGGCCAGAGAGCTATGGAGGGGAAGGAACCTTGTGAGTAAACATTGAATGAGTCTCGGCCAGAGAGCAATAGCGGGGAAGGAACCCTGTGAGTAAACATTGAATGAGTCTCGGCTAGAGAGCTACAACAGGGCAGAAACCTTGTGAGTAAACATTAAATGAGTCTCTGCCAGAGAGCTATGTTGGGGAAGGAACCTTGTGAGTAAACATTGAATGAGTCTCGGCCAGAGAGCTACGTTGGGGAAGGAACCTTGTGAGTAAACACTGTATGAGTCTGGGCCAGAGAGATACAGCGGTTAAGGAACCCTGTGAGTAAGCATTGAATGAGTCTCAGCCAGAGAGCTACGGTGGGTCAGGACCCTTGTGAGTAAACATTCAATGAGCGCTACAGCTAGAGAACTAAGGCAGGGAAGGAACCTTGTGAGTAAACGTGGAATGAGTCTCAGCCAGAGAGCTACGACAGGGAAGGAACCTTGTGAGTAAACGTTGAATGAATCTCGGCCAGAGAGCTACGACAGGGAAGGAACCTTGTGAGTAAACGTTGAATGCATCTCAGCCAGAGAGCTACCCCAGGGAAGGAACCTTCTGTGTAAACATTGAATGAATCTCGGCCAGAGAGCTACAGCAGGGATGAAACCATGTGAGTAAACATTGAATGAGTCTTTTCCAGAGAGCTACAGCAGGGCAGGAACCTTGTGAGTTAACATTGAATGAATCTCAGCCAGAGAGCTATGGCAGGGATGAACCTTGTGGGTAAACATTGAATGAGTCTCGGCCAGAGAGCTATGGCAGGGATGAACCTTGTGGGTAAACATTGAATTAGTCTCGGCCAGAGAGCTACGGCAGGGAAGGAACCTTGTGAGTAAACATTGAATGATTGTTGGCCAGAGAGCTACAGCAGGGATGGAACCTTGTGAGTAAACATTGAATGAGTGTTGGCCAGAGAGCTATGGCAGGGAAGGAACCTTGTGAGTAAACATTGAATGAGTCTCGACCAGAGAGCTACGGCGGGGCAGGAACCTTGTGAGTAAAGATTGAATGAGTCTCGGCCAGAGAGCTACAGCAGGGCAGAAACCTTGTGAGTAAACATTGAATGAGTCTCGGCCAGAGAGCTACGTTGGGGAAGGAACCTTGTGAGTAAACACTGTATGAGTCTGGGCCAGAGAGATACAGCGGGGAAGGAACCCTGTGAGTAAACATTCAATGAGCGCTACAGCCAGAGAGCTAAGGCAGGGAAGGAACGTTGTGAGTAAACGTGGAATGAATCTCAGCCAGAGAGCTACAACAGGGAAGGAACCTTGTGAGTAAACGTTGAATGAATCTCGGCCAGAGAGCTACGACAGGGAAGGAACCTTGTGAGTAAACGTTGAATGAATCTCAGCCAGAGAGCTACGGCAGGGAAGGAACCTTGTGATTAAACGTTGAATGAATCTCAGCCAGAGAGCTACGGCAGGGAAGGAACCTTGTGAGTAAACATTGAATGAGTCTTGGCCAGAGAGCTACGGCAGGGGAGGGACCTTCTGAGTTAACATTGAATGAGTCTTTTCCAGAAAGCTACAGCAGGGATGAACCTTGTGAGTAAACATTAAATGAGTCTCGGCCAGAGAGCTACGGCGAGGAAGGAACCTTGTGAGTAAACATTGAATGAGTCTCGGCCAGAGAGCAATAGCGGGGAAGGAAACTTGTGAGTAAACATTGAATGAGTCTCGGTCAGAGAGCTACAGCAGGGATGGAACTATGTGAGTTAACATTGAATGAGTCTTTTCCAGAGAGCTACAGCAGGGATGAACCTTCTGAGTAAACATTGAATGAGTCTCGGCCAGAGAGCTACAGCAGGGAAGGAACCTTGGGGCATATTATCAAGAACGGCGTTAAAAATTATCGCCGGTTTAGCGGCAGAAAACTGCAGATAAAGTGGCGATAATGGGCTTGATAATATGCCCTTGAGAATTCAATAGAAGCCCATGTTCTGGTGTCAACATGGGCTTCTATTGGAATTCTCCAGGGCATATTATCAAGCCCATTATCGCCGCTTTAGCGGCAGTTTTCTGCCGCTAAACCGGCGATAATTTTAACCCCGTGCTTGATAATATGCCCCCTTGTGAGTAAACATTGAATGAGTCTCGGCCAGAGAGCTACAGCAGGGAAGGAACCTTGTGAGTAAACATTGAATGAGTCTCGGCCAGAGAGCTACAGCAGGAAGGAACCTTGTGAGTAAACATTGAATGAGTCTCGGCCAGAGAGCAAAAGCAGGGAAGGTACCTTGTGAGTAAACATTGAATGAGTCTCGGCCAGAGAGCTACAACAGGGAAGGAACCTTGTGAGTAAACATTGAAAGAGTCTCGGCAATAGAGCTACAGCAGGGAAGGAACCTTGTGAGTAAACATTGAATGAGTCTCGGCCAGCGAGCAATAGCGGGGAAGGAACCCTGTGAGTAAACATTGAATGAGTCTCGGCCAGAGAGCTACGTTGGGGAAAGAACCTTGTGAGTAAATACTGTGTGAGTCTCGGCCAGAGAGCTACCGCAGGGAAGGAACCTTGTGAGTAAACATTGAATGAGTCTTGGCCAGAGAGCTACAGAAGGGAAGGAACCTTCTGAGTAAACATTGAATGAGTCTTGGCCAGAGAGCTACGGCAGGGAAGGAACCTTCTGAGTAAACGTTGAATGAATCTCGGACAGAGAGCTACCGCAGGAAGGAACCTTGTGAGTAAACATTGAATGAGTCTTGGCCAGAGAGCTACGGCAGGGAAGGAACCTTCTGAGTAAACATTGAATGAGTCTCGGCCAGAGAGCTACAGCAGGGATGGAACCATGTGAGTTAACATTGAATGAGTCTTTTCCAGAGAGCTACAGCAGGCAAGGAACCTTGTGAGTAAACATTAAAGAGTCTCTGCCAGAGAGCTACGTCGGGGAAGGTACCTTGTGAGTAAACGTTGAATTAGTCTCGGCCAGAGAGCTACGTTGGGGAAGGAACCTTGTGAGTAAACACTGTATGAGTCTCGGCCAGAGAGCTACAGCGGGGATGGAACCATGTGAGTTAACATTGAATGAGTCTTTTCCAGAGAGCTACAGCAGGGATGAACCTTCTGAGTAAACATTGAATGAGTCTCGGCCAGAGAGCTACAGCAGGGAAGGAACCTTGTGAGTAAACATTGAATGAGTCTCGGCCAGAGAGCAATAGCGGGGAAGGAAACTTGTGAGTAAACATTGAATGAGTGTCGGCCAGAGAGCTACAGCAGGGATGAACCTTGTGAGTAAACAATGAATGAGTCTCGGCCAGAGAGCCCCAACAGGGATGGAACCTTGTGAGTAAACATTGAATGAGTCTCGGCCAGAGAGCAACAGCAGGGAAGGAACCTTGTGAGTAAACATTAAATGAGTCTCGGCCAGAGAGCTACAGCAGGGAAGGAACCTTGTGAGTAAACATTGAATGAGTCTCGGCCAGAGAGCTACAACAGGGAAGGAACATTGTGAGTAAACATTGAATGAGTCTCGGCAATAGAGCTACAGCAAGGAAGGAACCTTGTGAGTAAACATTGAATGAGTCTCGGCCAGAGAGCAATAGCGGGGAAGGAACCCTGTGAGTAAACATTGAATGAGTCTCGGCTAGAGAGCTACAACAGGGCAGAAACCTTGTGTGTAAACATTAAATGAGTCTCTGCCAGAGAGCTATGTTGGGGAAGGAACCTTGTGAGTAAACATTGATTGAGTCTCGGCCAGAGAGCTACAACAGGGAAGGAACCTTGTGAGTAAACATTGAATGAGTCTCGGCAATAGAGCTACAGCAGGGAAGGAACCTTGTGAGTAAACAATGAATGAGTCTCGGCCAGAGAGCCACAACAGGGATGGAACCTTGTGAGTAAACATTGAATGAGTCTCGGCCAGAGAGCTACGGCGGGGAAGGAACCTTGTGAGTAAACATTGAATGAGTCTCAGCAAGAGAGCAATAGTGGGAAAGGAACCCTGTGAGTAAACATTGAATGAGTCTCGGCCAGAGAGCTACAACAGGGAAGGAACCTTGTGAGTAAACATTGAAAGAGTCTCGGCAATAGAGCTACAGCAGGGAAGGAACCTTGTGAGTAAACATTGAATGAGTCTCGGCCAGAGAGCAATAGCGGGGAAGGAACCCTGTGAGTAAACATTGAATGAGTCTCGGCCAGAGAGCTACGGCAGGGAAGGAACCTTGTGAGTAAACATTGAATGAGTGTTGGCCAGAGAGCTACAGCAGGGATGGAACCTTGTGAGTAAACATTGAATGAGTGTTGGCCAGAGAGCTATGGCAGGGAAGGAACCTTGTGAATAAACATTGAATGAGTCTCGACCAGAGAGCTACAGCAGGGCAGAAACCTTGTGAGTAAACATTGAATGAGTCTCGGCCAGAGAGCTACGTTGGGGAAGGAACCTTGTGAGTAAACACTGTATGAGTCTGGGCCAGAGAGATACAGCGGGAAGGAACCCTGTGAGTAAACATTCAATGAGCGCTACAGCCAGAGAGCTAAGGCAGGGAAGGAACCTTGTGAGTAAACGTGGAATGAATCTCAGCCAGAGAGCTACGACAGGGAAGGAACCTTGTGAGTAAACGTTGAATGAATCTCGGCCAGAGAGCTACGACAGGGAAGGAACCTTATGAGTAAACGTTGAATGAATCTCAGCCAGAGAGCTACGGCAGGGAAGGAACCTTGTGAGTAAACGTTGAATGAATCTCAGCCAGAGAGCTACGGCAGGGAAGGAACCTTGTGAGTAAACATTGAATGAGTCTTGGCCAGAGAGCAATAGCGGGGAAGGAAACTTGTGAGTAAACATTGAATGAGTCTCGGTCAGAGAGCTACAGCAGGGATGGAACCATGTGAGTTAACATTGAATGAGTCTTTTCCAGAGAGCTACAGCAGGGATGAACCTTCTGAGTAAACATTGAATGAGTCTCGGCCAGAGAGCTACGGCAGGGAAGGAACCTTGTGAGTAAACATTGAATGAGTCTCGGCCAGAGAGCAATAGCGGGGAAGGAAACTTGTGAGTAAACATTGAATGAGTCTCGGCCAGAGACCTACAGCAGGGAAGGAACCTTGTGAGTAAACATTGAATGAGTCTCGGCCAGAGAGCTACAGCAGGAAGGAACCTTGTGAGTAAACATTGAATGAGTCTCGGCCAGAGAGCAACAGCAGGGAAGGTACCTTGTGAGTAAACATTGAATGAGTCTCGGCCAGAGAGCTACAACAGGGAAGGAACCTTGTGAGTAAACATTGAAAGAGTCTCGGCAATAGAGCTACAGCAGGGAAGGAACCTTGTGAGTAAACATTGAATGAGTCTCGGCCAGAGAGCAATAGCGGGAAGGAACCCTGTGAGTAAACATTGAATGAGTCTCGGCCAGAGAGCTACGGCAGGGAAGGAACCTTGTGAGTAAACATTGAATGAGTGTTGGCCAGAGAGCTACAGCAGGGATGGAACCTTGTGAGTAAACATTGAATGAGTGTTGGCCAGAGAGCTATGGCAGGGAAGGAACCTTGTGAATAAACATTGAATGAGTCTCGACCAGAGAGCTACGGCGGGGCAGGAACCTTGTGAGTAAAGATTGAATGAGTCTCGGCCAGAGAGCTACAGCAGGGATGGAACCTTGTGAGTAAACATTGAATGAGTCTCGGCCAGAGAGCTATGGAGGGGAAGGAACCTTGTGAGTAAACATTGAATGAGTCTCGGCCAGAGAGCAATAGCGGGGAAGGAACCCTGTGAGTAAACATTGAATGAGTCTCGGCTAGAGAGCTACAACAGGGCAGAAACCTTGTGAGTAAACATTAAATGAGTCTCTGCCAGAGAGCTATGTTGGGGAAGGAACCTTGTGAGTAAACATTGAATGAGTCTCGGCCAGAGAGCTACGTTGGGGAAGGAACCTTGTGAGTAAACACTGTATGAGTCTGGGCCAGAGAGATACAGCGGTTAAGGAACCCTGTGAGTAAGCATTGAATGAGTCTCAGCCAGAGAGCTACGGTGGGTCAGGACCCTTGTGAGTAAACATTCAATGAGCGCTACAGCCAGAGAGCTAAGGCAGGGAAGGAACCTTGTGAGTAAACGTGGAATGAGTCTCAGCCAGAGAGCTACGACAGGGAAGGAACCTTGTGAGTAAACGTTGAATGAATCTCGGCCAGAGAGCTACGACAGGGAAGGAACCTTGTGAGTAAACGTTGAATGCATCTCAGCCAGAGAGCTACCCCAGGGAAGGAACCTTCTGTGTAAACATTGAATGAATCTCGGCCAGAGAGCTACAGCAGGGATGAAACCATGTGAGTAAACATTGAATGAGTCTTTTCCAGAGAGCTACAGCAGGGCAGGAACCTTGTGAGTTAACATTGAATGAATCTCAGCCAGAGAGCTATGGCAGGGATGAACCTTGTGGGTAAACATTGAATGAGTCTCGGCCAGAGAGCTATGGCAGGGATGAACCTTGTGGGTAAACATTGAATTAGTCTCGGCCAGAGAGCTACGGCAGGGAAGGAACCTTGTGAGTAAACATTGAATGATTGTTGGCCAGAGAGCTACAGCAGGGATGGAACCTTGTGAGTAAACATTGAATGAGTGTTGGCCAGAGAGCTATGGCAGGGAAGGAACCTTGTGAGTAAACATTGAATGAGTCTCGACCAGAGAGCTACGGCGGGGCAGGAACCTTGTGAGTAAAGATTGAATGAGTCTCGGCCAGAGAGCTACAGCAGGGCAGAAACCTTGTGAGTAAACATTGAATGAGTCTCGGCCAGAGAGCTACGTTGGGGAAGGAACCTTGTGAGTAAACACTGTATGAGTCTGGGCCAGAGAGATACAGCGGGGAAGGAACCCTGTGAGTAAACATTCAATGAGCGCTACAGCCAGAGAGCTAAGGCAGGGAAGGAACGTTGTGAGTAAACGTGGAATGAATCTCAGCCAGAGAGCTACAACAGGGAAGGAACCTTGTGAGTAAACGTTGAATGAATCTCGGCCAGAGAGCTACGACAGGGAAGGAACCTTGTGAGTAAACGTTGAATGAATCTCAGCCAGAGAGCTACGGCAGGGAAGGAACCTTGTGATTAAACGTTGAATGAATCTCAGCCAGAGAGCTACGGCAGGGAAGGAACCTTGTGAGTAAACATTGAATGAGTCTTGGCCAGAGAGCTACGGCAGGGGAGGGACCTTCTGAGTTAACATTGAATGAGTCTTTTCCAGAAAGCTACAGCAGGGATGAACCTTGTGAGTAAACATTAAATGAGTCTCGGCCAGAGAGCTACGGCGAGGAAGGAACCTTGTGAGTAAACATTGAATGAGTCTCGGCCAGAGAGCAATAGCGGGGAAGGAAACTTGTGAGTAAACATTGAATGAGTCTCGGTCAGAGAGCTACAGCAGGGATGGAACTATGTGAGTTAACATTGAATGAGTCTTTTCCAGAGAGCTACAGCAGGGATGAACCTTCTGAGTAAACATTGAATGAGTCTCGGCCAGAGAGCTACAGCAGGGAAGGAACCTTGGGGCATATTATCAAGAACGGCGTTAAAAATTATCGCCGGTTTAGCGGCAGAAAACTGCAGATAAAGTGGCGATAATGGGCTTGATAATATGCCCTTGAGAATTCCAATAGAAGCCCATGTTCTGGTGTCAACATGGGCTTCTATTGAAATTCTCCAGGCATATTATCAAGCCCATTATCGCCGCTTTAGCGGCAGTTTTCTGCCGCTAAACCGGCGATAATTTTAACCCCGTGCTTGATAATATGCCCCTTGTGAGTAAACATTGAATGAGTCTCGGCCAGAGAGCTACAGCAGGGAAGGAACCTTGTGAGTAAACATTGAATGAGTCTCGGCCAGAGAGCTACAGCAGGAAGGAACCTTGTGAGTAAACATTGAATGAGTCTCGGCCAGAGAGCAAAAGCAGGGAAGGTACCTTGTGAGTAAACATTGAATGAGTCTCGGCCAGAGAGCTACAACAGGGAAGGAACCTTGTGAGTAAACATTGAAAGAGTCTCGGCAATAGAGCTACAGCAGGGAAGGAACCTTGTGAGTAAACATTGAATGAGTCTCGGCCAGCGAGCAATAGCGGGGAAGGAACCCTGTGAGTAAACATTGAATGAGTCTCGGCCAGAGAGCTACGTTGGGGAAAGAACCTTGTGAGTAAATACTGTGTGAGTCTCGGCCAGAGAGCTACCGCAGGGAAGGAACCTTGTGAGTAAACATTGAATGAGTCTTGGCCAGAGAGCTACAGAAGGGAAGGAACCTTCTGAGTAAACATTGAATGAGTCTTGGCCAGAGAGCTACGGCAGGGAAGGAACCTTCTGAGTAAACGTTGAATGAATCTCGGACAGAGAGCTACCGCAGGGAAGGAACCTTGTGAGTAAACATTGAATGAGTCTTGGCCAGAGAGCTACGGCAGGGAAGGAACCTTCTGAGTAAACATTGAATGAGTCTCGGCCAGAGAGCTACAGCAGGGATGGAACCATGTGAGTTAACATTGAATGAGTCTTTTCCAGAGAGCTACAGCAGGCAAGGAACCTTGTGAGTAAACATTAAAGAGTCTCTGCCAGAGAGCTACGTCGGGGAAGGTACCTTGTGAGTAAACATTGAATTAGTCTCGGCCAGAGAGCTACGTTGGGGAAGGAACCTTGTGAGTAAACACTGTATGAGTCTCGGCCAGAGAGCTACAGCGGGGATGGAACCATGTGAGTTAACATTGAATGAGTCTTTTCCAGAGAGCTACAGCAGGGATGAACCTTCTGAGTAAACATTGAATGAGTCTCGGCCAGAGAGCTACAGCAGGGAAGGAACCTTGTGAGTAAACATTGAATGAGTCTCGGCCAGAGAGCAATAGCGGGGAAGGAAACTTGTGAGTAAACATTGAATGAGTGTCGGCCAGAGAGCTACAGCAGGGATGAACCTTGTGAGTAAACAATGAATGAGTCTCGGCCAGAGAGCCCCAACAGGGATGGAACCTTGTGAGTAAACATTGAATGAGTCTCGGCCAGAGAGCAACAGCAGGGAAGGAACCTTGTGAGTAAACATTAAATGAGTCTCGGCCAGAGAGCTACAGCAGGGAAGGAACCTTGTGAGTAAACATTGAATGAGTCTCGGCCAGAGAGCTACAACAGGGAAGGAACATTGTGAGTAAACATTGAATGAGTCTCGGCAATAGAGCTACAGCAAGGAAGGAACCTTGTGAGTAAACATTGAATGAGTCTCGGCCAGAGAGCAATAGCGGGGAAGGAACCCTGTGAGTAAACATTGAATGAGTCTCGGCTAGAGAGCTACAACAGGGCAGAAACCTTGTGTGTAAACATTAAATGAGTCTCTGCCAGAGAGCTATGTTGGGGAAGGAACCTTGTGAGTAAACATTGATTGAGTCTCGGCCAGAGAGCTACAACAGGGAAGGAACCTTGTGAGTAAACATTGAATGAGTCTCGGCAATAGAGCTACAGCAGGGAAGGAACCTTGTGAGTAAACAATGAATGAGTCTCGGCCAGAGAGCCACAACAGGGATGGAACCTTGTGAGTAAACATTGAATGAGTCTCGGCCAGAGAGCTACGGCGGGGAAGGAACCTTGTGAGTAAACATTGAATGAGTCTCAGCAAGAGAGCAATAGTGGGAAAGGAACCCTGTGAGTAAACATTGAATGAGTCTCGGCCAGAGAGCTACAACAGGGAAGGAACCTTGTGAGTAAACATTGAAAGAGTCTCGGCAATAGAGCTACAGCAGGGAAGGAACCTTGTGAGTAAACATTGAATGAGTCTCGGCCAGAGAGCAATAGCGGGGAAGGAACCCTGTGAGTAAACATTGAATGAGTCTCGGCCAGAGAGCTACGGCAGGGAAGGAACCTTGTGAGTAAACATTGAATGAGTGTTGGCCAGAGAGCTACAGCAGGGATGGAACCTTGTGAGTAAACATTGAATGAGTGTTGGCCAGAGAGCTATGGCAGGGAAGGAACCTTGTGAATAAACATTGAATGAGTCTCGACCAGAGAGCTACAGCAGGGCAGAAACCTTGTGAGTAAACATTGAATGAGTCTCGGCCAGAGAGCTACGTTGGGGAAGGAACCTTGTGAGTAAACACTGTATGAGTCTGGGCCAGAGAGATACAGCGGGGAAGGAACCCTGTGAGTAAACATTCAATGAGCGCTACAGCCAGAGAGCTAAGGCAGGGAAGGAACCTTGTGAGTAAACGTGGAATGAATCTCAGCCAGAGAGCTACGACAGGGAAGGAACCTTGTGAGTAAACGTTGAATGAATCTCGGCCAGAGAGCTACGACAGGGAAGGAACCTTATGAGTAAACGTTGAATGAATCTCAGCCAGAGAGCTACGGCAGGGAAGGAACCTTGTGAGTAAACGTTGAATGAATCTCAGCCAGAGAGCTACGGCAGGGAAGGAACCTTGTGAGTAAACATTGAATGAGTCTTGGCCAGAGAGCTACGGCATGGGAGGGACCTTCTGAGTTAACATTGAATGAGTCTTTTCCAGCTACAGCAGGGATGAACCTTGTGAGTAAACATTAAATGAGTCTCGGCCAGAGAGCTACGGCGGGGAAGGAACCTTGTGAGTAAACATTGAATGAGTCTCGGCCAGAGAGCAATAGCGGGGAAGGAAACTTGTGAGTAAACATTGAATGAGTCTCGGTCAGAGAGCTACAGCAGGGATGGAACCATGTGAGTTAACATTGAATGAGTCTTTTCCAGAGAGCTACAGCAGGGATGAACCTTCTGAGTAAACATTGAATGAGTCTCGGCCAGAGAGCTACAGCAGGGAAGGAACCTTGTGAGTAAACATTGAATGAGTCTCGGCCAGAGAGCAATAGCGGGGAAGGAAACTTGTGAGTAAACATTGAATGAGTCTCGGCCAGAGACCTACAGCAGGGAAGGAACCTTGTGAGTAAACATTGAATGAGTCTCGGCCAGAGAGCTACAGCAGGAAGGAACCTTGTGAGTAAACATTGAATGAGTCTCGGCCAGAGAGCAACAGCAGGGAAGGTACCTTGTGAGTAAACATTGAATGAGTCTCGGCCAGAGAGCTACAACAGGGAAGGAACCTTGTGAGTAAACATTGAAAGAGTCTCGGCAATAGAGCTACAGCAGGGAAGGAACCTTGTGAGTAAACATTGAATGAGTCTCGGCCGTGGCAGCTTCTGTTTCTGCATCAGAAGAGGGAAGAGGTGGGCAAGATGGCGTCTGAGTAGCTGCTGCTCACTGCAGCTCCGCCGGTCCGACACCTAACTAGGTCCAAAAACAATCTCATATGGCAGTGATTGCATCAAAAAGAAACCGGAAAGCTGTTTAAACGTACCGATCGTCTAATCATATGGAGCGGCTGCTCTGTATGACAGTGGTTTCACTTTCGGCAAACTCAGCAAAGGAAGGAGCCCAGAGTCGGTGGCGAGGTACGACGTGCTCAACAGTAGCCTCCAGAATAGCGAGCCGGGCGGCTCAGGCTTCGTCGTTCCACTCTGCCCTGCGGTGGCACTCAACGCCGACCTGTCATGAGGCTGCGTTATTGGCGATCTACAACATCCTGACGGCCTCACAAGATACGGAGAAGAGAGGCAGCTACTGTTGTTGGTCGCAGCGGTGGATACATTGTGTCCTGTGTTCACGGAGAAAGCAGGAAAGACAAGTAAGGATGGCGGGGCGCGCTGGGAAAAATATTAAAGCAAAAAGCAGTCAGCCTTTTGCTCCCTTGCTAATTGACTCAGTACAGCATTTCCGACAAGAAATCCCTTCAGGTCATCCGGAAACGCGGGGGCTGAGAAGTAAAGATCAAGAGGGGAAAATTAATCTCGAAGAAAGGGCTGTGAGAGGAGTTAAGCAAATCAAGCAAAGTAAAAAACTACAGGAAAAAACATTAACACTATTGCCCCGATCTCTAACTCTCAACAGTTAATTTCTAATATGTTTGGCCCAGCAGAGGTGGAGGAGGCGCAAAACGAGTTAATGGAGGCGGTATTGGAAGATCAGCTGGCCCCAACTGTTCTGGGGGCGCCTTCTGCAAACGCCAATAATCTTGGGGTCCCTTCTTTAGATACGCCAGTAATATCGGTTGCAAGTTCCCCCACATCAACGGCTAATGCAGAAATAACTGGGGAATCAGGGGCAAATGTTGGCAGCGCACAGATGAAAACTGCCCAGTCTGAAACTCTACTATCTTCATTATCCCTGATTTAAGAACTTCTGGGACAGAACCTCTTATTAATGTGGTGGTATCAGATGTAATCACTGCAAATACGGGAGCCATATGTCTCGAGAATTCGCCAACCTCAGCAAATTTAATATTCCCTCAGCCGGACAATTCTGTTAATCCCGTTAATCTTGATAAGCCAGATATTATGGAGAAACCCTACCCGGCTACAGATGAGTCAGAGCTATATGAAACCGGTATTTCTACATCTAGTGAAGGTGATGATAATGGAAAAAAACAGGATTGGGAAACTAATACTGACTCTGGGACCTCAGGGCAAATAGCTGCGCAAAAGAAGAAGCCGGGACTAAGATTGAAAAAAAAGAAAAAAAGAAAAATAGACACAAAAGTGGGGAGATCACGGAACAAGGAAGTAGTACTGAGCTTAGATGGGATTATTCTTCCTCCCAGTTTGCGACTCCATCAGATTGTACTATTCGTTCAGGCGGCAACCTCACGGCTATGGGAGATTTGGGTAGCGCGAATTCTAGAATCCCAAGAAGCAATGAAAAAGAACCTACCCTCACTGAAGTCTTACAGTCAATCAAGGGTTTCCAAGAAGAAGTAAAGCAGGACAATCGCCAAAGTCGACAAGCCACACAGAAACTGCAGGGCGCAATTAGGAAAGTGGGACGCACCTGCACTGAAATCGCTGATAGAATGTCGTCTGTCGAAGTGCGCACTGAGAATCTGGAGAAAGATGTATCTTCATTAAAGGTACAAGGAGACGCACATGATGGTATAGTCAAGGATCTAATGGTAAAGGTTGAGGAGCAGGAGAACAGATTAAGGAGGAATAATCTTCGTATTCTAGGTGTTCCAGAAGGAGTGGAGGGAAGCGATCCTAGGGCTTATATAATCTTACTTTTTAAAGGAGCATTTCCTGAACTTCAATCTTGGGACTGGGACAAGGAGATTCAACGGGCTCATCGCCACCCGCTAACACTTTCTAAACGACCTTCATCTCCAGTGCAATTCCCCCGTGCTTTGCTAGTATATTTTGGTAACTTTCTTTTACGTCAGGCAATTTTTGATTTAGCAAGACCTACAAGTAAGAGGGAGTTTAAGGGCGTTACTTTCTTCAGTAGGCCTGACTTTGCTCATGCTACAGTAGAGCGACGATGGAGGATGAGGCAGCTATTTGCTCCTTTTCAACAAATAGGGGCAACGGTTTATTTGCAGAACCCAGCGCGCCTAAAAATCATACTGAATGGAGTTACACGCAGCTTCATTTCGGAAGTGCAGGCTCAAGCCTACTTGAATGAAGCCACAGAAACAAGAAGAGATAGAACCAAGATTTAAATAATTGATACTTACGGACATAAAAGCTGTGTTAATACTAACAAATATTGTTATATTGGTTATTATAATTTGTAATCACACTGTTAGAGTGGGTGGCCTGGGATGGGGTCGGACCGGGGAGGGGCACGGGGTTTCGATTGCTCAGGATGTCCACATCCTGGTTCCATGTGAACCAGGTTGCCCGAATGGGTGGTGGTGGGTGGGGGAGGGATCCATCTGGGTAGGGTTGGGGAAGGGCTTGGCATGGAGAGAGTTGACTCGAATTTTTGTCTTTCATTATTTGTTTTATTTCTATAGGAGGAGTTTGTTAATTCTTAATGAGTAATCTACGTATAGCAACGATCAATGTTTGTGGACTTAACGATCCCAAGAAACAACGGAATACTGCAGTGGCTCTTCGGTTACTTAAAGCCGATATCTTATGTTTACAAGAAACACATATAGAGAGAACACAGATCAATCTTTTGGATTCACTGGGTTATACAGTAGTAGGCGCCACAACACAAGATGCTAGGGTTCGGGGGGTGGCAGTACTATCCGCAAAGCGCTCAACTAAATTTAACCGAACATTAGTTGATCAACATGGGAGGTGGGTTATTGTTAATTTGCAGAGGGAAAACGGGGATTCACTTACGATATGTTCTGTATATGGTAGCACCGTAGATGACCCAGCAATTTTTGATTTTATGAATAATGAGTTGGCTAAGTGGCCGCTCCCATTAATTATTTGTGGTGACCTTAATATAAATCTGCCTGCTAATAAAAATATAGTTCTAGATAAAGATTGGATCTATTGTGGGCGAAAACCGAAGGTTTTTAAAGCTTTGAGGACATTATGCTCTGAACAGGCATTGACAGATATTTGGCATGCACAGCACCCCACCGATGTCGGCCATACTTTTTATTCTTTTCCACATAATAGGTTAGTAAGACTAGATTTTATGTTTGTATCTCACTCAATTCTCCAATTATGCTCAATTGAAAAGACTTCTCGTATTGTTTCGGATCATAATCCTCTAGTGGCGGAAATAAAGGGGGTCATAGGTGGTGTTAGAGAGTTGCCTAATTGGACCTTTGAACGATCTCTTCTCTTAAATGGCGATTATTGTAATCGTATGAAGTATTGGATTCCGCAATTTATCAAGGATAATTTAGGCAGTACAGGGATTGAAATGGTATGGGACGCATTAAAAGCGGCAATCAGGGGAGAAACATTGAGTTTTTCTATCACCCTAAATAGGGATAAGCGCCAGCTCTTGGCTATTTTGCAAGCCCAACTGGCAGCTGCAGAGGAGAATTTAATTATTGCTATTAGAGATGGCAAGGAGCCAGCAGAAGCTCTTGCCAAAATAATGTCGGCAAAATCATCCGTGCTAGAGCAAATCACCAAAAAAGCTGCAGATAGATTATCAACTTGGGGGAAGGAAGCATATGAATGTAGCGAACAGGTTGGGCACCACCTTGCGGTTAGAGCAAGGCAAAAAAGCACCAGGAATACCATTACAGAAATTAAAGATACTACTTATAAAACAATTGTAGACCCTGAGGGTATTCGGAAGGTATTTCTTACATATTATCAAGATTTATATCATGAAACTAATACGTTACAGTTACAAGATATTAAAACATACCTTAACCAAACTCCGGCGGGACAGTTAGCGCAAGATGACCGGGTGCTACTTGATGAGTCTCCCCAGTGGATAGATGTCCTATTATGTATTAATAGCCTTCCCAATGGTAAAGCTACTGGGCTGGACAATATCCCTGTGGAATTTTACAAAAGTTCTCTACTGAACTAAAAGAGGTTATGCTCCATTTGTTCATTCATGTATTTAAGGGGGAAGCCACCAGAATCATGGTCTCAAGCAAAAATTATTATTCTTTTGAAAAAGCATAAATCTCCTTTAGAACCAGCCTCCTATCGACCTATTACACTAATTAATGCGGACAGCAAAGTTTATTCTAAAATTTTAGCGGTCCGTTTAGCGGGGGTTATACATAAAGTAATATCACCTTGGCAACATGGTTTTATTCCTGGCCGTGGCACCGCGGACCACATTAGGAGAGTTATAGCATTGTTTGATGCTGCCCATGTATCCAAGGACCCAATAGCACTTATTCTATTGGATGCAGAAAAAGCCTTTGACAGGGTTTCCTGGTCTTTTTTGTGGGAGACCCTGTCAAGGGCCGGGATTGGGCAGGGACTTATACAGGCTTTCAAAATGCTGTATGTTCAGCCTACCGCGAAATTACTTATAAATGGTAGGTTGACGGATGCGTTTAAAATTACCAGAGGTACCCGGCAGGGATGTCCGAGTTCAATACTTTTGTTTGCTTTATATATAGATCCTTTTTTGCGACTGTTGGAAATTAATCAAAAAATTAGTCCTATTATTTATCACGGTTGGGAAACGAAAGTCTTGGCCTATGCTGACGACATAGCTCTAGTAACAACTAACCCAAGAGTATCAATGGCTGAGTTAGAAAAAGAGGCGGAAAGATTTGGAATCTTGTCGGGATATTCTCTTAATAGATCAAAGACCCAGATTATCTGCAAGAACACCAGCATGAATGATGATACACGTCAGGTAGAAAAGGCTACATACTTGGGAGTTGACATTTTGGCCAATGTTGATCGAATAGTTGAGTGTAACATAGACCCCTTGATTAATAAAATTAAACCCGAATTATTCCGACTACATAAATTACATCTCTCAATTATTGGTAGATGCAATTTAATTAAAATGCTTTTTTCCCTAAATTTTTGTATTTCATAAGAGCTATACCGTTAGAGTTTAGTACCACCTGTTTGAAAAAGATCGAAGACTTATTTTCTCGTTTTATATGGGCTTATGAAAAGCCCCGAAGAGCCTATAGATTTCTCTCCCTATCAAGGGAAAAGGGTGGGTTGGCACTGCCAAATATAAAACTTTATTATTGGGCAACAACTATACTGTATAATTTAACTCTTTTTTTCAACAAGCCTACAGGTAATTCCCTGGGAGATATACCCACCCCAATAGAACTTATAATGGGTAGAGATGCATGGGGATGGATTTGGAGATTTTTGAATGATGCTCATTATAAGAAAGTTCGCTTTAAAATGCTTACTGCTGGATTTAAAACTATGAAATCAGTCCGTAAAATGTTAGGATTGGGTCGTTTGAACCATTATACCCCAATTTATAATAATCCTAATTTGCCAGAAATTTTTAATGATTTAATAATTAAAAAATGGCAAGATAAAGGCTTGTCGAAACTTGGTGATTTCTACTTCCTATCCGAGATAGCGTCATTTGAGAATCTCAAAGAAAGATATGAATTGGATTGGAGAGATTTTTTAAATATCTACAAGTACGCGATTTTTGAGGAAAAAATGTGGCGGCCCAGCAGGGTTTATAAGTAATACTTTAGTAGATAATTTGGGAAAGAAACATCTAACTATTGGGTCTTTATATAATTCTCTTAACTTATTAATGCCGGATGATTTGATACTACGTGCCAGGAAGTGGGAAGACGAAATTGGTATCTCAGAAGACTTATTTTTCCACTCAACCGCATTAGCACAAAGTCTGTTAATTCCGGCGCGATTACAAGCCCAATATTATAAATCCTGCTTTTCGCTGTATTATACCCCGAAAAGGATCGCGAAATGGGGGACAGGGAAGGGGACCCTTTGCCCTCGGTGCTCCTTGTATCAGGCAGATTTTAGTCACATGTTTGCTTTATGTAGGAAATTAAGTAGCCTGAAATTAGAGATAGCAAATTTTATAAAAGAAGTGCTTGGGAGGGACTTTGATCTCTCAACCTCCTTGATCTGCCTTGGGGTGGATAAGGAGACCCAAGGGAAATCGGGAGAGCAATTGGTCTTTATTTGTATGGCAATATATCGGCTTTGTCTAGCTTCAGCTTGGCTAGATCCATCCCCACCAGGATATCATCAATGGTTAGTACGATTAATATCAAACTATAATTTTGAAAAAGCTATCTATGGGAATAGAGGGACGCAAGCCAGAAGGAAAGGCCTAAGGATATGGGAACCATTGGCTAAATGGCTTGAGAGGTAATTTAAATCAATTTATCGAGTCAGATTTGTTTTTGTTAAATATATTTGATTATATGTCCAAGCCCGGGGAAGGGTGGGTTGGGAGAGGGGGTAAAATCAATTTAAAACTGTGTATGTTGTATAGCGTGAGCTTTAATTCATGTTTACTGTACTAATATATGTTTTAATGTAAGTCTGCTTGTAAATACAGTTGTCTAATAATAAACATGCACTTAATAAAAAAAAAAAAAAAAAAAAAAAAAGAATGAGTCTCGGCCAGAGAGCAATAGCGGGGAAGGAACCCTGTGAGTAAACATTGAATGAGTCTCGGCCAGAGAGCTACGGCAGGGAAGGAACCTTGTGAGTAAACATTGAATGAGTGTTGGCCAGAGAGCTACAGCAGGGATGGAACCTTGTGAGTAAACATTGAATGAGTGTTGGCCAGAGAGCTATGGCAGGGAAGGAACCTTGTGAATAAACATTGAATGAGTCTCGACCAGAGAGCTACGGCGGGGCAGGAACCTTGTGAGTAAAGATTGAATGAGTCTCGGCCAGAGAGCTACAGCAGGGATGGAACCTTGTGAGTAAACATTGAATGAGTCTCGGCCAGAGAGCTATGGAGGGGAAGGAACCTTGTGAGTAAACATTGAATGAGTCTCGGCCAGAGAGCAATAGCGGGGAAGGAACCCTGTGAGTAAACATTGAATGAGTCTCGGCTAGAGAGCTACAACAGGGCAGAAACCTTGTGAGTAAACATTAAATGAGTCTCTGCCAGAGAGCTATGTTGGGGAAGGAACCTTGTGAGTAAACATTGAATGAGTCTCGGCCAGAGAGCTACGTTGGGGAAGGAACCTTGTGAGTAAACACTGTATGAGTCTGGGCCAGAGAGATACAGCGGTTAA
This sequence comes from Calotriton arnoldi, assembly GCA_963921515.1. NCBI lineage: Eukaryota > Metazoa > Chordata > Amphibia > Caudata > Salamandridae > Calotriton > Calotriton arnoldi. The sequence goes on from CAWUFW010009131.1 coordinate 304,001, forward strand.
GGAACCCTGTGAGTAAGCATTGAATGAGTCTCAGCCAGAGAGCTACGGTGGGTCAGGACCCTTGTGAGTAAACATTCAATGAGCGCTACAGCCAGAGAGCTAAGGCAGGGAAGGAACCTTGTGAGTAAACGTGGAATGAGTCTCAGCCAGAGAGCTATGGCAGGGAAGGAACCTTGTGAATAAACGTTGAATGAATCTCGGCCAGAGAGCTACGACAGGGAAGGAACCTTGTGAGTAAACGTTGAATGCATCTCAGCCAGAGAGCTACCCCAGGGAAGGAACCTTCTGTGTAAACATTGAATGAATCTCGGCCAGAGAGCTACAGCAGGGATGAAACCATGTGAGTAAACATTGAATGAGTCTTTTCCAGAGAGCTACAGCAGGGCAGGAACCTTGTGAGTTAACATTGAATGAATCTCAGCCAGAGAGCTATGGCAGGGATGAACCTTGTGGGTAAACATTGAATGAGTCTCGGCCAGAGAGCTATGGCAGGGATGAACCTTGTGGGTAAACATTGAATTAGTCTCGGCCAGAGAGCTACGGCAGGGAAGGAACCTTGTGAGTAAACATTGAATGAGTGTTGGCCAGAGAGCTACAGCAGGGATGGAACCTTGTGAGTAAACATTGAATGAGTGTTGGCCAGAGAGCTATGGCAGGGAAGGAACCTTGTGAGTAAACATTGAATGAGTCTCGACCAGAGAGCTACGGCGGGGCAGGAACCTTGTGAGTAAAGATTGAATGTGTCTCGGCCTGAGAGCTACAGAAGGGCAGAAACCTTGTGAGTAAACATTGAATGAGTCTCGGCCAGAGAGCTACGTTGGGGAAGGAACCTTGTGAGTAAACACTGTATGAGTCTGGGCCAGAGAGATACAGCGGGGAAGGAACCCTGTGAGTAAACATTCAATGAGCGCTACAGCCAGAGAGCTAAGGCAGGGAAGGAACGTTGTGAGTAAACGTGGAATGAATCTCAGCCAGAGAGCTACAACAGGGAAGGAACCTTGTGAGTAAACGTTGAATGAATCTCGGCCAGAGAGCTACGACAGGGAAGGAACCTTGTGAGTAAACGTTGAATGAATCTCAGCCAGAGAGCTACGGCAGGGAAGGAACCTTGTGATTAAACGTTGAATGAATCTCAGCCAGAGAGCTACGGCAGGGAAGGAACCTTGTGAGTAAACATTGAATGAGTCTTGGCCAGAGAGCTACGGCAGGGGAGGGACCTTCTGAGTTAACATTGAATGAGTCTTTTCCAGAAAGCTACAGCAGGGATGAACCTTGTGAGTAAACATTAAATGAGTCTCGGCCAGAGAGCTACGGCGAGGAAGGAACCTTGTGAGTAAACATTGAATGAGTCTCGGCCAGAGAGCAATAGCGGGGAAGGAAACTTGTGAGTAAACATTGAATGAGTCTCGGTCAGAGAGCTACAGCAGGGATGGAACTATGTGAGTTAACATTGAATGAGTCTTTTCCAGAGAGCTACAGCAGGGATGAACCTTCTGAGTAAACATTGAATGAGTCTCGGCCAGAGAGCTACAGCAGGGAAGGAACCTTGGGGCATATTATCAAGAACGGCGTTAAAAATTATCGCCGGTTTAGCGGCAGAAAACTGCAGATAAAGTGGCGATAATGGGCTTGATAATATGCCCTTGAGAATTCCAATAGAAGCCCATGTTCTGGTGTCAACATGGGCTTCTATTGGAATTCTCCAGGGCATATTATCAAGCCCATTATCGCCGCTTTAGCGGCAGTTTTCTGCCGCTAAACCGGCGATAATTTTAACCCCGTGCTTGATAATATGCCCCCTTGTGAGTAAACATTGAATGAGTCTCAGCCAGAGAGCTACAGCAGGGAAGGAACCTTGTGAGTAAACATTGAATGAGTCTCGGCCAGAGAGCTACAGCAGGAAGGAACCTTGTGAGTAAACATTGAATGAGTCTCGGCCAGAGAGCAAAAGCAGGGAAGGTACCTTGTGAGTAAACATTGAATGAGTCTCGGCCAGAGAGCTACAACAGGGAAGGAACCTTGTGAGTAAACATTGAAAGAGTCTCGGCAATAGAGCTACAGCAGGGAAGGAACCTTGTGAGTAAACATTGAATGAGTCTCGGCCAGCGAGCAATAGCGGGGAAGGAACCCTGTGAGTAAACATTGAATGAGTCTCGGCCAGAGAGCTACGTTGGGGAAAGAACCTTGTGAGTAAATACTGTGTGAGTCTCGGCCAGAGAGCTACCGCAGGGAAGGAACCTTGTGAGTAAACATTGAATGAGTCTTGGCCAGAGAGCTACAGAAGGGAAGGAACCTTCTGAGTAAACATTGAATGAGTCTTGGCCAGAGAGCTACGGCAGGGAAGGAACCTTCTGAGTAAACGTTGAATGAATCTCGGACAGAGAGTTACCGCAGGGAAGGAACCTTGTGAGTAAACATTGAATGAGTCTTGGCCAGAGAGCTACGGCAGGGAAGGAACCTTCTGAGTAAACATTGAATGAGTCTCGGCCAGAGAGCTACAGCAGGGATGGAACCATGTGAGTTAACATTGAATGAGTCTTTTCCAGAGAGCTACAGCAGGCAAGGAACCTTGTGAGTAAACATTAAAGAGTCTCTGCCAGAGAGCTACGTCGGGGAAGGTACCTTGTGAGTAAACATTGAATTAGTCTCGGCCAGAGAGCTACGTTGGGGAAGGAACCTTGTGAGTAAACACTGTATGAGTCTCGGCCAGAGAGCTACAGCGGGGATGGAACCATGTGAGTTAACATTGAATGAGTCTTTTCCAGAGAGCTACAGCAGGGATGAACCTTCTGAGTAAACATTGAATGAGTCTCGGCCAGAGAGCTACAGCAGGGAAGGAACCTTGTGAGTAAACATTGAATGAGTCTCGGCCAGAGAGCAGTAGCGGGGAAGGAAACTTGTGAGTAAACATTGAATGAGTGTCGGCCAGAGAGCTACAGCAGGGATGAACCTTGTGAGTAAACAATGAATGAGTCTCGGCCAGAGAGCCCCAACAGGGATGGAACCTTGTGAGTAAACATTGAATGAGTCTCGGCCAGAGAGCAACAGCAGGGAAGGAACCTTGTGAGTAAACATTAAATGAGTCTCGGCCAGAGAGCTACAGCAGGGAAGGAACCTTGTGAGTAAACATTGAATGAGTCTCGGCCAGAGAGCTACAACAGGGAAGGAACATTGTGAGTAAACATTGAATGAGTCTCGGCAATAGAGCTACAGCAAGGAAGGAACCTTGTGAGTAAACATTGAATGAGTCTCGGCCAGAGAGCAATAGCGGGGAAGGAACCCTGTGAGTAAACATTGAATGAGTCTCGGCTAGAGAGCTACAACAGGGCAGAAACCTTGTGTGTAAACATTAAATGAGTCTCTGCAGAGAGCTATGTTGGGGAAGGAACCTTGTGAGTAAACATTGATTGAGTCTCGGCCAGAGAGCTACAACAGGGAAGGAACCTTGTGAGTAAACATTGAATGAGTCTCGGCAATAGAGCTACAGCAGGGAAGGAACCTTGTGAGTAAACAATGAATGAGTCTCGGCCAGAGAGCCACAACAGGGATGGAACCTTGTGAGTAAACATTGAATGAGTCTCGGCCAGAGAGCTACGGCGGGGAAGGAACCTTGTGAGTAAACATTGAATGAGTCTCAGCAAGAGAGCAATAGTGGGAAAGGAACCCTGTGAGTAAACATTGAATGAGTCTCGGCCAGAGAGCTACAACAGGGCAGAAACTTTGTGAGTAAACATTAAATGAGTCTCTGCCAGAGAGCTACGTCGAGGAAGGAACCTTGTGAGTAAACATTGAATGAGTCTCGGCCAGAGAGCTACGTTGGGGAAGGAACCTTGTGAGTAAACACTGTATGAGTCTCGGCAAGAGAGCTACAGCGGGGAAGGAACCCTGTGAGTAAGCATTGAATGAGTCTCAGCCAGAGAGCTACGGCGGGTCAGGAACCTTGTGAGAAAACATTGAATGAGCGCTACAGCCAGAGAGCTAAGGCAGGGAAGGAACCTTGTGAGTAAACGTTGAATGAGTCTCAACCAGAGAGCTACGGCAGGAATGGAACCTTGTGAGTAAACTTTGAATGAATCTCGGCCAGAGAGCTACGGCAGGGAAGGAACCTTGTGAATAAACGTTGAATGAATCTCAGCCAAAGAGCTACGGCAGGGAAGGAACCTTGTGAGTAAACGTTGAATGAATCTCGGCCAGAGAGCTACGGCAGGGAAGGAACTTTGTGAGTAAACATTGAATGAGTCTCGGCCAGAGAGCTACGGCAGGGAACGAACCTTGTGAGTAAACATTAAATGAGTCGCGGCCAGAGAGCTACAGCAGGGAAGGAACCTTGTGAGTAAACATTGAATGAGTCTCGGCCAGAGAGCTATAGCAGGAAGGCACCTTGTGAGTAAACATTGAATGAGTCTCGGCCAGAGAGCAACAGCAGGGAAGGAACCTTGTGAGTAAACATTGAATGTGTCTCGGCCAGAGAGCAACAGCAGGGATGGAACCTTGTGAGTAAACATTGAATGAGTCTCGGCAATAGAGCTACAGCAGGGAAGGAACCTTGTGAGTAAACAATGAATGAGTCTCGGCCAGAGAGCCACAACAGGGATGGAACCTTGTGAGTAAACATTGAATGAGTCTCGGCCAGAGAGCTACAACAGGGTAGAAATCTTGTGAGTAAAAATTAAATGAGACTCTGCCAGAGAGCTACGTCGGGGAAGGAACCTTGTGAGTAAACATTGAATGAGTCTCGGCCAGAGAGCTACGTTGGGGAAAGAACCTTGTGAGTAAATACTGTATGAGTCTCGGCCAGAGAGCTACAGCGGGGAAGGAACCCTGTGAGTAAGCATTGAATGAGTCTCAGCCAGAGAGCTACGGCGGGTCAGGAACCTTGTAAGTAAACATTGAATGAGCACTACAGCCAGAGAGCTAAGGCAGGGAAGTAACCTTGTGAGTTAACATTGAATGAGTCTTTTCCAGAGAGCTACAGAAGGGAAGGAACTTTGTGAGTAAACATTGAATGAGTCTCGGCCAGAGAGCTACAGCAGAGATGAACCTTGTGAGTAAACATTGAATGAGTCTCGGCCTGAGAGCTACGGCAGGGAAGGAACCTTGTGAGTAAACATTGAATGAGTCTCGGCCTGAGAGCTACGGCGAGGAAGGAACCTTGTGAGTAAACATTGAAGAAGTCTCGGCCAGAGAGCTACAGCAGGGATGAACCTTGTGAGTAAACATTGAGTCTCGGCCTGAGAGCTACAGCAGGAAGGAACCTTGTGAGTAAACATTGAATAAGTCTCGCCCAGAGAGTTACAGCAGGGAAGGAATCTTGTGAGTAAACATTGAATGAGTCTCGGCCAGAGAGCTACAGCAGGGAAGGAACCTTGTGAGTAAACATTGAATGAGTCTCGGCCAGAGAGCTACAGCAGGGCAGGAACCTTGTGAGTAAACATTAAATGAGTCTCGGCCAGAGAGCTACAGTAGGGATGGAACCTTGTGAGTAAACATTGAATGAGTCTCGGCCAGAGAGCTACAGCAGGAAGGAACCTTGTGAGTAAACATTGAATGAGTCTCGGCCAGAGAGCAACAGCAGGGAAGGAACCTTGTGAGTAAACATTGAATGAGTCTCGGCCAGAGAGCTACAGCAGGGTACGAACCTTGTGCGTAAACATTGAATGAGTCTCGGCCAGAGAGCTACGGCAGGAAGGAACCTTGTGAGTAAACATTGAATGAGTCTCGGCCAGAGAGCTACGGCAGGGATGAACTTTGTGAGTAAACATTGAATGAGTCTCGGCCAGAGAGCTACGGCAGGGGAGGGACCTTCTGAGTTAACATTGAATGAGTCTTTTCCAGAAAGCTACAGCAGGGATGAACCTTGTGAGTAAACATTAAATGAGTCTCGGCCAGAGAGCTACGGCGGGGAAGGAAGCTTGTGAGTAAACATTGAATGAGTCTCGGCCAGAGAGCAATAGCGGGGAAGGAAACTTGTGAGTAAACATTGAATGAGTCTCGGTCAGAGAGCTACAGCAGGGATGGAACCATGTGAGTTAACATTGAATGAGTCTTTTCCAGAGAGCTACAGCAGGGATGAACCTTCTGAGTAAACATTGAATGAGTCTCGGCCAGAGAGCTACAGCAGGGAAGGAACCTTGTGAGTAAACATTGAATGAGTCTCGGCCAGAGAGCAATAGCGGGGAAGGTACCTTGTGAGTAAACATTGAATGAGTCTCGGCCAGAGAGCTACAACAGGGAAGGAACCTTGTGAATAAACATTGAAAGAGTCTCGGCAATAGAGCTACAGCAGGGAAGGAACCTTGTGAGTAAACATTGAATGAGTCTCGGCCAGAGAGCAATAGCGGGGAAGGAACCCTGTGAGTAAACATTGAATGAGTCTCGGCCAGAGAGCTACGTTGGGGAAAGAACCTTGTGAGTAAATACTGTGTGAGTCTCGGCCAGAGAGCTACCGCAGGGAAGGAACCTTGTGAGTAAACATTGAATGAGTCTTGGCCAGAGAGCTACGGCAGGGAAGGAACCTTCTGAGTAAACGTTGAATGAATCTCGGACAGAGAGCTACCGCAGGGAAGGAACCTTGTGAGTAAACATTGAATGAGTCTTGGCCAGAGAGCTACGGCAGGGAAGGAACCTTCTGAGTAAACATTGAATGAGTCTCGGCCAGAGAGCTACAGCAGGGATGGAACCATGTGAGTTAACATTGAATGAGTCTTTTCCAGAGAGCTACAGCAGGCAAGGAACCTTGTGAGTAAACATTAAAGAGTCTCTGCTAGAGAGCTACGTCGGGGAAGGTACCTTGTGAGTAAACATTGAATTAGTCTCGGCCAGAGAGCTACGTTGGGGAAGGAACCTTGTGAGTAAACACTGTATGAGTCTCGGCCAGAGAGCTACAGCGGGGATGGAACCATGTGAGTTAACATTGAATGAGTCTTTTCCAGAGAGCTACAGCATCGATGAACCTTCTGAGTAAACATTGAATGAGTCTCGGCCAGAGAGCTACAGCAGGGAAGGAACCTTGTGAGTAAACATTGAATGAGTCTCGGCCAGAGAGCAATAGCGGGGAAGGAAACTTGTGAGTAAACATTGAATGAGTGTCGGCCAGAGAGCTACAGCAGGGATGAACCTTGTGAGTAAACATTGAATGAGCCTCGGCCATAGAGCTACAGCAGGGAAGGAACCTTGTGAGTAAACAATGAATGAGTCTCGGCCAGAGAGCCCCAACAGGGATGGAACCTTGTGAGTAAACATTGAATGAGTCTCGGCCAGAGAGCAACAGCAGGGAAGGAACCTTGTGAGTAAACATTAAATGAGTCTCGGCCAGAGAGCTACAGCAGGGAAGGAACCTTGTGAGTAAACATTGAATGAGTCTCGGCCAGAGAGCTACAGCAGGAAGGAACCTTGTGAGTAAACATTGAATGAGTCTCGGCCAGAGAGCAACAGCAGGGAAGGTACCTTGTGAGTAAACATTGAATGAGTCTCGGCCAGAGAGCTACAACAGGGAAGGAACATTGTGAGTAAACATTGAATGAGTCTCGGCAATAGAGCTACAGCAAGGAAGGAACCTTGTGAGTAAACATTGAATGAGTCTCGGCCAGAGAGCAATAGCGGGAAGGAACCCTGTGAGTAAACATTGAATGAGTCTCGGCTAGAGAGCTACAACAGGGCAGAAACCTTGTGTGTAAACATTAAATGAGTCTCTGCCAGAGAGCTATGTTGGGGAAGGAACCTTGTGAGTAAACATTGAATGAGTCTCGGCCAGAGAGCTACAACAGGGAAGGAACCTTGTGAGTAAACATTGAATGAGTCTCGGCAATAGAGCTACAGCAGGGAAGGAACCTTGTGAGTAAACAATGAATGAGTCTCGGCCAGAGAGCCACAACAGGGATGGAACCTTGTGAGTAAACATTGAATGAGTCTCGGCCAGAGAGCTACGGCGGAGAAGGAACCTTGTGAGTAAACATTGAATGAGTCTCAGCAAGAGAGCAATAGTGGCAAAGGAACCCTGTGAGTAAACATTGAATGAGTCTCGGCCAGAGAGCTACAACAGGGCAGAAACTTTGTGAGTAAACATTAAATGAGTCTCTGCCAGAGAGCTACGTCGAGGAAGGAACCTTGTGAGTAAACATTGAATGAGTCTCGGCCAGAGAGCTACGTTGGGGAAGGAACCTTGTGAGTAAACACTGTATGAGTCTCGGCAAGAGAGCTACAGCGGGGAAGGAACCCTGTGAGTAAGCATTGAATGAGTCTCAGCCAGAGAGCTACGCCGGGTCAGGAACCTTGTAAGAAAACATTGAATGAGCGCTACAGCCAGAGAGCTAAGGCAGGGAAGGAACCTTGTGAGTAAACGTTGAATGAGTCTCAACCAGAGAGCTACGGCAGGAATGGAACCTTGTGAGTAAACGTTGAATGAATCTCGGCCAGAGAGCTAAGGCAGGGAAGGAACCTTGTGAATAAACGTTGAATGAATCTCAGCCAGAGAGCTACGGCAGGGAAGGAACCTTGTGAGTAAACGTTGAATGAATCTCGGCCAGAGAGCTATGGCAGGGAAGGAACCTTGTGAGTAAACATTGAATGAGTCTCGGCCAGAGAGCTACGGCAGGGAAGGAACCTTCTGAGTAAACATTGAATGAGTCTTTTCCAGAGAGCTACAGCAGAGATGAACCTTGTGAGTAAACATTGAATGAGTCTCGGCCAGAGACCTACAGCAGGGCAGAAACCTTGTGAGTAAACATTAAATGAGTCTCTGCCAGAGAGCTACGTCGGGGAAGGAACCTTGTGAGTAAACACTGTATGAGGCTCGGCCAGAGAGCTACAGCGGGGAAGGAACCCTGTGAGTAAGCATTGAATGAATCTCAGCCAGAGAGCTACGGTGGGTCAGGAACCTTGTGAGTAAACATTGAATGAGCGCTACAGCCAGAGTGCTAAGGCAGGGAAGGAACCTTGTGAGTAAACGTTGAATGAATCTCGGCCAGAGAGCTACGGCAGGGAAGGAACCTTGTGAGTAAACGTTGAATGAATCTCAGCCAGAGAGCTACGGCAGGGAAGGAACCTTGTGAGTTAACTTTGAATGAATCTCGGCCAGAGAGCTACGGCAGGGAAGGAACCTTGTGAGTAAACATTGAATGAGTCTCGGCCAGAGAGCTACGGCAGGGAACGAACCTTGTGAGTAAACATTAAATGAGTCTCGGCCAGAGAGCTACAGCAGGGAAGGAACCTTGTGAGTAAACATTGAATGAGTCTCGGCCAGAGAGCTACAGCAGGAAGGCACCTTGTGAGTAAACATTGAATGAGTCTCGGCCAGAGAGCAACAGCAGGGAAGGAACCTTGTGAGTAAACATTGAATGTGTCTCGGCCAGAGAGCAACAGCAGGGATGGAACCTTGTGAGTAAACATTGAATGAGTCTCGGCAATAGAGCTACAGCAGGGAAGGAACCTTGTGAGTAAACAATGAATGAGTCTCGGCCAGAGAGCCACAACAGGGATGGAACCTTGTGAGTAAACATTGAATGAGTCTCGGCCAGAGAGCTACAACAGGTAAGAAATCTTGTGAGTAAAAATTAAATGAGACTCTGCCAGAGAGCTACGTCGGGGAAGGAACCTTGTGAGTAAACATTGAATGAGTCTCGGCCAGAGAGCTACGTTGGGGAAAGAACCTTGTGAGTAAATACTGTATGAGTCTCGGCCAGAGAGCTACAGCGGGGAAGGAACCCTGTGAGTAAGCATTGAATGAGTCTCAGCCAGAGAGCTACGGCGGGTCAGGAACCTTGTAAGTAAACATTGAATGAGCACTACAGCCAGAGAGCTAAGGCAGGGAAGTAACCTTGTGAGTTAACATTGAATGAGTCTTTTCCAGAGAGCTACAGCAGGGAAGGAACTTTGTGAGTAAACATTGAATGAGTCTCGGCCAGAGAGCTACAGCAGAGATGAACCTTGTGAGTAAACATTGCCTTTTTCACTGCTGTAAGGCATACTCTCATTGGCTAGAACTGGGAATTCCTTAGAATACCTTTAAGCTGTAATTCCTGATTGGAAAGGAGTAGCCATTTCATGTTTCATATTTCATATCTTTGGAATAGTAATGATAAATCCTCTTTACTGGTAAAGTCTGATTTAAAATTACTATTTTAGAAATGCTATTTTTAGAAAGTGGACTTTTCTCTGCTTGTACTGCTCTTTGTGCCTTGCACCCTGTCTCTAATACATGTCTGGGCTAGGTGACCGACCCCTTTGTGCATTCATTCTAAACAGCCACAGACACTGCAAGGGTTGGGTGTGATTTAGCACCCATCTGCATTCCGATGGGCCTTCCTGGGCAGATGGGAGGATGGGGCCCACCCGTACCCTTCGCAGGGTAGTGGCCTGACCCCATACAAAGGACTGATATTTCCCTTTGGTAGTTTGGAGTGAGTGCCGGCATTGAAAGAGATACCGGTGCACTTCAAAACCACTCTTTGGAATTTCCCTCACATCAAAGGCTCCTTTGGACGTAAGTGCTGAGTCTCTGGCCCCGTCAAATCTAACACTTCTGGATCTACACAGAACCGCTGTCAGAAGTACTGTGGTGCTGCACAAAAGACTCAACTGGATTGTTTTTGTGGAAGAACTGCTTTTGTGTGTGTTGGCCTGCGGACTGCAGCTCTCTGACTCTCCTGGAAGGAGAGCTGGACTCTGCCTTCACTCCAAAGTGTGCTCCAAGGGCTTGTTAGCTTGCCTCCTGTTTCTGAAGTGTCAGAGACACAAAAGGCTTCCTGCAGTTTTGTTGGTGCTGCTAGACTCTACCTTCTGTAAGTCCTACCCTTGTCTGAGGTGCCCCCTCCAAGTCCTGGACCTCAGAAGTGGGTTCTGCAGCTGAGTCTCTGCCAAATCCGATGTGACGCAGCGCGAAGCCCTGCAAAGCCTCTGCCACTAGATAGCACAAGGCCTCACCACGCACACTGCACCCCAAGGTACTGTGTTCAGCGGGCCCAAATGGGTCTCTGTAGTCTTCCTGCGCTCCATCGCAGTCAGCCTGAACTTTGAATTTACACCGGTCCCTCGCGACCAACCGGAAATAACCTTTTTTAGCGTTACCTGCTTTTAATCGTTTTATTTCCATTTATTTCTTCAACATTCAATATCTCAGCTTCTACTTGATTGATTTTGATTGTTTTGGACTTGTTTTACTCAGATAAATGTTCTCTATTTTTCTAAACTGTTGAGTCTTTTTGTGAGGTATTTACTGTGTTGTTGTATGAGTTATTGCACAAACTCTTTAAACATTGTCTTTTAAGTTCAGCCTGCCTACACTGTGCCCAGCTATTAGGGGGTGAGCACAGGATAATTTGGATTTGTGTTGTGACTTACCCTGACTAGGATGCTGGCCCTACTTGGACATGGTGCATACCTCTGCCAACTAGAGACCCGGTTTCTAACAGGCTCCATCTTGTATTATTTGTTAGGCCGTGTGATAATAGGAAGCGTTGCCTGGATAAGAAGGGAGGCATCTTGTCGCTATGGATTTAACATTGTAGTGTGTCGTTGGGAGAAGATCTCACTCACTGAACAAGGAACAGTCTCTGGTCTCTTGGTTACTCCTGGAGTCCACACTCCTCAATAGAAGGGGATCACGGAAGGATCGTATGCCCTTACTCTGCCTATTGCATCTTTACATTGAAAGTGTAATCTAGAATTTCTCAGCGCACTTGTGTATATGGACAATTAAATGCATCATTAAATGTCAATGGATTTTTCTGATGGGCTTTGCATTTAAGCTTATTCATTGTTTCTTTTTCTTAATCCAACAGGTGAAATAAATGCAGTAATAAACAAAAAAAGTAAAGCTATTAAACATCACTGGTTTGGACCGTGATGTAAAAACAGTATGCCTCAAAAACTCTTCCCTTGAAGGCTAATGCCTTGCCAAAGTCTTTTTCTATAGCAGAAAACCCAAGCTGCCCAATGAGGTTTGTACTTGGCTCTTAGATATCAGCTGATAGACATTGAAGACACAACACACTGACATACTGAAGCAACTCTGAGGTGCTCATTACGAAGGAAGAGCTAACCTGGTATCAGAAAGAACTCACAGGAGAGAAACCGTATGAATTTCTAGAATGTGACAAAACATTTATTAGGCAAAAAAAGAGCAAGTGTGACATAAGAAACTTCATACTGGAGAAAAACCATATCGATGGACTGACTGTGGAAACGTGTTCTTTGCAATGAAAGACCTAATGCAGCATCAGAGAGTCCACGTAGAGGAGAAACCATATAAATGTACAGAATGTAATAAAGTGTTCGGAAGTAAGACAAAGCTAAAGCAGCATCAAATGATCCACACTGGGGAGAAACCTTATGAATGTACAGAATGTGACAAAGCATTTATAACAAATGGAGAGCTAAGGAATCATCAGAAGGTCCACACAGGGGAGAAACCGTACGAATGTAAAGAATGTAATAAAGTGTTCGGATGGAAGACAAATCTAAAGCAGCATCAAATGATCCACACTGGTGAGAAACCGTACAAATGTACAGAATGTGACAAAGCGTTTATAACAAATGTAGAGTTAAGGAACCATCAGAAGGTCCACACTGGGGAGAAACCATACGAATGTACAGAATGTAATAAAGTGTTCGGATGGAAGACAAATCTAAAGCAGCATCAAATGATCCACACTGGGGAGAAACCGTATGAATGTACAGAATGTGACAAGGCATTTATAACAAATAGACGGCTAAAACGACATCAGAAAATCCACACTGGAGAGAAACCATATAAATGTACAGAATGCAATCAAGTGTTTGGATGGAAGATGAATCTAAGGCAGCATCAAAGCATCCACACTGGGGAGAAACCATATGAATGTACAGAATGTAATATAGTGTTTCGAATGAAGAAGAATCTAGTTCGGCATCAAAAAGTCCACACTGGGGAGAAACCGTATAAATGTACAGAATGTGACAAAGCATTTAGTACCAATGGAGAACTAACGCACCATCAGAAAGTCCACACTGGGGAGAAACCATATGAATGTACAGAATGTGACAAGGCATATATGGCAAAGAGGCAGCTAAAACTACATCAGAAAATCCACACTGGGGAGAGACCATATCAATGTACAGAATGTAATCAAGTGTTTGGAAGGAAGAATAATCTAAGACTGCATAAAAAAATCCACACTGGGGAGAAACCATATCCATGTACAGAATGTAATAAAGTGTTCAGATGGAAAGCGAATCTAAAGGAGCATCAAAAAATCCACACTGGGGAGAAATCATATGAATGTACAGAATGTGTCAAAGCATTTATAACAAGTGGAGTGCTAAAACGACATCAGAAAGTCCACAATGGGGAGAAACCGTACGAATGCACTGAATGTGACAAAGCATTTAAAAGAAAGGGAGATCTAAAGCAACACCAGAAAACCCACACTGGAGAGAGATCATATCAATGTACAGAATGTGACAAATCATTTATAACAAATGGAGAGCTAATGCGACATCAGAAAATCCACACTGGGGAGAAACCATATAAATGTACTGAATGTGACAAAGCATTTATAAGAAATAGAGAGCTAAAGCGACATCAGAAAATCCACACTGGGGAGAAACCATACCAATGTACAGAATGTGACAAGGCATTTATTAGAAAGTCACATCTAATGAAACATCTGAAAGTCCACACTGGGGAGAAACCACATCAATGTACAGAATGTGACAAAGCATTTATAACCAATGGAGATCTGAAGCGACATCAAAAAATCCACACTGGAGAGAGACCATATCAATGTACAGAATGTGACAAAGCATTTATAACAAAGGGAGAGTTAACGCTACATCAGAAAATCCACACTGGGGAGAAATCATATGAATGTACAGAATGTGACAAAGCATTTACAAGTAATGGAGCGCTGAAGCAACATCAGAAAATCCACACTGGGGAGAAACCATATGAATGCACTGAATGTGACCAGTCATTTATAAAAAATAGACAGCTAAAGCAACATCAAAAGGTCCACACTGGTGGGGAAACCGTATGAATGCACTGAGTGTGACAAAGCATTTATAACAAATGGAGAGCTGAAGCGACATTAGAAAATCCACATAGGGGCGAAACCATTCAACTGCACTGAATGTGGGAAGGCATTTATTAGAAAGTCACATTTTATGCAACATCAGATAGTCCACACAGGAGAGAAACCCTATGAATGTACATAATACTACATCAGAAATTCCACACTGGTGAGAAATGATATGGCTGTACTGACTGTGATTTAGCAGTTATTACAAAGCAAAATACATCAGAAAGTTCACACATAAGAGAAACTATATCAGTGTACAAAATGTGACAAAGCATTTATACCAAATGGTGTTGTGTTTCGATTTAGATGTCCGTATATAGGCTTTCCTGAATCATGTCCTTATATAGGCACAATTCGCATTGCCCTTATTTAGGCATAAGATCCCAGTCCTTATTTAGGCAGTAGCCATGCTATCCAAATACAGGCATGGTCACCTACATCCGTCCACCCCAACGCCACAACGAGTTCTTAGAAACCAGACCCTTAAGCCATTGGGAGTTTCCCTAGCCTAGGATTATTGATTTCTCCAAGAACTCATTTATTATGCATGAACCGCTATGCCTTAAGGGTTCATTCATGACGTCTTCCTGTGCCCGACTTTACGTCAATGCTAACATTCCAAGGCACCTACCAGGTATAAATATACCTTCCCTTACCATGGCAAACCATGGCTTGATTCGGCTTGGCTCGCCTCTGCAAGTTTGGAAGAAACCACGACTCCAGGGAAATTCGTTTCCCAGCCTGACGCACTGACAAGAGACGCTGTCATCCCTGCTCGCAGAGAATCCAGCTTCCAGTGTTCTGACTCCCTTCGCGGGGTGTTAGAGTTTGAGACCTGGAAAGAGATTCCCACCTCTCTCATTCTAAGGTATGGAGCTGACTAGAACCTAGAGGGACTCTTGGCATACAAAACTATAGCTTACCATACTATAGAATACAGCACCTACTTCTTACCTTGCACTACACTTAGGTTAGGTACACTGGGGTAGAACTAGTTAGAAGCATCAGACGAGTATCCACTTTTTAGCCTGTGTTATTTATGTATATGAATATGTGTCATAGCTAAAAGACAATGCTATTGCAGTATTATTTCTTTCTACTGCTTACGCTGTACGTAATATATCTCGCATACTGTCTTGCGATTGTAACAGCTCATATCTCTTACACGAGAAACAAGACTGTTCAATAAATTATTTTATTGAAACGCCTGTCTATTCCTTTCTGTGTAACTCTGAAGAAACTAAGCATGCACGATTAGCTGAGTGAAACTGTTTATCTATTGTTTCCACGATTCTGAGACATGTTCCGATTCTAAAAGGGAAACAAAGTTGTCATGTTTATGCGGTTGCCAGAAACTACTCCCTTCTTGTTTACAAGGAGTTTCTAGTGGCCTCTGAGTTAGCTGGTACAAAGTAAATTAAGTTTAATATACTCGATAGGGGCATACTGACCTCAGTCCTATGCCAAAACTATAGTGTATATTATTCCAATGCGCAGGGCCTATTAGGGAAATAGGAACTACACTACAATGGAAAGAGACCATTCAACTGCACTGAATGTGACAAGCTATTTATTATAAGGGGAGATTTAAAACAATATCTGGGCCACAGTGGGGAGAAACCATTACAGAATGTGACATGGCAATCATTACAAAGCAAAATTTAATACAAAATCAGGAAGTTCACACAGGAGAGAAAACATATGTATGTATTGAATACCACAAAGCATTCATAATAAATGGACAACTGAAGCGACATCTAAAAATCTACAATTCTATGTATGTACAGAGTGTAATAAAGTCTTCAACAGGAAGAATAAGCTAATGCAGTATCAACAAATCCACACTAGGGACAAACCCTATTAATAAATAGAATGTGACAAGGGATCAATTACAAAACAAAATGTAATATATCAGAATGTTCACACAGGAGAGAAACTCTATAAATGTATTGAATGTGACCATGAATTCATAAATGGAGAGCTAACACAACATCAAAAGTCCACCCTGAAGACTGCACTGAATGTAGCAAGGCATTTATTGGCAAGGGAGAGTTAAAACTGCATCAGAAAGTCCCCACTGGGAAAAATCTATATGAATGTACGGACTCAATCAATCAATGGGTATTGAGCGCGGCAAATCATCCGTGAGTTGTTGTCCAGAGGGGCCGATCAGTTGAACAGCCAGATCTTGAGTTCTTTCCAGAATCATTGATGAGGCAGATCTCAAGTGCCGGGGGAAGTTCATTCCAGGTCTTTGCAGCCAGGTGGGAGAAAGAGCGGCCTCCGTGTCTGGTTTGTCAGACTCTGGGAGTTTGAGCGAGCAAGAGGGAGGCGGGATGCAGGTGTCTGGCGGGCTGGTTAAAGAATAAGCTTTGGCTGATGTAGGCAGCTCCTTTGTTGTGGAGTGCCTTATAAGCGTGGGTCAGTATCTTGCCTCTTTTCTGGACTGGGAGCCAGTAGAGTTTACTGAGGTGGAGAGTGATGTGGGGTCTGCTTCAGGAGGTTGAGGATTAGCCTTGCTGCTGAGTTCTGTATTGTCTGCAGTCATCTCTGGAGGTTAGTGTTGATTCCTACATACAAAGTGTTTAGGTAGTCAAGCCAGCTGGTCCCGAGGGCTTGGGTGATCATTTGTCTGGTGCTGGTGGGGAGCTGCAAGATCTAAAGATCTTGCAGCGCATGTGCATTGTGAGTCATGGGCATGGTCGGTAAGGGAGGGGAAGAAGCCAGGTTCTGCTGACCACCATGTGTCGCTCCAAGGAGATGCGTGGTTACTGAAGATGAGGAATTCCGTCTTGTCCGTGTTCATTTTCAGGCAGTTGTGCTTCATCCAGTCGGTGATGTTGGCCATGCACCTATGTAAGTTCTCTCTGGAGTTGGTGAGGTGGGTGTAGAAGATGACCTTCAGCCCACGCAATCTAATAATGTTGGCTAGGGGTAAGTGTAGAAAAGGTGGGGCTGACGGAGGATCCTTGTGGGGCACCACAGATGATGTCCTTGGGCTCAGGAGTAAGGCGGGAGTCTGATTTTCAGAGTTTTTCTGGTGAGGTAGGAGGCGATCCATTTGAGGGCATTTCCTTTGATTCCAATGTGGTGGAGCTTGTCGATCAGGATCTGGTGGGAGACCATGTCGAAGGCAGCTGCGAGGTCAAGGTGGATGAGGGCTGTAGTCTGACTGAGGTCCAGGAGGGCTCTGATATTATCTGTGGCTGCTATCAGGGCAGTCTTTGTTCTTTTATTGGCACGGAAGCCGGACTGGGAGGAGTCCAGGAGGTTGTTGTGCTCCATGTGTATGGTCAGCTGACTGTTGATTGTCCTCTCAAAGACTATGGTCAGGAACGAGAGCAGGGGCATCAGTCAGGAGTTCTTCAGCTGCTCTAGGTCTGCTGCAGGTTTTTTCAGGAGGGGTTACACTTTTGCGTGTTACCACTCTTCCGGGAAGGAAGCCATGGCGATCGATCTGTTAAGTAGGTTCGTGATCTCTAATCTGATCGCCTTGCTCCTGAGGTTAAAGATATGGTGGGGGCATGGATCAGTGGGTACCCCAGAGTGCATGGAGTTCATTATAGAGGTGGTGTCTTGTGCAATGAGGAGATCCCAGGAAGTGGGCCGGAGGTCGGAGTTAGTGTCAGTGGGTGTGAGGAGGTCGAGGCTGTCACTGGCAGAGAGCTGAGGTTCAAAGTCCCTGTAGATGACAGCGATCTTCTAATGGAAGTAGTCAGCAAGGGTGTACCACAGATCCTAGGAGGGAGTTATGATATTCTCAGTAGCTGCAGAGTTGCTGAATTCCATGACGATGGTGAAGAGCTCATTGCTGTAGTTTGAGCTGATCTCTATGCAGCTTGTGAGGGCACTCTTCTTCGCTTCTTTAAGGAGGAGGTGGTAGTGGTTGATCGATGTCCTGATGGTGGTGTAGTGCACTGGATCCTTAGTGGTATGCCTTCTTCTTTCTAGCCAACAACAGTCTCATTTAGAGGTATGAAGTTCCGGGGTAAAGAAGTTGACACTCTTTGCCAATTCTCTGATCTTGGTCAGCTCCGTGGGGGTGACATAGTCGGTGATCCAGTCTGTGAAGTTCCTGATGGCCTGTTTAAGGTCTGGAGCTGTGTCCAGTCAGTTGGCATGGAGAGTGTTGTTTCAGTTCTCGTCTGAGACAGTTTTCCAGTTGCGCTGGGTGGTTTGGCTTTGGTTTCCGTAGCATTGTGCCCTGTGATGGTGAAGTGGACTATGGAGTGGTCAGTCCAGGTGAATTCTGTGACATGGTGGTGATGGAGCAAGGACTCGCAATGAGACTTGCTCTGAAGCAATCCTCTCACAATAGTAATTAATTGCACTAAACTTTGTATTGTCTTTATTAATAATACACAGAATTACACCAACATTTGTATCCTTAGGAAGCTTGCCTATGTGTTTTTATTAATACTTAATCCTTGGTTAATCCAAAATGGCTGCTAAGGCGCGGGAACTGTACTACGCATGTGTCAACCATATCACGTGGTATGACGTCTTTCTTTGCTGGGAGGGAATCTTTGCTTCTGCGCAGTAGATGCTAAAATGGCTGCTAAAGTCCTCTCACATGCTAATGCTTTCGCAGTGCTGCAACTAATAGTGTGCTATACTAAAGCTACTAATGTGGGATAGATATTTTAAGTAAAGGGTATTAGTGTAGAATTAGGAGGTATACAGTGAAAACATTTATTTTTGATTTTGACATGTTTCTTCTTTGACTTTTATTAGTTTCCGTAAACTGGGCCGGGGTTGGCAAGTGACAGCACGAGAGAGATGCACTGCGCATGTGTGACAAAGGCCAGCAAAGCATACCGATGAAGTCAACTTGGCAGACACTCAAGACCCTGACCTGCTGGTCACCCTCCAAGTCGCACCAAGACGTCCTGATTTTGCAACAATGTATCTATCATGTATACGAAATTTGTACGAGACGGGTGGGAAATAAAGCAAATGTATTAATTGTGAGGGGCGGGCTTCTAAAACAATGAACTTAAGAAAAATGAACAAAATTGACATGGTGTGAGGATCAACCCCCTGTCCCTGTCCAATCAGAAATAGTGGGCCCATAAGTTTGCAACATTTAGGGGAGGTACATGGGCGTAGAAGGGTATAATAGGTATAGATTAGTTAATTAGTAGGCTCTTAGAGATATAGCGCGCACAGAGAACACAGCACAGATCTTAGAGCTTAGATGCTGTTGCAGAGCTGATCCAGACTGAATCGCTGTCCAAGAGGTCCTGAGGTGGGGGCGGCGGACTCTTAGAAGACAACCTGAGAGAATCAAGGAGGAGTGCAGTGCCAGAGAGGGGAACGGCGCAGGCGTCGTTAGTAGAGAGGTCATCTATCCTGTCCAGAACCGGTCCGGTGGTCTTGGTCTCCATCCTATCCTGGGGATCCTTTCCAGCTCCTTGGCCAAGGAGTTTGGTTTTCACACCTTTTTAGGTAACTATAAAAGTAGTATTTTAGATGTACTGCTGTCTCTATCTTCTCCTTTCTGAGGGACCGTCATTAATAATTAATAGGTGACTAGAGAAAAGTGCTTCCTCTTTGATATACGATTTGAAGTACAGTGTGATTGTATTTTTACTCTGCTGAATTTAGATAAAACATTTTTAAAACTACCTGAGTCCTTGATTATTTCAGGTTATAATTTATGTGCATATTTTTCATCAATCCCCAGTTATCGAACAGGTCCATTGGTAAGTCATTACTCTTAGATCAAGAAGTAGGTGGTAGCAGAGATTTGATAAAGAGTATAACTGACCCAAACCAGCGGAGATTGCTAGTGTAGTGTGAATGAATGGGCCCAGGTGAGTATTGTGTGTGTGAATACTTGTTGCTAGTAACCTGCTGGATCAGTTTTCTGGTAGCAGAGGATGGTTTGAGTTTGTTGACTGGGTTATGAAAAATATTTTATGAACTAACATCCGCGTATGTTTAAGTTTTGTTGTATGTTGTCCAGAAATCCCCGGGGGAATCTTGAATAGCGGATGGTAAGTGGAAACCATACTGCAGTGAGGTTATCTGTCAGGCAGAAATAGTACTGAAAAGTTAGGTAGGGCTATCAGTACTTGTTAGGGACTCTGTGGGTGAGTGAGTGACAGCTAAGGAATACGCTGGTGAAAATTTGATGTTATATCACCTAGAAAGGGTAACATTGAAGGAGTAGCAGGTATTTTGAAGCTTACGTGAGGAGTAAACGGAAGGGTTTTGCTCGTAGTGTATGTTTAGTAAACGGAAGGGTTTTACTAAGTATGGGAAAATTCTATCCTTTAATTTAGAGAAACTGACATGATAGCGAATGTTTTATGTTGTTATTGAAATTTATTGAGGAATAAGAAGTTTGCGTATGAATTTTGTAAAGGGAGGGTTAGCTGCTGGAGGAGTAGCTGACGTCACAGGTGCCGCGCTGGGATTGGCTGATACAGCGGGCATGGAGAAAGCTTGTAAAGGAGGGGTCAGTAATAAGGAGTAGCTGACGTCACAGGTGCCGCGCTGGGATTGGTTGATAAAGCGAGGGACAGAGAAGCGCAGATTGTAAAGGAGGGGTCGTCAGATAGACGTCACAGAAAGGCCACGCAAGGATTGGTTCAGAGATAGTTGGGAGCTGAAATTTGATTGGTTGTCAGCATAGAACACAAAGTTTTAGTAAACAAGTGTAGATTACATGTGGAAACGTGATCCGACTTTGACAGGAACTCGTTCAGACAGGAGATTTTTAGGTTTTGCAGACTATAATTCAATACATAGGTATTTGCCAAAAATGTAAGGAGAAAAGAGAAAAGAGAAAAATTTCGTTTTTACAAAAGATTAAGAATTATTTTAAGAAGGATAAGCCCATCAAAACTAGGGAAGGAATATTCATCCCACCAGAAAAAAGGCCCGCATCATTTATGATGATGGAAAGGGGTTATCATATTTGTGTATGGTTAGAACATTGGATAGAATATGCAAAAGATGATGGAATCTTGGCTTTCCCCGAAAACGGAAGTTTCAATGGGAGAGTTCTTCAAAATTTAAGAATGAGAATGAATGAATTAGAACCCAGACCAAGATTAACGCAGTACGAAGCCCTAGAAGAATGGGAAACAGAAGCATTTGAACGTGATAGACCTAGAAGCAATAGGGGTTATAGGGGATTTTTCCCTTGACACCAAAATGAGACACGAGAAAGTCAGATGAAACAATGGAGAAGAGCGATGCTTACCGAAGGTTTGTATCCAGTATTCATGACAGACGAACCAACAGGGAGTAAATGTAAGGAAAAGACCAAACACCTGACAGGGTTTGGGGATTCCGAAGATGAATTTATGGAAGAAATATTAAAGAACCCTCCACCATATCAGGAGGAACTCAGCAGATGTACACCAAGTGCACCTGTTTTAAGAACGCCAATAGTACCTCAAGTACTACATAATCCACCAGGTACCAGAATACTTCAGGATAAGGAAAGAGAGGCCTTAGACAGAACTACAGCAGAATTAATACAGAAAATAACGCAGTTAAATGTACATCCTGATTCGTTGACTATACCTGTAACCATTGGTCCCATAGTTCCTTTGTATGGAGACAAGGTAAATTGTCCGAAACCTTTAGTGAAGCCTACACCTGTGGAAACCCCTAAAAATGAAGTTATAATAACTGATAATCATGTCAGTGAATGTGAATCTATGATTTCACTAATGGATTTGCCCATTCGAGAATCTGTAAACAGCACCCCCAGAAGAGCCACACCAAGTGGTTCAAGAGATGTAGATATAATAACGTCCTCAGGAGCTAAAAATGCAACGATAGTGACTTCAGACGATTTAGAAAGATGGGCACAAGGAATAGACAAACAGAGTTCTCCTCCAAAGATCTTGGACATTTATAAATTAAAAGTTGAATTAGAAGAATTGATTGCAGGTAATGTAGGAGTAGATCGCTTAAATACCTACAGTGAAGAAGAACTATTACTCATATGCAGGAATATAACCAGAAATGTCAAAATATTTAATGAAAAATTAACAGATTTGGCATTAGACATGGGAAGTCAAAAGTGTTGCAAAAACCATATAGAGCAGAATTTAATGACAAAGATTTAGAAAACATGAATGCCTCTGGAAGAAAGTTACAGGTTAAAGAACTAATGTCAGTATTACAGAAATGGGGAGATCTGGATAAATGGAGAACTAGGTGGACAAAGAAAAAGGAAGAAGCACGTTCAAGTAGAATGACATCTGAATATTTGATGAAGGAGACAGGAAATGTAGAACAAATGTACCCAATGCGAGACGTACCAGGTGGAGGTTACGTTCATGTTCCCTGGAGTAGACAGGATATTTTGTCCTTTACCAATGATTTCCCCAAGCTGAGAGAAAAACCAATTGAATGGTACAAGCAAGTTGAGAGGTTTGTGAAGGTCTCAAAGGTTTTGCTAAAAGACTAAGATGGTCTACTTGACATAGTGGTACCGGCTGATTTGTGGACCGATTGTAAAATCACAGTCGATTGGCCTAGTGAAGAGTATCCTAGGGATGCAAAGACAGGTGCTCCATCAAATGATGTAATGAAAAAGTATCATCAGGTAATCACGTACTTGAAAGGGAAAATACCACCTAAGAAACGGATTGGGTGAAAATAGACAGAACTACCCAAGAAGCAAATGAGTCAGTTCACGCGTACTATGAGCGTCTGTTACAGGTGTTCAAACAGTATAGTGGATTTGAGAATATAGGAGATAAGAATATGAGTCAGTTTGTCTATCGGTTTGTTTATGGATTAAAGCCAGAGATTTGCCAGATGATCAAGCAGCATATGCTATGCTGGCAAGGGAAGCCTATAGACGAGATTCTGAAATATGCTAAGTATTGTGGGGATGACATTGAGGACAGGCACAAGAAACTACAAGAAAAGGTAATGTGGGCTCAAGTGAAAATGGCTGAGAAACAGGGAATTAATTTAGATAATCCATTAGAAAACCAAGGAAAGGAATCCGGATCGAATGCAGACACCGGGAATGGTGTCAAGGTAAGAGGACGAATGAGTAGAGAAGAGGCTAAAAAGAAATTTCCTTGTCACGGATGCGGAAAGTTGGGGCACTGGAAGGATGAGTGTAAAAAGATTCAAAATAATAATGGCCCAAATCAAAATTTAAATCCACAGACGCAGAATGCCTCACAACAGGGTGTAAGTCAGCAGAATCAGTTGCCACCTGCCCCTATTCAGGGTAATGTAAGCAGAGCAAGGCACGGTACAGACGTTAGATATCAAGGAGGAAGTGGTAAGAATGATTATGTTGGAGATGAAGATGGAGTCAAGCGGGTGCCCTACGATGTGTGTTGGGTCGATGCCGAGTTGGATGAGGCCGATGTTGCTCATACTTTCTATTAGGTTGGCAGTGCTGACGTCGCTAAGGTCTTCCATGTGGAAGTTGAGATCTGCTATGAATATATAGTGTTCCAAGGCAATGGCAAGTTGGGGGATGAAGTAAGGGATGGCTTTGCAGAACGCAGGGCGAGTTCCTGGAGAATGTGACAAAGTGTTCTTAATGAAGTAACCGTATGAATGTACAGAAAGTGACAAGGCATTTATTAGAAGGGCACCTCACAGCCAATGTACCATAGGAAAGCCCACCCCGGGGAGGAACCATATAAAGGGCCACTGGTATGCCTAGACGTGTTTCCCGGGCTCACTGTGCACTGGATTCAAGCTGACTGTTGAGGGGTGATACCCCTAAACCGGTCCCAGGATACTTGTTTCTGGTCCAGGGAGGACCTGGCTTTGCAGTTTGAGCTGGACTGTTCCCATGAGGAGCAGGGCCAATGGTTTGCACATGGCTGGGTCTAAACTGGCGTGGCATGGTGAGCAAAAGAACAATGGATTTAAACCAGATCTCTTGACTGGGGGTGAATGTTTGATTTATTCCGAATTCCATGTATCATTTGTGTTTCTTTTGGTTACGTATATAAGCACAATACAAATTTTAAACCAGCAACAAAACGCAAGAGACATTGTATCAATTTTATCAACTCTATGCCCGCATACTTAGATTGAGGTGGTCTACGATGTCACTGCTGGTGGTGGTGATGGGATGACACATCCAGTGATGTGTCCTGGTTACAAAGCCGACTCATGGTCACTAAGCAGCTTGACAAAGTCCTTTTCCTGTTCCAGAGTCTACTATAATAAACTGTAATGACAAATTCAACAGCGCTGTACCACACTCCTTTCTGACTGGGCTCCTACCAAGTAACAATGATAAAAAAACATAATACTACTGAACTGTATGGGCCCATTTGGTGACCGAAGAGCCGCTGCGGGAAGAGTACGAAGATAAATCCTCAGTCCTTAAATGATCAGAAGGAGCAATTGATAGGTCATTGTTTCACCATCCTGAAGACATTGATACTTGGATAGATGCTATAAAAAAACTGGTCGCTTCGCTTTACTTGTTTATGAAAGGCTAACTGTTAATTCCACGGCGATCAAGGCTTCAATCGAGCAGGATTTATAAAGCGCGGCTAATCACTCAATAGGGTATCCAGGCGCTTGCAGGTCCTGTAGGCTTTTTCGAACACCCAGGTCTTGAGGGCTGTTGGACTTGGCCCTTTTTGCAGGGTTATCCCCAAACTTTTTGCTTCTTCCTCCTATTTTTTTCTGACCTGTTGTTGTTGGTTTTAGGACTCTGGGCACTTTATTACTGCTAATCAGTGCTAAAGTGCATATGCTCTCTGTGTAAATTGTGTTATGGATTGGTGTTTCCATGATTGGCATATTTTGATTTACTGGTCAGTCCCTAGTAAAGTGCACTGGGTGTGCCGGGGCTGGTAAATCAAATACTACTAGTGGGCCTACAGCACTGATTGTGCCACCCACATGAGTAGCCATAAAAAGATGTCTCAGGCCTGCCACTGCAGTGCCTGTGCGCAGTTTGCTAACTGCCATGTCAACTTGGTAAGTGCACCCACTTGCAGGCCCTAACCTTCCCCTTTCTTGCATATAGGACACTCTTATGGTAGGCCCAAGGTACCCCCATGGGCAGGATGCAGTGTATATGAAAGGTAGGACATGTACTGATGTGTGTAACATGTCCTGATAGTGAAATACTGCCAATTTAGTTTTTCACTATTAAAAGGCTATCTTACCCCATAGGACAGAATGGGGAATGCTTTGTAACATTTTACAAGCATATCTTCCCATAGGGATAAGATGGAAAAATAAAGTTTAGGCTCTCTGAACTCAGAATTTAATAACACATCTTTTACTAAAGATGGTTTTTAAATTGTGTGTTTGAAAATGCTACTTTTAGAAAGTAGGCATTTTCTTGTTTAACCATTCTGTGTGCCTCTGCCGGTTTGTGTATTGACTGTCTGGTTTTGGAGTGACAGGGGCTGGGGAGGTGCATTCTCTCAGACAGCCACTAGGGGTTGATGTGTGTCCTGCCTTTCCTGAATGAGTCAGGGCTGGGCTGAATAGACCTGGGCTGCATTCAGAGTAGGGGAGGAGTTCTCACTAGCACCTGAGTATGCCTGGTCTGCATTTAGAGTGGTGAGAGAAGATTTCCCTTGCACCTGAATAGGGCCTTTCTGCCTTACACAATGCTGTCTCCACCTCCTGCCGCGGCAGCTGCACCAGAGAGGACAGAACTGGTTTGGACTGGGCTCAGAGACCCTTGCACAAAGAGAACAAAGACTTTTTGGGGTATAAGTAATAGACCTAAAACCCCTGAACTTTAGATACTTCTGAAATCAAGAGGAACCTTTGCCAAGGAGAAGAGCTGGAAAAACTGAGGGGGAAGTACTGCCCTTGCTGTGTGTCTGGGGTTGGCTTGCAGCTACTGTTTTCCGCCAAGGAAAGGAGAAGGACTTTGCTGTGTGCTGTAGCCCCTGCTTGAGCAAAGTCTCCAAGGACTTGAGTAGAGCTTGCCTCCTGTTTTGAAGTCTCAGGAACACAAAGACTTCACCCCCAGCTCACCTGAACTTCCTTGCTGGGAGTTCTGGCCTGCCAAAAGGTGCCTGTGACTGTCTTGGGCCTCTGAAGGTTGTTTCTGCTGTTGGGAGCTGGAAAAGCAATGCAACGACAAGGAAATGGACGCATCGCTCTTTTTGTGACAGTTTTTCCAACACAACGCCGTGGTGCGAACAGAATCTCCCCGCATCGCCGTGCCGCTGCCGAAACCAACGCAGCGCTTGTCGTCACAGCAAGAATCGACACATCGGAGGATCGAGGCTGAAAAGGTCGACGCAGCGCCTCGCTGCTACCACATCGTTCGTCGACACATCCCGGATTTCCACGCATTGTCCCTGTGCGGCAAGTTTTTCCCAACTCATCACCCGCGGATCGGAGTCGTTTCAGAATCGACGCACCACTTCCCCCTACAGACTGGACCCGACGCATCGCTCCCCTGTGTACAGCGGAACTGTCGCATCACATCCACGAAGGTCTCAGGAACGACGCATCTCTTTATTTTTTTACGCTTCTCATCGCTGTGGCTGTTTGGCTTGGTGAATTTTGTCGCAACAACAGGTACATTGCAAGAAATTACACATCTATAGTTTTCCATGGACTCAGTTGCTAAAACCTTTTGAAAGTCATTTTTCTTAGTACTTTTATGTTGGATTTTTGTCAATTTGGTAATGTTAAGTTTAGATAAAGATACTTTATTTTTTTAAACCGGTGTGGTGTCCATTTGTGGTGTTATCACTGTGTTACGGTGAGTGTTGGTACAAATACTTTACACATTGCCTTTGGGATAAGCCTGTCTGCTCATGCCAAGCTACCAAGGGGGTGAGCAGGGGTTATCTGAAGTGTATCTCCCCTTACCCTGACTAGAAGCAAGGGTCCCTATTTGGGACAAAGGTACCTACCTCTGTCAACTAGAGATCCCCATTTCTAACAAGGGCCATTCGTAATTCCGGATTAATAATAATAAATGTAGTTTGTAGAGCGCACGGCTACTTCAATAGAGGTGTCCCGGCGCTAGATTGCAGATTTGCAGTGAGGGTAACAAGTGGGTCAATCTAAGGCAGGTTAAAGAAGCAGGTTTTTAGTGCCTTCCTAAAGACCTGTTCTGACTCCATCTTGCGGAGGTGAAGAGGCATAGCATTCCAGAGTTTCGCAGTTTTCACAGTGAATTGTCTGCCACCTATCCTGGCCTTAAGGAAGCGAGGAACCCTGAGCAGTTGCAGGTGGTTTGATCCCAGGGCCCGGTCTTGCTGGTATATTTGCAATCTCTGTCTCAGATAACGCGGGCCCTGATCTCTGGTGGCTTTGTAGGCCAAGGTGAGCACCTTGAATTCGATCCTCCTATTAACTGGTAGCGAATGGAGGTGCCGCAAATGTGGGGAAATGTGATGGTGAAGCGGCACGTTCCTAATTAGTCTGGCCACGGCGTTTTGAATTATCTGCAGCCTGAGGACCAGATAAGCTGGCAGCCCTAGATAAAGACTGTTCGAATAGTCCAGCTGGAAGGTCACCAGTGCATGGACTGTAGTCTTCCTGCAGTCCTCTGGCAGGAAGTGTAAAAATTTTCTCAAAGCTCTTAACTTCCAGAAGCATATAGAGGAGACACGGCACACCTGAGTCTTGAAAGAGAGGTCGGTGTCAAATTTAAACCCTAGATTTCTGGGCGAATCCACTGGGTTAGGTGGTGGGTTCAGCTCCAAGGGCCACCACAAATTAGAAGGTGGTGGTGCCACCTGACTGAAGAATAAGACCTCTGTTTTCTCTGCATTAAGCTTTAAGCAATTCTCAATCATCCAGGTCGAGATGTATTTCAGGCATTGCTTCAAGTTGAGAAAGGCAGCCTCCAAGTGTTCTTTGAAAGAGAACACCAGCTGAGTGTCATCAGTGTAGGAGACTACTCTCACACCCCATGTCTCAACCAGGGTCACTAGAGGGGCCAGGTATACATTGAAAAGTAGCTGGCTCAGCGCTGAACACTGGGGTACCCCGCAAACAAGGGGGTTCTGGGAGGAGACATAAGGGCGTAGGAATACTTGTTGTGGGAGATTCTCCATGAACGACTGGAGCCAGGACAGAGCAGTACCCTTCACTCCCACCTGTCTCAGTCTCTCCAATAGAATTGGCTGGGTCACAGTGTCGAAAGCTGCGGACAGGTCCAGCAACACCAGCATAGCTGAAGTACCCTGGTCCACAGATTCACGCAGTTTCAGAGACTTCAAGAAGTTCGGTCTCCGGTCTGTAGTACCCCGTTCTAAAACCCGATTGCGAATCATGAAAGCAGTTATCCAATTCAAGGAATTCAGCCAGTTGCTTCTGGACTTCCTTCTCAGAATTTTCGCTGGAGCTGGCAGTAGGGAGATGGGCTTAAAATTCTTGTGTTCTGCTGGATCCGCATCTGGTTTCTTAAGTAGAGGCAGCAAGAATGCTTGTTTACAGGCAGCTGGGTAAATGCCAGTTGTCAGGGAGGAGTTCCAGATCTGGTTCAGAAGCGGATTGAGCCAAGGGGCCAGTAGTTTGAAGAACTGAGCCGGGCACGGATCTCCCGGAGAGCCAGACTTACACTTGTACAACTCCCTGAGTGATGCCTCGGGCGGCAACAGGCGAAATTCAGACCAGGTGCCAGGAGGGTCTGGCGTTAGACTTGGCACATGGGAGGACGTTGACAGAGGAAAGGCGAAGTAGATAATTTGAATCTTTTCCTCAAAGTAGTCTGACAGGTCAGCACAGAGGGTAGAAGATGGCGTTACTGTACTGTCCAGAGCAGTGTGAGTAGTAAAGCTTCGGACAATTTTAAACAATTCTTTGACTGAGTTGTCAGATTGTTTGATTTGGTTAGAGAAATATTCTCTCATAGTACTGCGCTTAAGCCTATGGAATTTTTTCAATGCCTCTTTGTAGAGGCATTTAGCCACTGGATCATAGCATTTTCTCCAGGAACTTTCTAATTTTTTGCAGAAACTTTTCTCTGTTCGTAATTCCGTGGAGAACCAGAGGGCGGAGGGTTTCCTTCTTGAAGACGTCACCAACCTAAGTGGGGTGACACTGCCAAGGCGGAGGTGACCCAGCAATTGAAGCCGGATACATCACTGTCGGGGTCACCTGTTAGCTGGGGGAGAGCATCTGCGTCTGCGCCCGTCCGCGCCTGGACCGTGCCCAGCACCAGACCCTCTGGCCCCCGCGAACGCCATGACACCCGACGCCGCTACGACGCCAGCACCCTCCATGCTCTCAACACCGGCCGACTACACACCTGCTTCCTTGCCGCCCCGAGGCGCACCCAAGGACCCTTCTCCTGCCAGAGCTGCAGCTTCACCAGCCTCCGAGCCGCCAAACCGCCCACCGAGACAGGATGCAACCACCTCAGATGCATACTTCTCAACACCCGCTCCGCCCGCAAGCACGACATCGAACTCTGGGACCTGCTCGACACATCCTCCCCGGACTTCGCCTTCCTGACGGAGACCTGGCTGAACGCCTCCTCAGCACCCGACCTCGCCATAGCCATCCCGGACGGCTACAAGATCAACCGTAGGGACCGCACCAACGGAATAGGAGGAGGAATCGCCATCATCCACAGGAACACCCTCAGGGTCTCGACCAGCACCGACGACACCCTCAGCACCGCCGAACACCTGCACTTCCAGATCCACACTGACCCCAACACCACCCTTAGAGGAACCCTCGTCTACAGACCCCCCGGACCCCGGCCTCAGTTCAGCGACTCCATCGCCGACTTCGTCAGCATGCACGCCCTCACCTCCGCAGACTACATCCTCCTCGGAGACCTGAACTTCCACCTCGAGAACAACAACGACAGCAACTCCACCACCCTGATCAACAACCTCGGACTCAGACAACTCGTCACAACGCCCACCCACTCTGCCGGGCACACGCTCGACCCCATCTTCTCCGCAAGCACCCACGTCACCTTCAGCCACACCACCGAACTCCACTGGACTGACCACCGCTGCGTCCACTTCACCTTCCAGAAACCCACCACGCACCACTGCACTCAACGGACCCCCCACCGAAGCTGGAGCAAAGTCACCGAAGACCAGCTATACAACGCCCTCGCCCGAAGCCCACCTTCCGACCCCATCGACTCCGACACTGCCGCCCGCAACTTCAGACAATGGATCGACGACTGCACCAACATTCTCGCCCTGATCAAAAAACCCTCCAACAGATGCACCGACAGGAAAGCCAGCTGGTTCAATGCCGACCTCCAGGCCTCCAAGCAGACCTGCCGTAAGCTCGAGAAGAAATGGCACCACGAACAGACACCGGACAGCTACGCAGCCCAAAAGAATGCCATCCGCAGGCACCATCACCTCATCCGAACCGCCAAAAGGACCTCCTTCAAAGACCGCCTCGACAACAACACACACAACAGCAAAGAGCTCTTCAACATCGTGAAGGAACTCGCCAACCCCAGCGCTAACACCAACGACATCCCACCATCGCAAGACCTGTGCGACTCCCTAGCCACCTTCTTCCATCGCAAGATCGCAGACATCCACGACAGCTTCAACTACCAGACCCCCCCGACAGCCACCGATACCTCAGACCCACCGTCCGCACCAACCCACTGCTCACCTGGACCCACGTAAACGACGACGACACAACCAAACTCATGAACACCATCCACTCCGGCTCTCCGTCAGACCCATGCCCGCACCACATCTTCAACAAAGCTAGCGCCACCATCGCACCCCAACTCCGCAATATCATCAACATCTCCTTTGATACCGCAACCTTCCCGGAGAGCTGGAAGCACGCCGAGATCAACGCCTTACTCAAAAAACCCAAGGCAGAACCGAGGGACCTCAAGAACTTTCGGCCCATCTCCCTACTCCCATTCCCGGCGAAGGTCATCGAAAAGAGCGTCAACAGACAACTAACCCACTACCTCGAGGAGAACAACATCCTGGACCCGTCCCAGTCCGGGTTCCGTAGCAACCACATCACCGAAACTGCCCTCATCACCACCACCGACGACATCAGGGCCCTGCTGGACAATGGCGAAACCACGGCCCTCATCCTCCTGGACCTCTCAGCCGCCTTCGACACCGCCTGCCACAACACTCTACGCACATGCCTCCACAACACAGGGATCCGAGACAAGGCCCTGGAATGGACCACCTCCTTCCTCTCCGGCAGAACCCAGAGTGTCCGCCTCTCGCCATTCCAATCCAAAGCCTCCGAGATCATCTGCGGCGTACCCCAAGGATCATCCCTCAGCCCGACACTGTTCAACATCTACATGGCACCGCTCGCCCACATTGCCCGATCACACGACCTCAACATCATCTCCTATGCCGATGACACCCAGCTGATCCTCTCCCTCACCAAGGACCCCTCCACTGCCAAAACCAACCTCCACGAAGGAATGAAGGCCGTCGCCGAATGGATGAAGGACAGCCGACTGAAACTGAACTCAGACAAGACGGAGGTCCTCATCCTCGGCTCCACCCCCTCCGCCTGGGACGACTCCTGGTGGCCGACCACTCTGGGAGCAGCACCAACCCCCACCGACCATGCACGCAACCTTGGGTTCATCCTCGACTCAGCACTCTCCATGACCAAGCAAGTCAACGTCGTCTCATCCTCCTGCTTCAACACCCTCCGCATGCTCCGCAAGATCTACAGATGGATTCCCACCGAAACCAGACGGACGGTCACCCAGGCCCTCGTCAGCAGCAGGTTGGACTACGGCAACGCCCTCTACGCAGGAGCCTCGACCAAACTCCTGAAACGACTACAACGAATACAGAACGCCTCTGCACACCTCATCCTCGACATCCCTCGCCGCAGCCACATCACACCCCACCTGAGAGTCCTGCACTGGCTCCCCATCAACAAGAGGATCACCTTCAAGCTCCTCACCCACGCACACAAGGCACTCCACAACACCGGACCCACATACCTCAGCAGACGATTCAAGCCAGAAACTGAATGGTACCAGAAAATGGTCCATCCAGGTCAGGCGTACCGGTGCCTCCACTTTAAGGTTAGGATTGTTGGAAAAAATAAGGTCAAGCATATGGCCCACCGTGTGACTAGGGGCGGTCACCCATTGCGTGAGATTTAAACCCTCTAGAGTTTCTACCAGCAATGAGACCTTGGAAAATTTTTCATCATCCACATGGACGTTGAAGTAGCCTAGCACAGTTAGATTGGCGTACTTCAGAGAGAGTTGAGCGACAATGTCGCAGAGCTGTAACAGGTGGCAGGATGGGCTGTCAGGAGGTCTATATACCAACATCCCGGCCACCGAGGAGGAGGGTAAGATTCTGACACAGGTCAGAGCCTCAATGTACCCAATGTGCTCCATTCTCCTAGTGGAGATCTCCCAACCATCCCTCAGGATAACAGCCACACCCCCTCCTATCTTGTTGCCACCCCGATTGGCGCAAGTAATCCGAAAGCCACCAGGTACCACCAGCATCAGGTCAGGGTTAGTGCCCTCCCTCAGCCAGGTTTCTGTTAGAAACATAAGATCCCAGGAGTTTGACTCCAGGGAGAGCCAAATGTCCTCTGCGTGTTTGGGTAAAGATCTACAGTTGATCAAACAGGCCTTGATATTAATGCTATTGGCCAAGGGGGCACCAGAGGGGGCTTCAACACGGTCATACTGCCACTCGCCCTACCTCCGCTAACCACAAGCTTAAAGAGGAATGTACTGCAGCAATATTCAGAGGTGCCAGTCCCCAGGTCTAACTTGGCCTTACCCGGACAGGCCACTTTGTCCATGTTTAGAAGCTGATCTCTAGACCAGGTAATACGAGTCAAGGTCGAAAATTGGGCAGCATGGCTGGCGCTGGCCACGGACGGGCGCAGACGGGCTTGCCTTTGGCACACCTTCGGCGCGTCTGCATCGCGGCTCCCATTAAATAGGGGGTTGGGTCAGGTCGGCCGGTCGACAACTAGACTGCGCCCCTCAAAATGGCACCCAACAATGTCCCCAGAGGGACGAGGGAAGTGAGGTGATGGTCCAGAGGAGTGTGGGGAGGCTGCAATGTGTGAGAAGGAGGGTCCTCCACTTCTGCTTGGGTAGATGCAGGGAGTATGGGTAAGTGAAAGGGAGGCAGAGCGTAGTCTTCTCGACGGTTGGTGGAATTTCAGGCATTGGTTAATGTATATGGGTCCTTGGTTGTGTAGAGCCTTGTGTGCGTGGGTCAGCAGCTTGAATTGTCATCTCTTCTGTACAGGGAGCCAGTGGAGTTGCCTGAGGTGGAGTGTGATGTGGGTTTGTTGGGCAAGGCAGAGGATGAGTCTGGCTGTGGCATTCGGTATGGTTTGAAGTCTCTGTAGGAGGTGTGCAACAATTCCTACGTAGAGGGTGTTGTTGTAGTCCAGTCGGCTAGTGACGAGGGCCTGTGTCATGGTGCATCTCGCGTGGAGGGGTAGCTACTTGAACATCTTCTGTATATGCACAGTGTGTGAAAGCAGGCAGAGGAGGCAACGTTATTTATTTATTTTTATTTATTTGATAAGTTTTATAAAGCGCGAACAAGACCCAGATGGGTATCAGAGCGCTGTACACAGAGGAAAATTAACGTTGCCATGAAGAAACAGTAACCGTACAATACAGAAAGGTAGCATAAGGGGAACCTGTGACATGGAAGAAAATGTGGGTGATAGGGGAGGACGGGGTGTCAGGTAGACAAACAGGTAAAAGCCCTACTAGACGAGGCCGTGCAGTTTAAGGAGTACACTACGTCCAAAGAATGAAAAAGTACATTTCAAATCCAAAGTAAAAGTGATTGTCAAGTATACATTTCAACACATAAAGAGAAAATGATTGTTAGGCATACATTTCAACACACAAAGTAAAAATGATTGTCAAGCACTAGAGGGAAGTGACTATCACATGACATAGAAGCTATTGCTGCTGAAGTTCTTCCAAAAGTAGCCATTTGACCTGTTTTTTTAATGAAGCAGTCGAGGGGTTGGCTCTGATCTCCGTTGGAAGGGCATTCCAGATTCTTGGAGCCAGCCCTGAGAAGGTGCGATTGTATGTTCTTTTTTTTTTTATTTAGGTGGTTTCAGGAGTAAGGCATTGGAGCTTCTTAAGTTTCGACTGGAACCAGAGAGCTCGAGTTTCTTTGCAAGGTAAACGGGGCTATTGAAGTGTATAGCTTTATGTGTCAGACAGGCTATCTTGAAGCGGATCCTTGCTTCGATGGGAAGCCAGTTTAGATGAATTAAGTCAGGTGTAATATGATCATGCTTTATGGAGCCTGTGATTAGTCTGGCAGAGGTGTTCAGAGTAGCTCTTAGTGGTGCTAACCTAGATTTAGGAAGCCCAGCTAGGGCCACCAAGCCAGATTCTACTCGTGAGATAACAAGGGATTGGACTACTGACTGGATGTCCTCAGGAGGTAGGAAAGGTTTGATTTTCCTACGAGTGTTGAGCTGATGATTGGCACTCTTAATGGTGGCACTGATGTGTCCTTGCATGTTTAGAAATGTGTCCAGGGTGACACCTAAAGAACAAGTGGAGTCCACCATATGCGGGGTGCAGTTGAGTGCAGAGATTATTTTGATCCAGTTTTGCGTTGGGGTCTCTTTGTTGCGGGGGTAATCAGGAGAAATTCTGTTTTGAGGGAATTTAGTAACAGATGGTTATATGTTAGCCATTGTTGAGTTTTTTGGAGTGCTCCATTAAGAGTTTTAATGTCATCTGGAGAGGAGATCTTCAAATACAGTTGCGTATCATCCACGTACATGTGGTACTGAATGTTAGACCCGTTCAGAATAGCAGTTAGAGGTTCCATGAAGAGATTGAAGAGCGTGGGCGAGAGGGCAGATCCTTGAGGTACCCCAATAGTGACCGTGGTGCTGGCAGCCAAAGATTGGTTGACTTTGATTCTTTGTGTTCGGTTATGTAGGAAGGAGGAGAACCAATTTAAGACAGGGCCAGATAACCCCATCCTATATTGCAGAAGGTTAATCAGGTTATCATGTTTGATAGTGTCAAAAGCAGAGGACAAGTCCAGAAGAATTAGAAGACAAGGCGTGTCCTGGTCAAGAGCTCTCAAGGCATCATCAACAATGTGAGTTAGAGCTGTTTCTGTGCTATGACCTGATCTAAAGCCTGACTGATGTCGGTCAAGGAGCTGAAGTTTCTCGATGTGGTCGCAGAGCTGTGTGTGAACGCATTTCTCAAGCAACTTCGCTAAAGACATGATGCAGGTGATCGGCCGGTAGTTATTGGGGTCTGTTAGGTCTGCATTGGGCTTCTTGGGGATGGGTGTGAATTGCCCCATTTTGAGGCAGTCGGGAATCCTCCCCTGTAAGAGAGATTGTTGGATGATCTTGGACCAGAGAGGCAGAACGGCCAGGTTGAGGTCTTTGAGCAACTTAGCGTGGACTGGATCACTGAAATGGTTGGATGGTTTAAGAGATACCAAGGAATGAGTTAACTCCTCCAAGTCCGGGAGTAGGAAGGTATTCTAGCCGGCATTGTTTTTTGGTGTGTACTCTGTGGGCTAAGACGGAGCACTCACAGCTGCAGGTACTGTCGAACCCAAGGAGCTCATCGACGACAGGTTAGCAGCGGCACGTTGCAGCTCCAGATCAATACTCCTAGACTTTTCAGAAAAGTGCGCTGAGAAGTCCTCCTCACAAGGACCAGTGGTTTTGATTGCTGGAGTAGGATTAGCCTGTTGTTTGATGATATCAAACAGTTTTTTGGGATGGTTTTTAGCGTTATCAAGCTGAGCTCTGAAATGATCTGATTTAGCAATGCAAATGTGTTTGTTATAAGAGCTTCTTATCTTCCTTAACTGTTTGAGACTAAAGGTGGAGGGGGCATTTCTCCAACGTCTCTCAGAGAGCCTTAGATTGCGTCGTTCATCATTAAGGGCACCATTGAACCAAGGTTTGGATTGTTTGCTAGGGATCCTTTTGAGTTGCTTCGGGGCTGCAGAGTCGAGCATGTTTGACATGGCGTTGAAGTAGTGATCCGTCAATTCTTCCAAATTATTCATGTTCGTGGGAGGTTCTAGAAGATTCTTGCTCAAGTTGGAGAGGTTAGGGATGTTGATGTCTCTCAGATTACAAGTCAGTTGCTTGTTTTTGAGCGGTTGACCTTGTCTGAGCAATACCTTTTCCTGAATGTGAAAGTAGATTTGGTGGTGATCCGACCAATCACATGGTACTATGTCATCCAGTTGAATTATGTGATCTCTAGCTATGATAAGGTCAAGGGTAGCGCCCTTGCAGTGGGTGGGTCCGTTGCAGGCCTGTATATAGTGGAGGTCGGAGAGGAACATCTTAAAAGAGCAAACTAGTGGATCATTAGTGTCATTCCAGTGAAGGTTGAAGTCACCAAGGAAGATATGGTTAGGGTGGAGGGCTGAGCTGGCAGAGATGGATTCCATCAGTTTCTGTACAAAACGTAAGTTATCCCCAGGGGATGATAGATAGAGTGAAGCACACAGACAATCTTGCCTTTGTTCCAAATTTCAGTGACTAGGATCTCACAGGAGGACATCAGATCATTATGAGTCTGCTTCAGAACGAGGCTAGAACGATGGATGCAGGCGATGCCCCCCCAGATTTAATAGGTCTATCGCATCTGATAATGTCATAGCCAGGAGGAATTAGGATGTCAAGTATAGGGGAGGAGGATTAAGTCACGGTTCTGTAAGAATCAGAAGATCTAGTTCTTGTGATATGATGAGTTCGGACATATCCGTTGTGTGTTTCACTGCTGATCTGCAGTTGAGAAGCATCGATTTGATATGAGAGTTTGTAGTTGCTTCCACTCGGTGCGACGTGGCAATCTGAAGTAAGTTATCCTTATTCAAGGATCTAAAGTTAACACTAGGTTCTCTATCCGGATCAGATGTGATAGTGGGTATGATGCTAGTAGAGACCGCATAGTCATCATATGATAGTAAGAGTGCAAGCGTGTCCTCCTCCGACATCTGAGGCTGGAATCTAAGGGGTCTAGCATGGAGGTTGGGAAGAGGGCAAGAGTGCCAGCATGGTTTACTAGGGTAAGTGTCAAAGGACCTTTTCATTCCACCATTTAAAGTATTTGTTAGGGGCTTAGGGAGATCAGACCCCGGGGGAGGATGGGGGTTGCACAACTTCTCATTCTTCAATGAGCAGTGTGGGAGGGTCTGGAGGTTATCCTTTACAGCAGTGGTTCCCAATCTGTGCGGCGCGGCGCCTTGGTGCGCCCCCAAAAATAGCCAGGGGCGCCGCAACACAATATGTCAATATCCGGCTTGTGCAATTACTTGCATTTTGTAAGCTCGCTATCTAAAAT
Source organism: Calotriton arnoldi (assembly GCA_963921515.1). NCBI lineage: Eukaryota > Metazoa > Chordata > Amphibia > Caudata > Salamandridae > Calotriton > Calotriton arnoldi. The sequence goes on from CAWUFW010009131.1 coordinate 341,291, forward strand.
AGGTTTTGTTAAAGGTAGATGAAACTCCCTCTTGTACCGCTAGATGGCAGTGCGACATGTAAAATAGCACATTAACAGCTCCTGTATGAAATTGATGAGGAAATATCTTATTCTTAGTCGTCTCCTCTTCATGAATGACTCAGATCATTAGCTAAAAGAAAGCTACGTGTGCATTTGAGAATTAATTGAAATTGAACTATTCCGCTGTAGGACACGACATCCACATTGCTGCCAGATCTGTAATTCAAACTCCATGGTCATTCAGACCTTGATTTTTGTCTGTTGAAACTTTCTACATGCAAACCACAGTGCTGGAGAGTATTCTTTCTGACTTAACCAAATAAAGTTTTTTTTTTATTAAACAACTGTTATACTTTTATTTGGTTACATCTATGAATATAATACCATCATCAGCTTCATGCCAATTATTTTCAGGGAATAAAATGGAAGTACTCCAGAGGCCGGGCTTACATTCCCCCATCCACCAAAAAAAGTAACATAATGGGGAGCCGCGGTCAACGGCCAATAGGTCAAGGGAGCCGCAGGTGGAAAAAGTTTGGGAACCACTGCTTTACAGTAAGGAGGTCCAACCTCAGTTCAGCTAGTTTTTCCTCAATCCGGCGAAGGCTGTCACAGTCATGTACCCACCCAAAATAAGATGAAGGGAGAGGCTCTTTCTCCTCACAGCGCTTGCATGGGGAGATGGACCCATGCTTGGGCTCATTTATGGGCTCCAAATGTGGGGTGGGATTGGCAGAGAAGGTGTTGGGGATCTGAGCAGGAGGTTGGGGAGAACATCTTTGAGTGTGCATGTGGGGGCCCAATGGACGTATCCTGTGCCATGGAAGTAGCGCTAGAAGAAGCGGATGGTCGAGGGGGGATTCATAGGAGAAGGGGGCCCTGGTGTAGTGTCCAGTGCAATAGGTGAAGAGGTAGAGGAGGAGGGAGGACGTGAGGAGGTAGAGGAGGAGGGAGAACGTAGAGGGCTCAAAGGAAGGGTGCTGGGGGTTAAAGTTGTGTGCGGGGAAGGAGAAGCAAACAGATTAGAGTTACTGGTACTAGGAGACACAGTCAGATTAGAGTTATTGGGACTAGGAGATGGGAAGCATGTAGTGTCAGGGTTGGTATTGGAAATGTTAAACTCCAACGTGTTGCTGGCGGTATCGGAGCGTAACAGCATGAGAGAGGTGGAGGGTATGCCCCCGTAGTGTGAGATAGCTGGTGGTTCAGTAGTAATGGGGCGGCTAGAATATTTTGGTCTGGTAGGTTTGGGGTTGTTGTTCCGGATGTTTGGAGGGGAGATAGGAAGGGAGGGCGCGGAAGGTGTTGCCGTGCTGGTGAGATTGGGATGACCTAAATTGGCAGGATTAGGGTTATTAAGTGAATTTTTAATCTTATTAAAAATACTGCCAAACCGATTCAGGTACAAGTCAGAGGCTTGAATAAGGATTTTGCCGTTATTGTAGAGAGAGATTGTCAGTTCCGCATTGAGGAACCGAGACGGAGTTATGTTAATACGGAAACCGTGAGGGGTTTTACATAGAGCTTTGTAACAAAGCGTATCAGTAAAAACTCTTCTCCATTGGGCTCATCTGGTTGTGTAGAAGATAAGGTCTGTCACCACTATGCCCTTGGATGCACATAGGTAGGTATCAGAGATGAGGGTTTCAGGGTAGCGTTTGAGTAGATTGTGTTTAAAAGACTTAGCTGCCTTCTTCGAGAGGTTGGGAGGGAAAATAATCTTGCAAGCATTAGTGCCTACCACTGTTCCCAATAAGCCGCGCGCCCGCGCGCCCGCGCACTTCTCTACCCGCGAGCGCGCAGTGCCATGTGTGGAGCGCGCACAGACGGCACATCCCGCAAGAGTATTCGCGCCGCCGCCGCTTTTAAAAGGCGCAGGGCGCGAAAAACGGGCATTTCCATATTGCGGAGGATGGCGGCGGAAGTGACCACTTTGCAGTGAATACTCGGGAGCGGAGGTAAGTGTTGGCCACTTGCTGTACTTTTGTTTCTTGCGCGTGTGCTTTTGTATTGCCCTGAACTGTTTGTTTGCTGTATTCTTTTATTAGTAAAGCGAGGCTGCGGGGGAGATTGTGTGCTTTTATTTAAGTATTCATGTTAATTGCAGCCCCTTCACGAGCTGCGATTAACATGAATACTTAAATAAAAGCACACAATCTTCCCGCAGCCTCACTTTACTAACAAAACAATACAGCAAGTCTGCAAACAAGGCAGATTACCCTAAAAGCACACTCCGTGTTTTTAAACTTGCTGTATTGTTTTGTTAGTAAAGCGAGGCTGCGCGCAGGTTGAGTGCTTTTGTTTAAGTATCTATGTTAATCGCAGCCCTTTCACGAGCTGCGATTAACATAGATACTTAAATAAAAGCACTCAACCTGCGCGCAGCCTCGCTTTACTAACAAAACAATACAGCAAGTTTAAAAACACGGAGTGTGCTTTTTAGGGTAATCGGCCTTGTTTGCAGACTTGCTGTATTGTTTTGATAGTAAAGCGAGGCTGCGGGCAGATTGAGTGCTTTTGTCTAAGTATCTATGTTAATCGCAGCTCGTGGAGGGGCTGCAATTAACATGAGATCTACAGATAAGCCTGCGTGATCAAGCTGGAATCTTGACGCATGACTAGCCTTTCGTTGTTTTCCAGCGGGAAGAATAGGGGAATTTGCATTGTATTTTTGTAGGACTGCAGAAGGTGCATTTGGATGTACTCTTCTATGAGCCACCATTTCTGCCAGTCTTCTGATTGTATCATCCTCAGTGGGGGCATTTTGATTAACCAGTCATTTTGGGTTTGCAAAGTTTGTTGCAAGGTAGAACTTTCTTGCTGTGAGGCATGTGCAATCTATTCCAAAGCTAATTGCAGTGTCTCTGCTGTTGTTGAAGTAGCACTTCCATTCAGAAGTCAATTACGTCCCACTTCTCACAGCACTTTGCAATAAGTCACAAAAGAAAATACATCCCTAAATAGGTCAGGTTTCTGCTACTTTTTAAACACATTTATTTACACAATTTTACATATTTATTTTGGTTCTTGGTAAATGTGCTATAAGATACAATCTTATGTTTGGTCCTTCATATTTCTGGTGTTGGTCATGCACCCTGTGGTTCCGGGTCTCTTATCTCTCCCAGAAAGATTGCCCCAAAAAATAGGCATGTAGAATTGAGAAAAAAGAAATGTGTGTATATAATGGACAAAATTCTGACTCCTTCTTTTACTCATCTTTTCTTTACTGTCTTTCTTCTCCGCTCTTTGCTTTTACTGTCAAAATCCCTTCAGTCTTTTCCTTTCTGTCTGCTTCTAACTTTCTTTAACTTCCTTTTCTATCTTTCTTTCACTTCTTTTGTCTTTAATATTCAAGACTTGGGCACTCCATTAGCCTCTCTTCCATGGCTAATGATGATATATGCCTGAAATAAAGTCAGTTCTTCCCACTCTCCGTCCTTTATTCTTAGATATTTGCCTGGGTACAAGAATTATCCTTAGGTCCTTAGGGAAAGTCATGTCTCCTAGTGTAGCTGTGTGTGCACTAGTCTTTCTCTTCACACCCTCTCTGGCATCTCTTTGGAGTTTGCCCTTCCTCAACATCTTACTGGCTCACACATTTCCCCAACTCCGTTCTCGCTCCTCTGCCCTGCAGCCTCTCTGTTTTCACTCCTTAGTGGGAAGTTGGCATTTGGTGTCTTTGTGCCTCACGCTGTCTTCAGCATATAGGTCAACTCCCTCGAGTCTGTGTAAATTTGAGCAACTGGCCCCTTTTTCCCACAGCGACCTCCGTGTGCTACTGTTCTCCCCCCCACCCCCCAAGTCTTCCCCTTCCTATCTAGAGGATAGTCTTTTTTACTTTCTCTGGTCTCGCTCTTTATTCTGTCTTCCTCCCAGTTCTGGAACTGTCTCCTTCTCATCTTTCTATCCTGTCTAATGCTCTTCAGTCGAATCCTTTTCTTTTCTAATTTCTTTGCAGGTTGCACCCCTCCTGGAAGACAAGAGGTCTGTCTTTACGACCCTACCCATCCTCAAGCTAAGTCTGCTCCATCATGATAGATACAGATACTGGAGAACTGTAGTTACAGATAAAGTAACCTGCTTCTTTTTCAGCATTGGATCTTTCATAAATTCACATGCATGAACGAGGCAAGCAATCAGTACTAATACCAACAATTACCTAAATAGGAGACCATTGTCTGCCCCATCCCTGAATCTCTCACAGCTTCTGTGTCCAAGCAGTAGTGCCTTGTGAATGTGTAGCAGCTTTTCCTTGTAGCCACCCTGAAAATAACTGTCAATGGAACTACTGGCCTACAGCCCTGCCACTGCTTCTCTCGTCGAATGTTCAATGACTTTTACCAGCAGGGTGCTGTTTGCTTAACCTGACAGTAGCTGATGGCTGCCACTATCCGCCTGGTCCCTCCTTGCTTGGACCGTGGGTCACCTTTGTTCCTTCCAAAGGAGAGAAAAACTGATCTGTCCACTTAAAACGTTCTATTCTAACAATATAATACATCAAACATCTGCTAATATCCAGGAAGTAGCGTCCTCTCCACTGCATTGATGGATCTGTAGAGAAATACACAGATGAAAGTCTGTGGGAACTTAGCACAAACATCTGGTTGGTATGAAGAATACAGGTATGCTTATAGAAACTAAGGAAGGGTTATTTGATAGTGCTCGAATTTCACTGTCCATTGTGGCTGACATCATCACCAGCAGCAAAGCCACACTCCAAGACGTACTTAACATCTGCTTTATGAATAGGCTCAAATGGACGTATCAGCTGCAACAAGACCATATCAAGTTCTTATTTGACCAATGGTTGAGTGAATCAGGGAGACTGAATCACCGGAATTGCGAAATCTCAAATTCGGTTCTATGTGCATCCCGATGGACCTATGCTTATGCCCTTTTTGTGCAAGCAGGAGCTTGGAGGTAACTGGAGATCCATGTGCAAATGCTGGCTCGGTCATCTCTGGGGCTATGAGTATGATGCAGGATGTCTCTAACTTGATTTGAAAACCGGCCTTAAGACCCTTAACGTGGTGCTGTATGTGTGAAAATCCACCATCTTTTCACTTTTTTAAGTAAACGTTTGGAGTGACATTTGGCGCTGCACACGCGCTCGGTCTGATTCCTGGCGCACATAGCCATTTTTGCAGCGCACAGAGACCCTCCACTGCCGCACACAGAGGAAAAAAATTAGAGGGAACATTGGTGCCTACCCGTGTCAAGTCCTTAGAGGAACGAGTAGAAGGTTGCGCCATGGTAGCTAGTTGAGTCGATAAATCCAACAGAAGGTTAGAACCTTGTATCGGCTAGGTAGATTGCAATCAGGTCGTGTCCAAGTGTGCCTGGGGGGACATACCACCCTTTCTAACACAATCAGGACTGGAAGTAGCCTAACTGTGTCTAACTGCGGCTTGACTGGCCTCCCAAATACTAGCCTGTGAAGTGATCTGCCTTACTGATCTAGAGTAGGATTTAGAGTAGGTCTTGAATCGAAGGGACCCTGAGCAGAATAGCAGAAGAAAGTGGTGACCCCTCCCATAGCCTCTAGCTGGACCCCGGTGAAGGTACTCATGGGAGACTGGGTGTGCTCCTCCTCATGAAATGTTTGTAGCTCCAGCCAGCCAGCAAGTAGATTAATATCCCCAGCAACGCGCTGATAATAAGGGAGGTAGTCTGACCAAAACCTCCTCAGGTCAGCAAGTCAAGGAGCTACGCTCCTTATCGAGGCCTTTTCCCAGCAGGGGTCAGCTGTAAAAAACAAATCAACGATCGTCTCAAGGCACGCGCAACAGGCGTGAGTCAGAGCTCCGGGGCTCCCAACCCACATACGTTGATCTGTGATTTCATAGTGAGCTTGTTGATGATGATTCCGAGGTTTCTGGTGTGGTCGGAGGGAGTGGGTGGCCACCAGGAGTCATTTCATGTGTTGCTGCTGTTGCCAAAGATCAGTACTTCCGTCTTGTCTGTGTTTAGCTGCAGGGAATTTTTCTTTATCCAGTCAGCGAGTCAGCGATGTTTGTCATACATCTGTGGAAGTTGGTTCTGGTGGTGGTAGGGACATCGGTGAGTGAGAGGATGAGTTGGGTGTCGTCTGCGTAGTAAATTATGTTGAGACCGTGGGATCTGACAATGTTGACCAGCGGGGTCATATATGCGTTGAAGAGTGTGGGGCTTAAGGATGAGCCCTGGGGGACACCGCAGGTGATCTCCTTGGGTTCAGAGGTGAAAGGTGGGTCCTCTGGGTTCTTCCGGTGAGGAAGAAGGTGATCAATTCCTCTCCTTGGATGCCGATGTGGTGGAATCTTTCGATCAGTGTGTGGTCGGATATGGTGTCAAAGGCTGCTGAGCGGTCAAGGAGGATCAAAGCTGCTGTTTCTCCTTGGTCGAGGAGGGTTTGGATGTCGTCAGTGGCTGCGATCAGGACGGTTTCGTAGCTGTGATTGCTGTGGAAGCCGGATTGGGAGGCGTCGAGTAGCTGGTTCTGCTCCAGGTGACTCATGAGTTGATTGTTGACGATCTTTCCCAGTACGTTCGCTGGGAATGGGAGCAGGGAGATTGGCCAGTAATTTCTGAGTTCTCTTGGGTCGGCGGAGGGTTTTTTAGGCTTGTTCTTGTGCTTTAAAAATTGTAAAATAGGGAGGCACTCAACCAGTGTGAGAGTTAGAAAAGGTCTCCCCCGCCCACAATTCACCAGCTACTAATCTTCGAATAAACACCCACAGTGTCAAGACAAGTTATATCTCTCATCGATATGCAAGAAGGACAGTATTCTAGCACTGCTGTTATATCTAACACTACGGAGCATCACTTGAGTCTGGGCATCAATGTGATAGATGCCAGTTTAGCCACCCTGAGACTAGACTGTAAAGCTTTGCTAAGGTTACTCATACAATGTGGGTAGGGGTTTGTTGGGAGGGCTGTTTGGGCTACTACTACTAGAACACAGGTAGCACAGGAGTTTGATGTCCGAAATACTGCTGATCAAATAGTTCTGATTTGACAGAAAAGTTTAGCAGAAAGGGGGGATTGAAACTGCAGACACAACACATATGACCGGGGAAGCTCTGGCTGTAAGGCTAGGCTGCTCGCCTGCAATGTGAGAGGGGTGAATGACCATCACAAGGCCTGACTGGTGACTGCATACCTCATTAGGCCTAAGGTGGGTGTTGCATTAGTTCTGGAGATGCATGCTGGATATGTGGGGGTTAATCATTTCTCCAAAATCTGGAGCTCGTACCTCCATTTCTTTTCCTCGTTGCTAGGGAAGTGGCTATATTGGTTAAACAAGGCTTATGGTTCAGTCCTGTGGACATGTTCTGTGATGAAGAGGGCCGGTGTGTGGTTGTACAGGGGTTGTTGGGTTTGGTACACATTACATTGAGCAATACATATGGGCCGAACTTTGACGATACTGCTTTCTTTTTTGTTGTTTTGTTGTTTTTTTCACTAAAGTTAGAAACAGGCTTGTGGACGCTTCCACCCTCACTTTGTAATATGTGGAAACTACTTTAATGCTGCAAGCTGAATTGGATAGCACCAGCAGCAGGTCCAGCTGACACACCGAAGCGCAGGAAGATCTATGGCATTTTAAGCACCAGTGCAAACTGCTAGACTTATACCGTGTTGAATGCCCTAATTCCAGAGTGTATACATTCCATAGTACATGGAATATCTTCCAGCATTGATTTCTGGTTAGGATCTAGAGATGAGATGGGCTGGGTTGAAATTTTAATACATTTACCTAGGACTCTGTCCGTTCATTCTCCGGTTCTGATGGCTTTGACCATCGCCAGCTATCTGGGGATACATAGAATGTAGCAGCTGCGACCATCTGAGCTGTCAGAATCAGTCTTTAAACAGAAACCCGCCAAGTGATATGATTTTATCCTACTACATGTTGAACCAGTGCTCTGTTAACTCTGTGGCTACACTGTGGGAAGCGTTTAATGAGTGATTAGGGGTGAATACATACTTAAAAGTCACAGGATATTAATATTGCTGAGAGATACAATGTCACACCCAGAGCAAGAGATATCATTGCTAGAGTGAGAATATGGCAGCTCGTGAACCCACTGTGTTGCCTTTAATCCCCTGTGCCATTAACAGTTGCACATGAAGTCTTGTCATTGAGTCAGCTTTCCGCTTTCCTGGGGAGACGTGTTAACGACTCCCAGGAAAGGATACAATCGGGACCTTCACTGGAAGGAGGTTTTCTCCCTCCTGTAGGAAGTCGCACTGGTATTGGCCCAAAAGGCGAGCTTCAAAGCAGAAACCATCTTTGAAGGGCAAATGGGAACCACTTGGGAGAGGGCCTGCTGTATTGTCTGGATAGACAGGCTTGCACTAGGGACAGGAAAGGGGGAACCAGTTGCCAAACCAGTTTTTCAGGGGAATTTAGCTCCCTTGGTAGCCACTCCTCTGAGTTGGGCTAAGGAGTTCTGGGTGCCAAGAAAAGGGTTCTGCCTTATTGGGAGTGGATTGAATGGTGCACCCTAAGGTAGCCTGCTGTGTCCTGCTAGTGGAGAAGTTGTTTTCCCGGCCCAGCCGAGGCAAGAGACTCGAAGGAGCAGCTGTCAGACCTCCTGTTCGCAGCATAGTGACACAACAGTTAAAGAAGTCTGCTAAGGGTGAGTGATAGCCCTGATCGTAGCTCCTCATTGCTGTGCAGGACCAAGGACCGGGACCTGGCTGTCAGAAGTTGCATCTGGGTCTGCTGGACCTGGGAAGGTTGCCGTAGAAGCTACAGCCCAGGGAAGGATTTGCCTGACAGTGACACAGGACAGCTGGCAGTTCATGGCAACTGGACTTCTGCCAGGCCCGCAAAGACCTCAAGGGACATTGACCATGTAGCCAGGATCACCTCACCAAACCTGCAGACCAGGGAGCAGCTGCAGGAAGACGTCCTTCGACCACATCGTATCCACACCACCCTTGAGCATTTTCAGCATGCTGTATCCTTCGCATCAGAACCACTGCCTTAGGAATCCATCGCAACGAGGATAAAGTGCCTGGGACTGTCGGAAGACTGCTTCTTCTGTGGAGGGAACTGTTTCTGAGGGCCTTGCGGGTCCCCCTGACTGGCTCCCTGCTGAAGTTGGTTGCCCAAAGTAACTCTAACTGACCGCATTACAACTAGTTCAACTTTTTGGTGAAAATAATTCTAAGTGCCAAATTCGTTAAATTTGCCATTGCTTATTTGCGGTTTAGTGAAATTTTCTGATTTACTATACCTTGTAAATTCCAGATCCCTCCAGTGGATTTTTTTCTTTGTGGTTTCTAGAAATATATAAAAAAATATAATAAAATATAAAAAAGTTATTTCTTCTTCAATTGTTTTGGTGGTTTCTTAAGCGCTTCACACTTGTACCTTTTGTGTAAGCCTTGCTGTTAAGAGCCACAGCCACCCAGGGTTGAGCTAACGTTTAAGAAACTAAATCTACTGATCCTAAAAGGGTTGGTAGGTGTATTACATGGTGAGGTCACAGTCATAGAACCATACCATAGAATATACCCCATTTCCTCACAACCACACACCATTATTCTTTTACAACCTTCACTCACAGCATTCCAGGCACCTGCTCAGACTTACAGGGAAAGGGAGCACAGGATACAAGACATTTCACACACAGGTTCAGACATACATGGTATGGGCACATAGGTTGCGGCACGCATTCCAAACACTGGTTCAGACATACAGTGAATGCGAGCACAGGATACGTCACAAATTCTATATACCGGCTGAGACGTACAGGCAATGTTAGCACAGGATGAAACACACATTCCGGACACCAGCTCAGACATACAGGGAATACAAGCATAGGATACGACACACATTTCAGACACCACTTCTGACATGTAGGGAGTAGGAGCACAGGATTTGACCCACATTTCAGACCACAGCTCAGACACACAGGGAATGGGAGCACAGGATATGATACACATTCCAGACACCAGCTGAGACATACATAGAATGGGACGACAGGATACGACACACATTCTAGACAACAGCTTAGACCTACAGGGAATAGGTGCACAGGATACGACACACATTCATGACCCCGGATAAGACATACAGAGAATGGGAGCATACAGGATATGACACACATTCCAGACACTGGCTCAGCCGTACAGGGAATGGGAGCACAGGATACAACAGGCCTCTCTTCATTACTAACCAAACAAAAAACAGCTAGTTCATTGCATATAAGCATTTGGAATGATCATTTACAACCACTCCATCTCCAACATGTCTTGTTTACACATTCACCCAACACCAATCTCTAAAACTCTGCAGTACCCATGGAGACACTCAATGACAATGTAGAAGCTGGAATAAAAATAGACCAAGACTTTATTAAGAACTTTTATATACGTGTACACGGGGAACATAGGCTAAGCAACCCAGTTTCCAGTTTGCAGAAGTCCAGTGCAATCTTTTATTGTTGTAAACCACAAAGGGCATTTTAATATACATCCAATGAACATACAGTCACAAGGAACATTTCTACATATCATGCACAATTGCATCTTATGCTGTTGATCAGGAGAATAGTTCAGCATGATTATCAAGAACATAACCAATCAGAGAAAGGCAATGGCTTGTGCCACCAGCATTCTACAAGATGGTGGCCTTCGTGATTTCCACATGCCCAATGATTCAGACCTGTACTTTCCAAAGTATTTTAAAAATAGCATATTGTGCCACATTCTTTTACCCAATCAGGGAGGAATGTTAAACACAGTCTATATATGGTGTGACACTGATAGCTGTTGCTAGGCTATCTAAATGCTGTGTGTCATAAGTTACATTTTCTGAACTAGCCTTGCGTAAAAGCTGTTTATAACAAAAGGGTACATGGGTTCACTGAAGGTCACGTGCCTTTTGCACACGTTCTGCATGTCCTGCCATCATTGAGTATCACAGAGCAAGTCATTAGCAAAATGGACTCCTAACCAAATCAAAATGGATTCCACAACAACAAATGGCATTTGTATAAAATATGTGACAGACTAAGACATGAGGCTCAACACACCTCATGCCAAACAAGGAAACAAGACAACTGGGTTGTTATTACCTGGCAGGTCCAGTTAGGGCTCCATCCCTCACCAACTGTGCCTATCCCCTAGCTGCCACTGCAGACCACACACCAACATTCCACTACTTCATTCAGTCTCAGTATCCCACTCTTAGCTTTCCAGACACCAGTTCAGACACACAGGGAAAGGCAGCACACAGGATACTACAGTCTCCTCACCCAAGATACAGGGGTGTGAGCAATACACTTCTGCTGTCTGGGAATAGAGACCTCACAATTCCATCCTGTGCAAGACCAAGAGCATTCAAGACGTATATCGCTGCCCTCCATTACTCTGGCTCACTCATGCACAGCATTCATGTGCTACACTGGGCACATAAACAGCACATTTAATACACTCACGTTAGCATGAAGGAATGGGTAACCACAAAGAAGAGAAACTTTACATGGGTGAGCTAATAGGCCTTGGAAGGCAATCTGCCTTTTCTGCATGATCACCCCGGATTTTTTACCTTTTGCCGGACTCTATATCTTTGTTGGATTTAGAACTCTGTCACAATACCCTCGTAACCGGTATGCTCCCCATTTAACCCTGGTTAAATTGGCTTATTCCCACTTGCCACATTTAACTTGCCTGTAAGGCACTAGTGTATGATGTAGAAAATTGCACTCGGGCCTGGAAGGTAAGTGGCATATGTGGGCTGGAGCACCCATTGTGCCATCTACTAACATGGCAGTAAACATCGCTACAGGCTACGTCATGTAACCTGACTGCTGCAGTGTAAACCTGCAGTGCCACCTGGATCTATTGATTTGACAGCTTAGTGTCAAATCCTGCTTGGCAGGTCTGTTGTACTATGTGTAACACTCGGAGTGCACTTCAAAGTGAGAGAAGTGAATGCCAAGACAATTTTTGTGGAGCCCCTGCTTGGTTACTGAAGACCCCTGCTTTTGTACTATCAGACTTCTGTCTCTAGGTTTGTTGTCGGTACAGTGCCTGCTTTAAACTGGATTTTAGTGTTTACATGTGGGAAGGCACTAGAATTACCACAGTAAATTCCCCAGTCACACCCGAGCCTCACAGCCCTGGTTTAGGCTGAAGACTTTTGGCATCTTGAAAATACTTTGACACATGGCATTTTTGGCCGGTCTTCAGTGCACAAACATGAAAACCTGAAAAAGTGGGTAGGGTTGGCCCGGGAATGATTTCAAAGGAAATAAAAATAACAGATTTTAGTTTTCTTGTTCTTTGTTTGTTCTGAATCTCAATTACACCCCAACAGATCGTGGACACTGCAATTATATTTAAGGTTGTGTCCCCTGTGGAAAGTGGACTATTGTTTTACTACAACACAGCAAAATCCGGATTCTGCAACAACCACAGCACCGAGACCGCCCTCCTAGCTGCCACGGACGACATCTACACCCTCCTAGACCAGGGCCACATGGCTGCCCTCATCCTACTAGACCTCTCAGCAGTCTCCGACACCGTCTCCCACTGCACACTAACCGCCAGACTCCACAACGTCAGCATCCGGGGAACCACCTTCGACTGGATCCGCTCCTTCCTCACCGGCCAAACCCAAAGAATCAGACTCCCGCCCTTCCTCTCCGAACCCACAGGGATCAGCTGCAGAGTACCCCAAGGATCCTCACTCAGCCCCACCCTCTTCAACATCTACATGGCCCCTCTCGCCACCATTGTCAGAAAACACAGACTCCACATAGTATCTTACGCCGATGACACTCAGCTCATCCTCTCCCTCACCAACGAACATGAAAGCACCAGACACAGCTTCCAGGAAGGTATGAAAGACATCACCTCCTGGATGAGCAACAGCTGCCTAAAGCTCAACTCAGAGAAAACGGAAGTCCTCGTCCTCAGATCCACCCCCTCAGCATGGGACAACACCTGGTGGCCCACCGCCCTTGGCAACCCTCCCACACCCACAGACCACACTCGCAACCTCAGCATTATACTCGACTCCACCCTCCCCATGAACCGACAGATCAAAGCCATATCTTCTGCATGCTTCAACACCCTCTGAATCCTCCGCAAGACCTTCAAATGTATCCCCCACAAATCCAGAAAGATTGTCACCCACGCATTCATAACCAGCAGACTGGAGTATGGGAACACCCTCTACACCAGAATAAACAAATCTCTACTCCTCAAACTCCAGACAATCCAGAACGCTGCAGCTAGACTGGGCCTCTGCATCCCACGACACCACCACATCACCCAGCACCTACGAGCACTCCACTGGCTCCCCGCAGAAAAGAGAGTGACCTTCAAGGTCCTCACTCATGCCTACAAATCCCTCCACAACATCAGACCCCAATACCTCAACAAAAGAATCTCCTTCTACGCACCCAAAAGGAGCCTCTGCTCCACCGAACTTGACCTGGCTAAAATCCCACGCATCCGTAGAGCCAGAGCAGGGGGGGGCAATCCTTCTCCTACATCGCAGCCAAGACCTGGAACGAACTCCCACTCAGCATCAGATGAACCCCCACACTGCAAGCCTTCAGAAAAGACCTGGCTCTTTGGATGAGATGAAACTGCTCCACCCCCACTCTCCCCCACCCCCCCAGCACCTGGAGACCCTCACAGGTGAGTAGTGCGCTTCACAAACCCCTGATTTATTGATTGACTGACTTCCTGGCCCCCTCTCGTCGCCATTGTGAAGTATTTCACCTCACTGACAGTCTCCTCCAACTTGATCACTCTCTTGCAAGACCTCTGCAACTATCTCTCTCATTTCTTCAAGTACAAAATTACTGCCATTTAAAGCAACTTCAACACACAACTGGACCCAAAAGAACTCACTAGACACCTCCTGATCTTAATCAAAGAACCAATGCTACCCACATTTCCCATCATCATCCAAGAAGAAACCGCTGCTACCATGAATTCATTCAACTCAAGGATCCCATAGGCCCCCGGCCCCACAACTCCTACTCTATAGTACTGCAACCCATCAGCACTATGCTCACTCCCATTCATATGCCTCAGTCTCTTCAGTTTATGGTTTTCATTAAGCTGGAAGCTTTGAGCAGCTCTGCAGGTCCCTTTATAGTGTTTCTTCCCATCATAGTTTACTTAGATGGTTACTTCTGGGTTGTACATTGTGAACTATTGTGTTTAAAGTTTATGCCTGAGCAGGCTTAAGTTAGTGGAAGGTAGAAGTAAATGTCCCTTGGTGGAAAGTTATACCAATACTGGGTCTCAAGGTACCCAGCAAGAGAATGTATATCCCATATGTTAGATCATGCAGAATTATATATACAACTATTACAAATGTGAAATGTATATTAAAATATATTTTTTATTAAAAATCGACAAGTATTGCAATTAAAAACACTGTAAAAATGATTACACTAACAATAAAGTCAAATTCATATACCATTAAAATCATATATTCCATACACAAAGAAAAAACCAATGATTCACTATAGGAGTGATTGCAAGAGCATTGATACCTGATTCATGTACAATTGGGATTATGTATCTTATCCAACAAACCTAAAAATCATATATCTAAATGTTATGTACCGACAAACATTCAACAGAGAGACAAATACAGACAGTACATTTTGTCATTTAGAAACACATCCGGTCTGAACAATTCAATTGCTAATCCTAGATACAATCTATTATTCTTATCTGTAGGATAAGCTATTTCCACTGATTGTGTTGGGTGAAGCGTCAACGCGTTTCGATGGTTCTATTGATATCCCATCTTTATCAAGACAAATATAAGTCTCTCTTTAGTGGCACTGTTTGGTTGACTTTGGTCTCAATCCTGTAGGCAAATACAATGTATTAATTTTAGTATATTTAAGAGCTTAACTTCATAGGTTACTCTATACTTGCAACAACTCAATTATACGTTATTGCTGTTCAATATTCCATTTCAGTACACACTTTTCTGAATAGTTTACATGGTCTGTTAGACATTTTGAGAACTTTAAAGGGTATGACATACATCTCTTGTCCAGCATTTCAAATATCCCCTTAGACTCTATCAGATGGGCTCATTCAAATATGTGCCTATGATCCCATGCAACCCCCCCCCCTGAATTAATTCCAAAAAGGGCAACCCCTGACGACCCCAGTTTAAGAGGTAGTCATAAATTTAGGACAGAGGGTATTTTAACATATTTCATTTTACTGACATATCAATTCACTCGACTTGCCGGGCATATTGTTGGCCCTTGATCCAGAGAGTCTAAAAAATATATGTATATATGCCAGCGGTAAGTATCTCATAATTGTTTTGACAAGCTCATTTGTATTATAGGCATTATTGGAAGTATGACCCTATTCTCACCTGGTAAGGTCAATGGTGGAGTCCTTATGTTTAATTTCTGTAGGAGGCGTTTTTCTCTATGGCGTTTCACATTAAAATCCTTGGTTTTAGATCTAGAGATAAAGACCTAATGTTAGTCCTATATTTCTTCAGATATAGAATGCTTGTAGTTTGTCAATTTAGTAGCCTGACATACCTGTAAAGTATTGCTTCTTATCACCCACTCACTTCAAATCTTATTGATAAAATCTTCAAAAAAGCGGCTGTCTTGTGTAGTATCTCTCATTAAAATACACTGAAAGACAGAAGAAAAAAAAAACCCAGACCCATTAAGGTCGTTATAAGGACTGGATGTTAACTAAAAATAAGGTTCTCCTACATCAGGCTCTCTCTCTTTGTTACCTTCGATTTCCGCTAGCGAGGCTCCAACTCGTCCTTACACTACAGGTAAGCCGACTAAATTGGCCTACGCGTTCTTGGTTTAAGTATCTGTGTGTCAGCCACGCGATTGGCTCACCGTTTTCCTCTTAATTGGTAACAGCTGTATCATTGGACCTCTCATGCCGGAGCCGCTGCTTCTGCCACTCTTAACCCGGAAGTGTTCCACTCGGGTTATAACATAGAAGCATCCCCTTCTCTGCCTCTATTGACCCGGAAATACTCGGGTTTGAGCGTGGAGGCATACCCTTCTCTGCCTCTCTTGCCCCGGAAGTTGACACACCACTTTTAAATCATGGCTTACTCGTCGTCCTGCTTACATTATGGTATTTATTTGATCATTTAGGTAAATTCTAGGGGTTCGAACATTATTCCAATGAGCAATTCGCCCATTTGGAGTCATCTTTCTTGCACTGGTAAACCTATCCACGCCCTCATCTAATCTAGGGGGTTTGTTGTGGAGATCGCACAAAAAGTAGAGATTGTAATATAATGTTTACAGACGATCAATTTCCGTTTATGACAGCTATTTACTTATACTATTCATTCCTAACGTATGTGTTCACAGCCCTACTGTTTCCCCAATCTAATACGAACCTGCTGTTTCTATCTTTCCTATGTTTTGCTGCCCCCAAATACTTATTGGGTCATCAATATTACTTTATACATCTGTATGTCCTACTCTAATCTCTTTCACGCCATAACCCCCTGTATCCTCAAGGTTGTTTTATAATAGAATGGGCGTAAAGGTGCAGAGTCCCTTTCATAAAAAGATCTATTCATTTGTTAACACTTTCTACCGTGTGTGAAACCTTCTTTGTGCAACCCATGTACCCGTTCTTTTTCTCTTTTGTTGTTGGTCCCCTAGTTTGTCATTAGATTCTACTATTTTGCTGACCACTTGATATGGGGTACAAAAATTGCTGGCTTCTTCAAGTTAATATGGGTAGCCAAATTAACTACACCCAAAAAAATATAGAGAGTATGAGAAAAAATATTTTATACAGTATACAGCCTCACAGACTACTCATTTCCGATACTGGATTTTCTACTGGTTTGCAATCAGTTTCATCCTGTCTTCTCGAGAGTTTAATCCTTTTTCAATGGTATCTAGGTGGCACATAAACCATTGTTCCCTCATTTTTCTGATAACATCCAGGTTCCCTCCTCTCCTGCTTATGTTCACTTTCTCAAGTATAAACCAACTGAACTGGTTACAGTTGTGGTTCTTTTTCAAATAATGATCTGTCAGAGGTGCATTTTCTTTTTTCTTTTTCAATGCTGACTTGTGTTCTAATAGCCGGACACGCAGTTCCCTGCTTGTCTCGCCCATGTATCCCATGCCACATGGGCAGACAAGCAGGTATACTACGTTCTTGCTCCGACAATTGTTGAGCGTTTTTGCTACCAGTGTTTTACCATTGAAGTTAAATTTTTTTGCCTCAATACAGTTTGGACAAATAGAACAGGTGCCACACATATAGTTTCCTATCGCTTTTTGATTGTACAGAGTGGTTTGACTCTCACTATCAATTTTTTAATATGTCTTGACTAAAGCATTTCTTATGGTCTTGTTGCGCCTGAATGAAAAAAGAGGTTTAGTCAAAGGTGTCGGAAGTCCACTATTAAGGATTTTCCAGTTCTGATTAATTACATTTTTAATTTCATTGCTCATGCCTGAATACTGACTTATAAAAACTATTCTTTCTAGGGTTTTATTCTTTTTTTCTTTATTAACATTTAAAAGGTGGTCCCTGTCATAAAACCTAGCACGCTTGAAAGAATGTTTTATTAATTTTTTGGGATAGTCCCTATCCTTCCGTTTTTTTCCCATGATTTCTGAATGGTGATAAAAATTGTTGAGATTCGTACAGTTACGACGTAACCTTAAAAACTCACCAAAAGGGATATTATCCTTTTGTGATCGAGGATGATTGCTTTCATACCGCAATAGGGTACTTTTATCCGTGGGTTTGGAAAACAACTCAGCCTCCAGAAAACCTTTCGTGTCTTTCAGTCGAATATCTAAACAATCCACACTGGTGTCACTGTACTTGGCTGTAAACTTCAGGTTGTCATCACCCAAATTCAGCCATTCTAGAAACAACATCAACTCATTGCTGGCACCGTTCCAAATGAAAATAATATCATCTATAAATCGGTGCCAGCAAGAGACATTCTCATAATATGGTGCCATTTCATTATAGATGTGTTTCTGTTCAAAGTTACTCACATAGAGGCAGCCCAGACTGGGGGCACAGGTCGCCCCCATGCTGGTCCCCTTGATTTGTTTATACAGTTCGTCTTTAAAGAGGAAGATGTTGTTTTTCAAAACCATCCTGATACAACTCAGAATGAAGTCTTCATGTCCCCCATTGAGATTTTCCTCGTCTAAACTGGATGACATTACCCTAATGGTGTCATCTTGGGGGATGTTCGTGTACAGAGCTTCGATATCCAGGGTGACCAGAAGTTGGGTCACCCTGTCGAAGACCTGTCCTTCAAAGATCGAAATTGTATGGGCTGTATCTTTCAAATATGATTTTTGTTTTTGGACGATGGGTCTTAGGAAAAAATCAGCATATTTGCTGAGTGGCTTAAGGAGTGAGGCCAGACTGCTCACAAGAGGTCTCATTGGTGTATTTGCTAGATCTTTAAGAATTTTTGGCAGCCCATAAATGGCTGGAATAAAGGGGTTGTTATTAAAAAGGAACTTGTATTCATTATCACAAATCCAGGCCTCTTCTCTGACACTGTTTAAAAGTTGTGCTACCTCCTTTTTTAGATCAATCATTGCAAACGGTACACGTTTGTAATGATTTCTTACATTTAATAGTGTCCTCATTCTATTTTCATAATCGCTAGTATCTAAAACCACAACGCCCCCGCCCTTATCGGCGGACTTGATAGTGATTTGATCACATTCTTGCAATAATCTCAGAGCTTTTCTATGACACAATGAGAGATTTTTATTCTGACTCTGTTCATTTTCTACAATGTTCTTGATTTCGATCTCTACTATTTTCTCAAATCTTTCCACATTTTTGTCCACTTGGCTCAAGCTAGGAGTGAAAATTGATTTTGGTTTAAAACCTGAAATATTGTTTGCTGGTTCATAGATCTTATCTGCAAAAAACCTATTTAGTCTAATTTTTCTAAAAAAGCTCCTCATATCTTTTTCTAATTCAAATTTATTGGGGGGAGCAGTAGGAGCAAAACTGAACCCTTTCTTTAAAACCTCCTGCTCATCATCTGTCAGTGCCCTATGTGACAGATTAATAATGGTAAATTCCTCTACCTCCAATACCGCTGGTTCCTGGTCTTGAGGTAATCCTGGGCTGGGTAATTTTGAGGTGGATGGTTCCTCATTGGCTCTTCCCTGGCATAGTTCCGATAGTTCCTCTGTCCTCGATTCTGGCACCCGCCTAAAAAAGGCTCACGCTCAAAATTGGGGACTGATCTCCCAGATTACTCATTTGTTCTTCCTCACTGCTTGAGCCTGAGGACTCAGAGAATGTTATTCTCTTATTGCCCCCTCTAGAATAAACTTGTTTCTGGTATTGTGGTTTATCCCACCTCTGTTCCTTGTTAGTATTATAATATTCTTTGCCAAGGAATGGGTAAACTGTTTCTGCACTAAACTTTTATATGTCCTTCCTCAACTTGGTGATCTTTTTATTGATAAGATATTCCCGGTAGCCGTTGGTTTCTAATTCTAATTCCTCTAATTTTTTCTTTGCATCTTCTAGGGCTGTGTTCTGTTTGAGTGCAGTTTCTAGCTCCTCTATTTGTTTTCTCTCAATAATCATTACTTCTTGTGCAGTTTCTATTATTAGAATTAACCAATCCCTGCTATAACAGTTTGCTATGTGTATCCAAACCTCTAAGAATTTTTTGTTTTCGATAAATAGCCCAGGCTCATTTCTAATACGTAGTCCTATGGGTATTACTCCAGCTTTTAGATACTCAATTAAAAAATCAGCATGGAGTTCCGTTCTTATTAGTTTTTTCTTAAGGTTTAGAATTTTTATTATTTGCTCATGACTATTGCTATTAAACATGGATTTACCTCCAGTTCGTGTATTTTGATTTATAAGCCTGTTGAATTGATCCTCGGTGAAACCGAACGTTTTAAAATTATCCATATGGTTCACCGGGAAGGCCTATTGACCAACTGTCGGACTGTAGAACTTAAAGTCCAGAAAAGTCCTCTCCAGCCCAGAGGGCTGTGCCACAAATATAAAAGAAATGAGAGGGACCACTTGTGCCAGACCGGGGGAGTAGGGTGCTACTGACAGGTAGAAGTAAATGTCCCTTGGTGGAAAGTTATACCAATACTGGGTCTCAAGTTACCCAGCAAGAGAATGTATAGCCCATATGTTAGATCATGCAGAATTATATATACAACTATTACAAATGTGAAATGTATATTAAAATATAAAATCGAAAAGTATTGCAATTAAAAACACTGTAAAAATGATTACACTAACAAAGTCAAATTCATATACCATTAAAATCATATATTCCATACACAAAGAAAAAACCAATGATTCACTACAGGAGTGATTGCAAGAGCATTGATACCTGATTCATGTACAATTGGGATTATGCATCTTATCCAACAAACCTAAAAATCATATATCTAAATGTTATGTACCGACAAACATTCAGCAGAGAGACAAATACAGACAGTACATTTTGTCATTTAGAAACACATCCGGTCTGAACAATTCAATTGCTAATCCTAGATACAATCTATTATTCTTATCTGTAGGATAAGCTATTTCCACGGATTGTGTTGGGTGAAGCGTCAACGCGTTTCGATGGTTCTATTGATATCCCATCTTTATCAAGACAAATATAAGTCTCTCTTTATTGGCTCTGTTTGGTTGCCTTTGGTCTCAATCCTGTAGGCAAATACAATGTATTAATTTTAGTATATTTAAGAGCTTAACTTCATAGGTTACTCTATACTTGCAACAACTCAATTATACGTTATTGCTGTTCATTGTTCCATTTCAGTACACACTTTTCTGAATAGTTTACATGGTCTGTTAGACATTTTGAGAACTTTAAAGGGTATGACCTACATCTCTTGTCCAGCATTTCAAATATCCCCTTAGACTCTATCAGATGGGCTCATTCTAATATGTGCCTATGATCCCATGCAACCCCCCCCCTCCCTCTGAATTAATTCCAAAAGGGGCAACCCCTGACGACCCCAGTTTAAGAGGTAGTCATACATTTAAGACAGAGGGTATTTTACCTTATTTCATTTTCATTTTACTGACATATCAATTCACTCGACTATACCTGCTTGTCTGCCCATGTGGCATGGGATACGTGGGCGAGACAAGCAGGGAACTGCGTGTCCGGCTATTAGAACACAAGTCAGCATTGAAAAAGAAAAAGAAAATGCACCTCTGACAGATCATTATTTGAAAAAGAACCACAACTGTAACCAGTTCAGTTGGTTTATACTTGAGAAAGTGAACATAAGCAGGAGAGGAGGGAACCTGGATGTTATCAGAAAAATGAGGGAACAATGGTTTATGTGCCACCTAGATACCATTGAAAAAGGATTAAACTCTCGCGAAGACTGGATGAAACTGATTGCAAACCAGTAGAAAATCCAGTATCGGAAATGAGTAGTCTGTGAGGCTGTATACTGTATAAAATATTTTTTCTCATACTCTCTATATTTTTTTGGGTGTAGTTAATTTGGCTACCCATATTAACTTGAAGAAGCCAGCAATTTTTGTACCCCATATCAAGTGGTCAGCAAAATAGTAGAATCTAATGACAAACTAGGGGACCAACAACAAAAGAGAAAAAGAACGGGTACATGGGTTGCACAAAGAAGGTTTCACACAAGGTAGAAAGTGTTAACAAATGAATAGATCTTTTTATGAAAGGGACTCTGCACCTTTACGCCCATTCTATTATAAAACAACCTTGAGGATACAGGGGGTTATGGCGTGAAAGAGATTAGAGTAGGACATACAGATGTATAAAGTAATATTGATGACCCAATAAATATTTGGGGGCAGCAAAACATAGGAAAGATAGAAACAGCAGGTTCGTATTAGATTGGGGAAACAGTAGGGCTGTGAACACATACGTTAGGAATGAATAGTATAAGTAAATAGCTGTCATAAACGGAAATTGATTGTCTGTAAACATTATATTGCAATCTCTACTTTTTGTGCGATCTCCACAACAAACCCCCTAGATTAGATGAGGGCGTGGATAGGTTTACCAGTGCAAGAAAGATGACTCCACATGGGCGAATTGCTCATTGGAATAATGATCGAACCCTTAGAATTTACCTAAATGATAAAATAAATACCATAATGTAAGCAGGACGACGAGTAAGCCATGATTTAAAAGTGGTGTGTCAACTTCCGGGGCAAGAGAGGCAGAGAAGGGTATGCCTCCACGCTCAAACCCGAGTATTTCCGGGTCAAAAGAGGCAGAGAAGGGGATGCTTCTATGTTATAACCCGAGTGGAACACTTCTGGGTTAAGAGTGGCAGAAGCAGCGGGTCCGGCATGAGAGGTCCAAAGTATACACCTGTTACCAATTAAGAGGAGAACGGTGAGCCAATCGCGTGGCTGAGACACAAATACTTAAACCAAGAACGCGTAGGCCAATTTAGTCGGCTTACCTGCAGCGTAAGGACGAGTTGGAGCCTCGCTAGGGGAAATCCAAGGTAACAAAGAGGGAGAGCCTGATGTAGGGGGACCTTATTTTTAGTTAACATCCAGTCCTTATAACGACCTTAATGGGTCTGGGTTTTTTTTTCTTCTGTCTTTCAGTGTATTTTAATGAGAGATACTACACAAGACAGCCGCTTTTTTGAAGATTTTATCAATAAGATTTAAAGTGAGTGGGTGATAAGAAGCAATACTTTACAGGTATGTCAGGCTACTAAATTGACAAACTACAAGCATTCTATATCTGAAGAAATATAGGACTAACATTAGGTCTTTATCTCTAGATCTAAAACCAAGGATTTTAATGTGAAACACCACAGAGAAAAACGACTCGTACAGAAATTAAATATAAGGACTCCACCATTGACCTTACCAGGTGAGAATAGGGTCATACTTTAAATAATGCCTATAATACAAATGAGCTTGTCAAAACAATTATGAGATACTTACTGCTGGCATATATACATATATTTTTTAGACTCTCTGGATCAAGGGCCAACAATATGCCCGGCAAGTCGAGTGAATTGATATGTCAGTAAAATGAAATAAGGTAGAATACCCTCTGTCCTAAATTTATGACTACCTCTTAAACTGGGATCGTCAGGGGTTGCCCCTTTTGGAATTAATTCAGAGGGAAGGGGGGGGTTGCATGGGATCATAGGCACATATTAGAATGAGCCCATCTGATAGAGTCTAAGGGGATATTTGAAATGCTGGACAAGAGATGTATGTCATACCCTATAAAGTTCTCAAAATGTCTAACAGACCATGTAAACTATTCAGAAAAGTGTGTACTGAAATGGAACAATGAACAGCAATAACGTATAATTGAGTTGTTGCAAGTATAGAGTAACCTATGAAGTTAAGCTCTTAAATATACTAAAATTAATACATTGTATTTGCCTACAGGATTGAGACCAAAGGCAACCAAACAGTGCCAATAAAGAGAGACTTATATTTGTCTTGATAAAGATGGGATATCAATAGAACCATTGAAACGCGTCGACCCTTCACCCAACACAATCCGTGGAAATAGCTTATCCTACAGATAAGAATAATAGATTGTATCTAGGATTAGCAATTGAATTGTTCAGACCGGATGTGTTTCTAAATGACAAAATGTACTGTCTGTATTTGTCTCTCTGTTGAATGTTTGTCGGTACATAACATTTAGATATATGATTTTTAGGTTTGTTAGATAAGATACATAAACCCAATTGTACATGAATCAGGTATCAATGCTCTTGCAATCACTCCTATAGTGAATCATTGGTTTTTTCTTTGTGTATGGTATAAATGATTTTAATGGTATATGAATTTGACTTTATTGTTAGTGTAATCATTTTTACAGTGTTTTTAATTGCAATACTTGTCGATTTTTAATAAAAAATATATTTTAATATACATTTCACATTTGTAATAGTTGTATATATAATTCTGCATGATCTAACATATGGGATATAAATTCTCTTGCTGGGTACCTTGAGACCCAGTATTGGTATAACTTTCCACCAAGGGACATTTACTTCTACCTGTCAGTAGCACCATACTCCCCTGGTCTGGCACAAGGGGTCCCTCTCATTTCTTTTATATTAAGTTAGAGGAAGAAATGGTGAGAGATCTGCTGGGATAATCTTTGTTAATATTATCCCATATCTGATTGTCATTGTGATATGTCGTGAAGTGGTCACATTATGTAGCTGGTCGGGACCTGCAGAGTTGAACGACATTAAAGATCTCCCTTGGCCAGCGGCAGGTGACAGATCTCTATCAGTTATTCCATGCCTGTTCTGAAGGAGATGGGTGGTTTAATGCTGTTGTCTGGTAACATACTGGGCGATGGACAACACCTGTAGCAGTTTTGTCTTATGTGGATGCAAGAGCACACATTAAAAAAGTTAAGACCAGGGTATGGTCTCACTAAGGGATAATAAATGGTGAAGAAGGGAAGAGATGGACAAGACCCTTTAGAAACCAATGTACAATAGGGCACTTAAACAATTAGGGTTGGTCAGGCAGTCACAGACAGGGCATGGGAAAGAATGAAGAGTAAGACTTCAGATGGGGGTGGAGGGGGGTCAATGTGTTTTTCTGTACACCATTCCACAATTTTTCTCCAGAGGCAGGCGTATGATGGAGGGACACCTAGCTGCCAAGATGACATTACACACTTCGAAAGGAAGGTCAAAAGCTGTCAACTTTCTTCGCTCAATCTACATGCAAGAAGGTGGAGAGTGGAAAGGTTCGGGTGAAGAACCCTCCCCTGCTGCTGCAAAAGAAGATCCTTCCCGAAGGGGATAGCCTGATCGGAGGATTAATGGCCATGCTCAGTAGCTCAGGATATCAAACTCTCTGTGCTCAGTTTGGAGGTACAAGGATGACTTGGGCCCGGTCGTAACTAAAGTTCTTGAGAACTCCGGGCAGGAATGGTATGGGCAGAAAGGTGTACAGGAGGCCCCCTTGCAAACTCTAGTGTGCAAAACTGCTGACATTGCACGTTCTCCATGGATGCAAACAGATCTAACCAAGGCTTTCCTCATTGCTGAATGAGATCTTGGGCCACCTATGGATGGAGATGCCATTCGCGATTCGCTAGGCATAAGCGGCTGAGTTTGTCAGCCCTGGCGTTCCGATAGCCTACCAGGTGTTGAACCACCAGGGTAATGTCCAGCTGTTCCAGCCATGTCCAGGATCGACAACCCTACACCAGCCTGTTTGTTGTAGTACGACATGGTGGTGGTGTTGCCCGTGAACATCTGCACTCGTAGTCCCTTGATGGAGGATAGATGGAGATATTTCAGTGCCAGTCGGATTGCACGGAGCTCCAGCATATTGATGTGGAGTCTGGATTCCGACGGAGACCAGAGTCTTCTGATCTCCACCTCCCCGAGATGGCTTCTCCATCCCAGGAGTGACGCATCTGTCACTATCACCAGATCTAGTTGGGGAAGGTAGAGTGGTCTGCCTCTAACCCAATCACGGTTCATCATTAGCCACCCCTGCAGATCTTTTGCAGTTCCGTCCAAGATCTGGACCATGTCAGAGAGATTCCCCTGATGCTGCGCCAAGTGGAACTTCTGGTCCCACTGCAAAGCCTGCATATGCCAACGGGCATGTCACAAGCAGGAGGCCATGAGGCCCAGCAGCCTCAGATTCAGTTCACAAAACCCAGGATAGAGGCTGAAACATCAGTAACATAGCCTGACTATCCTAGCCAGTACCAACTCCACTCAGACAATAGACTATGATGTATGTGTAACCCATCTTCCTTCGGTTTGTATACCTGATGGAATTTCGTGGCCCAATTCACAGTAATATCATAGACTCTGTTGCTGCTCTTACTAAAAACCTTTTCAGAGAAGGGGCCGTTCATCTTGCTCACCTCCTTCTCATCTCTAACTATTGATCAAACTTTAGGGCTGTTAAAATCTATCAAATCGGGTGCTCCCAATGATCCTTGTCCTCCCACAATCGTGCAGTTCGTTCCTGAAACTGCTGCCATAGCTCTTGTCTTGTGGTTTGTGGCCTCCTGGTCTGCTTTGCTGCGTTGACTTAGGCCTGGCTGCCATGATGCCTTTTTTGCACACGTTACTCTGAGCCGTTGTTCTGCCGGCCTCTGCCCCTGCCAAGTTATTTTAGAACTGTCTACGTATTCTGTCTTTCACCTTTTCTCCTGTTCCCTTTGGGCTACGTCTGCACAACATGTACAAGGTCGAAAAACAACGTCCCTTGTTCTTGCTGATCTGGCCAGTCCCTCGCACCTAGACATAACACTATGTACAGCTGCCATGGAGAAATTTGTGTGCTTTTAATATTGCGGTTTTCATGCTTTAGACACACTTTGGAGAAAACCTTTCCAGGGAGAAGAGCTGTGATTGTCTGCCGATGTAGACTTTGCATCTAGATACTGAGGTATGAGGGTTCGCTAGACAATGCCCAGAGGTCTTCTATTTTTATAATAAACTAGCTACTAGCACGGGGAGGGTGGTAAGGTCATTTAGCCCTATATCCACTGCTTTATGAAATGCTTTCCCCGTTTGTATTCTATGGTGTTGTAACTATGCTGCTTATATTATTCTTATGCATTATGCTGATAATACTGACACGTGTACTGTATCTTAGAGCACGTTAGTTGAAATAAACATTTTAAACTATACAGTGTCTCTTCTTACGCACGTTGTGGACAGGTATGAGTGAGTTATGAAAGGGTGTTCTTGCTACTGCGAGTCCTGAGAGAGAGATACCGTGTTCTGGGTTGTCTAATCATTGGTAACATTGGTGCTGATGAGACGCTACAGCTAGTCGGGTTGGGGTTTTAGGTGCTAAGGTTTATGGTTGGCTCACCACTATATTCCGAGGTCCTATCATCCTGTGCATAGCTCTGTGTATGTGCAGAATCCCTACAACATGGCGCGACCAACGAGTGGGGCCGCTTATCTGCGAGACGCTTGAGTAGTATTTGTGCTTGTCCACAACTCCCCTCACAGACGCTTCCGGAAGCGTGTGTGTCGGTGATACCTCCTATATTGACGTTTTTATAGGTTCTTTCAAGCTTGAAGTTGTTAAAAGGTTCTTAACTTAAACCCTATAATGTGCTGCCTCAAATTAGGTTGTCGAAAAATTTAAGCCTAACATGGCTGTTCTAATTGCGGCACATAGCCGTGCAGCGCTCCGGGCTCACTTAACAGTGTATGAAGTGCCTGACGCGGGTGTCGATCTAATCTTTGTGGTACAAGCAGATCCAGCTTATCACTTTGAGGTGTTTTACTCTTGGGTCACCTTTCCGGCGGTGGATGCGAACGATAACTTGTTCCATGAATATACCGCCACAGCTGTTCCTAATAACTATAGACCTTATAGGAATCTTGAAGTACTGCTCACGGCTTGGCAACACCGTGTTTGGTTTGATGGCGCCCTCCCCCAACCGGTTACTACGGTTCATTTAGGCCCCTTATCAATTGAAGGGGCCACTTGGCCTGTCTTGGCCGGGTACACCCCACATCCGCGGTATATGACGGTAACAGTCGCAGAACTGCGTGTTATGCATTCGTCTCTTATACGAGTGCATAGAGCCTTAGTGCAGTATGTTACAGGCAACATCCAGGGAGCCCCACCTGGAGTTGCAGCCCATCCAGCTGGTGCCGGCGGTGTAACCATAAGTCCCTTCATGGTCAATTCGGTGATGGGCAAGCGCCCCCAAAATAAGGATGATTTTCCTTATTGGCTTCTAGAAAAATTTGACCAGCTGGAGGCAGTTTTTCCAAACACAGAATTCTTACGATTAGTTTGCCAAAAGACTTAATCCCCGAGTTGGCAGAATGCAACAACTGGGGTAGGGTATTCGCAGCAGTATATGCGAAGTGTTTCGGCACTCCTTCCATGACGGTTCTCCCCTCTGTAATTAAACTCGTGCAGGATGAGCATGGCCCTGAAGCGGCTGTGGAATTAGGGATGAGACTGGTGGGAGTGTTCGACGTAGTAGCTGATTTGATCCTTGCGAATGTCAAGGGCGATGAAGTGAACTTTCAAGTAGCTAATGCTTTGGCTTTAGTCCCAGAACCGGACAAGCCGCGCGAATTACTGAAAATTATTGCCCAGGCTTACAAAACTATTGGCAGAAATAGCCTGGGAGTTAAGCCTTTTGCCAAATCACAAACACAATCGCAACAACAACAACCAAAGACTCAATCTGAGAAAGATGAGAAACCAGTCTTTACTAAAAAGAGCTGGAGGTTGAAAAAACAGGGTAAGCAACAAAAGAAGCCGGGGTCGCAAGTCGCATCCCCGGTTTCCGTCTCTTCTGAACGCACTTATGATTTGCGCGATAGGGTGAGAATTAAATCTCCAGATAGGTTTCAGGTCCCTGATACGCGTTCTCCTCGTTCTTCACAGGCACCGACATCTTCGCAGGCCAGTGGAGGAGATCGCCAGGATAGAGGAAGGGGTCGAGAGGCTCCCCAGGGACGAGACCAACCTCGAAAACAGGTCAGAGGAAAAACAGATGACTTTCAACGTTCTCGCCCACAGTTTCAGAAGAAGAAAGTTGCCGCTGTAACAGCGAGTTATGCCACAGACGGTGAGAACGAGACTCCTGGATTGGACATGGGCAGTGACCCTCCTAGACAGCGCCGCGGAAGTTACCATAGTGCGGGAGGCGCTACGTCCTCATGTGGCGGCGACAGCAACTGAAACATTCATTACTGTCGAGACAGCAGACACCAGAGTGGCGCCCCCTGACAGACTATATAATTCAATTCAAATTGAAGGTGACATTCAGCGTGTAATTAAAGGGATTTTTTGGGAAAATCTGACCTCTTCGTACAACATTTTGTTGGCTGAGGCGGATTGGCTGCCCCCATTCGTACTTGCTGCGCGTAAAGGGGAGGAGGTAATCCTTCCGAGCTTTTCTAGACATGTCCCAAAGGACAAAGCAGAGGCTCTAGCAGCTGAGTGGGCTGTGTCCCTGGCTCCAGCGTTATACCGCAACCACGTGGGTTGGGATGAAGACTCTCCCCCCCATGAAATACCTTTGCGGTCGTTTCCACAGCCACAACCCCAATATCCCATTAAACGGGAAGCAAAAGGCCCCGTTTCCGAAATTCTGACTCAGTTAGAATATCAGGGAGTAATTGAAACATGCGTGTCACCTATGAATAATCCCCTTTTCGCGGTTTCTAAACCCGATGGATCGTACCGCTTAGTTTTGGATTACCGACATTTGAACTCTCATTGTCGGACCTTTGCGGTGCAAAACACACATAGTTCTGCGCTTGTAGACACTCTTGTTCGTAAGAAATATAAAACTACACTTGACCTATCCAATGGATTCTACACGCACAACTTAGCCCCGGAGAGTAGCCAATGGAGCGCTTTTACATCCGGTGGTAAATTATTCAAATTCCGGCGTTTACCTATGGGCTACAAGAACAGTCCAGGCGTATTCGCTGCCCGTGTTGTCTCTTTGTTAGACGGCATAGACCCAGATGCATGTTCGTACGTCGATGACATTTATCTGACAGACGACAAACTATTCCTGCATCTTTCCTGAGTGGACCGCATTATTCTAGAATTTGCGGTTTTAGGTTATAAGTTTAACTTTGCCAAATCTCACATTGCTGAATTTACCGTTTTGTTCTTTGGCTATGAGCTCAACAATGAAGGTAAGGGCTTAGCCCCCCATTTCCTTGAGAAATGTGCACTTTTGTGCCCTCCTACTACTCTGAAGAAACTTCAGTCTTTGCTGGGTTTTCTGAATTTCGGGCGTACTTACATTCACGAATATGCCCAGCGTATCAAGCCGTTGTATGCTTTGTTACAACCTAACTTTTCGAAGTCATGCTGGCTTCCGGAGCATTCCTCCATTCTGCAGTCTTTGCAGACAGACCTTCTTGAGTCTAAATACTTGTTGACTCGTGATAACCGCACAAACCTGGTGATTAGAATAATTCCAGGGGCAGTGGGTTTCACTTACTTAACCTTTAACGAAGGTGACACAGTACCCATCGCATACAAGTCACATCTTTACACTTCCGCAGAAATGCGCTTTTCCTCTGTGGAGAAAGTTTTAACAGCAGTGCAAATGTCGATTCTGAAGGAACGCGTACTGGCACAGGGAAAACGCATTCTGGTGGTAACACCATATCCTGCCCTAGAGGCAGTGACAAAGGCAAGTGTTCCGAACTCTAAAGCTTTGCACCCTCGTTGGATTCAATGGGCAACCTCTTTGACGTCTCCAAATGTCACTTTTATTTTTGATTCTTCTCTTCAGACTCAGGAGTTTTTACAGTATGAATTCGTTCATCCTCCTCCTCTGCCTTTGCTACCGCTTGAGGATTACGAATGTGTTATCTATACCGATGGTTCGGCACAACCGGCCACGGGTTCCAAGCATGCTTATTCAGCCGCATGTGCTATTGTTGCAGGTACTTTTGTGAACGGAAAGTTCAAGTCTACTGTAGTGCAGACTCAGGTACTCGGGGACAGTAGTGCACAATTGGCCGAGCTGCGCGCATTGGTGCTTGCGCTTGAGTTCGCTACTCCGGATGTGACCACTCTAATTGTATGCGATTCTTACTACTGTGTTCAATCTTACAATGACAATCTGTTCTTTTGGTAGCAAAACGACTATAGAGACGCCAAAGGTAGCACAATTAAGCATAAAATGCTTTGGGTTCGAGTGGCAGATTTGAAACAACGTCTGCCTCTCACACAGGTGGTTCACACTCTTGGCCATCAGCGAGTGGGCACACATGCTGTCGGTAACAGTTTGGCAGACGAAGCTGCCAAATCAGCAGTTGTCACGTGTTCAGTTGCAGCAGTTGCTAGATCCATGTCTAAAATCGATACTGACATTCTGGCAGCTATTGCTGCAACAAAGGAAGGTGCTAATTACCCAAGGGGTTTTCCTTCCAAATATTTTTATCTGTTAGGTCCCGAACAGGCACCTTATGTAAAAATACTCGACGTTGGTGATCGGCTGATTCCCAACGCGGACTGCAGAATTTCCTTGATAACGGCAGCACACGAAGGCATGGCTTCGGCTCATGCTGGAGTGTCTGCGACGGTTTCCATCTTGCAGCAGCGTTACTGGTGGCATGGTTTATACAAAGACACCCGTACTTATGTGCTTTCTTGTGACGTTTGTCAGCAGATTAAGCCTTCCACGGTTACACGGCCACCACAGACCCCGCTCTGCATCTCTAACAGACCCTTTGGGTGTGTTTACCTGGATCACTGCGGTCCATTTTCTTCAGACACTGCCTATAAATATATCTTAGTGGCAGTGGATTCGTGCACACGTTTCATCTGGGTTTGGCCACAACGCAGTGCTGACGCTCGAAATGTCATCAGGGATTTGCGTGTCTTTGTGGGAATTTTCGCCTGTGGCACCTTCCATTCTGACCAAGGTCCGGCGTTTGCCTCCAAGGCTTACAAGGACGCAATGGGTTCACTGGGGGTGCGGGTGAAATTTTCGTCTCCGTATCGGCCTGAGGGCAACTCGATTGTTGAACGAATGAACCGTGACTTAAAGCAATCCTTGACAGCTAGAGTCTTAGGTACTGGCAGGAACTGGCTGGCCCACTTGTATACTGTACAATGTGCACTTAATAATCTCCCTAGAAGACCTCTGGGTGGGCGGACCCCATACGAAATGCTCTTTGGCATAAGAATGTTTGTGCCTGACCTTGACGGTCTAGACATGGCGGCGCAATCCGCCGTGTTTGATGTAGATAACCATTCTACTATGTTACAGGACTTACAAAAAGCCCGAGACAAACTTGCGATTGCACATTTACCTTCAGCCACAGACCCTGCGCTGCAGATTCCAGTTGCCGGCTGGCTTCCGAAGATTGGAGATCTGGTTCGAGAGAAGGTGGAGAACAAAAAGGAATTCGGCCCCTCATATCGTGCACCAGTTCCAGTCCTGGGCTTGAAGGGAACACTTACAGTCATCTTACCCCCGCTTCCTGGTCGCAAGGAGAACAGATACATCTCAGTGGAAAATGTCAAGCTACAACATCTGGCCGATCCTGAATAGTGTTACACCAGCGGTCTCTTGTCCTGTCATTTATCGGACTTGTGTTCGTGGACCTCCTGCCCGAACGGTCACTGATGTTGCAATTGAGATGGTTGATTTGCCTGATAGCTTACTCGACAACCCGGTCTCCCCCTGCAACAACAAGACTGAATATACCTATCCCGATAACGAGTCGGTGGCACACTTACCAACAACGCCACTGCGCCCAATACGTTATTCTTTTGACTCGGATTCCACCTCATCACTTGTCCTGTCCAAATTCAGTATTTTTGTATCCTGGTTCAGAGACAATTTTTTAATTCCCCCTTGGACATACATCTGGTTGGTGCTATTCCTGTTTTTTTTATTCATGTCCATTGGCTTTGTCACCGTGTTTTTTCTACTTATCAATGGTCACTATTTACCGGAACGCTCTGCTGTGAACAGTGTTGCTGGAACTTTGGCTCTGCATTCTTCATCTCACATCATGAAGCGTGACCATGCATTTGTGAATATTACAGCTTTTCCTGTTGCTGATGGCATCGTATGGGATGCAGTAAATTTTCAAATTCATGGAACGACAGAAATTATTAATGTACCAAATGTCCTTCGAGTTTCAATCGGTGATGTCGTAAAAAGTAATATTCATTCTGACGGTTGGGATGTGCATGCAGTTGAAGCATTATTTACTGATTTGAAATATTATGCTGCCTTTAATGCTGAAGATTTGTACATGAATTCTGCAAATTATGCTGATTTGTATTGTTACCAGCATTGGGGCAACCACTTTGTCCATAAACCAAGTGCACTGCGTGGTCCTTTAAACTACACCCAATGGGAACATTGTCCAACACCATTAACTGGTAGCTCCCAGACTCTTAGAAATAAATTTACTTATTTTACAGATTTTAATAGATGGAACCCTGGGTCCTATTATTTTAAATTAAACGCACCGTCCACTCAAAAAATCATGTTGACCCACACCAAATTGCTGTATTCGGGTTCCTTTTTGAGCGCCTTAGCTGTGGGTGGTTATGAGTACTCGAAGGACACTGTGGATTTGAAATCAATCTGGGGCTCAAAACCATGGCAGGTGCAGGGCACCGAAGCCTTACACCGTGCTTGCCTTATCCCGACCCAAATTGTATTTCTGAATAATTCCATCTATCAGACCACGTGTTGGGGATTGGCTACTTCCAAACAACTAAATGCCCCTTCCGTTCCACCGTTGTCTTCCACTCCCAACGAAAGCTTGCATTTCAATATGTCACTTGCCACTTTGCAGGCTTTATTTCAGAACAATTCGTTTCATGTTTCTACGCTTGTTCAGTCACCCTGGTTGGCTTGGCCCATATCATCTAATGCGTGTCAACTGCGTTTTCACGACTCAGTCCCTGGCTACAGACAGGATAGGCCAGATCCAAGGTTCTCTGATTCCCGTACTGTCACAACATATTCTGTTGGTAAATTGTGTAAACAGTGGTTGCAGCACTCTTCCCTAGATTCTGTTAAACAACATTTATCTCTCCTATCAGGCAACATTGATCTGTCCGACTTTGTTCTGGGGCCTCGTGGTCCACGACCTAAGAGATTCATTTATGAAACTTATAATGAACTCTGGAAGCTTTCGCAAATTGAAGCTGCTTCCCGTCTACGGGAAATAGATCAAGCAAATTTGGAAAAGGTGCTTGCTGTTGATGACAATAGTATTAATACCCTGTCTTCCCGCATTTACACGTTAGAGAATATTGTGTCCTCTGTTGTTGATATTGTACAAGATGATGTTTCTGTGTTGTATCATGGTCAGAATCAATTGCGTTCAGTTATGCAGTTTGCATGGACTTTGCAGACTCTTAAGTTGGGTAAAGTTCCGTGGCATTTTTTGAACACCTCTGCCTTATTTCTGCCTTTTAATTTAACTGACAAACAGCAGTTCATGTCCATGAAAGATGCAGCTTACACTCTGTTACATATCGAAAAGATAGAGCCCTTACCATTCTCTGTGGCGGAATTGGATTCGGCCGTGTGGCTAGTTCATGGGGTTATCGCTTTGCCTTTTTCTTTGCTTGAATTTAGTTTGTGCATGAAACATTATCCTGTGGGCCGTTTCCAGCCCTTGGGTAGTGCCTTCCTGCATGAACTTTGGTCTCTGCCTTTCATGTACAAATGCCTTAGAGACGGGAAGGAAGTTTTTCTCACGGGGGAGTCATGCGATTCAACTGTGGGTCATTCCCTTATTTGCAAACACATTAAATTGCACGGAGCTTGTAACGTTTCGGCTCCGAATCTTGCTTGTGTGTTAAAGGGTATTCCTGCTCCTGATATTTCTCCTACTTTCACTTTGCTTACTAATGGTAGCTATTTGCTTTTGAATAACGAAAACTGCTGTGGCATGCAGGCCGGCATACCCTATGTTGTTACAGTTTCACACAGAGTCGCCTGCTGCAAGAATGTGCTTTTTCCTCCCCCTCACGACATCATAGATAGTTCTATTTGGCCTTCCATTCCTACCCTGACGGCGGATTTCAATAAATTGAGCAGAATAAAGGCGCTATTATTGAACCAGGAGGTTATGCTCACATCCGCCCGGGAGACATTCATTCTCCAGGTGGCAAGTACCCACAGTGAGATACAGGCCCTTTTGAACACTAACCTCCCACAACATTTCGGTGAACTGATTCACCGTGTTTTTAATGCATCTCGCACTGAAGGTCTGGTACACTTTTTTAAGGTTGTGGGTTCCGGCCTTGTGACCTCTTTTCAAACTATTTTTGGTGTGATACCAGCTTTTCTTCATTCCATCTTTTCCAGCGTCTTTGGTGGCTTCCCGTTGATCCTCGCCTTGGCGGCTGGTGTACTGCTGTTGGTCTGTTTTCTGCGCAAAGGCTGCTCCCCAATGGGCCCTTCTCGACCAAGGTCGCCTCCAGCTGCTCCGTGAGCGCATCCTCGCTGGCTTCGGCGTCCTGCCGTTGGCGACACTGAGTGTGTCCTACACACTTTCCTTTCGCTTTGCGTATTTCACTTGCATGCAACCTGTGATGTCTTGCATCCGCTGTCCTTTCTCATGGACCATGGATTATTGCCTCTCCAATACGTCTTTGTCTGTTCCGGATTTTGTTCGGTTGGTGGGTCCCTTAGAGGCCCATGAACGGGACTGTTCCGCTGCAGGCTGCATGGCGCGTGCGGCTGCACTGGGGATTTTGGCACAATGGGATATCTGGGCGGCTGCTCAGAATCTCCTACAACAAAGTTTTATCGAGTATCACGCAAGTTGTCCCGCATTGCTATTGGCTGCTCCCTCCTGCGAGGACCATGCATGCAGCTTTGATTTATTGGACTGGATGGCGTCGCTGTTTTCTGACGATTCCAATGATGTCCTCTTGGAAGGTGTGGCGTTTTTCTGCACTTACACTCTGTTGGATTGACAAGGCCTTCGCTTTCTGCGACTTGCCTCGCTGGATAAATTTTTTTCGTCTCCTTACATTTTTTTTTCCTCTCCCATTTGTTGTCCTTCTTGGGGACTGCTCCACAACAGACGTTTCTGTTCTGCTCAGTCATTTTGAACTC
The DNA here is from genome assembly GCA_963921515.1 of Calotriton arnoldi. NCBI lineage: Eukaryota > Metazoa > Chordata > Amphibia > Caudata > Salamandridae > Calotriton > Calotriton arnoldi. The sequence continues at coordinate 376,896 of CAWUFW010009131.1, forward strand.
TGTCTTCGTCCTTTGTCTTGGCCGATGGACTGCCCAGGGGAGGGTGTCTTGTGGTTTGTGGCCTCCTGGTCTGCTTTGCTGCGTTGACTTAGGCCTGGCTGCCATGATGCCTTTTTTGCACATGTTACTCTGAGCCGTTGTTCTGCCGGCCTCTGCTCCTGCCAAGTTATTTTAGAACTGTCTGCGTATTCTGTCTTTCACCTTTTCTCCTGTTCCCTTTGGGCTACGTCTGCACAACATGTACAAGGTCGAAAAACAACGTCCCTTGTTCTTGCTGATCTGGCCAGTCCCTCGCACCTAGACATAACACTTTGTACAGCTGCCATGGAGAAATTTGTGTGCTTTTAATATTGCGGTTTTCACGCTTTAGAGACACTTTGGAGAAAACCTTTCCAGGGAGAAGAGCTGTGATTGTCTGCCGATGTAGACTTTGCATCTAGATACTGAGGTATGGGGGTTCGCTAGACAATGCCCAGAGGTCTTCTATTTTTATAATAAACTAGCAACTAGCACGGGGAGGGTGGTAAGGTCATTTAGCCCTATATCCACTGCTTTATGAAATGCTTTCCCTGTTTGTATTCTATGGTGTTGTAACTATGCTGCTTATATTATTCTTATGCATTATGCTGATAGTACTGACACGTGTACTGTATCTTAGAGCACGTTAGTTGAAATAAACATTTTAAACTATACAGTGTCTCTTCTTACGCACGTTGTGGACAGGTATGAGTGAGTTATGAAAGGGTGTTCTTGCTACTGTGAGTCCTGAGAGAGAGATACCGTGTTCTGGGTTGTCTAATCATTGGTAACATTGGTGCTGATGAGACGCTACAGCTAGTCGGGTTGGGGTTTTAGGTGCTAAGGTTTATGGTTGGCTCATGTAGGAGAGTAGGATCTGCCTCTTATGTTGCCCCCACTTTTTTTCTGATGTTGGCACTGGTTTCTGGCTATAGTCTGGCTGGGTCCCTGCCAATCAGGGCCCCAGCCTCTCTGTTCTCTCTAAACGACATGGAGTGCACTCTAGGTGCACTAGTGATTGGATACTGTGGTGCCATATGAGTCCCTAGTATATGGTACCTTAGGGGCCAAGGGCATAGGTACTTCACAGGCCTACCAGGGGCTGCAGCATGTGTTATGCCACCCCTGGGAAGCAGTCTAAATCTGACACCACAGGCCTGCTACTGCAGCCTGGGTGAGGTGGTGCTAGCACCCCTCACTGAGATATAGGTTTCCTATATCTCTCCTGCACACACATATAAACCTATCAGTCACCCCTAAGGCAGGCCCTATCAATCCTGAGGGCAGGGTGCTTGGCTTCTATGTGAGGGGGTGCCTCTGCCTGAGCAGGGCCCCTCTGCAGCTCTCAGAGTCTATTCTCTGGTGCTGTTTGTGGATGCGGTTAAACCATATACTCTTAAGTGCATTATATCCTCGCGGTAAATGCTAACTTTGGAATGGCTGCATCAAAACATGTCGTGTTTGGTGCCAAACATCTTGGAATACTACCCCCGCCAATCTTGGCGGCGGGGGTAGCATTCCACCCTTCTAGAGGGAGAAGACATGTACCTGCTGTGGAAACGCGGTAGAATCCTAAAGAGCCCTGGCATCACAAAATGGATGCCACCAGTCACAGACACTGGGCTGCCCTCCTGCTGATGACCGAAACTCGCAGTGGAGGAAGCCCAACAATAGGCATCCTGTCACAGGGAGGTGTAACCACCTCCCAGACAGGGTTTAGTGTATTGGGGCTGGGTGGGTGCACTCTTAGAGTGCTTTGAAGTCCTGCACTGGGGGAGCAGAAGGCTCCTCTGTGCATATGCCAGTTCAAACCAGCTCAGTGGCTACCTGCCCCTGCTCTGGCGCGAAACTGGACAAAGGGAAGTGGGTGTAGCCACCCCTCCCTTGACCCTCCCATAGGTGGGGTCATAGAGCTAGTCCATCCCCTCTTTTTAGTATAAGAGGGGGAACCTTGCCATTGCAAAGCAGATAACCCCTGGACGACGCTCTACAGAAGAATCCTGGCCCTTCGACGTTCCACTACCTTTGGAAGACAGAAGAATCTCCCTTGGAGTCAAGGAGTGACTCCCCTGCTTGGCAGGCACAAAAAACGACAACGACGGTCGCAAACTACGCCGCTCCCGCCGGAGTCCGAAGTCCCTGCAGCCCAAGAAGTGGATTTCCTGACTTCGCCAAGGCCATCGTGAGTCCCCAGCGAAGCTGAGGCAAGTGGACCCCACGAGTGACGAGGAACCGCGACCCCTGGGTACCTTGCACTATTGTCGAGTGCAACCCCTTCACAACGTTCCACGAACTTGTGCTTTGGACCACGTGTGGTCCCGACCTCCAGCAGGAATCCCTCCGAAGATCAGAGGCCTACACCGTCCCGAGTGACCGTGGGCCCCTGTTGAGTGATTCCGCCCGAGGTGTCTTTGCAATCCCTTGCCAGCCGGCTCGTGGGTCCCCAGAAGACTTCTTAAAGAAACCAAAGGGCTCCCCTGGTTGCTCCAGGCCTGCCCTGACTTACCCTCGCTGGGTGAGTCCCTCAGACCTTGCTGGTCTGTGCCATCAACTTTTCTTCATCTCCCCGAGACTTGCTGTTGCCAAGGCTTGTTGGCTCCAATCGAGTTGTCGACACCGCAGTAAGCTGCAGACTTCGTGGATCACACAGAATCCAGCTCCTGGTCGTCGTCGACGCCTCCTGGACCTCGTGGCTGAAGAGTCAAGGCACCTGCAACCGACCTGAATCAACCGACGACGGTGGGCATCCATCTTCCTTGCCCCGAGTCACTGCCAAGTGACTTTGAACACTGTCCCCTCTGCTTTCAGGTCATCCTTCTTCAGAATCCAGGCTTGGATTCCACCGGACACTTCTTCAGCTCCCGCAAACAGCAAGTCTTCTTTGTTCACCATTGAAAACGACGCCGCGACCCGACACCAAAGGACACCTATGCACCCGGCTTCCCTGGGTGAGGTAACTCCAGCACTACGGTGCTCCTGTGGGTGTGGGCCCTAGAACTACTTACCCTGTAAGTGACTTGCTTGTAGGTTCTCCCGAAGTATCCTAGAACTCTTAATTTCCAACCGCGACTTGCCCCATTGAAGTCAACGGCGATCCGCGCCTGTGTATCCACACTGCACGCGTCCCCCGTGGGTCCTTTACTTACCTGCCTTGGGTGGTTTCGTGAGGCCCCAGCACTTCTGAAGGCCCTAGGCCTTGTCTCCCTGCAAGTCGTTGTTGCTAAGTCCCTTTTTAGTATATGGTCTGGTACGCCCCTAGGGCCCCAGCCATATTTTGTGCTTAACTTATTGTGAAACGTTGATTTGTGCATATGTTTGTCTTCTAATCTCATAAAGAGATTAGTAGAGAGTTATTTAGAAATAAATACATATATATTTGATATATATACCTGTGTGGTGTCTCTTCATTTGGTGATTCAAGAGATTATATGGTAAAACAAGCTGCTTTACATTCCTTCAAGACTTAGCCTGAAGGCTGCTCTCCACAGCTACCACTAGGATAGCTTTCTTTAAAAGGTTGTCTTAAACCTATCTACCATAAGAGTCGATTTGCCCTGGTGCAAGGTGTCCACTTTAATTAGTGAACAGCATATACCAGGCCAACTTCTCACATTGGTGGGCAGCGTGTGGGATTCCAGCTTGCCATTGTTTTACCAGAAAATCTCTATTTGAATTACTAACTGAAAACCATTATAGGTACTCAAGGTACATATAAAGTCAAGCTTAGTATCAATAAGTTCTACTGAACTTAGAGCTGTGTGCCAAGGGATAGCACACCCTTTCCACAGCTCAAGCTAGGATCAGTAGGCCACAAACTAGTGTAGGTAGTACAACACTGCACAACACTAGAATGTCCTTAAGGGGTGGACCCAGTGGATCCACTCAGCCTCAGTATAAGGACATGGCTTTCTCTGACTTGAGAGCCATGTGTGTTGACAGACACCTGAGGCTAGGACAGAGTCCCTCAACACTACACCTGATAGATCTGCTGACAGCAGATGACCTTAGATTGGCTCTAGGAGCTAAAGGGTCTGAATCAGTGGGTGGGTCAGTCATAGTATCTGGGTCAGATGATGAAAATCAGAATGACCAAGACTCTGTGATTGAAGGGCCAGGCTCCAAGGGGCCTGAAAAGGACAGAGGAATTCTCCCTAAGAGAACTGACAGAGAGGAGGAGAGGCACAGATCCCCTTCCAGGGAATCTGACCACTCTTATCACTCTGGCAGAGAATTTGTCCAGCAGAGGAGCTCATACTTTTCCTTAAGAGAGACCTCCTCTGAGAGAAGGTGCAAACTGCTCCAGTATGAGGAAGCCAAAGTGGCCCTCAGAACCAAGCAGTTGGCACTGGATAGGGAAGCCCTGGAGATCCAGAGAGCTTCTAGAAAAGAGGGGTTAGAACCCCCTGGTGGCAGCAACAGTGTCCCTAGAGGCAGAGAATATATTCCTGACCATAGGAACCTGAGCAAGGTTGTTCCTCCCTACCAGAGTGGGGATGATATCCACAAGTGGATAACTGCTATGGAGAGGGCCTGTAGAGTACAGCAGGTCCCCCAAAAGCAGTGGGCGGCAATCTTGTGGCTCTCCTTTTCAGATAAAGGAAGAGACAAGCTCCTCACTGTTAGAGAGGAGGATGCTGATGATTATGAGGTCCTGAAGAGTGCACTGATAGATGGGTTTGGCTTAACCACTGAGCAGTACAGGTTGAAGTTCAGAGATACCCAGAAGGCACAGACTCAGGACTGGAATGACTTTGTTGATTGTGCAACCAAGGCTCTAGAGGGTTGGCTGGTTGGCAGTAGGGTTACTGATTTCAAGGGATTGTATAATCTGATGATGAGAGAACAGATCCTAAATAATTGCCAGAACCAGTTGTTGCATCAGTACCTGGTGGACTCTGATCTGACCTCTCCCCAAGAATTGGGAAAGAAGGCAGACAAATGGGTCAGAACCAGGGTGAGGCAGAAAACCCAGAACCAAGGGGGTGACACTAAGAAGCAAGATCCTAAAGGCTCTGAGAAAGGTGGGGATAAGTCAAAAGACCAGAAGTCTTCACAAGGGCCCCAAAAATCTGCATCTGGTGGGGAGTCACAGTCCAACAAGGGAAAAGGCCAAAAGAAGCTCTGGTGCAAATTCTGTAAACAGAAAGGGCACTGGACTTCTGATTGTACCAAGTCCAAAGACCAAACCACCACCACTCCTGCCCCTAAGGCAACTGTGCCCCCTAGCTCAGCTACTGGTGGAGGTGGTACGCAGAATAAGGGTGTAGTAGGGTTGACCCTGGGTTCTGAAGTGGATTCTGACCTAGTCAGAGTGACCACTCAGGCAATGCTGATTTGTGATGGAAACATTGATATGTCCTTCCTAGTAAGCCCCAGTAATCTGGGCAAGTACAAACAGCAGCCTTTGATAAATGGCAAACAGGCTTTGGCATTTAGGGACACAGGTGCTAGTGTCACCATGGTGGCAGAGGACCTAGTGGACCCTGGACAGATCATCCTGGGTGAAATGTACCAGGTGACCAATGCAAGCAATGTCCAGACCAACCATAGTCTGGCAGTTGTGAATTTCTCCTGGGGAGGGGTAACTGGCCTCAAGAAGGTTGTAGTCAGTGCAGACCTCCCTGTAGAATGTCTATTGGGCAATGATCTAGAGACTTCAGCCTGGTCTGAAGTAGAGTTATGGACTCATGCTGAGATGTTGGGCATCCCTGCAGAGGTATTTGCTGTGACCAGGTCACAAGCAAGAATGCATGACACTGAACCAGCTCTGGATCCTGGAACAATGGACCAGATGCTTCCCAAGAGGAGGAGCAGTAGGGTTAAGGCAGTGCCTTCCCCTCTGTCTCAGATCAAAGATTCACTTCCAGAGGGAGGTGAAGCAGAACCTGAAGAAGGAACTGCCCCAGAGGGACTTGAACCTTACCAGGTTGAGTTCTTGGGGGCAGGGGGCCCTTCTAGGGAAGATCTGAGTAAGGAGCAACAGTGCTGCCCCTCTCTTGAACCCCTCAGACAGCAGGCTGCTGCTGAGGCTGCTGGGAGTGCTAGTGGGTCCCATAAAGTTTATTGGGATGAGGAACTCCTATATTCTGAGGGTAGAGACCCAGCCCCTGGAGCCACCAGAAGGTTGGTAATACCTCAGAAGTTTAGGGGGTTCCTCTTGACCTTAGCACATGATATCCCTTTAGCAGGTCACTTGGGCCAAAACAAGACCTGGGACAGGCTTGTTCCACATTTTCATTGGCCACATATGTCAGAGGACACAAAGGAGTTTTGTCGCTCCTGTGTCACTTGCCAAGCCAGTGGTAAGGCAGGTGGCACAACAAAGGCCCCCTGATACCACTACCTGTGGTGGGGGTACCCTTTGAAAGGGTAGGGATTGACATTGTTGGTCCCCTTGACCCTCAGACTGCATCTGGGCACAGATTTATCCTGGTGGTAGTGGATCATGCCACCAGGTACCCAGAGGCAATTCCTCTGAGGACCACCACAGCCCCTGTGGTGGCAAGAGCCCTCATTGGAGTTTTCTCCAGAGTGGGTTTCCCAAAGGAGGTAATTTCTGACAGAGGTACCAACTTCATGTCAGGATATCTGAAAGCAATGTGGAAGGTGTGTGGTGTAACTTATAAGTTCACCACCCCCTATCACCCACAATGCAATGGTTTAGTTGAACGCTTCAACAAAACCTTGAAAGGAATGATTAAAGGACTCCCAGAGAAGCTTAGGCGGAAATGGGACCTTCTTCTTCCTTGCCTGTTGTTTGCATACAGAGAGGTTCCACAGAAGGGGGTTGGTTACAGCCCATTTGAGCTTCTGTTTGGGCATCCTGTGAGAGGTCCACTATGTTTGGTAAAAGAGGGCTGGGAGTTACCTCTCAAGCCCCCAAACAAGATGTGATGGACTATGTACTTGGTCTCCGCTCCCGGATGGCAGAGTACATGAAAAAGGCAACCAAAAACCTGGAGGCCAGCCAAGAATTGCAAAAAGCTTGGCATGACCAAAAGGCTGTGCTGACTGTATACCAGCCAGGACAGAAAGTGTGGGTGTTGGAACCTGTGGCCCCAGCAGCCCTCCAGGACAAGTGGAGTGGCCCCCATACAATAGTTGAACAGAAGGGAGAAGTCACCTATCTGGTGAATCTTGGAACTCCCAGGAGCCCCCTAAGGGTGCTTCATGTCAACATATTAAAGCCATATGTTGACAGGGCTGACATGGGCTTGCTCATGGCAACTGATGAGGACCAGGAGGAGGAGAGTGACCCTCTCCCTGACCTGCTCTCTCAGAACCCTGATGATGGGTCAGTAGATGGTGTTGCTTTGGCAAGCAGCCTCACTGACCATCAGCAAACTGAGTGCAGACAAGTTCTGCAACTGTTTAGACATATGTTTAGCCTGACCCCTAGTCAGACTACCTGGTGCACCCATGAGGTGGACACTGGGGACAGTCTGCCTGTCAAGAATAAAATCTACAGGCAACCTGACCATGTCAGGGACTGTATCAGGACTGAAGTCCAGAAAATGTTGGAGTTAGGCGTGATTGAGCCTTCAGATAGCCCTTGGGCTAGTCCAGTAGTCCTGGTACCCAAGCCAAATACCCAGGGTGGTAAGAAAGAAATGAGGTTTTGTGTAGACTACAGAGGCCTCAATGCAGTCACTAGGACTGATGCCTATCCCATACCAAGGGCGGATGAGCTGATTGATACTTTGGCCTTAGCCAAGTATCTAAGCACATTTGACCTAACAGCTGGCTACTGGCAAATCAGATTAGCTGATGATGCAAAAGCCAAAACAGCATTTTCGACCCCTGGTGGGCACTACCACTTTGTGGTGATGCCCTTTGGATTGAAAAATGCACCTGCCACTTTTCAGAGGTTGGTGAATAAAGTTCTGGCAGGGATGGAAACTTATTGCTCAGCTTATCTAGATGATATTGCTGTCTTTAGTTCCTCCTGGCAGGATCACCTGGTCCACCTCAGAAATGTTTTGGAGGCCCTGCAGAAAGCAGGCCTCACTATCAAGGCCACCAAGTGCCAGATAGGGCAGAGTCAGGTTGTGTACCTGGGCCACCTTGTAGGTGGAGGCCAGGTTCAGCCTTTACAGAGCAAAATCCAAACCATAATGGAATGGGTTGCTCCAACCACCCAGACACAGGTGAGAGCCTTCTTAGGCCTGACTGGGTACTATAGGAGGTTTGTCAAGGGATTTGGATCTATAGTGACCCCCTTGAATGATCTGACCTCAAAGAGAATGCCAAAAAGGTTCAGTGGACAGCTAGCTGTCAAAAGGCATTTGAAGACCTAAAGCAGGCCATGTGCACTGCCCCCATCTTACAGAGTCCAGACTACACCAAAAAGTTCATTGTCCAAACAGATGCTTCTGAGCTGGGTGTGGGAGCTGTAGTGTCTCAACTGAATGATGAAGGTCAAGACCAGCCAGTAGCTTTTATTAGCAGAAGGCTGACCCCTAGAGAGAAACGTTGGTCAGCTATAGAGAGGGAGGCCTTTGCTGTGGTATGGGCCCTGAAGAAGCTGAGGCCATACTTGTTTGGTACTCACTTCTTAGTTCAGACTGACCACAAGCCCCTCCTATGGCTAAAGCAGATGAAAGGTGAAAACCCAAAACTTTTGAGGTGGTCCATTTCCCTACAGGGGATGGACTATACAGTGGAACATAGGCCTGGGACCCAACATGCCAATGCAGATGGACTCTCAAGGTATTTCCACTTTGAACACGAAGACTCAACTGGTCAAGGTTAGTTTAGTGTCCCTGCGTTTGGGGGGGGTTGTGTAGGAGAATAGGATCTGCCTCTTATGTTGCCCCCACTTTTTTCTGATGTTGGCACTGGTTTCTGGCTATAGTCTGGCTGGGTCCCTGCCAATCAGGGCCCCAGCCTCTCTGTTCTCTCTAAACGACATGGAGTGCACTCTAGGTGCACTAGTGATTGGATACTGTGGTGCCTTATGAGTCCCTAGTATATGGTACCTTAGGGGCCAAGGGCATAGGTAGTTCACAGGCCTACCAGGGGCTGCAGCATGTGTTATGCCACCCCTGGGAAGCAGTCTAAATCTGACACCACAGGCCTGCTACTGCAGCCTGGGTGAGGTGGTGCTAGCACCCCTCACTGAGATATAGGTTTCCTATATCTCTCCTGCACACACATATAAACCTATCAGTCACCCCTAAGGCAGGCCCTATCAATCCTGAGGGCAGGGTGCTTGGCTTCTATGTGAGGGGGTGCCTCTGCCTGAGCAGGGCCCCTCTGCAGCTCTCAGAGTCTATTCTCTGGTGCTGTTTGTGGATGCGGTTAAACCGTATACTCTTAAGTGCATTATATCCTCGCAGTAAATGCTAACTTTGGAATGGCTGCATCAAAACATGTCGTGTTTGGTGTCAAACATCTTGGAATACTACCCCCCGCCAATCTTGGCGGCGGGGGTAGCATTCCACCCTTCTAGAGGAGAAGACATGTACCTGCTGTGGAAACGCGGTAGAATCCTAAAGAGCCCTGGCATCACAAAATGGATGCCACCAGTCACAGACACTGGGCTGCCCTCCTGCTGATGACCGAAACTCGCAGTGGAGGAAGCCCAACAATAGGCATCCTGTCACAGGGAGGTGTAACCACCTCCCAGACAGGGTTTAGTGTATTGGGGCTGGGTGGGTGCACTCTTAGAGTGCTTTGAAGTCCTGCACTGGGGGAGCAGAAGGCTCCTCTGTGCATATGCCAGTTCAAACCAGCTCAGGGGCTACCTGCCCCTGCTCTGGCGCGAAACTGGACATAGGGAAGTGGGTGTAGCCACCCCTCCCTTGACCCTCCCATAGGTGGGGTCATAGAGCTAGTCCATCCCCTCTTTTTAGTATAAGAGGGGGAACCTTGCCATTGCAAAGCAGATAACCCCTGGATGACGCTCTACAGAAGAATCCTGGCCCTTCGACGTTCCACTACCTTTGGAAGACAGAAGAATCTCCCTTGGAGTCAAGGAGTGACTCCCCTGCTTGGCAGGCACCAAAAACGACAACGACGGTCGTAAACTACGCCGCTCCCGCCGGAGTCCGAAGTCCCTGCAGCCCAAGAAGTGGATTTCCTGACTTCTCCAAGGCCATCGTGAGTCCCCAGCGAAGCTGAGGCAAGTGGACCCCACGAGTGACGAGGAACCGCGACCCCTGGGTACCGTGCATTATTGTCAAGTGCAACCCCTTCACAACGTTCCACGAACTTGTGCTTTGGACCACGTGTGGTCCCGACTTCCAGCAGGAATCCCTCCGAAGATCAGAGGCCTACACCATCCCGAGTGACCGTGGGCCCCTGTTGAGTGATTCCGCCCGAGGTGTCTTCGCGATCCCTTGCCAGCCGGCTCGTGGGTCCCCAGAAGACTTCTTAAAGAAACCAAAGGGCTCCTCTGGTTGCTTCAGGCCTGCCCTGACTTACCCTCACTGGGTGAGTCCCTCAGACCTTGCTGGTCTGTGCCATCGACTTTTCTTCATCTCCCCGAGACTTGCTGTTGCCAAGGCTTGTTAGCTCCAATCGAGTTGCCGACACCGCAGTAAGCTGCAGACTTCGTGGGACACACAGAATCCAGCTCCTGGTCATCGTCGACGCCTCCTGGACCTCGTGGCTGAAGAGTCAAGGCACCCAAAACCGACCTGAATCAACCGACGACGGTGGGCATCCATCTTCCTTGCCCCGAGTCACTGCCAAGTGACTTTGAACACTGTCCCCTCTGCTTTCAGGTCATCCTTCTTCAGAATCCAGGCTTGGATTCCACCGGACACTTCTTCAGCTCCCGCAAGCAGCAAGTCTTCTTTGTTCGCCATTGAAAACGACGCCGCGACCCGACACCAAAGGACACCTATGCACCCGGCTTCCCTGGGTGAGGTAACTCCAGCACTACGGTGCTCCTGTGGGTGTGGGCCCTAGAACTACTTACCCTGTAAGTGACTTGCTTGTAGGTTCTCCCGAAGTATCCTAGAACTCTTAATTTCCAACCGCGACTTGCCCCATTGAAGTCAACGGCGATCCGCGCCTGTGTATCCACACTGCACGCGTCCCCGTGGGTCCTTTACTTACCTGCCTTGGGTGGTTTCGTGAGGCCCCAGCACTTCTGAAGGCCCTAGGCCTTGTCTCCCTGCAAGTCGTTGTTGCTAAGTCCCTTTTTAGTATATGGTCTGGTACGCCCCTAGGGCCCCAGCCATATTTTGTGCTTAACTTATTGTGAAACGTTGATTTGTGCATATGTTTGTCTTCTAATCTCATAAAGAGATTAGTAGAGAGTTATTTAGAAATAAATACATATATATTTGATATATATACCTGTGTGGTGTCTTTTCATTTGGTGATTCAAGAGATTATATGGTAAAACAAGCTGCTTTACATTCCTTCAAGACTTAGCCTGAAGGCTGCTCTCCACAGCTACCACTAGGATAGCTTTCTTTAAAAGGTTGTCTTAAACCTATCTACCATAAGAGTCGATTTGCCCTGGTGCAAGGTGTCCACTTTAATTAGTGAACAGCATATACCAGGCCAACTTCTCACAGCTCACCACTATATTCCGAGGTCCTATCATCCTGTGCATAGCTCTGTGTATGTGCAGAATCCCTACAACACTCTCACTGACATCTTTAGTAAGATGTTCAGTGCTGGTCACTTTCCAATAGAGTGGAAGAAAGCATCCATTCCATCTTTGATTAAAAAAAAAACAATCTGGATCAAAACAGATTCAAACAACTATCGGCTGATATCACGGCTCCCATTCCTTGCAAAGATAGTTGAAAAAGCCATCAATCTAGAACTTACCTCTTATATCAATAAAAATAACCTTTAGGAAGCTACCCAGTTTGGCTTTAGAAGCCACCATAGTACAGAACTAGCCCTCATTTCGGCCTCTGAGGATATCAAGTAGATCCTTGATGCGGGAGGAAATGCAGCCCTGATTTTATTAGACCTCTCGGCAGCCTTTGACATGGTCAACCATACTCTGCGTCTGGACCGTCTGGCTTTGTTAGATATCAGGGACAAAGCAGTCTCCCTTCTTAAATCTTTTTTACCTGCACAAGTGCAGTTTGTGGCATTAGATCGGTTTAGCTCACCCCCTTTTTCTCTGCGATGTGGTGTCCCACAGGGCTCAGCTCTAAGACCTACCTTATTTCATCGTTATGTGACTCCACTGATTGAATTGTTTGGTTTTGAGCTGGTGACCTGTAGAGACGACACCAAAATTGCGGTGTCGGCCACCGGCCACCCAGAGGGGGATGCTGCCAGATTCCATGACTGTATTCTACATACAGGGACATGGATGAGCGAGAACTGTCCAGTTTTGTTTTGTAAACAAACTTTATTCATTACCATAAAGCATTGTCCAATAGTTACAAAGCATTTCACTGAGGCATTTTTTGTCATTATACAGCTAGCTTATGCTAGTAGGAGTATTACGATATGTACACACAAGTACACCAGGATTATATTAATACAAAAGCATTTTGTATGATGAGAGTATAATATAGATGCATTTGTTTGAGTTGGCTATCAACATAACTACTAACGGTTACCCAAGAGCCCTCCATCCCCCCTCCCCCATTCTGGCAAGTCAGGTCTATACGTCTGGGTAGTATCCTCAGGTCATGTCATTCTGTTCCCTGTACCTAGCTGCTCAGCCAGTGTGAGTGTTCCGGTCAGAATGTCAGTGTGAGTGGAATGCTTGGGTGCCTGTGTGTGGTGAGACAGTTGGGAAGATGGGCTGAGCAGCTAGGAGGCTGCTCCTGGTGGGGCCTGTTCCAGCTTACAGCTACTACTGAATAAACTACATCAACTACAACTCGGCTACGTCTACTTTGTATGCTGTACACGTGGGGCCAGCCCACTACATATTTATGGCGACGATCTGGAGCTAAGAACCTATCGCATTCACAGAGGAAGAGCAACAAGTTGAAAGAAACTTAAAGAAAAGAAACCAGTTAAGCAAGAAACCAGTCAAGAACGCCTCGCAGCCCCACTAGTGTCCACTACACCGGACAGCCCAGCAGAGGCGTGTTGTGTCTGTTTCTATATCTTGTTAAGATCCTACGCTTCTACTATTGGCTACAGTGCCTCATCTAAAAAAGTCTACAAGGTAACAACAAGAGCATACAGCGCCACTACAGTGCCTCTTCAAGTAAGCGTCGTTTTCAGCAGCAGCCAAATCCCAGGTGTGCCGTGAAGTCATCTCAACATCGGGAAACAAGTCAGCAAAGCTGTCTACGTTTGGCAGTAAAACCTACTTCACAAAGAAGGTTTAATATGCAACAAGCAACGTCAAGGATGCCACTACTAACGTAGACTGTGCCTCTGGAACAAAGGTAATTGGTTACTGCCTGTGTTTTTGCCCGAGTGCTATGTTTATTGACTCTGCTTTTGATAAGGATGTTGGATTAATGACTATTTTCGTGTGCTCCCTCGTGCTAGTGCGGAGCTGGTGGGAGTTTGACTTGTGCCTGCTTAATTTTGAGAACTGGGGATTTGGCAATTTTAAGGTTTAGGATCGCCTTGTCGCACGGTCTGCTGAACAGGAGACCTACACTGTGAGCAAAGGAGATTTAAATTAAGGGAAATAAATGGGTTTTTACTGTGCTGCGAGGCCTGAGTGTGATGACAGTTGCGCTTCGTTTTGAATTTCAAAATAGTCTCGCGCAACTCACCTTCACCACGAGGCCGCGCGGAGCCTTTCTGCAACCTTCCATGACGTCTTCTTACTGCACGATCGACGACGCTGCCAAAGGAGGTTTGGAGGCAGAAGCGCACCGTGAGCCACTCGGCGTGCGTCTCCTGAACGTGCCGCCATCTTGTGGCTGGAGACTCCAGCCACTCTGTGCAATACCAGGAACTGGTTGTTTCGATGCCAACCACGCTTTGTTTCTTTTGCCTCGAAGGCGTTTTGTTAATAAAGCTTCTTCGGTTCGAAGAGGAGCACAAACGTCGCTGTGTCTTCACCGCTTCAACGTGTGGGCAGTGAGTTGTTCTGTAGGATTGGTTCGCAAAGCAAGAAGGTTTAAAAAAAAAAGCAAATTCAAGTTCAAGACGGTGGCAGCGCAACGTTGGACAGTTGCGACATGCTGTGGTGAGTTTTAAGACTCTGGTTCAGACTAAGGACACTGAACGTTGCTGCCATATCCTGTGGCACCCACATGGATAATGCTATGTTGCCATTCAAGTAAGTGTTTTTACCGTCACAAAGCTTCCGAAGTGAGTTCTTCTTTTGGACTCCGCCTGTTGTGACTTACTAGTTTTGTTGTGGGGTTCCTGTTTCTTGCGAACCTGGGTGCTAGTGGAAAAGTTACCTGCTCAAAAGTGCTGAGTGTTCTTCGGTCTTCACTGGGTATGGCATCACCTGAAAGGTATCTTCTGGTGGCGAGTCTCCTGGAGTTGTTCTACGCCTGTCCATCATCATCGCAGTGACAGGCACACCAATGTCTTTGTTAGATTACGAATTTGTTGTGCATCACTACTAGATGTATTGCTATATTATTGTCTTGCTTTTACAGAAAAAAAAAGACATTTATGAATTGACGGTAACTTGTTTTTGCTATATGCCAACAATTGTAATTTTGCATTACACATGTTGATGTTTTGTTGGCATGGGAGTGGGTCTTAGTCCTATTTCTCCACTTTACGTTCTTGTTCCCTCATTTTAGGGTTCGCTTAAGGGCTTTGTTCCCCTGTTAAGTTAAGTATGGGTGTCAGCCCCATATCCACGCTTTTGGTCTATACATTTTTGAGTTAACCCTCATGCTGTCTGGGGTTATGGGGTGTTTCCCCATTTACGTTTGATGGACACTTCTTGCTGTTTGGGTGTCAGTCCCACCACCTTGTTGTACGTCTTGTTGTGTGTAAGTCACCTTGCTGTGTCCAGTGTGTAAGCTGCCCTGTGCCTCACCTTGCCTTGTTGTGTGCAAGCCATCCTGCGCCTCTTGTTGTCTGGATGTGTGTGTTTGGGTGTCAGTCCCAGTTACACGATTTATCGTCATGTTGTGTTTTTGGTGTATAAGTCGCCCTGCGCTTCACTCTGTGCTTTTGCGTCGTTCTGTTGTGTCGACGTATTGTGTGCGTTTGTCACACTGTGCTGCTTTCTTGCTGCACAAGTTCATGGGTGTTAGTCCCATGCAACGTTACTTGTTACATTTGGGTGTCAGTCCCATGCATTGTTACCCGTTATACTTGGGTGTCAGTCCCTTGTGTTTTTGGTGTAGAAGTCGCCCTGCGCTTCACTCTGTGCTTTTGCGTCGTTCCGTTGTGTCGACGTATTGTGTGCGTTTGTCACACTGTGCTTCTTTCTGCTACACATAGTTCTTGGGTGTTAGTCCCATGTAACGTTATATGTACATTTGGGTTTCAGTCCCAATCATTGTTTATTTTCACTGGGGTTTTAGTCCCACAGTGTCCCTCACATGAGGAGTGGCGTATGGTGTTTTCGCCACAGTCTCCTCACGTGAGGTGTACTTCCTTGGGTGTTGTTCCACCCATTGTATTCTAGTCTGGGTTAAGTTTACCCTTTTCTTCTGTCATGTGTGTTTTGCTCACTTGTGTATGTGAGCTCTTACTACGCAATTTACTTTTTATTTGTTTACTATTAAAGGAAGAGGATGGGTGTAGTGCATGTGCATTTCTATTTCTCCATTCTTCTTTCTTCCTTCGTGCTTCCGTTTTCCCTCTCGTGATGTCATTCCTTGCATCCCTGGGTTAATGGATGGTTTACTTCATGTGTACATTATTGTGTATAGTTGTTTTCATTTTAGTTTAGTTCTTTTTATTGTTCAGTATAAAAGGGATAGGATATGTAGTATCCTCAGGTCATGTCATTCTGTTCCCTGTACCTAGCTGCTCAGCCAGTGTGAGTGTTCCGGTCAGAATGTCAGTGTGAGTGGAATGCTTGGGTGCCTGTGTGTGGTGAGACAGTTGGGAAGATGGGCTGAGCAGCTAGGAGGCTGCTCCTGGTGGGGCCTGTTCCAGCTTACAGCTACTACTGATTAAACTACATCAACTACAACTCGGCTACGTCTACTTTGTATGCTGTACACGTGGGGCCAGCCCACTACAGTCTGGCATGGTAATTACGCATGTGAGTATTGCTTTACATTCCATTTTGCATTGTGCGGGTATATGTATCTTCTTATCGCCCACTAGTCACGCTGCCAAGTGTAGTAAAGTGTCAACTGTCCAAAGTTAAACTTATCCCAAACTGAGGTCTTACTGTTCGGAAGGGACTCGTCCTTCTGGTCTCTGTGTTGGTGGCCTCAGGAGCTTGGCACCCTCCCTATTCCAGGCACTAAATTAAAAAAACCTTGGAACACCTTTTGATCGCAAAGTGTCCTTCAACGGCCATATCAATCACGTTACCTCGGCCTCTTTCTTTACCCTGAAATTACTCCAGAAGGTTCTTCCCTTCATTCCATCAGATTTGCAGAAAACCGTTGTGTCCGCCCTCTTTGCATCAAACCTAGATAACTGCAATCCCGTGTTTATGAACATCCAGAAATGATTTCTTAAAAAGCTGCAGACCTTAGAGACTGTGGCAGCCTGGCTACTGCTGGACATTCCTAAAAAGACATCTGTGTCCCAGTCCATAGCTCAGCTGCACTGGCTTCCTACTAGGAAGCACATTGACTACAAGGCTTTGTGTATCGCCTTCAAGTCTCTGCACAACATAGGCCTGGAATATCTTCAAAGAAAATGATTGCGCTAAATTCCAGCTAGGCCTCTCCGATCTGCTGCAGCAGATAATCTAGTGATTCCTAGATTTGAGAGATCTACGTAGGGAGGCAGCAGTTCTGTGGTCTGAACTACTCGATTGTGGAACTCCCTGCCCCTCAGCAATAAAAGAAACACCGATTTGCTGACCTTCAGAAAGTCACTAAAAACATGGCTCTTTGATCAGTAATCTGCACCAGTTTCCACCCTGAGAGGCTTCCATGTTCTGGTTTCTGGCTCAGCACCTAGACACCTCTGGTTATTAGAGCACTTTATAAATCTTCATTTCATGTGTGTGCAAGGAGTTGATGTAGGCCCTGCACTGCAGTACAGTGCATCTTGGAAGTAGGAGCGTGTTAAGACAGATGGCACAGATCCTGCACTACAGAACCTCTTGGAAGGGAGGGTGCACAGCGCTATAGCACTTCATGAAAGGGGTGCGAGTGCCTGCACAGCTATCCAGTTCCTCTTGGAAGGAGGTGTGTGCACAGCGCTATAGCACTTCATGAAAGGGGTGCGAGTGCCTGCACTGCTATCCAGTACCTCTTGGAAGGGGGGGTGCACAGCGCGATAGTACTTCATGAATGGGGTGTGAGTGCCTGCACTGCTATCCAGTACCTTTTGGAAGGGGGGCTGCACAGCGCTATAGCACTTCATGAAAGAGGTGCGAGTGCCTGCACTGTTATCAAGTACCTCTTGGAAGGGGGGGTGCCCAGCGCTATAGGTCTTCATGAAAGGGGTGCGAGTGCCTGCACTGCTATCCAGTACCTCTTGGAGGGGGGGTGCACAGTGCTATAGCACTTCATGAACGGGGTGCGAGTGTCTGCACTGCTATCCAGTACCTCTTGGAAGGGGGGGGTGCCCAGCACTGTAGTACTTCATGAATGGGGTGCGAGTGCCTGCACTGCTATCCAGAACCGCTTGGAAAGGGGTACATGCACTCCATGCAGTGCCAGTTTCAGAGGGTCTCATGCATGGACTGCGCTACAGCACCTAATGGAAGGGGGTGCTACAATACGATCCTACTGAGAGTTGGGTTAAGTTATGTGCAACAAGCACAGAAAATGTATTTTACCATGTTCCGTGCTTTTCAAATGCAGCGTTAGAGGATGTCGCTCACTGTGCTTCAATCTCCTTCCATAGGTAGTGACACAAAGTCTTTAAAAGGCCACCAAAACCCTTCCATCGGAAGTAGATGCTCTCTCACTTTGGTGTAAACCCCTCCAATTTCTTGTTGAAGAATTCTGTTTATTCTCCGTCCATCCTCGTTTTGCCCCCACTGTGCACTTCAGTTTCCCTCCCCTTCACCACAGCATGCAGAGTAAACATTGACATTTTTAAAGCGGCGGCTCCTCTGGTAAGGCAGAGGAGGGCCGCCCCACTGCTCTTTGAGCTGTGGAAAAAGGAAAAATAAAATCATAATAATGCAACATTATTATCATTTTATTTTTCCTCACTGAGGGAGGTTTACTGAGCGGGGTGGGACTGTAGTCATAGCCAGCAGGGGAGGAGTGATTGGGGCATTCAAGTGCGCATGATGATGTGGCCGGCCGTCTTTGATGACAGAAGTGCTGTGATTGGCTTAGGGGAGCCTGTGTGTGCTTCCTGCTTCCGGGAGGAACAGAAGAGGACAGAGCTCGACTGAGGTGGCGGCCGGCAGCCAGATAAGTATTGTTATTGATTTTTCTAGCCCCACCCGTACTTTTCGGTGGCAGCTGCCACTGCATTTTTGCATTAATAAATCTTTCCCTCTCAAATACATTATGAATGAAGTTAGATGTGCATGGAGCATGGATACAGGAGGGGAAGCGTGCATGGGTCGTTCCTGGATGTAAAACAAGAAACAGGTCTACTACAAGCATCAGAAAGCACCTTATACCCGGCTGTAACTTTTGGAGACACCTTGCAAATCTGCATATGGTTGGTTTATCTGAAAGGTCTGCAGGTCTTGGGTAGTGAGCTGCAACCTGCCCCCATCTCTGGCAAACTGTATCTTTACAAACACAGGACTGTTTAGGACCGAGAGAGAAATATCTGTAAATATATACATGTTAGTATTGCGCCACCCACGGTTTTTATTCTTGGTTTCCCAACACCTTTCCTGTTGCGCACTCCACCACTGTTATGGCATAGAGGCATTTCATCCCCTTAGCTGCTGAGGCTTTCTGCCCCAGTGATTGGCTCTTTTTATATTTGGGGTAATTAGCGCTTACCCCTTCATAACTCTTTTTTCCACATAAAGTATCTTTGCCAAATACGCATCCTTTTTTTCCAACATCCTCTGGATCATAAAGATACTCAGGGTTTGAACATTCCTCTCAAATCCACCGAGAAAATAGCCAAAATACAGACGCATTTTGGGTTTTTGAGGAGCAGGGGAATTGGATAAATGTGTCATATAAAAAACACTGTTTTGTCTAAAAATGGCATCAATTAAATATTTCATATTCCAACTTCCAGGAACAAGCAGTGTTGTATCAAAAACATTTTTACCACAGCTTTTGTATTTTTCAAAGAGCTAATCAATTTCCCTAATCTTTGTGGTTTTAAACAACTTGCATTTTGGGATGGAAACAGATTTAAAAAACATGGGTGATTTTGAAAAGCTATATATTTCTGAAAAGTAGACATTTTCTTTTTTTTTTAAATTTCTTTATTGATTTTTACAAATTAACAACCAAGACGTTTGCACATCATCCAGGAGGGAGAGGTAAAAGAGACATAATTATATCACCAACAACTTAAATGGTTAAATATTCCATAGTCAGTTAAACATCTCAGGTATATGTGTGTTGCAGGTCATAGTAGTAGTAATCTGGAAGCAAGCAGGTACATCTCACATAGGACATTAGTCAGGCTAGTATGGTCATTGAGTGGGGCCTCACTCAGTAGTTTCTGGCTCTATGGACCGTAGGTAGACATGGAAAGGTGACCAAATATCCCCAGGGCACGAGCAAGAGGCTGGAAGCGTGCATAATTGTCGCCCACTCTCTCACATCGACTCATGCTCCCAAGCCAGTCCAAGACAACAGGCGGGCAAGCGCTTCCCCAGTGCAGTGCTATCTCCCGCTTATCCAGCAGTAATGCTATGGAGACCAGTCGGCGATTAGAAGGTGATATATTGAGGATGTAGCCCAGCAGTGCCACCAGGGGATTGGGCACAAGTTCAATGTCGGTCATGGCAGAGTTATGCTTGAACACTGCTACCCAATAGGCATGTACAACCGGACAAGTCCAAGCAAGGTCAGCTCCCTCCCCCTTGCACTTCATGCAGTTATCAGGTCTAGTGTGGTTGAATGTTGTAATAGCAGCAGGCAATAAGTAGTAACTGTGCAGAAATTTAAAGTGTAAGAGTTTGTGTCTCTGACACTGATGTGCGCCGCGTTTGTGTGCAACAGTATGTCCACATTTTATCAGTTATCGTCACCCCTAGTTCCGCTGCCCATATCTCCGCACCCGCCCGGTAGTGTCGGGCCTCATGCTCGATATATTCTTGAGGTCATATGGTCTCCCTCAGTGTCTATCATGGTCAGTGTTCACGGAGAGTCTTTAGTGGGTAGTAGCTAGGTGGGTACCAGCGATCTCAGAGTGTTACAAAGGCTTCTAAAAATAAAACACTCCATGTACAACATGTCCCCCTCCCATGGGCCCTCCACCAAGGGCGCAACATGCCCATATGGGAACAGGTCCCCCTAGTGTATAAGTTATGCCGGTGTAGTGTACATTGTACTAGTTTCTCCCAGGTGAGCGGCAGCCAAGGATTGTCGTGTATTGGAATAGAGGGGGCCACCCCCCAGCATACGTCACAGGCGCTGCCATGCCCAGCACGTGGTGGATACCGTCTGTATGTCTTCAGTGTCTAGTGGTATGCCTTGGGTAAGATCTGAGAGTGTAATATTCCCTCCAGAAGCGCCAGCTCTGGGCGCAGGTAAGGTATCAAGGCATCTGAGTGGTACCAGCGATGTGTGTGGTGGCATTGGGCTGCTAAGTAGTAAAGGTGTAAATCCAGGACTCCAAGGCCTCCTCATTCCAGGGGAAGTGTGAGTGTATCCCACCGAATACAGGGGCGAGCTCCCGCCCAGATCAGTCGTATTAGGATTCCGCAGAGTGTATGGAAGAAGAGTTGTAACAGGGGTACAGGGATGTTAGTGAAGAGGTACAAGAAACGGGCCAGAACAATCATTTTTAGGTCTTGCAGACCTGCGTTGCAGCGCGCATGCGCCGCTCGCTCTGCGAGGCTTCTTGTAATCGAGCAGAATTCAGAAGTGGAGTGTAGGCTCCGACCCTTCTTTTCATTGGCTTGCGTCATAGTTCATGCTAAACGCTGGCTTTCGATTGTAAGTGAGGCTTTTTAGTCCCTCCTTGTTACCGCCCTGTCTCCTTTTGGCCCCGCCCACCCGGACTGGATAATTCACATGCGGCGTTACAATGTCTCCTTTATTAGTGGGTAAGCACTCTTTTGTGTTCATTCCGCGCTTCACGGGCCGCCATGTACTGCGCTATAGCACAGTGCTTGTTTTTTTTTATTGTGTAATGCTTTTTATTATTTATTTATTTACTTTCTTTTCACTTTGGCGGCACACGCGCTTTACCTTCAGCCATGTTAAGCTGAAGCGCGGGTGCCGCGATTGTTGAAAAAGTAAAGAAATAGATGTTTTTCTATTTGTTTACTTTTGCTACAATCGCGGCACCCGCGCTTTACTTTAATATGGTTAAAGGTAAAGCGCGGGTGCCGCGATTGCTGCAAAAGTAAAGAAATAGAAAAAATTATCTATTTATTTACTTTTTCAACAATCGCGGCACCCGCGTTTAACTAAAGTAAAGCGCGGGTGCCGCGATTGTTGAAAAAGTAAAGAAATAGATGTTTTTCTATTTGTTTACTCTTGCTACAATCGCGGCACCCACGCTTTACTTCAACATGGTTAAAGGTAAAGCGCGGGTGCCGCGATTGTGCAAAAGTAAACAAATAGAAAAAAAAGTGGCCCGCCATTTTTTTCTATTTGTTTACTCTTGTTACAATGTCATAGGTTGCAAACTCGCAATTGCGACACCTATAGCATTGTAAATGCTTGTTTATTTTGCCTACGTCTCACCACAGGACAATGTGCACCTAACCAATGTACAGTGGTAGGATTTGATTTTGCTAAAAACTCTCTACTACTCCTCCTCACCCCACTTTGTTAAAGACTTCTGCTTTCCCCAAGCTTGACTTCCCACTCTGACTCTCTACCTGCAGTAGTGCCCGCCCCAGTTAGCCTAGTACCTCTATGCCCCCTTAACCCTTTCCCCCATGTTATAGACAACCACCCACCAGACCTCCAAACCAAAATTATTTTTCCTAACTGGCCCTTCACTTTTCATCACAATGTCCTACCCATGGCCTGACAATTGCCTCTATTTCCCCTCCAAACCCCCTGGTTACCCCGTTGTCGTCTTCTCACAATCGCCAGCTCAAATTTTGCAGCCTTTTGGTGGCTTAACCCGTGCCATTCTCTAGCATCCTACAGGAGGCTTTAAGCAGGCTGTAAAATATTCATAGGCGAGAAGCAGCAGGCCGCCTGTGTGATCTCCAGAGTTGATGTCATCTGACATCACTCTAAATACGGAGGTTGTTGCCTTAGCTCGGTGCTGCTTATATTGGGCCAATAAGAGATTCCCAGGACGGCGGATCTTATTTTGCCATGCTCCTTGTAAAACGCCAGACTGTGTTTATGGTGGCAGCGGCGGGACCCAGGGGCCACGGTCTGTCCAGATGCTTAAATTGCTGTTTCATGCGTCGCTATTGATACTTGCCAGTGCTTGACTCCACTGGATGGTTTAATATTCTAACCCTCCAGACTTACATGCGAGACGAGATAGCTTCTACACCCAAACCATTTTTTAATTTTTTGGGATGTGTGAGGTTTTCCCTCATGTGACGGAAGAAATGAAGTCCGATCTTGCCAAAGAATGATGTACCATTTTCTTTATTGAAAGTCAAGAGGTTAGGTTTGGACAATTGTCTATGTATTTTTTCTGTATATGCTACCCTTTTCTTAACTAGTTTGATATCGATGTTTTGCAGACCCTGGGGCTGAATTAGTATGTCATGAGCAACAGTGGTTCTGCAAATGCACCTTCGTTCTACAGTTATTTTTCATTCCAAATTCTTACTCTGAACAACCCTGTACAGTGTTGTTTTTATGATCTTTACAGTTATTAGATTTGTTTCTTACTTTCGCATTTTTTCAGCATTATATTTTTTAGCATTTGCAATGTTACTATTTTGTTTGTCCCTAACATCCACGGTGCAGGGTTGCATATGTGTGTATGCTGTTAAGATATGTGGCTTGTTTCGTCACCATTCACTGGGTATTGGGTGAGATGCTGCACTAGCCTAGGCATTAGCTCAAAGAATAGTTTAGTCGAATGCTGCGGACTCATTTTTGTGATTCTGGATTTGTGCGTTAACACCTTTTGTTATCTCTTTTTCTGTGTTTTTACCAGTTTCGTTAGTGTATTCGTAGCAGTTTGTGTAGGGTACAGTAAAACCAAAATAGCTAATTTGGGCAAGCGTGCCCCACAGACCAGTTGTGAGACAAACACACCCAGCTTGTTTCCACTGTTAGACATGTTTATTCTTGGATGTCTGTGCTGTTGACTTCAGTGTTAGCTTTTTGTGGAAATGGTACATATTCCCTTTATTGACATCTTTGGATTCAGTTTCGAAGTATTTTCATCAGCGGCATGTTTGGCCTTTGGTGTTTTACTTGCATTGCTGACATTTCCTGTGATTGACTAACTTGCATGCTCTCGTCTACTAATGGATGTGAAGTGCACTTTGTTTCGGTTGTTCACTGGCCCTCTACTAGGTTGGTCTTTCATCAAATGCGTGAACAGACCATGTACCAGAAAAAAGCGTATTCAGTGTCTACACAGCGGTATGAGAAATGCAACTCCTCTGGAGGCTCCTTCTCAGTACTTGCATTACATTAATGCAATGCAATGATACCGGTCTCGCATTCTCACGAATTTGAGCTATTGGCATTGCACATGACAATGCTTTTTATTTATGTTTTAAAAACCAAAACATATATAAAATGCATTGTCATTTACAATGCCAATAGCTTAAACTCGGGTAAATGCGAGACCTATTGCATTGCAAATAATTGTTATTATGGCCACTCGTCCCACCATAGATAGGGGGAGTCGGATGTAACGATCCACCTGCGTGTTAAGATCAGCCATTGCCGGTCCATAATTGAGATGTAGAATTTGTTCCTTGTCGTCCAAGTATTTTGTACCATCTACGGCCCACTTAAGGGTAAATTCTGCTGGTGGTGGGTGAGTTGCCTCCGTCAGTGGGTGAAAGCGGGCATCCTTGGCGGGTGCCACGTCCGATAGAGATAGGATCTGATACCATGCCATTGATCCGCAGCCGGGCGGTGGGGAGAGTGTACAATAAGGAGATTTTACGAATAAAAACCGAACTGAAACCGAGACGTGGGAGGATAGAAAAAAAAAGGGCCATTCCAGGGTGTCGAAGGCCTTGGTGGCGTCGAGTAGGGCGGCCACCGCAGGAAGCGCTGGGTTAATTTGATGCAGGACGGAGAAGATGGTCCGAAGATTGTGGGAGGTTGCCCGGCCCGGTATGAAGCCGGACTGATCCGGACGGGCGATGAGCGGCATGAGGGGGAAAAGACGCGACGCAAGCAGTTTGGCCCAGATTTTGTTGTCAATATTGATGAGGGACAGGGGGCGGTAGGAGTCGCGCAGCTCGGGGGTTTGTCCGGTTTTAGAAGAAGGGTCAGCATGGCCTCGCGGAGCGAAGGTGGAAATTGGCCACTCTCGAAGGACTCATTATACATGGCGGCCAGATGCGGCACCAGCAGTGGAGCGAAGGTCTTGTAGAAAGAAGCGGGCAAGCCGTCCAGACCAGGGGCCTTGTCACCAGGCATACCATTGATGACGGCTAGAATTTCCTCTTTAGAGAAGGGCTCGTCTAGAAATTCCCGGTGATGGTTTTCGAGCCATAAAAGGTCGAGGGTATCGAAATATTGGTCGAGGGCCTCACGCGGAGGGGCGGATCCCGCAGTGTACAATTGCATATAGAAGTCAGTGAACCACGCCCTGATCTCCTCGGAAGAGGTGGTGCGGGCTGGGCCACCGTCCTGGAGCGCCATGATGTAGGAAGCAGCACGTGCCGGGCGGAGAAGGTTGGCCAAAGTCTTACCTGGCCGGTCGCCCTCGCCGAAGCGGCGCGCCCGGGCCTCCCGGCCCAGGAATGATAGTTCCCTGTTGGCCTCCTCAGCAAATTCAGTATGTTTCTCGCGAAGACGGGCGAGTGTGTCGGGGCTAGGGGCAAGAGCGTGAGAGTCATCCAAGCTCTTAATTTCAGACTCCAACTTATGAAGAGTATTGCGGATGGAGCGTAGGACCCCGGACTGTTTAGAAATACATGCGCCGCGAATGACGACTTTGAAACCCTCCCAGAGAGTTGAAGGGGAAGCCACAGAGCCCTCATTGAGCTCAAAATAGTTAGTAATCGTGGTCTGGATTTCGTCACAAAAGACGGAATCACGCAAAGCGTTAGGAGGTAGCCGCCAGGAGAAAGCACGTCGGGGGGACAGAGGGAGGCGGAGACCGAGCTGAACTGGAGCGTGGTCTGACAGAGTTCGCGCCATGTGATCAACGGAGGTGAGCCAGGAGAAAGTGTCAGGAGAGGAAATCCAGAGATCCAACCGGGACCAACATCCATGAGTGCCAGTGACACATGTGCCCTCGCGGGCCTCGGGATGTGTGTGGCGCCAAGCATCGAGCAAGGAGTTCTCGGCGATGATGGAGTTTAAGACCGCCGCGGCGCGAGGATGGGAGGCATAAGGGCCAGAGTGATCCAAGACGGGGGATAGTGTAACATTAAAGTCCCCACCCCAGAGGAGTGCAGCAGGGCCGAGTGATGAAATGTGGTGCCATACCTGCGCAAAGAAATCCGGGTCATCTGTGTTGGGGCCGTAGATAGCAGCGATCGTGAGAGGTTGGGCCTGAAGGGAACCGTGAAGGATAACAAATCGCCCTGCGGGGTCGGTTATAGCGTGAGAGGTTTGCCAAGGGAGCCCTCTACGTATGAGGATAGAGACCCCTCAAGAGTAGTTGGAATAGTAAGAGGAGTGGGACTCTCCCCAATGCCGGGAGTGCAGTCTGGCAGCAGATGCAGGAAGCAGGTGGGTCTCTTGTAGCAGACAGATGTCCACCCGGTGCCGGACCAGATGTGCATGGACAAGTCGAGCCTTGCGGTGGTCGTTGAGACCCCGAATGTTTCATGTCCAACAGATAGTGTCAGTCATTCAGAGAGGGCGTGGAGAATAATCAAACACAATGAGGTGAGTAGGCCCTGGACCTTCGTGCGGGTACATACGGTGGTGCTAGACAACTGAGATAGCGGTGTGCAATACATCAATGAAGGGGATAGGCAAAGACAATTGAGCGCTTGCCACAACAGCTCGTTTGGCTGCAAGAGGGAAACGCTAACACCAAACCCCTGAGGGAGAATGCTGATGAGTGGTGAGTCCAGGAGCATGGACCCGGGGTAATGCACAAAGCAATGCAGCAAGGCCACGCAGAGCCAAGAAAGAATGGCATCGCCCGGCAAGCAGAGAGACAGAACCATACAAAATAACCAAAGCAAACACATCACAGAAGGGGGCAGCAGAACCCCAGGGACCCTCAACCCCCCTTTTACGCCAACCCCACCAATAAGTTGAAGTCCGTGTCCAGAGGGTTGCATCAGACGTTTCAGCAAGGAGTATTGTGTGAATGCTGAGGAGAGCGATACAAACTGCCTGGGTGCCAGTACAGATGGATAGGGAAGCGCCTGGCGACTGTGAAGAGTGTGAGAAATGCAGCTATATAAGAGGTGCAGGAGGACAACCAGTAACCTGCCCTGACAGGGAACTAGGCTCCAAAAGGGAGCCGTTAGACCCAACCCCCGGAGAGTAAATGGCAGCAGTTGCCATGCGCAGGAGCGTGGCGTCCGAGGGACAGATGTGGCGGTGCAGAGGAATGTATCGAAACAGTGCTGGAGCATCATAATCAAGCATGCAATACGTCATCAGAATGCAAAATAACCAAAACATATTAGCCTCAGAGGGAGGCCATAACACCCCAAGAAACCCCCCACCCACCGCCCACACCAACCCCCCAAACAGGTTGAGAGACCACCCAGACCCGCCCTAGGGAACCACAACTGGGAAGGGGTAAGTCAGTAACCAAAGTGGGAATCATCCCGCGGGGGCATGGCAGCGCTCGGCATACGCCCCTGTCGAAGAGACAGGGTGGCCAAGCCAACAGTGAACAGCAGATGACCAGATAATAGAGTCTTGCAGAGGACCATTCAGCCCTGGTCCCTCAGAAAATCACCAAGATCCGTGTGTAGCATGTTAAGCCTGGTGGGGTCCTCGGGCCGGGAGCCAAAGTGGATAACAAAGTACAGCTAGCAACGCAGAGTAGGATGGAGTCAATCATTGTCACTTAAAACGCCAGAGGCAGAGACTTGTGAGGGGGCTGGAGTGGAGCGGATGGTGCGGTCAAGCTTCTTGGCAAAGGTGAAGGCATCTTTAGGGTCAGGGAAGATGAGAGTTTTGGAGCCCTGTCTGACCCGTAGCTTGGCTGGATACGCGAGGGAGTATGGGATCTCGAGCTTTTGGAGGATCCGCTTAGCAGGCAGGAATTCACGGCGGGCCGCTTGCACCGCCAGGGTATAATCCGGATAGAAGGACAGGGAGTTACCTTGATGGCGGACCTCACCCTTGTCCCTGGCCGCCCGAAGAATGGCATCGCGATCCCGGAAGTTGAGGATTTTGGCGATGATGGGACGAACCGGTAATCCAGGGGCAGGACGGGGGCCAAGGGAGCGGTGGGCACGCTCTACGATGAAGACAGGGGAGAGCACGTCTCCAAACAATTCACGCACCAATTGTTCCACGAAATCCTCCATTCGCGAAATGTTCGTGGACTCGGGAACCCCCGTGATGCGGAGGTTACTTCTTCGGGAGCGGGCCTCCAAGTCCTCATTTTTAGTGCGTATTAGCTCCAGGATTTTGTCCATTTGAAGGAGTTTTTGGCGATCCTGGTTGGCGGCATCCTCGACGTCAGAAATCCTCGTCTCGGCGTGCAGAAGGCGGTTGTCGTGCGAGTCCACTCGTGACTTGACCGCGTCGAGGCGTGAAGAGAGCTGGTCCAGCTGGGCAGCAATGCCAGAGACGGCGGATTTAACCTCCAGCATGATGGCCTTGAGATCGTCCTCCCGGGAGGTGGCCATCTCCGTGGGAGGAGTGGACTCGCCTCCGTCGGCGACTGCGCCGTCCTGGCGCGTCTGGCGGCGTTGGTCGAAGGTGAGCCTGGGCTGCTTGGGGTGGGCCTTACCCATGTCACCAGCCGAGAGAGGAGTGTACCAGAAGCACCGCTGGGTACCGGAGCAACTGTCCCCACAGCAAGGGCTCAAGGCAGAGGAGGTAGGTGGTGCAGAAGGCGGCACCTGGGAGGATGCCACGAGAAGGAGGCAGGGAAGGTTTGCGCAGTCCCACACCGCGAAGGATGGTAACCGGTCCCCCCTGGGCAATCAGGCCAGCCAGCAGGTAGAAAGGCGTCCCAAGAGCGTGTGACAGGCCAAGCCCGAGGGTAAACGCTGACGAGGAGTCCGTGGGCCACGCGTCAGGGAGCACCGCCAGCGGCAGCCCTGCAGGCGACAACAGGTGTGCCTTCGCTGGGAGCGGCGCCGCAGGGATACAGGGGGGTGCGCGGCTTAACACACACGGGGCCAGACCCCACGAGGTAGCAGAGGCGTGATGGCAGCACAAGAGCGGGGGCCCCGCGGCGCGGCACAAGCTACCCCCAACCCAGCTGTAGCGGCCCCCAACAGAGATAGCACTCCCCCCGGTCCACAGGGATCAGGCAGCAGTCAGTCCAGATCAGCGGCAGGGAAGAGCCGGAGGTCCGCACTGCGAAGACGCAGCGTGTAGAGGCCCCTGATGTCGCCGGAGAAAGGGCAGCTCTGTGCCGGAACCGCGCCCGACGCGGGGGGTCCAGCGGAGTCCAAGGCAGCCAGCGGGAGCGCAGGGCAGAAGCGAGTGAACGGCCGCACCGGGCCGGGAACGGATCCAGGTGTAGAGTTGGGTGCTCAGCGGCAAGGTGTGGGGTCGGTGAGCTCGCACCTAGGCGCCAGTGAGGTCGGGAGACACACCACCGAGAGAGGAGCAGCGGTGGGGGAGTCACGGGGGGCGCGCCACCCACGTCACCCGGCCTGAGTGGAGTGAGTGTAGGCCCAGCGGGCGCCGCTATGGGATCAGCCGGCGCCCGCTCCCAGTGACAGAGGAGGCCGGGCGGTACGGCGTACGAGCCCCCAAACCCCGCCGCCGAGAGCCCCCGGCGATCGAAGCACTCACCAGGCCCCTCCGGCAGCAGGGTAGTGCAGAAGCCGGGTCAGCCCCCCAGACTCGGTCAGGCAGAAGCGAGGCGGCCCTGTAGCAGCAACTGGAAGGCCCGATCACGAGGCGCAGGTCCAGGAGCACAGCTCGGCTCAGGAGCGGCGGAGCGATGTGCGGCAAGTGTCCATTGGCACCCCAGGACGAGGTGAGAGTGAGAGTTCCGAGGCCAGGCGGTCAGGAAGCCGTCATCTGCAGGATTATGGCGGATTAAGGATCTTGGCCGGCAGAGCCCACCTAAAGTGCGGCCATCTTGCAGCCGGCCAAGCCACGCCCCCCCGGAGGCCATAAAGTTCACCAAATAGCGCATAAGTGGGGGGAGGTTGAGATGGGGGTCCCGGATTAATAGCAGGATGTTGTCTGCGTATAGTGACTTCACAAGAGGCCCGTGAGTGAGATGTAGTCCATGATGCAGGCAATGACATTCCTGCATCGCCCGGACCAGGGGATCCATCGCCATAATGTATAGGAGGGGAGACAACGACATCCCTGTCTAGTGCCATGCAGAATCGGAAATGCATCCGACAGGGCACCATTCACCCGTATCCGAGCCACTGGGTTGGTATATAAGAGCCTGATCAGTGCGGTGAACAGGGGGGATACCAAGTTTACCCAGAACAACCCTGAGGAAGGGCCACTCAAGAGAATCAAAGGCCTTTTCTGCGTCTAACAGGGCCACTGCCACGGGGATGGAAGGGGATATTTTATTGAGCACCGCAAAGACTGTTCTAAGATTAAGAGAGGGGGATCTATGTGGAACAAAGCCGATTGGGCCAGAGATAAGCTATTCCATTAACAGCACCAGACAAGTTGCTAGTACTTTAGCCAATATCTTATTGTCTAAGTTCAGCAGTGACAGGGGGCGGTATGAAGCCTGGGATCTTTGCCGGGTTTCAAGAACAGGGTCAGGACCGCCTCTCGAAGTGTGGGAGGCAGGATGCCCTCTGTTATGGCCTCGTTGTATAATGCCAAAAGGTGCGGGGCAATCTGTTGTTTAAAAGCTTTATAAAAGGCCCCCGTTAAACCGTCAAGAAGAGGGGCCTTGGACCCAACTAACACAGGACAACGGTTCCTGTGGCCTATGTGTCTGGATACTTTATAGGTAGGATGCCCAATAGCAAACATTTGTGTGGGCGGTGAATGTCAGAAGGAGAATCAAAGTCACACACTAGATGTAGTTATCAAAAAGAAAATTTTACTGAGTGATAATATTTTCACAAAAATGTACACATATAAGAGCGCGCTATCCCAAGTGAAATAGAACCTTATAAAGGGAAAGAGGTGTGAATGAGTGGTAAGAAGGTTTCTATGTACAACAAACGACCACAATACAATATGTTCAGATCATCAATCAGTCCTCTAGAACAATGCTAAGGTTCTGTGAAGGTGGTTCATTTGTAGACTGTGTTGACGACGTTTCAACGCCACGAGCAATGAGGGGGTCTCATCAGGACCTTATGATATGGAACACCCGGAATAAAGTGGTAAGGGAAAATGACTTGAACTGCCAAAACAGCAATAAGGGGGGTGAATAGCTCAGTTAGCACTTATTTGAAAAATACCTGAGTTGTGCCATCGGACTGCCAATGTGCTCAGTGGAAAACACCAGCGGATTGAAATGGCTCAAGACTGGAGTGAGAAAGAGAAGGAAAATGAATACTCACAGTGGGGCACAGCCGGGCACTGTTAGTAATAGCGACAGAAGCAACAGTTGAGTATAGGAATTACATTGGATGATGAACTCGGATATACATGATTATCGGAGGTACTCACCCGCGGTGAGGGGGGAGTAGCAGTCCTGTTTGGTCTTTGGGTAAGGTCCCTCCAATCATGGTACGGGGTTGGTTACTTCCCAACCAGGGAAAGCCCCACCTTGGTCGTAGATACGAAAATACAGCACGGGTACGGGCAGTAGTCACCTGATTCAGACCTATGTGAAAGGCGATATAGGGAGTGACCATCTCTACCACAATTGTTGTTGAAAAGCTGTGAGATGCAGGTGAGGAGAAAACCACAGCCATCTCTCTTGGGTAGGGGGGTCGTTAGCTGCTTAATCATGAACAAACACCATCTATGCAAACAATCATACCAAAACTGTATAGAGGTATACAGTGAAGAGGGCTCTAAAAGTGTACAGTATCGGTGAGCAGCGCGGCCGTTGAGGAGTACAGATCAAGAGATCTGTATTAAGGGATTATATAGGCCCATTAATTATATTTATTATGATTAGCCTGCCCGTTGTCCACTTGTGGGCGCTATGTTGCTGGTAAAACCATCGGTGGTGAGGCAATTATTCAAAGGGGGAATCGAGGTCCGAGATCGCAAACCTCTGTGTGGCTTTAAGCTAAAAAATGATCACACCCCAGGGCATTGCTCCCAACCCGCGGTTACATCTGTGTTAAAAATGCTCCCTCCATGTAACCAGGCGACTGGCATGTAGATATCGGCCTCGCTGTATGCCTGAGTGCAAAGAATATATAACGGGTCATACATTTCCTCGTGGTGAATCCCCGTGATATACAAGATACTCCCCCCACGAGCAGGAATGAGAGGCGTGTAGATGCCATTTGGAAATCTGAACTAAAGAGTCTTACCTGATTAAGCAGATATGCCGTGTCAGGGGCGGCCGCAGATGTCAGGTGGTCATGAGGAAGGAGGGCGCAATGCGTCTTTCTCCCCCGCAGAAGATTCTGCAATGAGTCAATTGGCAGAGTGCGCGCACTTCTCACTAATTAGGAAGCCGCGCCAAAAGGCCCCTGTGGAGTAACGTGCCACCGTCCATTGCGGTGTGGGGATGGCATCAATTCTATATGGAACTCAGAATGAAGGAAGCATAGGAAAATGAGTAGAGTTTATAGTAAAAAGTCTTGAGCAATAAGACAACATTTGTATAAGAGAGAGTTTTGTTTGGATAGACGGAGGTATGGTAGAATAGTATGGGTGAGGCGAGGGGGCATTATGTAAAATAAAAACAAAGAAACACTATGTTTTGTTGTAGATTACAAAACAAACACATTTTTAAAACATCATCATATAGTTTTCATATGATGATGACAGCCAGTGTGTTTGCGTAATCACAATTTTGCATATTTCACATATTTGGGTACGTTTGTTTATAAGCAGGTTGTATACAGTTAGTATTTGCTATGCTACTCAGACGGTGAATCTTCCGCTACAATATTGTGTTCACAGCCTGTGACCAGAGAAGGCTTATGTTGCTGTTGTCATAATTTACATATTGCACATATCAGAGTACAGCAATTTTTTGGCAGGTTGTGCACACTAAGTATGAGCCATACTTATCAGATAGTAAATCGTCTGCCACATTGTTGGATCCATATCAGGGAAGAGGGGATGAAAAAGGGGGAAAAAGAGAGAGAAGGGGAGGTACATAATGATTTGGAATTGTCCATCTGGTAAGTGTATCTAATTGCTCAGAGTGGTCACAAAACCACACCATTCTTCAACAGTATTGAGTCCACGGGTAATAGAATCCACCCGTCTATCCAGCGGCATTCTAGTCTTTGGAGAATCTCTGTAATATTACCACCTCGTCCCGGTATGATGGCCACGTCGATCACCTGCCATTTGATCTCATCAGCAGTGTGGCCCATTGTCTGAAAGTGTGTGACCAAGGGTGCGTTCAGTTCTCCGCATCTTATTC
The DNA here is from genome assembly GCA_963921515.1 of Calotriton arnoldi. Lineage (NCBI taxonomy): Eukaryota > Metazoa > Chordata > Amphibia > Caudata > Salamandridae > Calotriton > Calotriton arnoldi. The sequence continues at coordinate 409,749 of CAWUFW010009131.1, forward strand.
TGCTGCGATGTTGACTGATCTGCATCTTGATTGGTTGCGAAGTCTGACCAATATACATCAAATCACAAGGACACCAAATGCAATAAATTACATTTCGAGAGTTACAATTAGAGAAAAAATCAAGTTACTGTTTCTTGTTAGCGTACTCAAAGACCCTTGTATCAAATGAAAAAATACAAGCTGTACAATTTCCACATTTGAAGTGACCCTTTATTTGTGGGAGGCCCCATATACTTTCCATAGTTCTCATCTTGTTCCCTGATGTACTTTATGTTGATGAGTGTACCAGAAGATCATCAATGTTTTTGCCACATTTGAAGGCAAAAAGAGGGTTCAATGTTCGTAATCAAGTGCCAGTTTTGGTTAAATTGCTTGCGCACTTTGTTGGTATGGGGGCCAAAGGTGGTAATACAAATCAGTTTGCTACATGGGGTCTTTTCTATGTTGGCCATCAGTTCTTCCCTAGGGCAAAACCACGCACGTTTCATAGAGTTCCTCACTATTTTGTTCTGGTAGCCTCCACTGATCAATTTTAGAGCAGTTTCTGCGTAGCCTTAAAAATGGACCAAAAAGGCAGCCCATCACGTAGTGCTCTGGGATGGTTGCTTTTATACGAGAGAAGGGTATTCCTTTTGGTTGGTTTTCTATGAAGGCTGGTATATAGTCTACCCTCCTCATGTCTGATGGATAAGCCAAGGAAAGCAATTTCAGATTTTTTTATGGTGGCAGTAAAGGCGAGGAGTTTTTGGACGTTGTTGAGGTACAGCATAAAGTCGTGAAAATCGGCTTCACTCCCAGACCAAATCAGGAAAATATCATCTATATACCACTTCCACACAGAGATTCTGATGAGACAGGACATATCTGTGTTCAACATGATCCATGTGAACATTCGCCAAGTTTGCCGCAAGAACTGCCCCCATCGAAGTGCCAGAACATTGTTGATAAAACTGGCCTCCAGAAAGAAAATAGTTGTGTTGAAGTGCTATCCTTAATAACGATATGATAAAGTTTGTTGGCACTTGTGTGGGTTGTGTGCATGTGTCTAGTAAATTCTTTATTAGCATGATGCTCTCCTCCTGTGGTATGTCTGTGTACAATGAAGTGATATCCAATGTAGCAAGCCCATCCGTGTCGATGCTGAAGGGCATACCTTCAACCAGGTTTCTCATAAACGTGCTGTCTCTCACATAGGGTTCTTATATAGGTACAAAGTCTTTGAGAAAGAAATAGATGTATTGGCCAATTGGTTCGAGAGCTGACCCACAGCCTGATAGTATTGGGCGACCTGGTGGATTGGTGACACTTTTATGTATTTTGGGTAAGGTGTATAAGACTGGGGTCTGGGGTGTCTCAATGTTGAGGTATTTGAATTCTTTCTTTGTTAAGAATCCCTGTTCTTTGCTCTCAGTGGTCTCTTTTAAAATTTCATTTTTAATAGTTGAGAGGGGATTTAATGTCAATTTCCTGTAATGTTTGGGGTCTGCAATCTGTTTGTTAATATCAGTGTCATACTCTGCACGATCTTGGATAACGATCCCACCCCCTTTATCTGCTGGTTTTAGGATTATTGAATGGTGGTTTTTTAGATTTTTTTAGTGCGTCCAACTTCAGCAGGGAGCCAGACAGGGGGACCCGCAAGGCCCTCAGAAACAGTTCCCTCCACAGAAGAAGCAGTCTTCCGACAGTTTCAGGCACTTTATTCTCGTTGCAATGGATTCCTAAGGCAGTGGTTCTGATGCTAAGGATACAGCATGCTGAAAATGCTTAAGGGTGGTGTGGAAACGATGTGGTCGAAGGAGGTCTTCCTGCAGCTTCTCCCTGGTCTGCAGGTTTGGTGAGGTGATCCTGGCTACAGGGGTCAATGTCCCTTGAGGTCTTCTCGGGCCTGGCAGAAGTCCAGTTGCCACTGAACTGCCAGCTGTCCTGTGTCACTGTCACAGCCAAATCCTTCCCTGGGCTGTAGCTTCTCTGGCAACCTTCCCAGGTCCAGCAGAATCAGATGCAACTTCTGACAGCCAGGTCCTGGTCCTTGGTCCGGCACAGCGATGAGGAGCAGCGGCCAGGGGATCTGGGCTATCACTCGCCCTTAGCAGACTTCTATAACTGTTGTGTCACTATGCTGCGAACAGGAGGTCTGCCAGCTGCTCCTTCGAGTCTCTTGTATCGGCTGGGTCCGGAAAACAACTTCTCCACTAGCAGGACACAGCAGGCTGCCTTAGGGTGCACCATTCTATCCACTCTCAATAAGGCAGAACTCTTTTCTTGGCACCCAGAACTCCTTAGCTCAACTCAGAGGTGTGGTTACCAAGGGAGCTACATTCCCCTGAAAAACTGGTTTGGCAACTGGTTCCCCCTTTCCTGTCCCTGGTGCAAGCTTGTCTATCTAGACAATACAGCAGCCCCTCTCCCAAGCGGTTCCCATTTGCCCTTCAAAGGTGGTTTCTGCTTTGAAGCTCGCCTTTTGGGCCAACATCTGTGCGACTTCCTACAGGAGGGAGAACATCTCCTTCCAGTGAAGGCCCCTATTGTATCCTTTCCTGGGAGTCGTTAACACATCTCCAGAGGAAAGCAGAAAGCTGACTCAATGACAAGACTTCATGTGCAACTGTTAAGGGCACAGGGGATCAAAAGCAACACAGTGGGTTCAAGAGCTGCCATATTCTCACTCTAGCAATGATATCTCTTGCTCTGGGTGTGACATTGTATCTCTCAGCAATTTTAATATCCAGTGACTTTTAAATATGCATTCACCCCTAATCACTCTTTAAATGCTTCCCACAGCGTAGCCACAGAGGTAACAGAGCCCCAATTCAACATGTAGTAGAATAAAAATCACTTGGTGACTTTCTGTTCAAAGACTGGGTCTGACAGCTCAGATGGTCGCAGCTGCTACATTCTATGTATCCCCAGATAGGTGGCGATGGTCAAAGACATCAGAACCGGAGAATGATCGGACAGAGTCCTAGGTAAATGTGTTATAATTTCAACCCAGCCCATCTCATCTCTAGATCCTAACCAGAAATCTATCCTGGAAGATATTCCATGTACTATGGAATGTATACACTCTGGAATTAGGGCATTCAACATGGTACAAGTCTAGCAGTTTGCACTGGTGCATAATATCCCATGGCATAGATCTTCCTGCGCTTCGGTGTGTCAGCTGGACCTGCTGCCGGTGCTATCCAAATTAGCTTGCAGCATTAAAGTATTTTCCACATATTACAAAGCGAGGGGGGAAGCGTCCACAAGCCTGTTTCTAACTTTAGTGAAAAAAACAAAAAAAAACAAAGCAGGATCGTCGAAGTTCGGCCCATATGTACTGATCAATGTAATGTGTACCAAACCCAACAACCACACCGGGCTGAGGGTTTCCTTCTTGAAGACGTCACCGACCTAAGTGGGGCGACACTGTCTAAGTCGGAGGTGACCCAGCGATTGAAGCTGGATACATCACTGTCGGGATCACCCGTCAGTTGGGGGAGAGCATCTTGGAGTGCCAGTCCCATAGCTTCTGGGGTGACCCCCCTCCAGTTTCTCCTCCTGTCAGAAATCAACCGGGAGTTAGACCAATTGGATTCATGCCAGAAACTGAACGGTACCAGAAAATGGTCTGCCAGGTCAGGCGTACCAGTGCCTCCACTTTAAGGTTAGGATTGTTGGAAAAAATAAGGTCAAGCATATGGCCCGCCATGTGAGTTGGGGCGGTCACCCATTGCATGAGATTTAAACCTTCTAGAGTTTCTACCAGCAATGATGCCTGGGAAAATTTTTCATCATCCACATGGACGTTGAAGTAGCCTAGCACCGTTAGATTGGCGTACTTCAGAGACAGTTGAGCGACGATGTCGCAGAGCTTTAACAGGTGGCAGGATGGGCTGTCAGGAGGTCTATATACCAACATCCCGGCCACCGAGGAGGAGGGTGAGATTCTGACACAGGTCAGAGCCTCAATGTTCCCAATGTGCTCCATTCTCCTATTGGAGATCTCCCAACCATCCCTCAGGATAACAGCCACACTCCCTCCTATCTTGTTGACCCCCAAGTAATCCGAAAGCCGTCGGGTATCGCCAGCATCAGGTCAGCGTTAGTGCCCTCCCTCAGCCAGGTTTCTGATAGAAACATAAAATCCCAGGAGTTTGACTCCAGGGAGAGCCAAATGTCCTCTGCGTGTCTGGGTAACGATCTACAGTTGATCAAACAGGCCTTGATATTAATGCTATTGGCCAAGGGGGGCACCAGAGGGGGCTTTGATGCGGTCATACTGCAACTCACCCTACCTCCGCTAACCACCAGCTTAAAGAGGCATGTGCTGCAGCAATACTCGGAGGCGCCCGTCCCCAGGTCTATCTTGACCTTACCTGGACAGGCCGCTTTGTCCATGTTTAGAAGCTGATCTCTAGACCAGGCAATACGGGTCAAGGTCGAAAATCGGGCAGCATGGCTGGCGCTGGCCACGGACGGGCGCAGACAGGCTTGCCTTTGGCGCGTCTGCATCGCGTCCGTGTTGCGGCTCCCATTAGGGGGTTGGGTCGGCCGGTCGACAACCAGACCGTGACCCTCAAAATGGCACCCAACAATGTCCCCACAGGGATGAGGGAAGTGAGGTGATGGTCCGGAGGAGTGTGGGGAGGCTGTTCCAGGTCTTTGCTGCAATGTGGGAGAAGGAGGGCCCTCCAATTCTGCTTCGGTAGATGCAGAGAGTATGGGTAAGTGAAAGGGAGGTGGAGCTTAGTCTTCTCGACGGTTGGTGGAAGTTCAGGCAGTGGTTAATGTATATGGGTCCTTGGTTATGTAGAGCCTTGTGTGCGTGGGTCAGCAGCTTCAATTGTCATCTAATCTGTATAGGGAACCAGTGGAGTTGCCTGAGGTGGTTTGTGATGTGGGTTTGTCGGGAAAGGCAGAGGATGAGTCTGGCTGTGGCATTCGGTATGGTTTGAAGTCTCTGTAGGAGGTGTGCGACAATTCCTACGTGGAGGGTGTTGCCGTAGTCCAGTCGGCTGGTGATGAGGGCCTGTATCACGGTGCATCTTGCGTGACGGAGTAGCCTCTTGAACATCTTCTGTGTATTCACAGAGTGTGGAAGCAGGAAGGGGAGGCGGCGTTGATCTGTGATCTCATGGTGAGCTTTTTGTCGATGATGATTCCAAGGTTTCTGGCGTGGTTGGAAGGAGTGGGTGCGGGTCCTAAGTCTGATGGCCACCAGGAGTCATTTCATGTGTTGCTGCTGTTGCCAAAGATCAGTACTTCCGTCTCGTCTGTGTTTAGCTACAGGCAATTTTTCTTCATCTAGTCAGCGATGTTTGTCATACATCTGTGGAAGTTGGTTCTGGTGGTGGTGGGACATCGGTGAGTGAGAGGATGAGTTGGGTGTCGCCTGCGTAGGAAATTATTTTGAGACCGTGGGATCTGACTATGTTGACCAGCGGGGTCAAATATGCATTGAAGAGTGTGGGGCTTAAGGATGAGCCTTGGGGGATACCGCAGGTGATCTCCTTGGGTTCAGAGGTGAAAGGTGGGAGGTGGGTCCTCTGGGTTCTTCCGGTGAGGAAGGAGGTGTTCCATCTGAGCGCGTCTCCTTGGAGGCCGATGTGGTGGAATCTTTCGATCAGTGTGTGGTGGGATATGGTGTCAAAGGCTGCTGAGTGGTCAAGGAGGATCAAAGCTGCTGTTTCTCCTTGGTCGAGGAGGGTTTGGATGTCATCAGTGGCTGCTATCAGGACGGTTTCGTAGCTGTGATTGCTGTGGAAGCCAGATTGGGAGGCGTCGAGTAGCTGGTTCTGTTCAAGGTGACTCATGAGTTGATTGTTGATGATCTTTCCCAGTACATTCGCTGGGAATGGGAGCAGGGAGATTGGCCAGAGTTCTCTTGAGTCGGCAGAGGGATGTTTGAGGCTTGCTCTCGTGCTTTAAAAATTGTAAAAGAGGGAGGCACTCAACCAGTGTGAGAGTTAGAAAAGGTCTCCCCTGCCCACAATTCACCAGCTACTAATCCTCGAATAACCACCCAAAGTGTCAAGACAAGTTATATCTCTCATTGATATGCAAGAAGGACAGTATTCTAGCACTGCTGTTATATCTAACACTACGGCGCATCACTTGAGTCTGGGCATCAATGTGATACATGCCAGTTTAGCCACCCTGAGACTAGACTGTAAAGCTCTGCTAAGGTTACTCATACAATGTGGGTAGGGGTTTGTTGGGAGGGCTGTGTGAACGACTATTACTAGAACACAGGTTATACAGGGTTTTGATGGTAGAAATACTTCTGATCAAATAGTTCTGATTTGACAGAAAAGCTTAGCAGGAAGAGTGGGGGGTCCGAAATTGCAGACACAACACATATGACTGGGGAAATCTCTGGATGTAAGGCTAGGCTGCTCGCCTGTAATGTGAGAGGGGTGAATGACCACCACAAGGCCCGACTGGTGACTGCATACCTCATTAGGCCTAAGGTGTGTGTTTTCCATTAGTTCCGGAGATGCATGCTTGTTATGTGGGGGTTAATCATTTCTCTAAAATCTGGAGCTCATGCCTCCATTTCTTTTCCTCGGCTGCCTCAGAAATTTACGTACAAGAAGAACCCAAAAATTTCAGGTACCACCCGCAATTCCTTGAGATAATGAGGGTTACAATATTTAGAGAAGGTCCTTAAAAGTACTGATCTCCTTTTTTTAAAATTTTATGTTTTTACAGATTACACCGTGTCATTGCCTTGATGATAATCCCTTGACTCAGACAGGGATTTGAAACGCGTCGGCACCGTTCCACAAACAATCCATGAGGGAATTTAATTAAACATTGCCCATAAGTCACAAAAGGGATACTCAACTAAGTTTTTACCCCCATTGACCTTAAGCTTTATCCCCTTGGCCAGCAACTCTCCCTAGAAAAAGAAAAAAAAAGAGTCTTGTTAATAGAGTTCTGTGAGGTTATTCCTCAGTAAATTCTAAGACTGGTGTAATACGTTCATTAACTTAGGCGACTTTACTTGCACTGTTTTGAATGCTTATAACTTTATTGATTGTTCAGTTATTCGTTCATTAACTTGGGTGACTTTATTTGCACTGTTTTGAATGTTTATATTCTTATTGCGTGTAATGTTATTGTTCAAGAACTATGTAAAAAGCAAAGTGTATCACTCTATGTACAGGCGTGCATGATAATAATGATGTAAAGATTTTAAATGTTTAAATTTTGGCAAAGCAATTAAGCCAGAACCAAGATTATTCGTGTATATTGGTTCCAATGCCTGCTTGAATAAACAGCAGGTCACTACTAAACAAGTTGGCCGGATTCCCTTTTTTCTAAAATAGATCACGTCCTATCTGGCCACACTAGGACGCAACCCCTTTTTGACCAATACTTTCTAAAAGTGGCATTTCCAAACACACAATTTAATTAATTTAGTAAAAGATGTGTTAATAAATTCTGAGTTCAGCGAGCCTAAACTTTATTTTTCTATCTTATCCCTATGGGAAGATATGCTTGTAAAATGTTACAACCACACCGGCCCTCTTCATCACAGAACGTGTCCACAGGCCTAAACCATAAGCCTTGTTTAACCAATATAGCCACTTCCGTAGCGACTGAGGAAGCATTCCCCATTCTGCCCTACGGTGCAAGATAGCCTTTCAATAGTGAAAAAGGAAATTGGCAGTATTTCACTATCAGGACATGTTACACACATCAGTACATCAGTACATGTCCTATCTTTCACATACACTGCACCCTACCCAGGGGGGTACATTGGCCCTACCATAAGAGTGTCCTAAATGCAAGAAAAGGGAAGGTTAGGGCCTGGCAAGTGGGTGCACTTACCAAGTTGACATGGCAGTTAGCAAACTACGCACAGGCACTGCAGTGGCAGGCCCGAGACATCTTTTTAGGGCTACTCATGTGGGTGGCACAATCAGTGCTGCAGGCCCACCAGTAGTATTTGATTTAGCAGCCCCGGCACACCCAGTGCACTTTACTAGGGACTGACCAGTAAATCAAAATATGCCAATCAGGGAGAACCAATCATAATAACAATTTACAGAGAACACATTCACTTTAGCACTGATCAGCAGTGGTAAAGTGCTCAGAGTCCTAAAAGCAACAACAACAGGTCAGGAAAAAATAGGAGGAAGCAAAAAGTTTGGGGATAACCCTGCAAAAAGGGCCACGTCCAACAGCCCTCAAGACCTGGCTGTTCGAATAAGCCTACAGGTCCTGCAAGCGCCTGGATACCCTATTGGGCGATTAGCCGCGCTTTATAAATCCTGCTCGATTGAAGCCTTGATCACTGTGGAATTAACAGTTAGCCTTTCATAAACAAGTAAAGCGAAGCGAACAGTATTTTTATAGCCTCTATCCAAGTATTGATGTCTTCAGGATGGTGAAACACTGACCTATCAATTGCTCCTTCTGTCCATTCAATGACTGAGGATTTATCTTCGTATTCTTCCCACAGCGGCTCTTCGGTCACCAAATGGGCCCATACAGTTTAGTAGTATTATGTTTTTTATCATTGTTACTTGGAGGGAGCCCAGGCGGAGAGGAGTGTGGTACAGCGCTGTTGAATTTGTCATGACAATTTATCATAGTAGACTCTGGAACAGGAAAAGGGCTTTGTCAAGCTGCTTAGTGACCATGAGTCGGCTTTGTAAACAGGACACATCACTGGATGTGTCATCCCGTCACCACAACCAGCAGTGACATCGCAGACCACCTCAATCTAAGTATGCGGGCATAGAGTTGATAAAATTGATACAATATCTCTTGCGTTTTGTTGCTGGTTTAAAATCTGTATTGTGTTTATATACGTAACCAAAAGAAGCACAAATGATAGACGGAATTTGGAATAAATCAAACATTCAACCCCAGTCAAGAGATCTGGTTTAAATCCATTGTTCTTTTGCTCACCATGCCACGCCAGTTTAGACCCAGCCATATGCAAACCATTGGCTCTGCTCCTCATGGGAACAGTCCAGCTCGAACTGCAAAGCCAGGTCCTCCCTGGACCAGAAACAAGCATCCTGGGACTGGTTTCGGGGTATCAACCCTCATCAGTCAGCTTGAATCCAGTGCACAGTGAGCCCGGGACCCACGTCTCGGCATACCCTTGGCACTTTATATGGTTCCTCCCCAGGGTGGGCTTTCCTATGGTACATTGGCTGTGCGGTGCCCTTCTAATAAATGCCTTGTCACTTTCTGTACATTCATACGGTTACTTCTTTAAGAAAACTTTGTCACATTCTCCAGGAACTCGCCCCAAATTTTGCAAAGCCATTCCTTGCTTCATCATCCAACTCGCCCTTGCCTCCGAACACTATATATTCTTAGCAGATCTCAACTTCCACATGGAAGACCTTAGTGATGCCAGCACTGACAACCTAATAGAAAGCATGAGCAACATCGGCCTCATCCAACACATCATCGACCCAACACACATCGTAGGGCACATGCTTGACTCCATCTTCATCTCCAGCGAAACAATCAAGTACCACCATGACACAGAACTCACCTGGACCGACCACTCCATTGTCCACTTCACCATCACAGGGCACAACGCTACAGAAACCAAAGCCAAACCACCCAGCACACCTCCCCGCAACTTGAAAACTGTCTCAGACAAGAACTGGAACAACACTCTCCATGGCAACTGACCGGACACAGCTCCAGACCTTAAACAGGCCATCAAGAACTTCACAGACTGGATCACCGACTATGCCACCCCCGCTGAGCCGAACAAGATCAGAGAATCCGCAAAGTGTGTCAACTTGTTTACCCCGGAGCTTCAGACCTCTCAATGAGACTGTTGTTGGCTAGAAAGAAGATGGAGTACCAGTAAGGATCCAGTGCACTACACCACCTTCAGGACAGCGATCAACCACTACCACCTCCTCCTTAAAGAAGCGAAGAAGAGTGCCCTCACATGCTGCATAGAGATCAGCTCAAAGCACAGCAATGAGCTCTTTGCCATTGTTAGGGAATTCAGCAACCCTGCGTCCACTGAGAATATCATAACTCCCTTCTGGGATCTGTGCGACATGCTTGCTGACTACTTCCATTAGAAGATCGCCGTCATCTACAGGGACTTTGAATCTCAGCTCTCCGCAAGTGACAGCCTCAACCTCCTCACACCCACTGACACTAACTCCGACCTCCGGCCGCTTCCTGAGACCTCATCGCACAAGACACCACCTCTATAATGAAGTCGATGCACTCTGGGGTACCCACTGATCCATGCCCCCACCTTATCTTTGATCTCAGGAGCAAGGTGATCAGCTTAGAGCTCACAAAACCACTGAACAGATCCCTAGCCATGGCCTCCTTCCCGATAGAGTGGTAACACGCAGAAGTGAAACCCCTCCTGAAAAAACCTTCAGCAGACCTAGAGCAGCTGAAGAACTCCCGACTGATACCCCTGCTCTCGTTCCCAGCCAAAGTCTTTGAGAGGTCGATCAAAAGGCAGCTGACCAGACACCTGGAGCACAACAACCTCCTGGACTCCTCCCAGTTCGGCTTCCGAGCCAATCAAAGCACAGATAGCAGCCATAGATGACATCAGAGCCCTCCTGGACCTCAGTGAGACTGCAGCCCTCATCTTCCTTGACCTCTCAGCTGCCTTCAACATGGACTCCCACCAGATCCTGATCGACAAGCTCCACCACATCGGAATCCAAGGAAATGCCCTCAAATGGATCGCATTCTACCTCACCAGAAAAACTCAGACAATCAGACTCCCGCCCTACTCCTGAACCCAAGGACATCATCTGCGGCACCCCACAAGGATCCTCAGTTAGCCCCCTTCTTCTACCCTTACATGACACCCCTAGCCAACATTGTCAGTTCGCACGGGCTGAAGGTCATCTTCTACACCGACTAGACACACTTCACTACCTCCAGAGACAACGTACATAGGTGCACGGCCAACATCACCAACTGGATGAAGCACAACTGCCTAAAACTGAACACGGACAAGACAGAAGTCCTCATCTTCAGTAACCACGCATCTCCTTGAAGCAACGCATGGTGGTCAGCAGAACCTGGCTTCTTCCCCTCCCCTACCGATCATGCCCATGACTCCAGCATTGTCCTGGACAACAAGCTCTCCATGAAGAAGCAAATCAACATGATCTCCGCCATCTGAATCCTCACAATGGGCATGCACCGCAAGATCTTTAGATGGCTCCCCGCCAGACACCTCCCTTCCGCCTCCCTCTTCCTCGCTTAAACTCCTAGAGTCTAAAGCACCAGGCACGGAGGCCGCTCTTACTCCCACCTGGCTGCAAAGACCTGGAATGAACTCCCCCTGCACCTGAGATCTGCCTCATCACTGAATCTGGAAAGGACTCAAGACCTGGCTGTTCAACTGATCGGCCCCTCCGGACAACAACTCCTCACCCAGCACCTTGAAAACCTCACTGATGATTTGCTGCACTTAATACCCATTGATTGATTGAGTCTGTACATTCATATAGATTTTTCTCAGTGGGGACTTTCTGTTGCAGTTTTAACTCTCCCTTGCCAATAAATGCCTTGCTAAATTCAGTGCGGTCTTCAGGGTTGACTTTTGATGTCGAGATAGCTCTCCATTTATGAATGCATGGTCACATTCAATACATTTATAGAGTTTCTCTCCTGTGTGAACATTCTGATATTTACATTTTGTTTTGTAATCAATCCCTTGTCACAATATATTTATTAATAGGGTTTCTCCCTAGTGTGGATTTGTTTATGCTGCATTAGCTTATTCTTCCTGTGGAAGACTTTATTAAACTCTGTATATACATTGGATTTCTTGCCATGTAGATTTTCGGATTTCGCTTCAGTTTTCCATTTATTATGAATTCTTTGTGGTATTCAGTACATACATATGTTTTCTCCCCTGTGTGAACTTCCTGATCTTGTATTACATTTTCTTTGTAATAAATCCCTTGTCACATTCTGTAAATTCATGTGGTTTCTCCCCAGTGTGGACGCTGATATTACTTTAACTCTCCCTTTATAATAAATACCTTGTCACATGCAGTGCAGTTGAATGGTCACTCTCCATTTGGTATAAATGCTTTGTCACATTTTGTACAATTATGTGGTTTCTTTCATGTGTGAACATTCTGATGTATTTTTAAACTTTGCTTTGTAATAACTGCTAAGTCACATTCAGTACAGCCATATCGTTTCTCACCAGTGTGGAATTTCTGATGTAGTATTCATCTTTGCCTAGTAATAAATGTGTTTTTGCATTATGTACATTCATAGGGTTTCTCTCCTACGTGGACTATCTGATGTTGCATAAGATGCGACTTTCTAATAAATGCCTTCTCACATTCAGTGCAGTTGAATGGTCTCTCTCCGGGGGATTTTCTAATGTTGCTTCAGCTCTCCATTGGTTATAAATGCTTTGTCACATTCAGTGCATTCATAAGGTTTCTCCCCAGTGTGAACTCTGATGTTTCTATAGCTGTTTATATTTTATAAATGCTTTGCCACATTCTGTACATTGATATGATTTCTCCCTAGTGTGGATTTTCTGATGTCGCTTTAGCTCTGTATTTGTTATAAATGCTTTGTCACAATCTGTATACTGATATGGTTTCTCCCCAGTGTGGATTTTCTGAAGTAGCGTTACTCTCTCTTTGTTATAAATGCTTGGTCACATTCTGTACATTGATATGGTTTCTCCCCAGAGTGGATATTTTGATGTCGCTTCAACTCTATGTTTTTTCTAAATGCTTTTTCACATTCTGTACATTGATATGGTTTCTCCCCAGTGTGGACTTTCTGATGTTCCATTAGATGTGACTTTCTAATGAATGCCTGGTCACATTCTGTACATTGGTATGGTTTCTCCCCAGTGTGGATTTTCTGATGTCGCTTTAGGTCTCCATTTCTTATAAATGCTTTGTCACATTCTGTACATTTATATGGTTTCTCCCCAGTGTGGATTTTCTGATGTAGCTTTAGCGCTCCATTTATTATAAATCCCTTGTCACATTCTGTACATTGGTATGGTTTCTCCCCAGTGTGGATTTTCTGATGTCGCTTTAGCTCTGGAGTGTTTATAAATGCTTTGTCACATTCTGTACATTTATATGGTTTCTCCCCAGTGTGGATTTTCTGATGTAGCTTTAGCTTTCCATTTCCTATAAATGCTTTGTCACATTCTGTACATTTATATGGTTTCTTCCCAGTGTGGATTTTCTGATGTAGCTTTAGCTCTCCATTTGTTATAAATAATTTGTCACATTCTGTACATTGATATGGTTTTTCCCCAGTGTGGATTTTCTGATGTCGCATTAGCGCTCCATTTCTTATGAATGCTTTGGCACATTCTGTACATTTATATGGTTTCTCCCCAGTGTGGATTTTCTGATGTAGCTTTAGCTCTCCATCTCTTATAAATGCTTTGTCACATTCTGTACATTTATATGGTTTCTCCCCAGTGTGGATTTTCTGGTGTTGCTTTAGCTCTCCAAGTGTTATAAATGCCTTATCACATTCTGTACATTTATATGGTTTCTCCCCAGTGTGGATTTTGTGATGTCGTTTTAGCTCTCCATTTGTTACAAATGCTTTGTCACATTCTGTACATTTATACGGTTTCTCCCCGGTATGCATTTGTTGATGCTGCTTTAGGTTCTTCTTCCTTATGAACACTTTATTACAGCCAATACATTTATATGGTTTCTCTCCAGTGTGGATTTTGTAATGCTGCCTTAGATTCTTCTTCCTATGGAACACTTTATTACATTCTGTACATTTATATGGTTTCTCCTCTACGTGGACACTCTGATGCTGCATTAGGTCTTTCATTGCAAAGAAAACTTTTCCACAGTCAGTCAATCAATATGGTTCTTCTCCAGTATGATTTTCTTATGTTGCACTTGCTCTTTCTCTCCCTAATAAATGTGTTGTCACTTTCTAGATATTCATACGGTTTCTCTTCTGTGTGTTCTTTCTGATCCAGGTTAGCTCTTCCTTCGTAATGAGAACCTTATCAGACTTGCTTCAGTATGTCAGTGTGTTATTTCGTCAATGTATATCAGGTGATCCCTAAGAGCCAAGTACAGACCACATTGGGCAGTTTGGGTTTTCTGCTGTAGAAACAGACTTTGACGAGGCATTAGCTTTCAAGGGAAGAATTTTCGACGTGTACTGGTTTTACATCACTTCCTACACAAGTGATGTTTAATGCCTTCACCTTTTTTGTTCTTTACTGCATTTATTTCACCTGTTGGAAAAAAATAAAAAAACACTGGATAAGCTTAAATGGTGGGTCCATCACGAAAATCTATTGGCATTTAATGAGACATTTAATTGACCACATAGACAAGTGTGCTGAAGAAATTCTAGATTACACTTTCAATGTAAAGATGCAATAGGCAGAGCAAGGGTATACGATCCTTCCTTGACACCCTCCTATTGCGGAGTGTGGACTCAAGGAGAAACCAAGACTCCAGTTGAGTCTTTTGTCAGCGGTTCTGTGTAGATCCATAAGTGTCGGATTTGATGGGGCCAGAGACTCAGCATTTACGTCCAAATGTGCCTTTGATGTGAGGGAAACTTCAAAGAGTGGTTTTGAAGTGCACCAGTATCTCTTCCAATCCCAGCAATCACTCCGGACTACCAAAGGGAATTATAATTCCTTTGTATGGGGTCAGTCTACTACCCTGTGAAGGGTAAGAGTGGGCCCCTTCCTCCCATCTGCCCAGAAAGACCCATTGGGATGCAGATGGATGCAGATAAGTGCTAAATCACACCCAACCCTTGCAGTGTCTGTAGCTCTCTAGAAGGAATACACAAAGGGGTTGGTCACCTAGGCCAGACGTGTATTAGAGACAGGGTGTAAGGCACAAAGAGCAGTACAAGCAGAGAAAAGTCCACTTTCTAAAAGTAGCGTTTCTAAAATAGTAATGTTAAATCCGACTTTACCAGTAAAGAGGATTTATCATTACCATTGCAAAAATATAAAACATGAAACGGCTACTCCTTTCCAATCAGGAATTACAGCTTAAAGGTATTCTAAGGAATTCCCAGTTCTAGCCAATGAGGGGAGTAGGCCTTACAGCAGTGAAAAAGTAATTTAGCTGTTTGTCACTACCAGGGCATGTAAAACATAGAAGTATATGTTCTGCCTTTTACTCACACAGCGTCCTGCCCTTTGGGTTACCAAGGGTCTTCCTTAGGGGCGACTTATATGTAATAAAAGGGGAGTTTTAGGCTTGGCAAGTAGCTTTAAATGCCAAGTCGATGTGGCAGTAAACTTCACACACAGGCACTGCAGTGGCAGGCCTGAGACATGGTTTCAGGCTGCATATGTGGGTGGCACGGTCAGTGCTGCAGCCCACTGGTAGCAAATAATTAGCAGGCCCTGGGCACATGTAGTGCACTTTACTAGGGACTTATAAGCAAATTAAATATGCCAAGTGAGTATGAGCCCATGTTACCATGTTTAGGGGCGAGAGCACAAACACTTTAGCACTAATTAGCAGTGGTAACGGGTGCAGAGTCCTAAAGCCAGCATAAACAAGCACAGAAAATGGAGGGAGGCAGGTAAAAAGTTGGGGAAAGACCACCCTATGGCTGTCAGGTCTAACAGAGCCTTATACAGTGAATGGACCACACAACAAAGAGCATCACAATAACGGCGGGAAATATAATCAATTGCTGGAAGAGAGTCCTTTATACTATCAGAGAGCCCGTGATAGGACCCCGACAATAATCTGAGCATCTTTCACATAGTGTAACTCCAGAGATCAGAGGCTCTGACCAGAGCTACACAAGAAAAAGGAGGTTTACAACCACAATAAACACACATTGGCAAAGTCAAGAAGTCTCACCTTTTAGACATATAGGCTTTGCCAATGCTGCAAAACATCAAGAAAGAACAAGCATTTGCAATGCAATAGGTCTCGCATTTTTTAGAGTTGGAGCTATTAGTGTAAATATAAATATTTTTTACTAATGCGTTTAGTAGTGGATGGATGTGATGGCAATTGTGTGTTTTACAATTAATTTATAAGCAAGCGTATCGATTGTGTTTCTGGTGTATGGGCTTACTGGGATACAGTTTAAAGCAATCCTGGATTTGTTTTAGCAAATGAATACTATGCAGTTATTAAGGACACAACGAGAATGCTTTATTACATAAAGTGAAATGCCAGGTATGGAAATATTGAGTCCAAGAGAATAAGAGTCACCTGATTATTTTATTTGTGGGTATTTAATAACGTTAAGCAGTATGATGGTGCTAATTTTACCTGGTTTTTAACACCCCGTTGGGTGGCTGCTATGAATCTGGTGCGATTATCCCTAGGGGCCCACAACGAGCAGAATAAAGAGACAATTCCAGGTTGTAACTAGTAGGTTTGTGCACAGACTAATGAAACATAGCCGGAGGTTGTAATGATAGGCTGAGCATGGAGACAGACTGGGGAAGCACTGGATGCATAGGCATGGGGAGCAGAGACACGATGAGCAGGGCTACAGTGAGACAATGTGAGCTGAAGCAGACACAGGAATTACAGGTTATGAAGGCAGCGATACATAAACCAAAGGGGGTGCATTTGGGGGGTGGACACACATTGGAGCATGGGGTATCAACCAGGCATAAGGTAAGAAGAGGAGGATGAACACCCACAGAGACTGGGGCGCATGCAATGGACACACAGTGGGAGCGAAGATGACTGGTGAGAGCTAGCATATTGCAGGGAGGCAGGAATACAGTGAGCACATACAGCTGCGGAAAAACAAAGTGATGCATCTCTGCATGAACCCATTAGGAGGTAGCAAAGAAGTGTCCTGAATTTTTACAGTTTGTCCTGAATTTTTACTCTCATTGTCCTAAATTTACACCCATGCCAGTTGGTCACCCTAGGTGGTAGGGGTGCATAGAGCGCCTTGGTGAGCCTAGGAGAGGGGGCAAAGGCTAGTGCCTGAGAGGAGGGAAAGGCTAGGCAAGCAGAGTGCTTTAGGTGAAGGAGACAAAGAAAGTGCTCCGGGGAGAAGGGGCAGTGAGGATTGCTTCAAAGGAAGGACATTGTAAAAGAAAAACCCAGTGCTGATGAATCGCATTCTCAATGACATGGAGTCATCATGTAAACCTACCTAGTCAGTAAAGACTTTGAGGGTGGAGCCATGTCAGGTTTTCACATTATCCACCTGAATCTTATTTACATGCGGTTAATGAAAATGGGAACCAGAATGGGTATGTAGTCTGGCCCTCATCAACCTGCGCTGGGTGACCCTAATTTATAAACAATTAGAAAGCATTATCACGATGCTTCCGCAAGAAGAGCAGGCATCTTTTTGATGCTAATAATCATATCCAAAATTAAACTCACTTTTATAAAAAAAAAAAAAAATGCTCTAGCTGAGAAGGCATTTGTTATTGATATGTATTGAATGACTAGATTATTGTCTTATTAAAAATACAAGCACTTTGAGAAGACAAGCTGCCTGCCAAGAGTGCTGGTTATTCCTTCCTCCTCAAGGGTCACACACGGCTCGCCACTGATAGAAAAGTACCCGACTCCTGGAACTGGAAGGGATTTAGCGTATGACAACTCTACAGAGGGTTCATTTTACAAAGTTGAGTTTTTAACAAACCAGTGAGGTATAAGAACCCACTTCAGAGAACAGAGCATACTTCAGAGGTCAAAAGGTTCGAACACCAGTGGGGCTGACTAAGACCCTCGTTTCAAAGGTCGTGCAAATTTGGCTGTGATAATACTGCTGGGAGTAGAAGCGTTCAGGGGGCCCCACTCAGCTTCCGGATATATATCACTAAATCAAAAAGGAGTGGAGCCAAGAGGCCTCGAAGGATCTGGCAGAAATATGTAGAAGACCCTCAACAGCCATTATCCGCCATTTGTATGTTTGTTGCCATTGGTGTAATCTTGGCTGATAACATCATCGGGTCTTTTGTTGGCCTCCACCAGGAGGAGATCCTCAAAAACTGGTTAGGATCTAGCTTGTGCAGAATAGAAAATTCAAAATTACCTCTTTATCATGTGGTGCAATTTATTCAAAAAAAATTATAGGGTAAGATTAAAAACGGTAGATGTGAAATATGGGACGTGCAATGTGTCCTTCACATCACTTTGTCAACATGTTTCAGCCTGCATGCGTCCTTGCCGGTGCGATGGCTTACGTCAGGACCTTATTGGGGAGAAAAACTAATCCCCCTTTAAATGTCTTACTCACGTCAGGTGGAGTACTATCCCCTGGGCTTGGTGATACCACCGGTTATATTCATTCCGGTATCAACATTCAGTAATGGGGAGACCGCACAGGAAGCTAGCGTCTGCGTCACAAGAGTGCAGCCAACGCCTCTCTCCAACAACCCTATGGGGAACTCCACAAAATATCTTAAAAGCAGAGGAGAAATGCTTCCTTCGTACCAAAAAAAAGTGAGTATTTATTGGATGTAATATTACAACACTAGAGTGATATTTGGATGTATGAACGGGATAACTTATAAATAGCACACGTTTACCACTATTCTGAATTCCTCAGTCTCGGAGCGCAGGCAACGTGTCAATTCAAAGTCTAAAATAGGAATTCAACTGTTTGAGAATAACACTTATTTTACAAAAGATAATTACATTCTATGCACATTATACAATATAGATATGTGAGTAAACTCAGCATCCGTTTTCCTTTAGCTAACCATAATTTACATTAGCCAAATCCACAGAAGTCTGTGCCGTAAAATAAATATTTCATGAGAATTTTTATGCTTGTGGGAGAATGTACGTTCATCATATGACTGAGAATTAAAGACGTCATGTTTGTTTTTTATTCTCGGAGGGACAGATTAAGGAATGAGTAATGGCGTAATCACACAACGCGAGGTAATGGAACATTTTTTAAAGCGTAAGAACATGCGGAAAGCGGTCTGTAAATTCAAACACAGATGTTGTGCTGGGGTTTTTTTCTGCAATAGAAAAAGCCACAACTGCGCGCGCATCCAAAAGGGGGCCATTTTTAGAAAGTCCCCAAGGTTTTTCAAATTAAGCACAAAAAACACACGGATTGTGTTTCGATGCCACCTTGCATTTATTTGCGGTTCAATCTCGCCATTTCTCCTGTGCATTTTATGCCGAGGGAAAATGACATTTTTTTGGGAACAGCGCTTGGTATTTTCACACTTGACTGCCCCAGCCAGTCAGGCTTTTAACAGCCGTTCACGGCTTCCAGATAACTGCGCGGCTCAGGGGAGGGGTATGCGAGCACATCCCAGCCTTTGATGGGCTGGGAATGGAGAGGGGACCATGTGCCTGGAGCCCTGGCCCCCAAACTGCAGCCAGACGAGCCCAGTGGTAAGTCAGTGCAGGCAGACAAAGCGCACACAGCATACTCATCGGCTGTCCATCGGTCCTGCAGCAGCAGCTGATGTCTAGACGTCTCTCCGACCCGCCGCCTGCTCACTGGGGAGTTGGAGCATGGTTCATCCCTGCCATAGCTCTCTGGCCGAGACTCATTTAATGTTTACTCACAAGGTTCCTTCCTTGCTGTAGCTCTCTGGCCGAGACTCATTCAATGTTTACTCACAAGGTTCCTGCCCTGCTGTAGCTCTGTGGCAGAGACTCATTCAATGTTTACTCACAAGGTTCCTGCCTTGCTGTAGCTCTCTGGCCAAGACTCATTCAATGTTTACTCACAAGGTTCCTGCCCTGCTGTAGTTCTCTGGCAGAGACTCATTCAATGTTTACTCACAAGGTTCCTTCCCTGCTGTAGCTCTCTGGCCGAGACTCATTCAATGTTTACTCACAAGGTTCCTTCCCTGCTGTTGCTCTCTGGCCGAGACTCATTCAATGTTTACTCACAAGGTTCCTTCCCTGCTGTTGCTCTCTGGCCGAGACTCATTCAATGTTTACTCACAAGGTTCCTTCCCTGCTGTAGCTCTCTGGCCAACACTCATTCAATGTTTACTCACAAGGTTCCTTCCCTACTGTAGCTCTCTGGCTGAGACTCATTCAATGTTTACTCACGCTCTGCCTTGAAGCAGCACGCCTAGCGCTCACCGGGTTTGCACAACTCTGCCGTTATCCCAGCTGAAGTGGCGGTGCTGCTCAAATTAAACAAACATTTGCAATGCAATGGGAAACAGCCTTTACAACGAGGTAAATACATCGCATGCATTTGCCTCGCATTTTTTTAGCACACATTTTTTTACCGCAATTATACATTTACATTGCATATTAATACCACAAATTTAAGGTAAGTTGGGAGGGTGGGGGGTCTCCCCCACAAATACATTGTTTTTAAATATGAAAACAATGAGTGGTTTTGGAATGCGATGAAAATTCATAATCGCGGTAAAAAAAATGGGAGGAAAATGCATGCGATGTATTTACCAGCGTTGTACCGTCGTACAACCCAATGCAATAGGTAACGCATTTGCAAGAGTTTAAGCTATTAGCATTGTAAATGACAGTGCCTTTTATTTATCTGTTTTGATAATTAACACATAAATAAAAGGCATTGTCATTTAAAATGCCAATAGCTCAAACTCTTGTAAATGCGAGACCTATTTCATTTCAAAGAAGCGGCCGCCATTATCCTGGGCTGCTTGGAAAGTGAAATAGCGCATGGTGCGCTGAATGTTGCAGGAAAGCATGTCGTGCCTGCAGTATGAGAAAGTAGTGTTTACAGACTAAATAAAACATACCATGTATCAACAGAAGTAAAAGGGTAAGTCCTCATGGGAGGTTACAAACGAAGACAAGGCGGTACTAAGGAGGGACAAACAAGCCTGTTAACGAATCAGAAGTCAGCAT
This sequence comes from Calotriton arnoldi, assembly GCA_963921515.1. Classification (NCBI taxonomy): domain Eukaryota; kingdom Metazoa; phylum Chordata; class Amphibia; order Caudata; family Salamandridae; genus Calotriton; species Calotriton arnoldi. Next base: position 430,523 of record CAWUFW010009131.1, read on the forward strand.
TTACAAAGAACATTGACACAAGCCAATGACAAATATGGGCAGACAGTGGGCAGGGCTTCACGTCTATTCTCGAATACAGCATGCCTCGCAGCGCATGCGCTGCCCAAGCTCGACCTAAAAAGGCAGTTCTCCTTTTCTTTGTTTAAACTGCACCTGCAATGGTGCTCTTTGACCTGCCTTTCACCTTGGCTGTTGGCTCTGGCAGCAGGCATCATATCACAACTCAACTGTAATAAGTTATTACTGTCTAATTGTGGCCAACTGCAATAAGAAAACAACAGATCTACTCTGCTGTAATAATGTATTAGATTCCAGCTGAGACGTCACAGTGCCCCCAGCAACATACTGTAGAGAATATGAAAGGCAGATCGCTGGACAGAAATGTCGCTGCCACCTAAATAAAGTGAAACTTGACATATCCCTCTCTCTTTCTTCAGATCTTTTTCTCCTGGAAATTCTTCTTCAATAGCTGATAAGGATGCACTTATTGAAACACGTTTACTTACTGCACTGCTTGAGTTGCTATACGACAACATGAATATATCTAGGTGTTACCAGACATCATATACACGGTTTTGATACTTAAGCTACATAACATTTTGGCTACAAGTGAAAAACAACTGATTGTTAATACTAAAGATCTCACATTTTTCATTCAAAAGGTGCCACAAAAGTTTAAAAGAGCACTGAGGGAAAGAAGATGGAGTGCATGACCAAGAACTATAACATAATTAAAATATCTCTACCATATGTAAACAGTATATTGCAAGTCACTGGGAGGTCCATGACTTTATCTTGCAATGTCCTTATAACGTAAACCAGGGGGTAGATTATACCTTATATTATTCACAAAGTATTCACACATTTCTAAATATGTCAGCAAATGTGTTCTGTTATATTCGGTTGCAAATTCCTTTACCACAATAAGTAGTTCTGCCTTCTGCATAGTACAGTCGTGTACAGCACCCAAATAGATGAATGCCTCATATTAACAAAACCATACCACAGAATGCTTGAATCACGTGTTGTTTAAAAAAAAACACAGATAGGAATTCCTTACAATGACAGCTGATTGACTCAGAGAGGAAGCTTCAAATCTTGAGGTAAAGCAAGTGGACGTTAACCTTGTCAGTTATTAATGTAAGAAGGGGCAATTGCAGATGTGCCAGGTGGTCTATACACCCAAGTAAATAAATAAATCAATCTGCAGGTCTTCAAGAATAAGGCTTGTTTTCATAGTTGCTCCTATTTATTTGCAAGACTGTTGTTTTCCTGCTAGTGAGAGGCTGATTGCACAAATGTGTTAAGAGGGTGCTGTAATTAGCACATGCACAAACGCAAACGCTATGTGAATCGGTCCTCATAGCACGCTAGTCCTCACAGTGGTGTGTGTCTTGTTTTGTCAGTGTTTAACAACACTGGGAGGAGCTACCAGTGTATGTGAAAAAATAAAACACACACACACTAAAAATACTTGGATTTTGAAATGTACTGGTTTATGCAAAGAAGAGGAATCCAAAAATGACCCAGTGGGTGCAGGTTTGTGTTTCTGCGCATGTTTGGAATGTGTCATGTGGAAGGTCAGTGAACGCCCTTGAGGGAGTGAAACGCTGGAGAAGGATGTCAACAAGCAGCATCTCGGTCTGGCAGAATGAGTGACGTGCCTTGGAATTCCTGCCACGCACGCCCGAGTCTCATGACAACGAACAGATGCCCCTCTGACCCACATATGAATGTGAGGGGAGGCTACCAGCAGTGCAACATGAAACAGACAGGGAACCCATTACTGGAAGCTCCGTGTAAACATAGATCTGAGTGACGCTGCAGGAATGCGCCACAGCAGACGCTCAATCTCCAACAAGACATCCCCACCCCAGTTCTTTTAATACTTGATTTTTAATAAAATATTGCCCAAGGCATCAGATGCACGCCATATTTCCCACAACGTACACCAAGCCAAACATAACAGCATTTAGACGAGAAGCAACACAGAGAGTAGCCTGTCCACATGTTGACAGAGTGCACACTATAGGTCTCCCTCCTACAATTAGGTTAATAAAAAACGAGACAATTGTTGCCTCTGGCCAAGAAATAGCGCAGAGAATAAAAGCCGAAAAATAACTGCAGAGATGAACCCTGGCGATTCCAGAGATACGTAGTTAATTATACTCCATTATAGCTATAAACCAAAAAGGAAGCACCACGGAGATGAGTCCATCTTTACACGCCAGGCCCAGGCACCAGTGACAGCAAGCGGCCTCCTCTGAATTCACGCAACTGACAGGCAAGAGAAACTACACCCACCCTCCCTTCAAGCAAACGCACAAAAGAAAAAGAAAATGAAGCTGTAGCAGACAACATTTATTTTATGTGAAAGTGGGACAGTAAATCTTCTTTTGATAAAATTAAAATAAAATGCAATCACTGTATTTGTATTCTAATTTATATAGTGCTGGGTCTTGGTGATAGGCGCTCCTTAACAGATTCGCAATAGTTAATGTAACAAAAAATAGAATACGGATAAGCGTCGCCAATAACCCCGATGGGTTATTACCAATAGTCTGATCCACTTTCCCTTGCCCCCTCCCCCATCAACCCCCTACATGTTGAAACAAGCACCCCAGTCCCTTTGAAGATCTTTAAACTATGGCTCCAGTTTGATCTTTAACACATTTTAACAACCATCTTGCTGCTGACATCACCCTCTGATAAAAACAGAGCCTGGCAAGGAATCAGAGCATTTCCTCTAAGCAGCGAGCACCAGTAACATTACCCAATGACATATTCATATTTTTTGTAGACATGAGGAGATTAATCGGCAGCTCTGTTAAAGACAAGGAATGTCCTAAGCTGCCAATTAATCTCCAGTGTGTACCAAAAATATGAAACTGAAATATGTAATGTAGCTGGTGCTTTTGCAAAGCACTACGGAATGAAACAAAAAGCCCGAGAGCGAGCTGCTGCTAATGCGTGGCTTGAGGCGAACAAAGAGCGACTCTAGCAGGGATCCCCAGAGCTAGAGGACGTGGCTCAGCAGTCAGGGCTGCAGACTTCGGAGCTGGGGATTCGTGTTTGAGCCTCGACAGTCGGTTCAACATCCTGTGAATGATCCTGGAAATGTTCTTCGCCCTAAAGTGCACTAAAAAAAACAACTAAAAAGAATTGATCGATATTGGAGGGGGTGGTGGGGGCCCACACAAGCACTATCGTGGGAGGGGTTGGGGGTGGAGAGCACAGGAATATTAAGTGCACAGGCGAATGAGAAGTGAGCAGAGGCAGGCAGGATTTTTTTTTTTTTTTTAAACCAATCCCACCTTAGAAGGAAGCCCACACCAAGCTATCCTACCAAAGCAAAGCCCAACTGGCGGCAAACTTCTAAAAGTGCCACAAATTAAATAAACCTAAATAAAATTCAAGCAACAGAGCGGGAAGCACGGCAGGGGAGGCAGCAGTAATGTAACTGTGGCATTGAGGGGGGATAGGACTAACACTGTTATATTTAAATATAAGCAGGTAGGGAGCTGAAGTTCAACACAGACAAAAAATAACAGAGCAGGAATCCAAGCAAAAAAATATACCCTCAAGAACAGATAAAGAACCATAGTGGAATGAGACAGTACTATGTCCCTGATCTGTGGGAGGAACAGAAGAGAGAAAGGAGAGTCAAAGAGGCAGGACAGACCACTAGCAAGCAGGGATTTTTGAAGGACGCTGACATAGACAAATGAAAAGCAATGTCAAGAAAGGGGATGGACTTTATGTCCACAGACCGATTGCAGCAGGTCTCGAAGAGACAGCTGCGCTTTCTAGCTCGACCTAAAAAAAGCATTGAGAGAGAGCGTGTCCTGCCTGCAACATCAGGGAGAAGAAAACCAATTAAGAAAATAGTGCTCCCAGGCTCTAATTAAAGCATACGTGTAACAACCGAAGTAAAAGGGCCAGTTGCCATGGGAGGTTACAAATGAAGACAAGGCAGGACAAAGGAGGGACTAACAATCCTATTAACCAATCAGAAGCCATATTTACGAAGGACAATGACAAGCCAATGACAAATATGGGCGGGGCTTCAATTACATACTCCAATACAGCATGCCTCCTAGAGCAGCGCATGCGCTGCCCAGGCTCGACCTAAAAACATTAAACATTTCACTGGGACTCATGAAATACGACTTTCATCGCCATGACCATTCCTCATAATTCTGGTGAGATTTCCTGTTTAATCAACATTTCGTTAATCAAAACCTTAGAAACTCTAGCCTCAATCAGCACAACTTGCGTGAAAAAGATTGAAGAATTTCTCCCTTCTAAATAAGGGGTGGGTATTTAACGAAGGAAACTTGGTCTAAAATTATTCGTTCTAGCAATAACATTTAGTATTTATTCTTCATAATAGATAAACAGGACAGTCTATGATTTCACTTACAATTTTCAATAAACAAGTTGTCACTGGGGGTGGGGAGGGGGGCCTACTTAAAGTAAACAAACTCAAAATAAACTTGACAAATAAAAAGGTCACAAAGTGATGCCTCACCAGCAGACTCGACTACGGCAACGCACACTACGCCGGAATAAACAAAAACCTCACCCGCAAGCTACAAAACATCCAGAACGCCACCGCAAGACTGGTCCTCAACCTGCCAAGACACTGCCACATCTCCCAGCACCTGTGCACAGTCCACTGGCTCCCCATCGAGGATATAGTCACCTTCAAGATGCTCACCCACGCACACAAGGCCCTCCACGACACCGGACCAGCATACCTGAACAGCCGACTCAAATTCACCACACCCCAAAGGACCCTGCGATCAGCCCAGCTCTCCTATGCCGTGATCCCCCGCACCAGAAAGACCAGATTGGGAGGCTGCTCCTTCGCCTTCCTCGCGGCCAGAGCCTGGAACGCCCTTCCGCTGCACCTCAGACAGACAACATCGCTCCCCATCTTCGCAAGAAACCTCAAAACCTGGCTTTTCGACACACCCACCTTGATGGACCGGAACCTGCACCCCCCCAGGGCCTTGAGACCCTTACGGGTGAGTAGTCGCGCTTAACAAACACCTGATTGATTGATGCCTCCAATATTAAAACAGGGGCCTGATCACCATGCCATGGACAGTTGACAGATGGCAATGAGACCATCTCACACCTAAACATAGAGACAGGTGGTGGACAATGGAGTGTGTACACAACCAGCCAGGTGATGGACAACCGTCCAACGACACAAACAGCAGAGAATGCATGCAAGCCCCGACAAGAACACACCCCTGGTCCTCACATCCAACCTACTGCTACGATCAATGTACACTACTCAGGCAATAAATAGCTTGGATGGAGGGAACTCCATTAAAAAAGTCTGACATCAAAACATGTGCTCCGAGTGGGAGTAGGGTACACCAATATGTGCTCCGAGTGGGAGTTGGGTACACCAAATATGTGGTCCGAGTGGGAGGAGGGTACACCCAATATGTACTCCGAGTGGGAGGAGGGTACACCCAATTTGTACTTCAAGTGGAAGTAGGGTACACCCAATATGTACTCTGAGTGGAAGTAGGGTACACCCAATATGTGCTCCGAGTGGGAGTAGGGTACACCCAATATGTACTCCGAGTGGTAGCAGGGTACACCCAATATGTGCTCCGAGTGGGAGTAGAATACACCCAATATGTGCTCCGAGTGGGAGTAGGATACACCCAATATGTGCTCCGAGTGGGAGCAGGATACACCCAATATGTGCTCCGAGTGGGAGGAGGGTACACCCAATATGTGCTCCGAGTGGGAGTAGGGTACTCCCAATATGTGCTCCGAGTGGGAGTAGGGTACTCCCAATATGTGCTCCGAGTGGGAGTAGGGTACACCCAATATGTGCTCCGAGTGGGAGTAGGGTACACCCAAAAGGTGCTCCAAGTGAGAGTACGGTACACCCAAAATGTACTCCGAGTGGGAGCAGGGTACACCCAATATGTACTCCGAGTGGGAGTAGGGTACACCCAATATGTACACTGAGTGGGAGTACACCCAATATGTACTCAAAGTGGCAGTAGGGTAAACCCAATGTGCGCTCCGAGTGGGAGTAGGTTGCACCCAATATGTGCTCCGAGTGGGAGTAGGGTATACCCAATATGGGGAGAGGATGTAGCCTTACGGCTAGAGCGGTTGACCTCGAAGTTGGGGAACCGGGTTCGAGTCTCGGCAGCGACGCTCCACATCCTGTGATCCTGGGCAAATCACTTAATCTCCCCATGCCTACCAAAAAATGAATGTGTCCTTCTGTAACAAAACTGGTGCTCATGTAAAGTGCTCTGATACCCGATGTCTCGGGTCTAGTTCGCGCTATATAAAACTCTAAAAAAAAAAAAAAAGTACTCCGAGCGGGAGTAGGGTATATCCAATATGTACTCCGAGTGGGAGTAGCGTACACCAATATGTACTCCGAGTGGGAGTAGGGAACATCCAATATGTACTCCGAATGGGAGTAGGGTACATCCAATATGTACTCCGAGTGGGAGTAGGTTGCACCCAATATGTACTCTGAGTGGGAGTAGGGTACACCCAATATGTGCTCCGAGTGGGAGTAGGGTACACCAATATGTGCTCCGAGTGGGAGTAGGGTACAGGTGATCCGAGTGGGAGTAGGGTACTCCAAGCGGGAGTAGTGTACACCAATATGTGCTCCGAGTGGGAGTAGGGAACATCGATATGTGCTCTGAGGGGGAGTAGGGTACATCCAATATGTGCTCTGAGTGGGAGTAGGGTACATCCAATATGTGCTCCGAGTGGGAGTAGGGTACACCCAATATGTGCTCCGAGTGGGAGTAAGGTACTCTGACCGGGAGTAGGGTCGCCCATCACCCTCAGGTCTCTCACAACCTACAGTGTTAAGTACTCCGACAGTCACGCGAGTTGCTTGATTATCAAATGAACGCTGCTCTGATGCTTAATTACAAAACCAACCCCAACATTACAGCCATGTTGTTCAACATTTCATTTACGATCAGCATCGAACAATCCAATGTACCTTGCTCTTTATTTTTACTGTACTTTCACTGCACAGTATTTCTATAAGTGCTGTGCATTTCTAAGCTAATGTTTATGTAAACACACCAATGTGTTATAATTCAGGGACACTGCCCCTAACTTCATCACGTGGTATACCAGGGGCCTCAATTTTTGGGGGCTCTGGGGGCCACTTTTCCATTTCAACCCGAGTACCCAACAGGAGTGACAGTCTGAGCGTTGATATTTTTTAACTTAAATTGTTTATAGACATCTGAGGGAGATTGGGAAAGTTACTGTTTAATAATACACTTGGACTGTACTCATAGGGCTAGGCGCGCTACTAGCACCGGATTAGAGGCAAGGGCCTGAATAGCCGGGTTAAAAACAAAGCAAGTCTTCTTCTAGTACAGACTGTCTGTTTAACTACAATTATAACAGTCTTTATGTACCCAGTGCCCACGTCTATTACTTAAAACATTACACTTCGGCTTGGAACATGCAGCTGAAAACTGCATGAAGTACAACCACAGAACTTCCGGGTGAAAATAATTTGAGTGTCTGTGTTTTCCACCCCGCAACTCACCTGCAGCAGATCACACTGCGCGCTCACTTCACGCAGCACTTAGGGTTGAAAATAATCCGAGTGTCTGTGTCTGCCACCCCACAACTCACCTGCAGCAGATCACACGGCTCGCTCACTTCACGCAGCACTTAGGGATGAAAATAATCTGAGTGTCTATGTCTGCCACCCCACAACTCACCCGCAGCAGATCACAGGGCGCGCTCACTTCACGCAGCACTTAGGTATGAAAATAATCAGAGTGTCTGTGTCTGCCACCATTTGGAATTGTCCATCTGGGACGTGTATCTAATTGTTCAGAGTGGTCACAAAACCATGCCATTCTTCAACAGTATTGAGTCCACGGGTAATAGAATCCACCATCTATCCAGCGGCATTCTAGTCTTTGGATAATCTCTGTAATATTACTACCTCAATCCGGTATGGTGGCCACGTCGATCACCTGCCATTTGATCTCATCAGCAGTGTGGCCCATTGTCTGAAAGTGTGTGACCAAGGGTGCGTTCAGTACTTCGCATCTTATTCTGCTGCCATGGTGACTGATCCGCATCTTGATTGGTTGCGAAGTCTGACCAATATACATCAAATCACAAGGACATCAAATGCAATAAATTACATTTCGAGAGTTACAATTAGAGAAAGTTCCTGTTTCTTGTTAGAGTACTCATAGACCTTTGTATCAAATGAAAAAATACAAGCTGTACAATTTCCACATTTGAAGTGACCCTTTATTTGTGGGAGGCCCCATATACTTTCTATAGTTCTCATCTTGTTCCCTCATGTACTTGATGTTGATGAGTGTACCAGAATATCTTCAATGTTTCTGCCACATTTGAAGGCAAAAAGAGGGTTCAATGTTCGTGATCAAGTGCCAGTTTTGGTTAAGTTGCTTGCGCACTTTGTTGGTACGGGGGCAAAAGGTGGTAATACAAATTAGTTTGCTACATAGGGTCTTTTCTTTGGTGGCCATCAGTTCTTCCCTAGGGCAAAACCGTGCACGTTTCATGGAGTTCCTCACTATTTTGTTTGGGTAGCCTCCACTGATCAATTTTGTTTTCAGAACTAGGGCCTCTGGCATATAGTCTTCTTTTTTAGAGCAGTTTCTGCGTAGCCTTAAAAACTGACCAAAAGGTAGCCCATCACGTAGTGCTCTGGGATGGTTGCTTTTATACGAGAGAAGGGTATTCCTTTTGGTTGGTTTTCTATGAAGGCTGGTATATAGTCTACCCTCCTCATGTCTGATGGATGAGCCAAGGAAAGCAATTTCAGATTTTTTTATGGTGGCAGTAAAGGTGAGGAGTTTTTGGACGTTATTGACGTACAGCACAAAGTCATGAAAATCGGCTTCACTTCCAGACCAAATCATGAAAATATCATCTATATACCGCTTCCACACAGAGATGTTGGAACGATATCTATTCTGATGAGACGGGGCATATCTGTGTTCAACGTGATCCATGTGAACATTCGCCAAGTTTGGCGCAAAAACTGCCCCCATCGAAGTGCCAGAACATGGTTGATAAAACTGGCCTTCGGAAAGAAAATAGTTGTGTTGAAGTGCTATCCTTAAAAACGAAATGATAAAGTTTGTTGGCACTTGTGTGGGTTGTGTGCGTGTGTCTAGTAAATTCTTTATTAGCATGATGCTCTCTTCCTGTGGGATGTTTGTGTACAATGAAGTGATATCCAATGTAGCAAGCCCATCTGTGTCGATGCTGAAGGGCATACCTTCAACCAGGTTTCTCATAAACGTGCAGACTCTCACATAGGGTTCTTATATAGGTACAAAGTCTTTGAGAAAGAAATAGATGTATCGGCCAATTGGTTCGAGAGCTGACCCACAGCCTGATAGTATTGGGTGACATGGTGGATTGGTGATACTTTTATGTATTTTGGGTAAGGTGTATAAGACTGGTGTCCGGGGTGTCTCAATGTTGAGGTATTCGAATTCTTTCTTTGTTAAGAATCCCTGTTCTTTGCTCTCAGTGGTCACTTATAAAATTTCATTTTTAATAGTTGAGAGGGGATTTAATGTCAATTTCCTGTAATGTTTGGGTTCTGCAATCTGTTTGTTAATATCAGTGTCATACTCTGCATGATCTTGTAAAACGATCCCACCCCCTTTATCTGATGGTTTTAGGATTATTGAATGGTCGTTTTTTAGTCCGTCTCTTTCGGCTAAAGAAATATTGTAAGGAATGAAGCACTGTTCTGATTTTAGTTTATCTATGCCGCTGAGAATCAATTTCTCAAAAGTTATTAATACCAGTGGCATCATGGCATTGGTAGGGTAAAAGGTGGAAGGTGGTTTTAAACCAGAGACCGAGTCTTGTGTAGAGAAATCGTTATCCATAAAGTAAAGTCTTAGTCTTAGCTTTCGGAAAAACTGGAACAGTTCCAATTTTAGAGTGAAGAATTCCGTAATCACAAATGACAGACCCTTACTGGGTAGTGAAACCTCTGCAGAGGAGAGCATATGATGTATGATTTTCTCAGTGAGCGTGCACAGACTGTCAAATTGGGTCCTTTCTATTCAGCCGCTAAATCTGTATCTTGTGGTGTACCCCAGGGCTTGTCCCTGAGCCCTACACTTTTTAATATTTATGTTGCCCCTTTGGCCGAGGTGGTGAGATCTTTTGGCTTAGAGGTGTTGTCCTACACGGACGACACCCAAATAATGGTGTCTATCACCCATGATGTCAGGGACTCTGCTCTTAATTTCAGAAATTGTATGCAGGCAGTCTCCACTTGGATGACGGAAAACTTCCTGAAATTAAATGGGGAAAAGACGGAGGTCCTTATCTTTGGCAACCACTCAGATATCTGGTCCAAAGAATGGTGGCCAGCTTCACTCGGTGCTTGTCCCTGCCCAGTCTCCCACGGTAAAAACCTAGGGGTCATAGTGGATAACTCTCTGTCACTAAATCGACAGGTTAGTAGAACAGTCTCCACCTGTTTTGGGATTATCAGAATCCTAAGAAAAATCACTCCCTACCTCTCCTTTGAATCACGCAAGCAGGCGGTCATCGCCTTGGTAACGTCCAGATTGGACTATTGCAATGCCCTTTACTTGGGCATTAACAAAGGACTGATTAAACGTCTGCAGTTGGTGCAGAACGCGGCTGCAAGGCTGGTGACCGATCTGCCTAAATACCACTCAGTCTCCACAACAATTAGATCACTACACTGGCTTCCCTTGGACCGAAGGATTCTGTTCAAAACATTATATTTAACCCATAACGCCTACTACGATGCTGGCCCCGAGGGTATCAAAGCTCTCCTTCATCGCTATGTCCCCACCAGACAGCTTCGATGCGCGGAAAAAAAACTGCTTATAATTCCGAGATTCAAGAAGGCCAGATGGGGAGGTAGAGCGTTTTCCACTGCTGCCGCCAAATTGTGGAATTTGCTGCCGGAAGAGCTTTCTAGTCAGGTGTCGCACTCTCTATTCCGAAAAGCAGTGAAGACCTGGCTTTTCAAACAGAGCCTCCCCTGAGCATTTCTACCCGGTCTACCATCCGTTGTCTCGCCCCGTTATCAGCGCCTTGACGCCCTTGGGCTAAGTTAGCGCTATACAAGATCATATTCATTCATTCATTCATGTGACAGATTGAAAATAGGTACTTCCTTCAGATGTTCCCCTGTGTTTAATAATTCTGGGGACCCCATTGGTAAAAAGTCCTCCTGGTCTGGCGCTCGCCTGGATACTGGAACCAGACTTTCCCTGTTCCAATTTGTCCGAAAGCTGTCACAGCCAAATCCTTCCCTGGGCTGTAGCTTCTCCGGCAACCTTCCCAGGTCCAGCAGACTCAGATGCAACTTCTGACAGCCAGGTCCTGGTCCTTGGTCCGGAACAGCGATCAGGGGATCTGGGCTATCACTCGCCCTTAGCAGACTTCTGTAACTGTTGTGTCACTATGCTGCGAACAGGAGGTCTGCCAGCTGCTCCTTTGAGTCTCTTGCCTCGGCTGGGTCCAGAAAACAACTTCTCCACTAGCAGGACACAGCAGGCTACCTTAGGGGGCACCATTCTATCCACTCCCAATAAAGCAGAACCCTTTTCTTGGCACCCAGAACTCCTTAGCCCAACTCAGAGGTGTGGCTACCAAGGGAGCTACATTCCCTTGAAAAACTGGTTTGGCAACTGGTTCCCCCTTTCCTGTCCCTAGTGCAAGCCTGTCTATCCAGACAATACAGCAGCCCCTCTCCCAAGTGGTTCCCATTTGCCCTTCAAAGGTGGTTTCTGCTTTGAAGTTCGCCTTTTGGGCCAATATCCGTGCAACTTCCTACAGGAGGGAGAACACGTCCTTCCAGTGAAAGCCCCTATTGTATCCTTTCCTGGGAGTCGTTAACACGTCTTCCCAGGAAAGCGGAAAGCTGACTCAATGACAAGACTTCATGTGCAACTGTTAAGGGCACCGGGGATCAAAAGCAACACAGTGGGTTCAAGAGCTGCCATATTCTCACTCTAGCAGTGATATCTCTTGCTCTGGGTGTGACATGGTATCTCTCAGCAATATTAATATCCTGTGACTTTTAGGTATGTATTCACCCCTAATCACTCAATAAACGCTTCCCACAGTGTATCCACAGAGTTAACAGAGCACTGGTTCAACATGTAGTAGGATAAAATCACTTGGCGGGTTTCTGTTTAAAGACTGGGTCTGACAGCTCAGATGGTCGCAGCTGCTACATTCTTTGTATCCCCGCATAGCTGGCGATGGTCAAAGCCATCAGAACCGGAGAATGAATGGACAGAGTCCTAGGTAAATGTGTTATAATTTCAACCCAGCCCATCTCATCTCTAGATCCTAACCAGAAATCAATCCTGGAAGATATTCCATGTACTATGGAATGTATACACTCTGGAATTAGGGCATTCAACATGGTACAAGTCTAGCAGTTTGCACTGGTGCTTAATATCCCATGGCATAGTTCTTCCTGCTCTTCGGTGTTTCAGCTGGACCTGCTGCTGGTGCTATCCAAATTAGCTTGCAGCATTAAAGTATTTTCCACATATTACAAAGCAAGGGGGGAAGCGTCCACAAGCCTGTTTCTAACTTTAGTGAAAAAAACTAAAAAAACAAAGCAGGATCGTCGAAGTTCGGGTTTGATATGTACTGATCAATGTAATGTGTACCAAACCCAACAACCACACCGGGCTGAGGGTTTGCTTCTTGAAGACGTCACCGACCTAAGTGGGGTGACACTGTCTAAGGCGGAGGTGACCCAGCGATTGAAGCTGGATACATCACTGTCGGAATCACCCGTCGGTTGGGGGAGAGCATCTTGGAGTGCCGGTCCCATACCTTCTGGGGTTACCCCCCTCCAGTTTCTCCTCCTGTCAGAAATCGACCGGGAGTTAGACCAATTGGATTCAAGCCAGAAACTGAACGGTACCAGAAAATGGTCTGTCCAGGTCAGGCGTACCAGTGCCTCCACTTTAAGGTTAGGATTGTTGGAAAAAATAAGGTCAAGCATATGGCCCGCCATGTGAGTAGGGGCGGTCACCCATTGCATGAGATTTAAACCCTCTACAGTTTCTACCAGCAATGATGCCTGGGAAAATCTTTCATCATCCACATGGACATTGAAGTAGCCTAGCACAGTTAGATTGGCGTACTTCAGAGAGAGTTGAGCGACGATGTTGCAGAGCTTTAACAGGTGGCAGGATGGGCTGTCAGGAGGTCTATATACCAACATCCCGGCCACCGAGGAGGAGGGTGTGATTCTGACACAGGTCAGAGCCTCAATGTTCCCAATCTGCTCCATTCTCCTAGTGGAGATCTCCCAACCATCCCTCAGGATAACAGCCACACCCCCTCCTATCTTGTTGCCACCCCGATTGGCACAAGTAATCCGAAAGCCGTCGGGTATCGCCAGCATCAGGTCAGCGTTAGTGCCCTCCCTCGGCCAGGTTTCTGTTAGAAACATAAGATCCCAGGAGTTTGACTCCAGGGAGAGCCAAATGTCCTCTGCGTGTTTGGGTAACGATCTACAGTTGATCAAACAGGCCTTGATATTAATGCTATTGGCCAAGGGGGGCACCAGAGGGGGCTTTGACGCGGTCATACTGCCACTCACCCTACCTCCGCTAACCACCAACTTAAAGAGGCACGTGCTGCAGGAATACTCTGAGGCGCCCGTCCCCAGCTCTATCTTGGCCTTACCCGGACAGGCCGCTTTGTCCATGTTTAGAAGCTGATCTCTAGACCAGGCAATACGGGTCAAGGTCGAAAATCGGGCAGCATGGCTGGCGCTGGCCATGGACGGGCGCAGACAGGCTTGCCTTTGGCGCGTCTGCATCGCGTCAGTGTTGAGGCTCCCATTTGGGGGTCAGCTCGGCCTGTCGACAACCAGACGTGACCCTCAAAATGGCACCCAACAATGTCCCCACAGGGACGAGGGAAGTGAGGTGATGGTCCGGAGGAGTGTGGGGAGGCTGTTCCAGGTCTGTGCTGCAATGTGTGAGAAGGAGGGTCCTCCACTTCTGCTTCGGTAGATGCAGGGAGTATGGGAAAGGGAGGCGGAGCGTAGTCTTCTCGACGGTTGGTTGAAGTTCAGGTTAATGTATATGGGTCCTTGGTTGTGCAGAGCCTTGTGTGCGTGGGTCAGCAGCTTGAATTGTCATCTCTTCTGTATAGGGAGCGAGTGGAGTTGCCTGAGGTGGTTTGTGATGTGGGTTTGTCGGGAAAGGCAGAGGATGAGTCTGGCTGTGGCATTCGGTATGGTTTGAAGTCTCTGTAGGAGGTGTGCGACAATTCCTACGTAGAGGGTGTTGCCGTAGTCCAGTCGGCTGGTGATGAGGGCCTGTATCATGGTGAATCTCGCGTGGGGGGTAGCCACTTGAACATCTTCTGTATATGCACAGAGTGTGGAAGCAGGCAGAGGAGGCGGCGTTGATCTGTGATTTCATGGTGAGCTTGTCGATGATGATTCCAAGGTTTCTGGCATGGTTGGAAGGAGTGGGTGCGGGTCCTAGGTCTGATGGCCACCAGGAATCATTTCATGTGTTGCTGCTGTTGCCAAAGATCAGTACTTCCGTCTCATCTGTGTTTAGCAGCAGGCAATTTTTCTTCATCCAGTCAGTGATGTTTGTCATACATCTTTGGAAGTTGGTTCTGGTGGTGGTGGGACATCGGTGAGTGAGAGGATGAGTTGGGTGTCGCCTGCGTAGGAAATTATGTTGAGACCGTGGGATCTGACGATGTTAACCTGCGGGGTCATATATGTGTTGAAGAGCGTGGGGCTTAAGGATGAGCCCTGGGGGACACCGCAGGTGATCTACTTGGGTTCAGAGGTGAAAGGCGGGAGGTGGGTCCTCTGGGTTCTTCCAATGAGGAAGGAGGTGTTCCAACTGAGCGCGTCTCCTTGGTTGCCGATGTGGTGGAATCTTTCGATCAGTGTGTGGTGGGATATGGTGTCAAAGGCTGCTGAGCGGTCAAGGAGGATCAAAGCTGCTGTTTCTCCTTGGTCGAGGAGGGTTTGGATGTCGTCAGTGGCTGCGATCAGGATGGTTTCGTAGCTGTGATTGCTGTGGAAGGCGGATTGGGAGGCGTCAAGTAGCTGGTTCTGCTCCAGGTGTCTCATGAGTTGATTGTTGACGATCTTTCCCAGTACCTTCGCTGGGAATGGGAGCAGGGAGATTGGCCAGTAATTTCTGAGTTCTCTTGGGTCATCAGAGGCATGTTTGAGGCTTGCTCTCGTGCTTTAAACATTTTAAAAGAGGGAGGCACTCAACCAGTGTGAGAGTTACAAAAGGTCTCCCCCGCCCACAATTCACCAGCTACTAATCCTCGAATAACCACTAGGGGTGGGCGGAATTTGCGGAGTTGCGTTCCGCAAAATTCCGCGAAACGGCAAGAAATCTCCGCGAGCACGCGGAATTTCGCGTGCTCGCGGAGATTTTGCTGCGCCCGTTGAATCCTGCCCTGCATATTTATCCACGAAGATGCCACCGTTTTGTGCAATACCTCTACTCAACTGGAGTACTTTCTACTGGCTAATCGGTAAGTGCTACCTCGTTGGGTAAATGTATAGTGCCTTTCCTACACTACAGCTGCGTAAAGGTCCAGAAGAATTGACCACAGTAACCTGTGTGTCTGTAACTTTGCCACCGCGCCGAAAGCGCCGGGGTCCTTTGATTAAGCTGTCCATCATTCTGGGGAAAGGGCGGGAAGACGGTGCATACCACTAGTGTATGTGGGGCAGGGGCAAACGGGCGGGGCTTCTAGGCCTGTTCACATGCCTCTTGTTTATAAAGGGTCAGAGCAGGATCTGAGCAGCAGATGAGGAGGAAGAACCTCCTGGTCACTGGACCTACACGGGGATTGCGCTCGAGAAAATCAAGGATGCAAAGACCTCCATCGGGGATTACAGCTAACTTTTCACGTTGGAAATGGAGAGAAGGCTGTAGGAGGGTCCCGTTTTACCATCTAACAGACACCCACACCCCATTCTGCAATACCCTTCAAACCTGGCATCCCTAGATAAGCCCCACCACTGAGGCCTAGATAAAGGGTCTTTAAGTTGTCCACGGTCCTTCACTTTCTTACAAATCCACACATAGGCCCAAGTTCACCTTCTCACAGACCTACATACAAGACCAACCATACCTTTGTAAGAGATATGTATAGGCCCACTAAATTAAGAACTGGTCTCATAGTCTTCACTAACCTGACAGCAGAGGCTTGCGCCATCCTCCGCGACAAACTCTCCCCCCCCTTGTAAATTTCCACAGTTACGAGAATTAGATTAGCCCACACACGTAGGACATTTTTGGTACATCTGGCGGTTTCACAAGTACATTTGCAATATTTTTTAGTTATGAAACTTTCCGCGCTTGCTTAATCGACACTGTGAAAGACGGGCTACGTGACAAAGAATTAATGTATTAAAATGTTAACTCTGAGCTTTCTTATGGTAAAAATTATCCTTTGTTTACTTTTTGCGGTCAGGAGCACTGACCACCTGTCAAAAGCCCCTAATTTCACCATGATACCACTTCACAGTTCTAAGTGTGGAATTTTCCATAGTTACTGTAAGAGGGCGGTCAAGGGCTGCGTCAGGACCTACGTCAGAGATGATAAAACTTCTGCATTCAAACATATAAAACAGCTGCACCCAGGGTGTGGCTTCGAATTCTCTTCAAACCAGCACCCAGGTGCCGTGTGAGGGTTCCCGACTGATCAATCGCTCCTGACTGGGCCCAGAGCTCCTATTGCCAAGGTGATAATGCTCCTACTTAATGATTTTGCCTATTGACTTTGTCAGTCTATCTGACTTAATAATTTTGCCTATTGGCTTTGTCAGATTTTGCCTATTGACTTTGTCAGTCTATCTGACTCAATAATCCTGCCTTTTGGCTTTGTCAGATTATTTACTTCAGGTCATCTGTACCCAAGCAATTGCATTTATTTCAGTTTAAATGTGTAGTCTTGAATATTGTTATTTTATCTCAATAAGAAGTTTGTCCTCTGAATGCAATCATTTGTATCACTCTTGAATTCAGGGCTGCCCCTTGATCGGCTGCTCATGGATTAATTTATAGATATACATTTCTGTTTGAATTGAACCAATTGATCTTTAACATTGTTGATGCAGTTATTTCTGATCTTACCCATATGTTGATGGGCAACACTTAAATTGAAGTATTTTCTTTTATGCTTTTGAATTGTTTAATAAACTATGATATTTTAACACATGGTTCTTTATTGCCAAGTGACCGAGCAAAGTGTGAAAGAGACTCTGAGAGGGGAGAGGTACGCAGAAGAGTGTGACCAACCATAACGTACCCTCTAACAAGGCACATCTGCTTAACCACGCTCACGAATTCTGCACGAGGATTGCGCTCGAGGAAAGCAAGGATGCAAAGACCTCCATCGGGGATTAGAGCTAACTTTTCACGTTGGAAATGGAGAGAAGGCACATCTGCTTAACCACGCTCACGAATTCTGCACACCTGCCCTGCATATTTATCCACGAAGATGCCTCCGTTTTGTGCAATACCTCTACTCAACTGGAGTACTTTCTACTGGCTAATCGGTAAGTGCTACCTCGTTGGGTAAATGTATAGTGCCTTAACTACACTACAGCTGCGTAAAGGTCCAGAAGAATTGACCCCAGTGACCTGTGTGTCTGTAACTTTGCCACCGCGCCGAAAGCGCCGGGGTCCTTTTATTAAGCTGTCCATCATTCTGGGGAAAGGGCGGGAAGACAGTGCATACCACTAGTGTATGTGGGGCGGGGGCAAACGGGCGGGGCTTGTTGGCCTGTTCACATGCCTCTTGTTTATAAAGGGTCTGAGCAGCAGATGAGGAGGAAGAACCTCCTGGTCACTGGACCTACACGGGGATTGCGCTCAAGAAAATCAAGGATGCAAAGACCTCCATCGGGGATTACAGCTAACTTTTCACGTTGGAAATGGAGAGAAGGCACATCTGCTTAACCACGCTCACGAATTCTTGCACCTGCCCTGCATATTTATCCACGAAGATGCCTCCGTTTTGTGCAATACCTCTACTCAACTGGAGTACTTTCTACTGGCTAATCGGTAAGTGCTACCTCGTTGGGTAAATGTATAGTGCCTTAACTACACTACAGCTGCGTAAAGGTCCAGAAGAATTGACCCCAGTGACCTGTGTGTCTGTAACTTTGCCACCGCGCCGAAAGCGCTGGGGTCCTTTGATTAAGCTGTCCATCATTCTGGGGAAAGGGCGGGAAGACAGTGCATACCACTAGTGTATGTGGGGCGGGGGCAAACGGGCGGGGCTTCTAGGCCTGTTCACATGCCTCTTGTTTATAAAGGGTCTGAGCAGCAGATGAGGAGGAAGAACCTCCTAGTCACTGGACCTACACGGGGATTGCGCTCGAGAAAATCAAGGATGCAAAGACCTCCATCGGGGATTACAGCTAACTTTTCACGTTGGAAATGGAGAGAAGGCACATCTGCTTAACCAGCTCACGAATTCTACACGAGGATTGCGCTCGAGAAAATCAAGGATGCAAAGACCTCCATCGGGGATTACAGCTAACTTTTCACGTTGGAAATGGAGAAGGCACATCTGCTTAACCACGCTCACGAATTCTGCACACCTGCCCTGCATATTTATCCACGAAGATGCCTCCGTTTTGTGCAATACCTCTACTCAACTGGAGTACTTTCTACTGGCTAATCGGTAAGTGCTACCTCGTTGGGCAAATGTATAGTGCCTTTCCTACACTACAGCTGCGTAAAGGTCCAGAAGAATTGACCCCAGTGACCTGTGTGTCTGTAACTTTGCCACAGCGCCGAAAGCGCCGGGGTCCTTTGATTAAGCTGTTCATCATTCTGGGGAAAGGGCGGGAAGACGGTGCATACCACTAGTGTATGTGGCGCGGGGGCAAACAGTCGGGGCTTCTAGGCCTGTTCACATGCCTCTTGTTTATAAAGGGTCAGAGCAGGATCTGAGCAGCAGATGAGGAGGAAGAACTTCCTGGTCACTGGACCTACACGGGGATTGCGCTCGGGAAAATCAAGGATGCAAAGACCTCCATCGGGGATTACAGCTAATGTTTGACGGTAGATATGGGCAGAAAGCACTCCTGCTTAGCCTCGACCTTGCTCACGATTTTTTGTGTGCTGATTAATGCGTTACAGAATTTGAGCTTCAACTCGGGCACCTGCTTCAGTGCTTTCTTGCACCCGAATTCCGTTCCGCCGCGGATCGCGGAAGTTTCAACATTTCCACGTTCCGCGCGGAACGCGGAAATGCCGAAATTTTGCAAGTTCCGTGAGCGGAACGGAATTTGCCGCCCACCCTTAATAACCACCCACAGTGTCAAGACAAGTTATATCTCTCATTGATATGCAAGAAGGACAGTATTCTAGCACTGCTGTTATATCTAACACTACGGATCATCACTTGAGTCTGGGCATCAATGTGATAGATGCCAGATTAGCCACCCTGAGACTAGACTGTAAAGCTCTGCTAAGGTTACTCATACAATGTGGGTAGGGGTTTGTTGGGAGGGATGTGTGGGCGACTATTACTAAAACACAGGTGACACAGGGTTTTGATGGTAGAAATACTTCTGATCAAATAGTTCTGATTTGACAGAAAAGCTTAGCAGGAAGGGGGGGGCGGGGTCCAAAATTGCAGACACAACAAATATGACTGGGGAAAGCTCTGGATGTAAGGCTAGGCTGGTCGCCTGTAATGTGAGAGGGGTGAATGACCACCACAAGGCCCGACTGGTGACTGCATACCTCATTAGGCCTAAGGTGTGTGTTTTCCATTAGTTCCGGAGATGCATGCTTGTTATGTGGGGGTTAATCATTTTCCAAAACCTGGAGCTCGTGCCTCCATTTCTTTTCCTCAGCTGCCTCAGAAATTTACTTACAAGAAGAACCCAAAAATTTCGGGTACCACCCACAATTCCTAGGGATAATGAGGGTTACAATAATTAGAGAAGGTCCTTAAAAGTACTGATCTCCTTTTTAAAAATTTAATGTTTTTGCAGATTACACCATGTCATTGCCCAGATGATAATCCCTTGACTCAGACAGGGATTTGAAACGCGTCGGCACCGTTCCACAAACAATCCATGAGGGAAATTGATTAAACATTGCCCATAAGTTACGAAAGGGATACTCAAGAAAGTTTTCACCCCCGTTGACTTTAAGCTTTATCCCCTTGGCCAGCAACTATCCCTAGAAAAAGATAAAAGAAGAGTCTTGTTAAGAGAGTTCTGTGAGGTGATTCCTCAGTAAATTCTAAGACTGGTGTAATACGTTCATTAACTTAGGCGACTTTACTTGCACTGTTTTGAATGCTTATAACTTTATTGATTGTTCAGTTATTCGATCATTAACTTAGGCGACTTCATTTGCACTGTTTTGAATGTTTATATTCTTATTGCTTGTATTGTTATTGTTCAAGAACTATGTAAAAAGCAAAGTGTATCACTCTATGTACAGGCGTGCATGATAATAATGATGTAAAGATTTCAAATGTTTTAATTTTGGCAAAGCAATTAAGCCAGAACCAAGATTATTCGTGTATATAGGTTCCAATGCCTGCTTGAATAAACAGCAGGTCACTACTAAACAAGTTGGCCGGATTCCCTTTTTTCTAAAATTTATCACGTCCTATCTGGCCCCACTAGGACGTAACCCCTTTTTGACCAATACTTTCTAAAAGTGGCATTTCCAAACACACAATTTAAAAACCATCCTTTGTTAAAAGATGTGTTATGAAATTCTGAGTTCAGAGAGCCTAAACTTTATTTTTCTATCTTATCCCTATGGGAAGATATGCTTGTAAAATGTTACAACCACACCGGCCCTCTTCATCACAGAACGTGTCCACAGGCCTAAACCATAAGCCTTGTTTAACCAATATAGCCACTTCCGTAGCGACTGAGGAAGCATTCCCCATTCTGCCCTATGGTGCAAGATAGCCTTTCAATAGTGAAAAACGAAATTGGCAGTATTTCACTATCAGGACATGTTACACACATCAGTACATGTCCTATCTTTCACATACACTGCACCCTACCCAGGGGGGTACATTGGCCCTACCATAAGAGTGTCCTATATGCAAGAAAAGGGAAGGTTAGGGCTTGGCAAGTGGGTGCACTTACCAAGTTGACATGGCAGTTAGCAAACTGCGCACAGGCACTGCAGTGGCAGGCCCGAGACATCTTTTTAGGGCTACTCATGTGGGTGGCACAATCAGTGCTGCAGGCCCACTAGTAGTATTTGATTTACCAGCCCCAGCACACCCAGTGCACTTTACTAGGGACTGACAAGTAAATCAAAATATGCCAATCAGGGAGAACCAATCATAATAACAATTTACACAGAGAACGCACTTTAGCACTGATTAGCAGTGGTAAAGTGCCCAGAGCCCTAAAACCAACAACAGGTCAGGAAAAATAGGAGGAAGAAGCAAAAAGTTTGGGGATAACCCTGCAAAAAGGGCCAAGTCCAACAGCCCTCAAGACCTGGCTGTTCAAATAAGCCTACAGGACCTGCAAGCACCTGGATACCCTATTGGGCGATTAGCTGCGCTTTATAAATCCTGCGCGATTGAAGCCTTGATCACCGTGGAATTAACAGTTAGCCTTTCATAAACAAGTAAAGCGAAGCGAACAGTATTTTTATAGCCTCTATCCAAGTATTGATGTCTTCAAGATGGTGAAACACTGACCTATCAATTGCTCCTTCTGTCCATTCAATGACTGAGGATTTATTTTCGTATTCTTCCCGCAGCGGCTCTTCGGTCACCAAATGGGCCCATACAGTTCAGTAGTATTATGTTTTTTATCATTGTTACTTGGTGGGAGCCCAGGCGGAGAGGAGTGTGGTACAGCGCTGTTGAATTTGTCATGACAGTTTATTATAGTAGACTCTGGAACAGGAAAAGGGCTTTGTCAAGCTGCTTAGTGACCATGAGTCGGCTTTGTAAACAGGACACATCACTGGATGATGTTATCCCGTCACCACAACCAGCAGTGACATCGCAGACCACCTCAATCTAAATATGCGGGCATAGAGTTGATAAAATTGATACAATGTCTCTTGCCTTGTGTTGATGGTTTTAAAGTTTGTATTGTGCTTATATACGTAACCAAAAGGCACACAAATGATAGATGGAATTCAGAATAAATCAAATATTCACCCCCAGTCAAGAGATCTGGTTTAAATCCATTGTTCTTTTGCTCCCATGCCATGCCAGTTTAGACCCAGCCATATGCAAACCATTGGCCCTGCTCCTCATGAGAACAGTCCAGCTCGAACTGCAAAGCCAGGTCCTCCCTGGACCAGAAACAAGCATCCTGGGACCGGTTTTGGGGTATCACCCCTCATCAGTCAGCTTGAATCCAGTGCACAGTGAGCCCGGGACCCACGTCTAGGCATACCAGTGGCCCTTTATATGGTTCCTCCCCGAGGTGGGCTTTCCTATGGTACATTGGCTGTGCGGTGCCCTTCTAATAAATGCCTTGTCACTTTCTGTACATTCATACGGTTACTTCATTTAGCAACACTTTGTCACATTCTCCAGGAACTCGCCCCGAGTTCTGCAACGCCATCCCAGACTTCATCACCCAACTCGCCATTGCCTTCGAACACTACATATTCTTAGCAGATCTCAACTTCCACATGGAAGACCACAGCGACAGCAGCACTGCCAACCTAATAGAAAGCATGAGCAACATGGGCCTCATCCCACTCTTCATCGACCCAACGCACATCTTAGGACACACGCTTGACTCCATCTTCATCTCCAGCGAAAAAAATCAAGTACTAGCATGTCACAGAACTCACCTGGACCGACCACTCCATTGTCCACTTCACCATCACAAGGCACAACGCTATGGAAACCAACGCCAAACTACCCAGCGCAACTGGAAAACTGTCTCAGATGAGAACTGGAACTGACCAGACACAGCTCCAGACCTTAAACAGGCCATCAGGAACTTCACAGACTGGATCACCGACTGCGCCGACTCTGTCACCCCCGCCGAGCTGACCAAGATCAGAGAATCCGCAAAGAGTGTCAACTTGTTTATCCCGGCACTTCAGACCTCTAAATGAGACTATTGTTGGCTAGAAAGAAGATGGTGTACCAGTAAGGATCCAGTGCACTACACCACCTTCAGGACATCGATCAACCACTACCACCTTCTCCTTAAAGAAGTGAAACAGAGTGCCCTCACATGCTGGATAAAGATCAAACACAGCAATGAGCTCTTCACCATCGTTAGGGAATTCAGCAACCTTGCAGCCACCGAGAATATCATAACTCCCTCCTAGGATCTGTGGGACACGCTTGCTGACTACTTCCATTAGAAGATCACCGTCTTCTACAGGGACTTTGAACCTCAGCTCTCCGCCAGTGACATTCTCGACCTCCTCACACCCACTGACACTAACTCCGACCTCCGGCCCGCTTCCTGGGATCTCCTGATCGCACAAGACACCACCTCTATAATGAACTCGATGCACTCTGGGGTACCCACTGATCAAAGCCCCCATCACATCTTTAACCTCAGACGCAAGGCAATCAGCTTAGAGCTCACAAACCCACTGAACAGATCCATCACCATGGCCTCCTTCCCAGAAGAGTGGTAACACGCAAAAGTGTAACCCCTCCTGATAAAACCTTCAGCAGAGCTAGAGCAGCTGAAGAACTCCCGACTGATACCCCTGCTCTCGTTCCTGGCCTAAGTCTTCCAGAGGACAATCAACAGTCAGGTGAACAAACATCTGGAGCCCAACAACCTCCTGGACTCCTCCCAGTTTGGCCTCCGAGCCAATCAAAGCACAGAGACCGCCCTGATAGCAGCCATAGATGACATCAGAGGCCTCCTGGACCTCAGTGAGGTTACAGCCCTCATCCTCCTTGTTCTCTCGGCGGCCTTCGACATGGTCTTCCACCAGAACCTGATCAACAAGCTAAACCACATCGGAATCCAAGGAAATGCCCTCAAATGGATCGCCTCCTACCTCACCAGAAAAACTCAGAAAATCAGACTCCTGTCCTACTCCTGAGCCCAAGGACATCATCTGTGGCACCCCACAAGGATCCGTCAGCCCACCTTCTTCTACACTTATATGACACCCCTAGCCAACATTGTCAGATCCCACGGGCTGAAGGTCATCTTCTACACCAACTACACCCACTTCACCAACTCCAGAGACAACTTACATAGGTGCACGACCAACATCACCGACTGGATGAAGCACAACTGCCTAAAACTGAACACGGACAAGACGGAAGTCTTCATCTTCAGTAACCACGCATCTCCTTGGAGCGATGCATGGTGGTCAATAGAACCTGGCTTCTTCCCCCTCCCCTACCGACCACGCCCGTGACTCCGGCATTGTCCTGGACAACAAGCTCTCCATGAAGAAGCAAATCAACATGATCTCCGCCATCTGCTTCCTCACAATGCGTTTGTGCTACAAGATATTTAGATGGCTCCCCACCAGCACCAGACAAATGATCACCCAAGCCCTCGTGACCAGCTGGCTTGACTACCTAAACACTTTGTATGTAGGAATCAACACTAACCTCCAGAGACGACTGCAGACAATACAGAACTCGCAGCAAGGCTAATCCTCAACCTTCTGAAGCAGACCCACATCACGCCCCACCTCAGTAAACTCTTCTGGCTCCCAGTCCAGAAAAGATGCAAGAACTGACCCATGCTTATAAGGCACTCCACAACGAAGGATCTGCCTACATCAGCCAAAGCTTATTCTTTCACCAGCCCACCAGACACCTGCATTCTACCTCCCTTTTGCTCGCTCAAACTCCCAGAGTCTGACAAACCAGGCACGGAGGCCGCTCTTTCGCCCACCTGGCTGCAAAGACCTGGAATGAACTTCCCCCGGCACTTGAGATCTGCCTCATCAATGAATCTGAAAGAACTCAAGATCTGGCTGTTCAACTGATTGGCCCCTCCGGACAACTCCTCCCCCAGCGGCTTGAGAACCTCACGGATGATTTGCAGCACTTTATAAATACCCACTGATTGAGTCAGTACATTCATATAGATTTATCCCAGTGGGGACTTTGATGTTGTTTTAACTCTCCCTTGCTAATAAATGCCTTGCTAAATTCAGTGCGGTCTTCAGGGTTGACTTTTGATGTCGAGTTAGCTCTCTATTCATGAATTCATTGTCACATTTATAGAGTTTCTCTCCTGTGTGAACATTCTGATATATTACATTTTGTTTTGTAATTGATCCCTTGTCACATTCTATTTATTAATAGGGTTTCTCCCTAGTGTGGATTTGTTGATGCTGCATTAGCTTATTCTTCCTTGGAAGACTTTATTACACTCTGTACATACATTGGATTGTAGATTGTTAGATGTCGCTTCAGTTGTCCATTTATTATGAATGCTGTGGTATTCAATACATACATATGTTTTCTCTCCTGTGTGAACTTCCTGACTTTGTATTGCCATGCCACATTCTGTAAATTCATGTGGTTTATCCCCACTGTGGACCTGATATGGTTTTAACTCTCCCTTTATAATAAATAGCTTGTCACATTCAGTGCAGTTGAATGGTCTCTTTCCATTTGGTATAAATGCTTTCTCACATTTTGTACACTGATCTAGTTTCTCTCATGTGTGAACTTTCTGATGTATTTTTAAACTTTGCTTTGTAATAATTGCTAAGTCACATTCAGTACAGCCATATCGTTTCTCACCAGTGTGGAATTTCTGATGTAGTATTAGGTACATTCATAGGGTTTCTCCCCTGTGTGGACTTTCTGATGTTGCATAAGATGTGACTTCTAATAAATGCCTTCTCACATTCTGTACATTGATATGGTTTCTCCCCAGTGTGGACTTTCAGATGTTTCGTTAGGTTCCCATTGGTAGCAAATGCTTTGTCACATATTGCACATTCATATGGTTTCTCCCCTGTGTGGACTATCTGATGTTGCATAAGATTTGACTTTCTAATAAATGCCTTGTCACATTCTGTACATTGATATGGTTTCTCCCCAGTGTGGATTTTCTGATGTCGTTTCAGCTCTCCATTTGTCATAAATGCTTTGTCACATTCTGTACATTGATATGGTCTCTCTCCAGTGTGAACTTTTTGATGTTGCGTTAGGTTCCCATTGGTCGCAAATGCTTTGTCACATTCTGTACATTGATATGGTTTCTCCCCAGAGTGCATATTTTGATGTCGCTTCAGCTTTACATTTGTTATAAATGCTTTGTCACATTCTGTACATTGATATGGTTTCTCCCCAGTGTGGACTTTCAAATGTTTCGTTAGGTTCCCATTGGTAGCAAATGCTTTGTCACATTTTGCACATTCATATGGTTTCTCCCCTGTGTGGACTATCTGATGTTGCATAAGATTTGACTTTCTAATAAATGCCTTGTCACATTCTGTACATTGATATGGTTTCTCCCCAGTGTGGATTTTCTGATGTCGTTTCAGCTCTCCATTTGTCATAAATGCTTTGTCACATTCTGTACATTGATATGGTCTCTCTCCAGTGTGAACTTTTTGATGTTGCGTTAGGTTCCCTTTGGTCGCAAATGCTTTGTCACATTCTGTACATTGATATGGTTTCTCCCCAGAGTGCATATTTTGATGTCGCTTCAGCTTTACATTTGTTATAAATGCTTTGTCACATTCTGTACATTGATATGGTTTCTCCCCTGTGTGGACTATCTGATGTTGCATAAGATGGGAATTTCTAATAAATGCCTCATCACATTCTGTACATTGATATGGTCTCTCTCCAGTGTGAACTTTTT
Organism: Calotriton arnoldi; assembly: GCA_963921515.1. Classification (NCBI taxonomy): domain Eukaryota; kingdom Metazoa; phylum Chordata; class Amphibia; order Caudata; family Salamandridae; genus Calotriton; species Calotriton arnoldi. The sequence continues at coordinate 457,377 of CAWUFW010009131.1, forward strand.
GATGTTGCGTTAGGTTCCCATTGGTCGCAAATGCTTTGTCACATTCTGTACATTGATATGGTTTCTCCCCAGTGTGGATTTTCTGATGTCGCTTCAGATCTCCATTGGTTATAAATGCTTTGACACATTCTGTACATTGATATGGTTTCTCCCCAGTGTGGACCTTTTGATGTTGCTTTAGCTCTCTGATTGTTATAAATGCTTTTTCACATTCAGTACATTGGTATGGTTTCTCCCCAGTGTGGATTATCTGATGTCGCTTTAGCTCTCTATTTCTTATAAATGCTTTTTCACATTCTGTACATTGGTATGGTTTCTCCCCAGTGTGGATTTTCTGATGTCGCATTAGCTCTCCATTTGTTATAAATGATTTGTCACATTCTGTACATGGATATGATCTCTCTCCAGTGTGGGTTTGCTGGTGTTGCATTAGCTCTCCCTTTCTTTTAAATGCTTTGTCACATTCAGTGCATTCATACAGTCTCTCCCCAGTGTGGACTTTTTGATGTCGCTTCAGATCTCCATTTGTTATAAATGCCTTGTCACACTCTGTACATTTGTACGGTTTCTCCCCAGTGTGGATCATTTGATGCAGCGTTAGGTTCTGCTTCCATCTGAACACTTTATTACATTCAGTACATTCATACGGCTTCTCCCCAGTGTGGATTTGTTGATGCAGCTTTAGGTTCTGCTTCCATCTGAACACTTTATTACATTCTGTACATTCATACGGCTTCTCCCCAGTGTGGATCATTTGATGCTGCTTTAGACTAGTCTTCCTTCCGAACACTTTATTACATTCTGTACACTGATATGGTTTCTCCTCTACGTGGACACTCTGATGCTGCAATAGGTCTTTCATTCCAAAGAACACGTTTCCACAGTCAGTCCATCGATATGGTTTTTCTCCAGTATGAAGTTTCTTATGTCACACTTGCTCTTTTTTTGCCTAATAAATGTTTTGTCACATTCTAGAAATTCATATGGTTTCTCTCCTGTGAGTTCTTTCTGATACCAGGTTAGCTCTTCCTTCATAATGAGCACCTCAGAGTTGCTTCAGTATGTCAGTGTGTTGTGTCTTTAATGTCTATCAGCTGATATCTAAGAGCCAAGTACAGACCTCATTGGGCAGTGTGGGTTTTCTGCTGTAGAAAAAGACTTCGGCGAGGCATTAGCCTTAACGGGAAGAGTTTTTGAGGCATACTGTTTTTACATCACGGTCCACACCAGTGATGTTTAATAGCTTTACTTTTTTCGTTTATTACTGCATTTATTTCACCTGTTGGATTAAGAAAAAGAAACACTGAATAAGCTTAAATGCAAAGCCCATCAGAAACACCTATTGGCATTTAATGATACATTTAATTGTCCATATAGACAAGTGCGCTGAAGAAATTCTAGATTACACTTTCAATGTAAAGATGCAATAGGCAGAGTAAGGGCATACGATCCTTCCGTGATCCCCTTCTATCAAGGAGCGTGGACTCCAGGAGTAACCAAGAGACCAGATACTGTTCCTTGTTCAGTGAGTGAGATCTTCTCCCAACGACACTACAATGTTAAATCCATAGCGACAAGATGCCTCCCTTCTTATCCAGGGAATGCTTCCCATTATCACACGGCCTAACAAATAATACAAGATGGAGCCTGTTAGAAACCGGGTCTCTAGTTGGCAGAGGTATGCACCATGTCCAAGTAGGGCCAGCAATCCTAGTCAAGGTAAGTCACAAAACAATTCCAAATTATCCTGTGCTCACCCCCTGGTAGCTGGGCACAGAGCAGGCAGGCTTAACTGAAAAGGCAATGTTTAAAGTGTTTGCGCAATAACTCATACAACAACACAGTAAGTACCTCACAAAAAGACTCATCAACAGTTTCGAAAAATAGAGAACATTTACCTGAATAAATCAAGTCCAAAACGATCAAAATCAATCAAGTAGAAGCTGAGATATTGAATGTTGAAGAAATGAATGGAAATAAAACGATTAAAAGCAGGTAACGCTAAAAAAGGTTACTTCAGGTTGGTTGCGAAGGACCGGTGCAAATTCAAAGTTCAGGCCGACTGCGATGGAGCACAGGAAGACTACAGGGCCCATTTGGGCCCACTGAACACAGTACCTTGGGGTGCAGTGTGCGTGGTGAGGCCTTGTGCCATCTAGCGGCAGAGGCTTTGCAGGGCTTCGCGCTGCATTACATCGGATTTGGCAGAGACTCAGCTGCAGAACCCACTTCTGAGGTCCATGACTTGGAGGGGGCACCTCAGACAAGGGTAGGACTTACAGAAGGTAAAGTTTAGCAGCACCAGCAGAACTGCAGGAAGTATTTTGTGTCTCCGACACTTAAAAAACAGGAGGAAAGCTAACAAGCCCTTGGAGCACACTTTGGAGTGAAGGCAGAGTCCAGCTCTCCTTCCAGGAGAGTCAGAGAGCTGCAGTCCGCAGGCCAACACACAGAAAAGCAGTTCTTCCACAAAAACAATCCAGTTGAGTCTTTTGTGCAGCACCACAGTACTTCTGACAGCGGTTCTGTGTAGATCCAGGAGTGTCGGATTTGACGGGGCCAGAGACTCAGGACTTACGTCCAAATGTGCCTCCGATGTGAGGGAAACTCCATAGAGTGGTTTTGAAATGCACCAGTATCTCTTTCAATCCCAGCACTCACTCCAGACTACCAAAGGGAGTTATCAGTCCTTTGTATGGGGTCAGTCTACTACCCTGTGAAGGGTAAGGGTGGGCCCCTTCCTCCCATCTGCCCAGGAAGACCCATCGGAATGCAGATGGGTGCTAAATCACACCCTACCCGTGCAGTGCCTGTGGCTGTCTAGAATGAATGCACAAAGGGGTCGGTCACCTAGCCCAGACGTGTATTAGAGACAAGGTATAAGGCACAAAGAGCAGTACAAGCAGAGAAAAGTCCACTTTCTAAAAGTAGCATTTCTAAAATAGTAATGTTAAATCAGACTTTACCAGTAAAGAGGACTCATCATTACTATTCCAAAGATATGAAATATGAAACATGAAACGGCTACTCCTTTCCAATCAGGAATTACAGCTTAAAGGTATTCTAAGGAATTCCCAGTTCTAGCCAATGAGAGTAGGCCTTACAGAAGTGAAAAGGGAATTTAGCTGTTTGTCACTACCAGGACATATAAAACATAGAAGTATATGTTCAGACTTTTACTTACATAGCACCCTCCCTTTGGGTTACCAAGGGCCTTCCTTAGGGGTGACTTATATGTAATGAAAGGAAAGTTGAAGGCTTGGCAAGTAGTTTTAAATGCCAAGTCGATGTGGCAGTAAACTGCACACACACAGGCACTGCGGTGGCAGGCCTGAGACATGGTTTCAGGCTGCATATGTGGGTAGCACAATCAGTGCTGCAGACCACTAGTAACAATTAATTTACAGACCCTGGGCACATGTAGTGCACTTTACTAGGGATTTATTAGCAAATTAAATATGCCAAGTGAGTATGAGCCCATGTTACCATGTTTAGGGGAGAGAGCACAAAAACTTTAGCCCTGATTAGCTGTGGTTACGTACGCAGGGTCCTATAGCCAGCAAAAACGAGCACAGAAAATGGAGGGAGGCAGGTAAAAATTTTGGGGAAAGAACACCCTAAGACTGTCAGGTCTAACAGAGCCTTTTCCAGTGAATGGACCACGCAACACAGAGCATCACGATAACAGGGTGAAACATAGCAACTGCTGCAAGCGAGTCCTTTATACTATCAGAGAGCCTGGGATAGGACTTGGACAGGTAATCTGAGCATCTTCCACATAGTGTACCCAGAGATCAGAGGCTCTGACCAGATCTACACAAGGAACAGGAAGTTTACAACCATAATAAACACACATTGGCAAAGTCAAGAAGTCTCACCTTTTAGACGTATAGGCTTTCCCAATGCTGCGCAACATCAAGAAAATTCAAGCCTTTGCAATGCAATAGGTCTCGCATTTGTTAGAGTTATTGGCGTTGTAAATGTACATATTTTTTTACTTATGTGTTTAGTAGTGGATGGATGTGATGGCAATTGTGTGTTTTACCATTAATCTAAAAGGAAGCGTATTGATTGTGTTTCTGGTGTATGGGGCTTACTGGGATATAGTTTAAAGCAATCATGGATTTTTTTAGCAAATGGATACTATGCATTTATTAAGGACACGACAAGAATGCTTCATTACATAAAGGGAAATGTCGGGTATGGACATATTGAATCCAAGAGAATAGGAGTCACCTGATTATTTTATTTGTGGGTATGTAATAACGATAAGCAGTATGATGGTGCTTATTTTACCTGGTTTTTAACACCTCGTTGGGTGGCTGCTATGAATCTGGTGCGATTACTGCTAGGGACCCACAACGAGCAGAATAAAGAGAAAATTCCAGGTTGTAACCAGTAGGTTTGTGCACAGACTAATGAAACATAGCCAGAGGTTGTAATGATAGGATGAGCATGGAGACAGATCCCTGGGTGCGGACACAGACTGGGGATGCACTGGACGCATAGGCATGGGGAGCAGAGACACGATGAGCAGGGCTACAGTGAGACAATGTGAGCTGAAGCAGACACAGGAATTACAGGTTATGAAGGCAGCGATCCCATGCAGTGGACACACACTGGGGGCACAGTGAGGAGCCATAAACCAAAGGGGGTGCATTTGGGGGGTGGACACACATTAGAGCACAGTGTATCAACCAGGCATAAGGTAAGAATAGGAGGATGAACAGCCGTCAAGTCACAGAGGCTGGGGGCCCATGTAGTGGACACACAATGGGAGCGGAGGTGACTGGTGAGAACTAGCATATTGTAGGGAGGCAGGGATACGGTGAGCACATACAGCTACGGAAAAACCGAAGCGATGTATCTCTGCGTGAACCCATTAAGAGGTAGCAAAGAAGAGCCACATAGGAGTGTCCTGAATTTTTACTCTTATCGTCCTAAATTTACACCCATGCCTGTTGGTCACCCTAGGTGGTAGGGATGCATAGAGCGCCTTGGTGGGCCTAGGAGAGGGGGCAGAGGCTAGTGCCTGAGAGGAGGGAAAGGCAAGGCAAGCAGGGTGCTTTAGGTGAAGGAGACAAAGAAAGCACTCTGGGGAGAAGGGGCAGGGGGTTTGCTCCAAAGGAAGGACATTGTAAAAGAAAAAACACAGGACTGGTGAATCGCATTCTCAATGACATGGAGCCATTATGTAAACCTATCTGGTCAGTAAAGCCTTTGAGGGGGGAGCCATGTCAGGTCTTCACAATATCCACCTGAATCTTATTTACATGCGATAATGAAAATGGGAACCAGAATGGGTGTGTAGTCAGGCCCTCGTCAACCTTCGTTGGATGCCCCCGATGTATAAACAATTAGAAAGCATTATCACGATGCTTCCACAAGAACAGGCATCTTTTTAATGCTAATAATCATATCCAAAATGAAACTGACTTTTATAAAAAAAAAAAAAAAAAAAATGTTTTAGCTAAGAAGGTGAGTGTTATTGATATGTATCGAATGACGCTATTATTGTCTTATTAAAAACACAAGCATTTTGAGAAGACAAGCTGCCTGCCAAGAGTGCTGGTTATTCCTTCCTCCTCAAGTGTTACACATGGCTCGCCACTAATGGAAAAGTACCCGACTCCTGGAACTGGAAGGGATTTAGCGTATGACAACTCTACAGAGGGTTCATTTCACAAAGGTGAGTTTTTAACAAACCAGTGAGGAATAAGAGCCCACTTCAGAGACAGAGCATACTTCAGAGGTCAAAAGGTTCGAACACCAGTGGGGCTGACTAAGACCCTCGTTTCAAAGGTCGTGCAAATTTGGTTGTGATACTACTGCACCAAAAATAATGTGATACTGCAGGGTGCAGTATTTATTGGATATAATATTACAACACTAGAGTGATATTTGGATGTATGAACGGGATAACTTATAAATAGGGCTCCCGGTTTTATGGTATTTATTTTTTTAACATTTCCGTCTGTATTTGTCCATATTTATTTTTTACCCATCTTATTGGTATTTATCCATATTTATTTTGTGTTTTGCGAATATATGGAGTCATAAGATGGTATATTTCCACATTTATTTAACTGATAAATATGCACTCATACTTTCCTGCCTGTCGCGTTTTAGCAAATTAAGCAGCCAAATATAGCTAAACACTACACCTTCAGGTAAATATGAGCATTATAATAAAAATATGTTACCATACACCTGCATTTAGGGAAATCTCAACCTATTTTTAACTTCCCATGCTGCCTATCTGCTCAGCTATTGTCCTATAAATCACAAAAAACAGCATGGAGAGACACCCACAAGAAGCACACTTTTCTGCATTTTTCAGCTTTTAAAAATAAATACAGACAGAAAACACTTTGTTTTCTGTCTGTAATTATCTGTAAAAATCCGTAAAAATGGAAAACCGGGAGTCTTACCTATAAATAGCACACATTTACCACTATTTAGAATTCCTGAGTCTCGGAGGCGCGGGCAACGTGTCAATTCAAAGTCTAAAATAGGAATTCAACTGAGAATAACACTTATTTCACAAAAGATAATTACATTCTATGCACATTATACTATATAGAAATGTGAATAAACTCAGCATCTGTTTTCTTTTAGCTAACCATAATTCACATTAGCCAAATCCACAGAAGTCTGTGCCGTAAAATAAAGATTTCATGAGAATTTTTATGCTTGTGGGAGATATTTTATTTTAATCCTTCGCACCAAAACAACACAACTTTTTGGAAAGCACTTGGGGTAGTTAAATTCAATGCAATTATTAAAAGGAGTATAAAAGCCCCACAATAGACTAAGGGGCTCATTAGAATGGCGGGCGGACTTTAGTCCGCCCGCCATCCTCGCAATGCTGGGACTGTCCGCCAGACGTGCGGCGGTCCCACACCCCTGATTAGGATGAGACCGCCAGCCTGGCGGTCGCATTCTGTATCTTTAACATTGCGGCGGGTGCTGTAAGCAGCACCCGCCGCAATGCCAAAATGGCATGTTGTGCTTTCCCATGCACAACGTGGCAGGCACCGCGCTGTGCCTGCCACCTTCTGCATTGCAATACCCCCCAAGTGCAGCCCCCCAAGCCCCCACCCCCCCAGGGGCCCGCAAAGGGCCCCCAAAGCAATTCCCTCCGGCCTTTCCATGGCGGCATCGCCACCATGGAAAGGCCTTTTAATCCAGGCATCATAATATGGATGGCAGTGCCTAGAAGGCACCACCACCATATTATGCCCCAGCTCCGCCCGGCCGGCAATCGGAACGATTGCCGAACGGCAGAAAAGCGGCGGACGGACTTTTCGTCCGCCACGATACCCCCGCCATAACAATATGGCGGGGGTAAATCAGGTAGAGATGGCGGGCGGATCGCCATCATAATCACCCCCCTAATTTAGAGGGTGTGGGATGGAGGCAAACAGTTTGGACTGACAGTTTAAAGGGGGAGTTTAGGTTTTTGTCGAAGAGTAACAGTTTCAGTTTCTTATTCAAGTGAGGGAATGATTGATTGTCCCGTAAATCTTGAGGTTTGTGAGTTCCAAATTCTAGGGGCGTTTCCGGAGAAACAACATGTGCAAGATTTTGCTCTCTTAAATTTCGGTGGAATAAGGAGTAGACTGTTAGAGCTTTGGAGGGGTCTCTTTTGGACAGCTTTTGTTAATTTATGTGTGAGGTAAATTGGGTTATTAGTGTCTAGCGCTTTGTGGGTTATGCACACAGTATTGAATATAGCTCTTGCCTCAGTTCGTAGCCAGTTACAATTCTTGAGAGCAGGAGTGATGTGGTCGAAGTGACTCTCCCCAGACAGAAGTCTGGCCACTGCATGGGGTGTGGCTTTCAGGGGTGCAAGGTCTGTTTTTGGGGTGCTCGTGATCGTTGCCTTGCTGTAGTCTAACTTTGGGAGGACTAAAGTTTGCTCCACAGTCTTTAGATCTTCAGAAGGGATGAAGGGTTTGACTTTTTATGGGTATTTTAACATCCAAGACGCACTTTTCGGCTGAGGTGTTTATATGCTCTTTCATCCTCTGATTGTATTGTAATTGAATTTATATAGCGCTTACTACCCCAGACAAGGTGTTGGCTCGAATTTCGGTGAGTAGCACGCTACTCCAGAACACACAAAGGACTAGTAGTAGATTAGTATAGTGAAATTTGAGTTCATTTGAGTGGTGGACTTGTGGCTGTTAGTTGGATTGAAAAGGATAATGGGGGGCGGGGATAGAAGGGGAAAGAGACTAGAAAGTTTATTGGGAGACCATAGTAGTAAGAGGAGCTTTGCGATGAGTATAAGGAGAGATGGAGGGAAGAATCTCTAGAAGTGGATGAGGGAGATCACAGTAGTAAGAGGAGCTTTGCGATGAGTATAAGGAGAGATGGAGGGAAGAATCTCTAGAAACGGATGAGGGAGATCACAGTAGTACAATGAGTTTTGGGATGAGGGATGGAGGGAAGAATCTCTAGAAGTGGATGAGGGAGATCACAGTAGTACAATGAGTTTTGGGATGAGTCGAAGGAGGGAAGAATCTCTAGAAGTGGATGAGGGAGATCACAGTAGTACAATGAGTTTTGGGATGAGTCGAAGGAGGGAAGAATCTCTAGAAGTGGATGAGGGAGATCACAGTAGTACAATGAGTTTTGGGATGAGTCGAAGGAGGGAAGAATCTCTAGAAGTGGATGAGGGAGATCACAGTAGTACAATGAGTTTTGGGATGAGTCGAAGGAGGGAAGAATCTCTAGAAGTGGATGAGGGAGATCACAGTAGTACAATGAGTTTTGGGATGAGTCGAAGGAGGGAAGAATCTCTAGAAGTGGATGAGGGAGATCACAGTAGTACAATGAGTTTTGGGATGAGGGATGGAGGGAAGAATCTCTAGAAGTGGATGAGGGAGATCACAGTAGTACAATGAGTTTTGGGATGAGTCGAAGGAGGAAGAATCTCTAGAAGTGGATGAGGGAGATCACAGTAGTACAATGAGTTTTGGGATGAGTCGAAGGAGGGAAGAATCTCTAGAAGTGGATGAGGGAGATCACAGTAGTACAATGAGTTTTGGGATGAGGGATGGAGGGAAGAATCTCTAGAAGTGGATGAGGGAGATCACAGTAGTACAATGAGTTTTGGGATGAGTCGAAGGAGGGAAGAATCTCTAGAAGTGGATGAGGGAGATCACAGTAGTACAATGAGTTTTGGGATGAGTCGAAGGAGGGAAGAATCTCTAGAAGTGGATGAGGGAGATCACAGTAGTACAATGAGTTTTGGGATGAGTCGAAGGAGGGAAGAATCTCTAGAAGTGGATGAGGGAGATCACAGTAGTACAATGAGTTTTGGGATGAGGGATGGAGGGAAGAATCTCTAGAAGTGGATGAGGGAGATCACAGTAGTACAATGAGTTTTGGGATGAGTCGAAGGAGGGAAGAATCTCTAGAAGTGGATGAGGGAGATCACAGTAGTACAATGAGTTTTGGGATGAGTCGAAGGAGGGAAGAATCTCTAGAAGTGGATGAGGGAGATCACAGTAGTACAATGAGTTTTGGGATGAGGGATGGAGGGAAGAATCTCTAGAAGTGGATGAGGGAGATCACAGTAGTACAATGAGTTTTGGGATGAGTCGAAGGAGGGAAGAATCTCTAGAAGTGGATGAGGGAGATCACAGTAGTACAATGAGTTTTGGGATGAGTCGAAGGAGGGAAGAATCTCTAGAAGTGGATGAGGGAGATCACAGTAGTACAATGAGTTTTGGGATGAGGGATGGAGGGAAGAATCTCTAGAAGTGGATGAGGAGATCACAGTAGTACAATGAGTTTTGGGATGAGTCGAAGGAGGGAAGAATCTCTAGAAGTGGATGAGGGAGATCACAGTAGTACAATGAGTTTTGGGATGAGTCGAAGGAGGAAGAATCTCTAGAAGTGGATGAGGGAGATCACAGTAGTACAATGAGTTTTGGGATGAGTCGAAGGAGGGAAGAATCTCTAGAAGTGGATGAGGGAGATCACAGTAGTACAATGAGTTTTGGGATGAGGGATGGAGGGAAGAATCTCTAGAAGTGGATGAGGGAGATCACAGTAGTACAATGAGTTTTGGGATGAGTCGAAGGAGGGAAGAATCTCTAGAAGTGGATGAGGGAGATCACAGTAGTACAATGAGTTTTGGGATGAGGGATGGAGGGAAGAATCTCTAGAAGTGGATGAGGGAGATCACAGTAGTACAATGAGTTTTGGGATGAGTCGAAGGAGGGAAGAATCTCTAGAAGTGGATGAGGGAGATCACAGTAGTACAATGAGTTTTGGGATGAGGGATGGAGGGAAGAATCTCTAGAAGTGGATGAGGGAGATCACAGTAGTACAATGAGTTTTGGGATGAGTCGAAGGAGGGAAGAATCTCTAGAAGTGGATGAGGGAGATCACAGTAGTACAATGAGTTTTGGGATGAGTCGAAGGAGGGAAGAATCTCTAGAAGTGGATGAGGGAGATCACAGTAGTACAATGAGTTTTGGGATGAGGGATGGAGGGAAGAATCTCTAGAAGTGGATGAGGGAGATCACAGTAGTACAATGAGTTTTGGGATGAGGGATGGAGGGAAGAATCTCTAGAAGTGGATGAGGAGATCACAGTAGTACAATGAGTTTTGGGATGAGTCGAAGGAGGGAAGAATCTCTAGAAGTGGATGAGGGAGATCACAGTAGTACAATGAGTTTTGGGATGAGTCGAAGGAGGGAAGAATCTCTAGAAGTGGATGAGGAGATCACAGTAGTACAATGAGTTTTGGGATGAGGGATGGAGGGAAGAATCTCTAGAAGTGGATGAGGGAGATCACAGTAGTACAATGAGTTTTGGGATGAGTCGAAGGAGGGAAGAATCTCTAGAAGTGGATGAGGGAGATCACAGTAGTACAATGAGTTTTGGGATGAGTCGAAGGAGGGAAGAATCTCTAGAAGTGGATGAGGGAGATCACAGTAGTACAATGAGTTTTGGGATGAGTCGAAGGAGGGAAGAATCTCTAGAAGTGGATGAGGGAGATCACAGTAGTACAATGAGTTTTGGGATGAGGGATGGAGGGAAGAATCTCTAGAAGTGGATGAGGGAGATCACAGTAGTACAATGAGTTTTGGGATGAGTCGAAGGAGGGAAGAATCTCTAGAAGTGGATGAGGGAGATCACAGTAGTACAATGAGTTTTGGGATGAGTCGAAGGAGGGAAGAATCTCTAGAAGTGGATGAGGGAGATCACAGTAGTACAATGAGTTTTGGGATGAGGGATGGAGGGAAGAATCTCTAGAAGTGGATGAGGGAGATCACAGTAGTACAATGAGTTTTGGGATGAGTCGAAGGAGGGAAGAATCTCTAGAAGTGGATGAGGGAGATCACAGTAGTACAATGAGTTTTGGGATGAGGGATGGAGGGAAGAATCTCTAGAAGTGGATGAGGAGATCACAGTAGTACAGATGGAGTTTTGGGATGAGTATGAGAGATGGAGGGAAGAATCTCTAGAAGTGGATGAGGGAGATCACAGTAGTACAATGAGTTTTGGGATGAGTCGAAGGAGGGAAGAATCTCTAGAAGTGGATGAGGGAGATCACAGTAGTACAATGAGTTTTGGGATGAGTCGAAGGAGGGAAGAATCTCTAGAAGTGGATGAGGGAGATCACAGTAGTACAATGAGTTTTGGGATGAGTCGAAGGAGGGAAGAATCTCTAGAAGTGGATGAGGGAGATCACAGTAGTACAATGAGTTTTGGGATGAGGGATGGAGGGAAGAATCTCTAGAAGTGGATGAGGGAGATCACAGTAGTACAATGAGTTTTGGGATGAGTCGAAGGAGGGAAGAATCTCTAGAAGTGGATGAGGGAGATCACAGTAGTACAATGAGTTTTGGGATGAGTCGAAGGAGGGAAGAATCTCTAGAAGTGGATGAGGAGATCACAGTAGTACAATGAGTTTTGGGATGAGGGATGGAGGGAAGAATCTCTAGAAGTGGATGAGGGAGATCACAGTAGTACAATGAGTTTTGGGATGAGTCGAAGGAGGGAAGAATCTCTAGAAGTGGATGAGGGAGATCACAGTAGTACAATGAGTTTTGGGATGAGGGATGGAGGGAAGAATCTCTAGAAGTGGATGAGGGAGATCACAGTAGTACAATGAGTTTTGGGATGAGGGATGGAGGGAAGAATCTCTAGAAGTGGATGAGGAGATCACAGTAGTACAATGAGTTTTGGGATGAGTCGAAGGAGGGAAGAATCTCTAGAAGTGGATGAGGGAGATCACAGTAGTACAATGAGTTTTGGGATGAGTCGAAGGAGGGAAGAATCTCTAGAAGTGGATGAGGGAGATCACAGTAGTACAATGAGTTTTGGGATGAGGGATGGAGGGAAGAATCTCTAGAAGTGGATGAGGGAGATCACAGTAGTACAATGAGTTTTGGGATGAGTCGAAGGAGGGAAGAATCTCTAGAAGTGGATGAGGGAGATCACAGTAGTACAATGAGTTTTGGGATGAGTCGAAGGAGGGAAGAATCTCTAGAAGTGGATGAGGGAGATCACAGTAGTACAATGAGTTTTGGGATGAGTCGAAGGAGGGAAGAATCTCTAGAAGTGGATGAGGGAGATCACAGTAGTACAATGAGTTTTGGGATGAGGGATGGAGGGAAGAATCTCTAGAAGTGGATGAGGGAGATCACAGTAGTACAATGAGTTTTGGGATGAGTCGAAGGAGGGAAGAATCTCTAGAAGTGGATGAGGGAGATCACAGTAGTACAATGAGTTTTGGGATGAGTCGAAGGAGGGAAGAATCTCTAGAAGTGGATGAGGAGATCACAGTAGTACAATGAGTTTTGGGATGAGGGATGGAGGGAAGAATCTCTAGAAGTGGATGAGGAGATCACAGTAGTACAATGAGTTTTGGGATGAGTCGAAGGAGGGAAGAATCTCTAGAAGTGGATGAGGGAGATCACAGTAGTACAATGAGTTTTGGGATGAGTCGAAGGAGGGAAGAATCTCTAGAAGTGGATGAGGAGATCACAGTAGTACAATGAGTTTTGGGATGAGTCGAAGGAGGGAAGAATCTCTAGAAGTGGATGAGGAGATCACAGTAGTACAATGAGTTTTGGGATGAGGGATGGAGGGAAGAATCTCTAGAAGTGGATGAGGAGATCACAGTAGTACAATGAGTTTTGGGATGAGTCGAAGGAGGGAAGAATCTCTAGAAGTGGATGAGGGAGATCACAGTAGTACAATGAGTTTTGGGATGAGTCGAAGGAGGGAAGAATCTCTAGAAGTGGATGAGGGAGATCACAGTAGTACAATGAGTTTTGGGATGAGTCGAAGGAGGGAAGAATCTCTAGAAGTGGATGAGGGAGATCACAGTAGTACAATGAGTTTTGGGATGAGGGATGGAGGGAAGAATCTCTAGAAGTGGATGAGGAGATCACAGTAGTACAATGAGTTTTGGGATGAGTCGAAGGAGGGAAGAATCTCTAGAAGTGGATGAGGGAGATCACAGTAGTACAATGAGTTTTGGGATGAGTCGAAGGAGGGAAGAATCTCTAGAAGTGGATGAGGGAGATCACAGTAGTACAATGAGTTTTGGGATGAGGGATGGAGGGAAGAATCTCTAGAAGTGGATGAGGAGATCACAGTAGTACAATGAGTTTTGGGATGAGTCGAAGGAGGGAAGAATCTCTAGAAGTGGATGAGGGAGATCACAGTAGTACAATGAGTTTTGGGATGAGTCGAAGGAGGGAAGAATCTCTAGAAGTGGATGAGGGAGATCACAGTAGTACAATGAGTTTTGGGATGAGTGGATGGAGGGAAGAATCTCTAGAAGTGGATGAGGAGATCACAGTAGTACAATGAGTTTTGGGATGAGGGATGGAGGGAAGAATCTCTAGAAGTGGATGAGGGAGATCACAGTAGTACAATGAGTTTTGGGATGAGTGGATGGAGGGAAGAATCTCTAGAAGTGGATGAGGGAGATCACAGTAGTACAATGAGTTTTGGGATGAGTCGAAGGAGGGAAGAATCTCTAGAAGTGGATGAGGGAGATCACAGTAGTACAATGAGTTTTGGGATGAGTCGAAGGAGGGAAGAATCTCTAGAAGTGGATGAGGGAGATCACAGTAGTACAATGAGTTTTGGGATGAGGCGATGGAGGGAAGAATCTCTAGAAGTGGATGAGGGAGATCACAGTAGTACAATGAGTTTTGGGATGAGGGATGGAGGGAAGAATCTCTAGAAGTGGATGAGGGAGATCACAGTAGTACAATGAGTTTTGGGATGAGGGATGGAGGGAAGAATCTCTAGAAGTGGATGAGGGAGATCACAGTAGTACAATGAGTTTTGGGATGAGTCGAAGGAGGGAAGAATCTCTAGAAGTGGATGAGGAGATCACAGTAGTACAATGAGTTTTGGGATGAGTCGAAGGAGGGAAGAATCTCTAGAAGTGGATGAGGGAGATCACAGTAGTACAATGAGTTTTGGGATGAGTCGAAGGAGGGAAGAATCTCTAGAAGTGGATGAGGAGATCACAGTAGTACAATGAGTTTTGGGATGAGTCGAAGGAGGGAAGAATCTCTAGAAGTGGATGAGGGAGATCACAGTAGTACAATGAGTTTTGGGATGAGGGATGGAGGGAAGAATCTCTAGAAGTGGATGAGGGAGATCACAGTAGTACAATGAGTTTTGGGATGAGTCGAAGGAGGGAAGAATCTCTAGAAGTGGATGAGGGAGATCACAGTAGTACAATGAGTTTTGGGATGAGTCGAAGGAGGGAAGAATCTCTAGAAGTGGATGAGGAGATCACAGTAGTACAATGAGTTTTGGGATGAGTCGAAGGAGGGAAGAATCTCTAGAAGTGGATGAGGGAGATCACAGTAGTACAATGAGTTTTGGGATGAGGCGATGGAGGGAAGAATCTCTAGAAGTGGATGAGGGAGATCACAGTAGTACAATGAGTTTTGGGATGAGTCGAAGGAGGGAAGAATCTCTAGAAGTGGATGAGGGAGATCACAGTAGTACAATGAGTTTTGGGATGAGGCGATGGAGGGAAGAATCTCTAGAAGTGGATGAGGGAGATCACAGTAGTACAATGAGTTTTGGGATGAGGGATGGAGGGAAGAATCTCTAGAAGTGGATGAGGGAGATCACAGTAGTACAATGAGTTTTGGGATGAGTCGAAGGAGGGAAGAATCTCTAGAAGTGGATGAGGGAGATCACAGTAGTACAATGAGTTTTGGGATGAGGGATGGAGGGAAGAATCTCTAGAAGTGGATGAGGGAGATCACAGTAGTACAATGAGTTTTGGGATGAGGGATGGAGGGAAGAATCTCTAGAAGTGGATGAGGAGATCACAGTAGTACAATGAGTTTTGGGATGAGTCGAAGGAGGGAAGAATCTCTAGAAGTGGATGAGGGAGATCACAGTAGTACAATGAGTTTTGGGATGAGTCGAAGGAGGAAGAATCTCTAGAAGTGGATGAGGAGATCACAGTAGTACAATGAGTTTTGGGATGAGTCGAAGGAGGGAAGAATCTCTAGAAGTGGATGAGGGAGATCACAGTAGTACAATGAGTTTTGGGATGAGTCGAAGGAGGGAAGAATCTCTAGAAGTGGATGAGGGAGATCACAGTAGTACAATGAGTTTTGGGATGAGTCGAAGGAGGGAAGAATCTCTAGAAGTGGATGAGGGAGATCACAGTAGTACAATGAGTTTTGGGATGAGTCGAAGGAGGGAAGAATCTCTAGAAGTGGATGAGGAGATCACAGTAGTACAATGAGTTTTGGGATGAGTCGAAGGAGGGAAGAATCTCTAGAAGTGGATGAGGGAGATCACAGTAGTACAATGAGTTTTGGGATGAGGGATGGAGGGAAGAATCTCTAGAAGTGGATGAGGGAGATCACAGTAGTACAATGAGTTTTGGGATGAGTCGAAGGAGGGAAGAATCTCTAGAAGTGGATGAGGGAGATCACAGTAGTACAATGAGTTTTGGGATGAGTCGAAGGAGGGAAGAATCTCTAGAAGTGGATGAGGGAGATCACAGTAGTACAATGAGTTTTGGGATGAGTCGAAGGAGGGAAGAATCTCTAGAAGTGGATGAGGGAGATCACAGTAGTACAATGAGTTTTGGGATGAGGGATGGAGGGAAGAATCTCTAGAAGTGGATGAGGGAGATCACAGTAGTACAATGAGTTTTGGGATGAGTCGAAGGAGGGAAGAATCTCTAGAAGTGGATGAGGGAGATCACAGTAGTACAATGAGTTTTGGGATGAGTCGAAGGAGGGAAGAATCTCTAGAAGTGGATGAGGGAGATCACAGTAGTACAATGAGTTTTGGGATGAGGGATGGAGGGAAGAATCTCTAGAAGTGGATGAGGGAGATCACAGTAGTACAATGAGTTTTGGGATGAGTCGAAGGAGGGAAGAATCTCTAGAAGTGGATGAGGAGATCACAGTAGTACAATGAGTTTTGGGATGAGTCGAAGGAGGGAAGAATCTCTAGAAGTGGATGAGGGAGATCACAGTAGTACAATGAGTTTTGGGATGAGTCGAAGGAGGGAAGAATCTCTAGAAGTGGATGAGGGAGATCACAGTAGTACAATGAGTTTTGGGATGAGTCGAAGGAGGGAAGAATCTCTAGAAGTGGATGAGGAGATCACAGTAGTACAATGAGTTTTGGGATGAGTCGAAGGAGGGAAGAATCTCTAGAAGTGGATGAGGGAGATCACAGTAGTACAATGAGTTTTGGGATGAGTCGAAGGAGGGAAGAATCTCTAGAAGTGGATGAGGGAGATCACAGTAGTACAATGAGTTTTGGGATGAGGGATGGAGGGAAGAATCTCTAGAAGTGGATGAGGGAGATCACAGTAGTACAATGAGTTTTGGGATGAGTCGAAGGAGGGAAGAATCTCTAGAAGTGGATGAGGGAGATCACAGTAGTACAATGAGTTTTGGGATGAGGGATGGAGGGAAGAATCTCTAGAAGTGGATGAGGGAGATCACAGTAGTACAATGAGTTTTGGGATGAGTCGAAGGAGGGAAGAATCTCTAGAAGTGGATGAGGGAGATCACAGTAGTACAATGAGTTTTGGGATGAGGGATGGAGGGAAGAATCTCTAGAAGTGGATGAGGAGATCACAGTAGTACAATGAGTTTTGGGATGAGGGATGGAGGGAAGAATCTCTAGAAGTGGATGAGGGAGATCACAGTAGTACAATGAGTTTTGGGATGAGTCGAAGGAGGGAAGAATCTCTAGAAGTGGATGAGGGAGATCACAGTAGTACAATGAGTTTTGGGATGAGTCGAAGGAGGGAAGAATCTCTAGAAGTGGATGAGGGAGATCACAGTAGTACAATGAGTTTTGGGATGAGTCGAAGGAGGGAAGAATCTCTAGAAGTGGATGAGGGAGATCACAGTAGTACAATGAGTTTTGGGATGAGTCGAAGGAGGGAAGAATCTCTAGAAGTGGATGAGGGAGATCACAGTAGTACAATGAGTTTTGGGATGAGTCGAAGGAGGGAAGAATCTCTAGAAGTGGATGAGGGAGATCACAGTAGTACAATGAGTTTTGGGATGAGTCGAAGGAGGGAAGAATCTCTAGAAGTGGATGAGGGAGATCACAGTAGTACAATGAGTTTTGGGATGAGTCGAAGGAGGGAAGAATCTCTAGAAGTGGATGAGGAGATCACAGTAGTACAATGAGTTTTGGGATGAGTCGATGGAGGGAAGAATCTCTAGAAGTGGATGAGGGAGATCACAGTAGTACAATGAGTTTTGGGATGAGTCGAAGGAGGGAAGAATCTCTAGAAGTGGATGAGGGAGATCACAGTAGTACAATGAGTTTTGGGATGAGTCGAAGGAGGGAAGAATCTCTAGAAGTGGATGAGGGAGATCACAGTAGTACAATGAGTTTTGGGATGAGTCGAAGGAGGGAAGAATCTCTAGAAGTGGATGAGGGAGATCACAGTAGTACAATGAGTTTTGGGATGAGTCGAAGGAGGGAAGAATCTCTAGAAGTGGATGAGGGAGATCACAGTAGTACAATGAGTTTTGGGATGAGTCGAAGGAGGGAAGAATCTCTAGAAGTGGATGAGGGAGATCACAGTAGTACAATGAGTTTTGGGATGAGTCGAAGGAGGGAAGAATCTCTAGAAGTGGATGAGGAGATCACAGTAGTACAATGAGTTTTGGGATGAGTCGAAGGAGGGAAGAATCTCTAGAAGTGGATGAGGGAGATCACAGTAGTACAATGAGTTTTGGGATGAGTCGAAGGAGGGAAGAATCTCTAGAAGTGGATGAGGGAGATCACAGTAGTACAATGAGTTTTGGGATGAGTCGAAGGAGGGAAGAATCTCTAGAAGTGGATGAGGGAGATCACAGTAGTACAATGAGTTTTGGGATGAGTCGAAGGAGGGAAGAATCTCTAGAAGTGGATGAGGGAGATCACAGTAGTACAATGAGTTTTGGGATGAGTCGAAGGAGGGAAGAATCTCTAGAAGTGGATGAGGGAGATCACAGTAGTACAATGAGTTTTGGGATGAGTCGAAGGAGGGAAGAATCTCTAGAAGTGGATGAGGAGATCACAGTAGTACAATGAGTTTTGGGATGAGGGATGGAGGGAAGAATCTCTAGAAGTGGATGAGGGAGATCACAGTAGTACAATGAGTTTTGGGATGAGGGATGGAGGGAAGAATCTCTAGAAGTGGATGAGGGAGATCACAGTAGTACAATGAGTTTTGGGATGAGGGATGGAGGGAAGAATCTCTAGAAGTGGATGAGGGAGATCACAGTAGTACAATGAGTTTT
The DNA here is from genome assembly GCA_963921515.1 of Calotriton arnoldi. Classification (NCBI taxonomy): domain Eukaryota; kingdom Metazoa; phylum Chordata; class Amphibia; order Caudata; family Salamandridae; genus Calotriton; species Calotriton arnoldi. The sequence goes on from CAWUFW010009131.1 coordinate 476,168, forward strand.
GGGATGAGGGATGGAGGGAAGAATCTCTAGAAGTGGATGAGGGAGATCACAGTAGTACAATGAGTTTTGGGATGAGTCGAAGGAGGGAAGAATCTCTAGAAGTGGATGAGGGAGATCACAGTAGTACAATGAGTTTTGGGATGAGGGATGGAGGGAAGAATCTCTAGAAGTGGATGAGGGAGATCACAGTAGTACAATGAGTTTTGGGATGAGTCGAAGGAGGGAAGAATCTCTAGAAGTGGATGAGGGAGATCACAGTAGTACAATGAGTTTTGGGATGAGTCGAAGGAGGGAAGAATCTCTAGAAGTGGATGAGGAGATCACAGTAGTACAATGAGTTTTGGGATGAGTCGAAGGAGGGAAGAATCTCTAGAAGTGGATGAGGGAGATCACAGTAGTACAATGAGTTTTGGGATGAGTCGAAGGAGGGAAGAATCTCTAGAAGTGGATGAGGGAGATCACAGTAGTACAATGAGTTTTGGGATGAGTCGAAGGAGGGAAGAATCTCTAGAAGTGGATGAGGGAGATCACAGTAGTACAATGAGTTTTGGGATGAGGGATGGAGGGAAGAATCTCTAGAAGTGGATGAGGGAGATCACAGTAGTACAATGAGTTTTGGGATGAGTCGAAGGAGGGAAGAATCTCTAGAAGTGGATGAGGGAGATCACAGTAGTACAATGAGTTTTGGGATGAGTCGAAGGAGGGAAGAATCTCTAGAAGTGGATGAGGGAGATCACAGTAGTACAATGAGTTTTGGGATGAGGGATGGAGGGAAGAATCTCTAGAAGTGGATGAGGGAGATCACAGTAGTACAATGAGTTTTGGGATGAGTCGAAGGAGGGAAGAATCTCTAGAAGTGGATGAGGGAGATCACAGTAGTACAATGAGTTTTGGGATGAGGGATGGAGGGAAGAATCTCTAGAAGTGGATGAGGGAGATCACAGTAGTACAATGAGTTTTGGGATGAGTCGAAGGAGGGAAGAATCTCTAGAAGTGGATGAGGAGATCACAGTAGTACAATGAGTTTTGGGATGAGTCGAAGGAGGGAAGAATCTCTAGAAGTGGATGAGGAGATCACAGTAGTACAATGAGTTTTGGGATGAGGGATGGAGGGAAGAATCTCTAGAAGTGGATGAGGGAGATCACAGTAGTACAATGAGTTTTGGGATGAGTCGAAGGAGGGAAGAATCTCTAGAAGTGGATGAGGGAGATCACAGTAGTACAATGAGTTTTGGGATGAGTCGAAGGAGGGAAGAATCTCTAGAAGTGGATGAGGGAGATCACAGTAGTACAATGAGTTTTGGGATGAGTCGAAGGAGGGAAGAATCTCTAGAAGTGGATGAGGGAGATCACAGTAGTACAATGAGTTTTGGGATGAGTCGAAGGAGGGAAGAATCTCTAGAAGTGGATGAGGGAGATCACAGTAGTACAATGAGTTTTGGGATGAGTCGAAGGAGGGAAGAATCTCTAGAAGTGGATGAGGGAGATCACAGTAGTACAATGAGTTTTGGGATGAGGGATGGAGGGAAGAATCTCTAGAAGTGGATGAGGAGATCACAGTAGTACAATGAGTTTTGGGATGAGTCGAAGGAGGGAAGAATCTCTAGAAGTGGATGAGGGAGATCACAGTAGTACAATGAGTTTTGGGATGAGTCGAAGGAGGGAAGAATCTCTAGAAGTGGATGAGGGAGATCACAGTAGTACAATGAGTTTTGGGATGAGGGATGGAGGGAAGAATCTCTAGAAGTGGATGAGGGAGATCACAGTAGTACAATGAGTTTTGGGATGAGGGATGGAGGGAAGAATCTCTAGAAGTGGATGAGGGAGATCACAGTAGTACAATGAGTTTTGGGATGAGGGATGGAGGGAAGAATCTCTAGAAGTGGATGAGGGAGATCACAGTAGTACAATGAGTTTTGGGATGAGTCGAAGGAGGGAAGAATCTCTAGAAGTGGATGAGGGAGATCACAGTAGTACAATGAGTTTTGGGATGAGTCGAAGGAGGGAAGAATCTCTAGAAGTGGATGAGGGAGATCACAGTAGTACAATGAGTTTTGGGATGAGTCGAAGGAGGGAAGAATCTCTAGAAGTGGATGAGGGAGATCACAGTAGTACAATGAGTTTTGGGATGAGGGATGGAGGGAAGAATCTCTAGAAGTGGATGAGGGAGATCACAGTAGTACAATGAGTTTTGGGATGAGTCGAAGGAGGGAAGAATCTCTAGAAGTGGATGAGGAGATCACAGTAGTACAATGAGTTTTGGGATGAGTCGAAGGAGGGAAGAATCTCTAGAAGTGGATGAGGGAGATCACAGTAGTACAATGAGTTTTGGGATGAGGGATGGAGGGAAGAATCTCTAGAAGTGGATGAGGGAGATCACAGTAGTACAATGAGTTTTGGGATGAGGGATGGAGGGAAGAATCTCTAGAAGTGGATGAGGGAGATCACAGTAGTACAATGAGTTTTGGGATGAGGGATGGAGGGAAGAATCTCTAGAAGTGGATGAGGGAGATCACAGTAGTACAATGAGTTTTGGGATGAGGGATGGAGGAAGAATCTCTAGAAGTGGATGAGGGAGATCACAGTAGTACAATGAGTTTTGGGATGAGGGATGGAGGGAAGAATCTCTAGAAGTGGATGAGGAGATCACAGTAGTACAATGAGTTTTGGGATGAGTCGAAGGAGGGAAGAATCTCTAGAAGTGGATGAGGGAGATCACAGTAGTACAATGAGTTTTGGGATGAGGGATGGAGGGAAGAATCTCTAGAAGTGGATGAGGGAGATCACAGTAGTACAATGAGTTTTGGGATGAGTCGAAGGAGGGAAGAATCTCTAGAAGTGGATGAGGAGATCACAGTAGTACAATGAGTTTTGGGATGAGTCGAAGGAGGGAAGAATCTCTAGAAGTGGATGAGGGAGATCACAGTAGTACAATGAGTTTTGGGATGAGGGATGGAGGGAAGAATCTCTAGAAGTGGATGAGGGAGATCACAGTAGTAAGAGGAGCTTTGCGATGAGTATAAGGAGAGATGGAGGGAAGAATCTCTAGAAGTGGATGAGGGAGATCACAGTAGTACAATGAGTTTTGGGATGAGTCGAAGGAGGGATAGAGGAGGGAAGAATTTAGAAAGGGTTATTTTGGAGATCACAGTAGCAGAAAGAGGTTTGGGGTGAGTCAGAGTGGAGGTAGAGGATATATTGAGAGAGGTATAGGGTGAAATATAGAGCAGTGCATCAGAGAGAGTCAAAGTTTTTATTTTTACAGTAGGAGTAAAGTAATAAATACATAGATACACAAGTATATATTCATATCAAGGAATGCAAATATCCAGATACATACATATAATTTAATTACATGTTTATATACACAGAGGTATGCTGTACATTTATGTGCGAGTATGGCGGTTATGTAGGAAACAGCCAACTCTTGAGTACTCTTGTGAAACTAAGATAGTTAGTTATCTGTGGATCTTAGGTTTGGGGGTAATTAATTCCATAGTATGGCTGCTCGAACAGAGAAAGATGTGCCACCTGTGGTTTTTCTCTTGTATGGTGGGATTTTGAGGCGAGGTGCCAGTCTGGAGAGGAGGTTCCTTTGTTGAATATATTTGGCGAAAGATTGGCACAAATTTGCTGTTGCAGTAATTAGTTGGTAACAGTGGTAGCGTTCAACAGTGGTAGTGGTATGGGCTCGCTCTATAGCAATGACAAACATTTCAAAAAACTATTGCAGCAACCCCCTCCAAAAAACCCATCAGCCAGCCATTGTAATATGGAGCGCGGAGAACATAGTTACGATGGCACCACCACCGACGGGGTGGCGGTCTCACCGTCATCGTAATCAGCCGCTAAGTGTATTTTAATCAACACCACTGAAGTTACCATGTAAAACTTTGTAAAGGGGGCAACAGTGCCTAAACCATCTGTGGAGCTTTGTGAATAAAAATGGATGCAAATTAAAGTAATCTGTAAGCTGGAGCACATATTACAACCTTGGCAACAAAAGTCCCCATCCCCCCATCCCCCAATCCCCCCACTCCGGAACAGCATTGGGTGGAAATTTCTAAAGAACAGACACCCTGGAGTACTAAAGCATGGTGGCAACTAGTACAAACCAGTCACAAAGTCTGCAAGAGATAGATGTCAAAGGCTTGTATGTCAAACTGGCCATTACGAACTGGATCAGTTAACTACCATGAATGTCATAACTAGGATTACCACAAGAATATTTCGTAAAAAAAGAAATCTGGTTTCTTACGGCATTCTGAGTGCATCAAGTAACTACTAGGCAACCCTATGAAAAAAAGTAAAAACAATTCTCGAAACTAAACTGTCAACGTAGGGTGCATTCCAACCCGTGCACCCCACATGGTAGCACCACTGGTCGACCTCCAGTGACATCAGTTAGAATAAAAGGTTTTGTTAGGCAGCATTGGCAGGTGGTAGATTCAGCACAGTAACAACGCAAGGCAGCAAGATAGGAAGGAGTCCACCTAGCAAACCTTACTTTCAACCCCACTTCTCATATGAGGACCTCAGCAAGGGAGTCAGGACAAGACAGAAGCAGCTACAAAAACAAGTTGTGTCACCAAACGCAGCCACACCCTTCAACCTCCGAAAGACGTTTCAATTGAATCGGCGATTTGGTGCACGATATACAATTGTGTGCTCTATTCGGTGTCGCAACACTGTGGTGCAGGGGTCTCAAATGTTCTCCTGACAAGCTACGAGTTCACTCATTCAACCTCCCACTAATATGCAAGCATTCACAATGCCATTTCTCTCCCAAATACCGACATGTGAATTACTCAGCATATGAGCCCCGAGAGAATGGCGCACGGTGTAAGCAAATACACTTAAAGCGCCTTGTGTCCTATGGCTCAAATAGCCGCTCCGTTTAGCTACAAAAATAGAAGGAAATGATCAGGGTGAATGAGAATGGCATACACAAAGAATGCTGTAGGAGCTGAACCACAGCCAAAGAAGTGCACTTGCATCCACAATGAAGCAACCACCCTCAGGGCTACCTACATCTGTAGCCGAGAACTGCCAAAGGGCCTGATACCCAGGGCTTTGCACCCAAGTGACCAACAACTAACCAAGGAAGAGTGCGCCATGTCCCATACAGCACATTCCTCTATGGAAACTGGGCATGTGGACCAGGAACTGGCTGTGAAAGGATGCTTCTGGTAATGGTCAGAATGGACTGGCCCAAACCCCCATCACCCACCAAAGCAGACATCATGCAGGACTTGAGAAGGAAAGATCCAACATAGCTTCGGCATGCTTGCTGAAAGTAGACGATAAGCTCTATGGAACATTAGCTTGTTTCTTGTTTCTATCACAGAACTGAGACATGATTTACCCAGAGTGAGGACTGGGCCGAACTATAACCCGTAGGGGCTATGACCAGCCACCAGGAGAACACTACTGATCAGATATTCTTCACGCTTGATCAGTAGCGATCTGTCGGGCTTCTGTTCTGAAACTGCGAGTGTGAAACTCTACAAAACACAAACAGTTACCATGCATGACGTCCATCCAGCCACCAAATGATATGGAATGGGGCCCTGCCCTCACCTGGTCCTATTCTCCGGGCTAGCAGGATGTGCTCCCTTCTCTTCCACAGGTCACGACACCATATCTGCCCAACAGATACAAACCCCTCCCAACTGTACTCATCTTCTGTGCTCGCAGCACTTGCCAAATGTCCCTACCTTTTCCCCCTTCCACAACTGTTCACAGCCTCCCAAAAGCCATTCTTTCACTTGCCTGCCTCCCTTTCACCACCATACTAACCACCAACCCTCATAACTTTACCGCACAAGATCCCAAACACGTCCTTGCTTTGTGTCTCAAGCGTCACTTGCTTCAAGCAGTACACTGCACACAGATCCAGCAGCGTGGCATCACTGCACGCACACAAGCACTTTTGACAGCAGAATCACTGGCAGATCACACACTACACAAGTGCCAGTAACATGACAAGGGCACGCTACACAAGAGCCAGTAACATGACATGGGCACGCTACACAAGCCCCAGTAACATAACATGGGCACACTACACAAGTGCCAGTAACATATGATAAGCACGCTACACAAGTGCCAGTAATATAACATGGGCACACTACACAAGTGCCAGTAACATGACAAGGGCACACTACACAAGTGCCAGTAACATAACACGGGCACATTACACAAGCGCCAGTAACATGGGCACGCTATACAAGCACCAGTAACATGGGCACGCTACACAAGCGTCAGTAACATGACATGGGCACATTACACAAGCGCCAGTAACATGACATGGGCACGCCATACAAGCCCCAGTAACATAACATAGGCACGCTACACAAGTGCCAGTAACATATGATGGGCACACTACACAAGCACCAGTAACATGGGCACGCCACACAAGCAACAGGACATGGGCACACTACACAAGGGCCAGAAACATGACATGGGCACGCTACACAAGCACCAGTAACATGACATGGCCATGCTACACAAGCGCCAGTAACAGGACATGGGCCCACTACACAAGCACCAGTAACATGGCACGCTACACAAGCACCAGTAACATGGGCATGCCACACAAGCGCCAGTAACAGGACATGGGCACGCTACACAAGCACCAGTAACATGGGCACGCCGCACAAGCGCCAGCAACATGACATGGGCAGAGATGCACAATCTGCATGAAACTCGCAATCTATCAAGTCTGGCAGCGAAGTTTGCAAAGATCATTCCACGAGGAAAGGAAGGGAACGGGTCCGGTCAGGGGATGAGGTATCAGTTTATGTTTCAGCTACCATAGAAAATGTTGCTGAAAGAGCAATAGACCGCTAAAGGGATAAATACCAAACATGGCAATAATGTAGAACTTTATTCAGAAAGCTTGAGGGGGGGGAACAAAATATTCAGATGTTTATAACTTTGGCATAATTTGATGAATTTGCATCAAATGTGGCATGCAGTCAGCAAGTGACACCCTAGTGCTGGTATTTCAGGTTTTATGCAGATCCAATGTGTGTGTGGTGGGGGTGTTGAACAGAGCCATAACTCACCTTTTAGCTGTTATATATGTGGGAACATGCGGTAAAGGGGATTATGTAGCCCTACACCAGATGCTCCCCAAACAGATCAGCACCACACTCATGTGCAGCACTCACAGGACTGCCATAAAGTTTGATTTCTGATTGCCTGGACTCATCTGCTGGTTTTATATTCAATAAATGTCCCTCTATCCATTCAGGGGAGTCATTACAAGGCAAAGGCAGGCCAGGATCACACGTGTTTTGAGAACATGTTTCCTTTCTGCACCAAGTGGAATATGTTCTTTGCAGCCACTGATGAGCGAGGAGGGGAGGGAGGCATAATTTATGAGGGAAAGGGTCAAAGGGCGCAAGGATGCCGCTCATCTCTCAACAATGGTCACAGCACAGGACACACTCCATGTCCATCTGATTTAAAATAAGTTAAATCAGGATTTAGGAGGTTACATTTGTTCAAGGTAAACCGCAGGCACAATTAAGGTGCCCTGGGCTAGGGGGGTGTTAGGGCATGGGAACGTGCAGTTTGAACCAGTAAGCACTGGCTGCTGCCCTTGGGGGCAGTAAACTGGGTCCTGTACTGTGGTAATATGGGATGTACCCCCTGTACTCCTGTAATGTGCGACTACATCAATAAGCACAGTTGCTCTAAATAACGTTGTTGAGACACCCATTTTCCCTGCTATAGAAAATATAGAGTACATGTTCACATACATACTTCGAGCTTGGATGTTTTTATTGCACAACAGTGGTATTTAAAAATAAAAATTTCACAGGGACTGATGGGGTTTTCATCGCAATGACCGTTCCGAATAATTCTGGTGAAATTTCCTGTTTAATCAACATTCCGTTAATCAAAACCTTAAAACTCTAGTCTCAACCAGCACAACTTGCGGGAAACAAATTGAAGAATTTCTCCCTTCTTAAGGGGTGAGTATTTAACGAAGGAAACTTGGTCTAAAATTATTTATTCTAGCAATAACATTTAGTATGTATTCTTCATTATAGACAAACAGGACAGTCTATGATTTCATTTACAATTTTCAATAAACAAGTTTTCACTGGGGGTGGGAAGGGTGCCTACTTAAAGCAAACAAACTCAAAATAAACTTGACTTAACTAAAAAGGTCACAAAGTGATGCCTCCAATATTAAAACAGGGGCCACATCACCATGCCATGGACAGTTGACAGAACATGGCAAATGAGACCATATCACACCTAAGCATAGGGACAGGTGGTGGACAAAGGAGTGTCTACACAACCAGCCAGGTGATGGACAACCATCCAACGACACAAACAGCAGAGAATGCATGCAAGCCCCGACAAGAACAAACCCCTGGTCCTCACAGCCAACCTACTGTCACAATCAATGTACACTACTCAGGCAATAAATAGCTTGGGAGGAGGGAACTCCATTAAAAAAGTCGGACATCAAAATATGTGCTCCGAGTGGGAGGCGGGTACAACCAATATCTGCTCCGAGTGGGATGAGGGTACAACCAATATGTGCTCCGAGTGGGAGGAGGGTACATGTGCTCCGAGTGGGAGTAGGGTACACCCAATATGTGCTCTGAGTGGGAGTAGGGTACATCCAATATGTGTTACGAGTGGGAGTAGGGTACACCCAAAATGTGCTCCGAGTGGGAGTAGGGTACATCCAATATGTGCTCCGAGTGGGAGGAGGGTACAACCAATATGTGCTCCGAGTGGGAGTAGGGTACATCCAATATGTGCTCCGAGTGGGAGGAGGGTACATCCAATATGTGCTCCGAGTGGGAGGAGGGTACAACCAATTTGTGCTCCGAGTGGGAGGAGGGTACAACCAATATGTGCTGCGAGTGGGAGGCGGGTACATGTGCTCCGAGTGGGAGGAGGGTACTTCCAATATGTGTTACGAGTGGGAGGAGGGTACATCCAATATGTGCTCCGAGTGGGAGTAGCGTACACCCAATATGTGCTCTGGGTGGGAGTAGAATACATCCAATATGTGTTACGAGTGGGAGTAGGGTACACCCAAAATGTGCTCCGAGTGGGAGTAGGGTACATCCAATATGTGCTCCGAGTGGGAGGAGGGTACATCCAATATGTGCTCCGAGTGGGAGGAGGGTACAACCAATTTGTGCTCCGAGTGGGAGGAGGGTACATCAATATGTGCTCGAGTGGGAGGAGGGTACAACCAATTTGTGCTCCGAGTGGGAGGAGGGTACAACCAATATGTGCTCAGTGGGAGGCGGGTACATGTGCTCCGAGTGGGAGGAGGGTACTTCCAATATGTGTTACGAGTGGGAGGAGGGTACATCCAATATGTGCTCCGAGTGGGAGTAGCGTACACCAATATGTGCTCTGGGTGGGAGTAGAATACATCCAATATGTGCTCCGAGTGGGAGTAGGGTACATCCAATATGTGCTCCAAGTGGGAGTAGGGTACTTCCAATATGTGCTCCGTGGGAGGAGGGTACTTCCAAAATGTGCTCCGAGTGGGAGGAGGGTACTTCCAATAAGTGCTCCGAGTGGGAGTAGGGTACATCCAATATGTGCTCCGAGTGGGAGGAGGGTACACCCAATATGTGCTCCGAGTGGGAGGAGGGTACACCCAATATGTGCTCCGAGTGGGAGGAGGGTACATCCAATATGTGCTCCGAGTGGGAGGAGGGTACATGTGCTACGAGTGGGAGTAGGGTGCAACCATATGTGCTCCGAGTGGGAGTATGGTACACCAGTATGTACTCCAAGTGGGAGTAGGGTACCTCGAATATGTACTTGGAGTAGGGTACATCCAATATGTACTTCGAGTGGGAGTAGGGTACATCCAATATGTACTTCGAGTGGGACTAGGGTACATCCAATATGTACTCTGAGTGCGAGTAGGGTACATCAAAAAAGTCGGACATCAAAATATGTGCTCCGAGTGGGAGGAGGGTACAACCAATATGTGCTCCGAGTGGGAGGCGGGTACATGTACTCCGAGTGGGAGGAGGGTACTTCCAATATGTGTTACGAGTGGGAGGAGGGTACATCCAATATGTGCTCCGAGTGGGAGTACCGTACACCCAATATGTGCTCCGAGTGGGAGTAGGGTACATCCAATATGTGCTCCGAGTGGGAGTAGGGTACATCCAATATGTGCTCCAAGAGGGAGGAGGGTACTTCCAATATGTGCTCCGAGTGGGAGGAGGGTACATCCAATATGTGCTCCGAGTGGGAGGAGGGTACTTCCAATATGTGTTACGAGTGGGAGTAGGGTACACCCAAAATGTCCTCCGAGTGGGAGTAGGGTACATCCAATATGTGCTCTGAGTGGGAGGAGGGTACATCCAATATGTGCTCCGAGTGGGAGGAGGGTACAACCAATATGTGCTCCGAGTGGGAGGCGGGTACATGTGCTCCGAGTGGGAGGAGGGTACTTCCAATATGTGTTACGAGTGGGTGGAGGGTACATCCAATATGAGCTCCGAGTGGGAGTAGCGTACACCCAATATGTGCTCTGAGTGGGAGTAGAATACATCCAATATGTGCTCCGAGTGGGAGTAGGGTACATCCAATATGTGCTCCGTGGGAGGAGGGTACTTCCAATATGTGCTCCGTGGGAGGAGGGTACTTCCAATATGTGCTCCGAGTGGGAGGAGGGTACTTCCAATATGTGCTCCGAGTGGGAGTAGGGTACTTCCAATATGTGCTCTGAGTGGGAGGAGGGTACACCCAATATGTGCTCCGAGTGGGAGGAGGGTACTTTTAATATATGCTCCGAGTGGGAGTAGGGCACATCCAATATGTGTGTGGTGGGGGTGTTGAACAGAGCCATAACTCACCTTTTAGCTGTTATATATGTGGGAACATGCGGTAAAGGGGATTATTAGCCCTACACCAGATGCTCCCCAAACAGATCAGCACCACACTCATGTGCAGCACTCACAGGACTGCCATAAAGTTTGATTTCCGATTGCCTGGACTCATCTGCTGGTTTTATATTCAATGAATGTCCCTCTATCCATTCAGGGGAGTCATAACAAGGCAAAGGCAGAACTAGCCACACGTGTTTTGAGAACGTGTTTCCTTTCTGCACCAAGTGGAATATGTTCTTTGCAGCCACTGATGAGCGAGCAGGCGAGGGGGGGAGGCATAATTTATGAGGGAAAGGGTCAAAGGGCGCAAGGATGCCGCTCATCTCTCAACAATGGTCACAGCACAGGAAACACTCCATGTCCATCTGATTTAAAATAAGTTAAACCAGGATTTAAGAGGTTACATTTGTTCAAGGTAAACCACAGCTACAATGAAGGTGCCCTGGGCTAGGGGGGAATTAGGGCATGGGAACGTGCAGTTTGAACCAGTAAGCACTGGCTGCTGCCCTTGGGGGCAGTAAACTGGGTACTGTACTGTGGTAATATGGGATGTACCCCCTGTACTCCTGTAATGTGCGACTACATCAATAAGCACAGTTGCTCTAAATAACGTTATTGAGACACCCATTTTCCCTGCTATAGAAAATATAGAGTACATGTTCACATACATACTTCGAGCTTGGATGTTTTTATTGCACAACAGTGGTATTTAAAAATAAACATTTCACAGGGACTGATGGGGTTTTCATCGCAATGACCGTTCCGAATAATTCTGGTGAGATTTCCTGTTTAATCAACATTCCGTTAATCAAAACCTTAAAACTCTAGTCTCAACCAGCACAACTTGCGGGAAACAAATTGAAGAATTTCTCCCTTCTAAATAAGGGGTGAGTATTTAACGAAGGAAACTTGGTCTAAAATTATTTATTCTAGCAATAACATTTATTAAGTATACTTCATTATAGACAAACAGGACAGTCTATGATTTCACTTACAATTTTCAATAAACAAGTTTTCACTGGGGGTGGGAAGGGTGCCTACTTAAAGCAAAACAAACTCAAAATAAACTTGACTTAACTAAAAAGGTCACAAAGTGATGCCTCCAATATTAAAACAGGGGCCTCATCACCATGCCATGGACAGTTGACAGAACATGGCAATGAGACCATATCACACCTAAGCATAGGGACAGGTGGTGGACAAAGGAGTGTCTACACAACCAGCCAGGTGATGGACAACTGCCCAACGACACAAACAGCAGAGAATGCATGCAAGCCCCGACAAGAACAAACCCCTGGTCCTCACAGCCAACCTAGTGTCACAATCAATGTACACTACTCAGGCAATAAATAGCTTGGGAGGAGGGAACTCCATTAAAAAAGTCGGACATCAAAATATGTGCTCCGAGTGGGAGGAGGGTACACCCAAAATGTCCTCCAAGTGGGAGTAGGGTACATCCAATATGTGCTCTGAGTGGGAGGAGGTTACATCCAATATGTGCTCCGAGTGGGAGTAGCGTACACCCAATATGTGCTCTGAGTGGGAGTAGAATACATCCAATATGTGCTCCGAGTGGGAGTAGGGTACATCCAATATGTACTCCGAGTGGGAGGAGGGTTCATCCAATATGTGCTTCGAGTGGGAGCAGCGTACACTTAATAGGTGCTCCAAGTGGGAGTAGGGTACATCCAATATGTGCTCCGAGTAGGAGTAGGGTACACCGATATGTGCTCCGAGAGGGAGGAGGGAACACCCAATATATGCTCCGAATGGGAGGAGGGTACTTCCAATATGTGCTCCGAGTGGGAGTAGGGCACATCCAATATGTGCTCCAAGTGGGAGAAGGGTACTTCCAATATGTGCTCCGAGTGGGAGTAGGGTACTTCCAATATGTGCTCCGAGTTGGAGGAGGGTATTTCCAATATGTGCTCCGAGTAGGAGGAGGGTACTTCCAATATGTGCTCCGAGTGGGAGGAGGGTACACCCAATATGTGCTCCAAGTGGGAGGAGGGTACACCCAATATGTGCTCCGAGTGGGAGGAGGGTACATCCAATATGTGCTCCGAGTGGGAGGAGGGTGCACCCAATATTAGCTCCGCGTGGGAGGAGGGTACATGTGCTACGAGTGGGAGTAGGGTGCAACCATATGTGCTCCGAGTGGGAGTATGGTACACCAGTATGTACTCCGAGTGGGAGTAGGGTACCTCGAATATATACTTCGAGTGGGAGTAGGGTACATCCAATATGTACTTCGAGTGCGAGTAGGGTACATCCAATATGTACTCCGAGTGGGAGTAGGGTACATCTAATATGCACTCCGAGTGGGAGGAGGGTACTTCCAATATGTGTTACGAGTGGGAAGAGGGTACATCCAATATGTGCTCCGAGTGGGAGTATCGTACACTTAATATGTGCTCCGAGTGGGAGTAGGGTACATCCAATATGTGCTCCGAGTGGGAGTAGGGTACACCAATATGTGCTCCGAGTGGGAGTAGGGTACATCCAATATGTGCTCCGAGTGGGAGTAGGGTACACCGATATGTGCTTCAAGTGGGAGTAGGGTACATCCAATATGTGCTCTGAGTGAGAGTAGGGTACACCGATATGTGCTCCGAGTGGGAGTAGGGTACATCCAATATGTGCTCCGAGTGGGAGTAGGGTACATCGATATGTGCTCCAAGTGGGAGGAGGGTACATCCAATATGTGCTCCGAGTGGGAGGAGGGTACTTCCAATATGTGTTACGAGAGGGAGGAGGGTACATCCAATATGTGCTCCGAGTGGCAGTAGCGTACACCCAATATGTGCTCAGTGGGAGTAGGGTACATCCAATATGTGCTCCGAGAGGGAGTAGGTTATATCCAATATGTGCTCCGAGTGGGAGTAGCGTACACCGATATGTGCTCCAAGTGGGAGTAGGGTACATCCAATATGTGCTCCGAGTGGGAGTAGGGTACACCGATATGTGCTCCGAGTGGGAGTAGGGTACATCCAATATGTGCTCCGAGTGGGAGTAGGGTACACTGATATGTGCTCCAAGTGAGAGGAGGGTACATCCAAAATGTGCTCCGAGTGGGAGGAGGGTACTTCAATATGTGTTACGAGTAGGAGGAGGGTACATCCAATATGTGCTCCGAGTGGGAGTAGCGTTCACCCAATATGTGCTGCGAGTGGGAGCAGGGTACACCCAATATGTGCTCAGAGTAGGAGGGGGTACATGTGCTCCGAGTGGGAGTAGGGTACACCGATATGTGCTCCAAGTGGGAGTAGGGTACATCCAATATAAGCTCCGAGTGGGAGTAGGGCAGATCCAATATGTGCTCCGAGTGGGAGGAGGGTACTTTCAATATGTGCTCTGAGTGGGAGGAGGGTACTTCCAATATGTGCTCCGAGTGGGAGTAGGGTACTTCAATATGTGCTCCAAGTGGGAGGAGGGTACTTCCAATATGTGCTTCGAGTAGGAGGGGTACTTCAATATGTGCTCCGAGTGGGAGGAGGGTACACCCAATATATGCTCCGAGTGGGAGGAGGGTACACCCAATATGTGCTCCGAGTGGAGTAGAGTACATCGAATATGTACTCCGAGTGCGAGTATGGTACATCGAATATGTACTCCGAGTGGGAATAGGGTACATCCAATATGTGCTCCAAGTGGGAGGAGGATACACCCAATATGTGCTCCGCGTAGGAGTAGGGTACATCCAGTATGTGTTACGACTGGGAGGAGGGTACATTCAATATGTGCTCCGAGTGGGAGGAGGGTGCACCCAATATTAGCTCTGAGTGGGAGGAGGCTACATGTGCTACGAGTGGGAGAAGGGTGCAACCATATGTACTCCGAGTGCGAGTAGGGTACATCCAATACGTACTCCGAGTGGGAGTAGGGTACATCCAATATGTACTCGGATTGGGAGGAGGGTACTTCCAATATGTGTTACGAGTGGGAGGAGGGTGCATCCAATATGTGCTCCGAGTGGGAGTAGCGTACACCTAATATGTGATCCGAGTGGGAGTTGGGTACATCCAATATGTGCTCCGAGTGGGAGTAGGGTACACCGATATGTGCTCCGAGTGGGAGTAGGGTACATTCAATATGTGCTCCGAGTGGGAGTAGGGTACATCCAATATGTGCTCCGAGTGGGAGTAGCGTAGACCTAATATGTGCTCACAGTGGGAGTAGGGTACATACAATATGTACTCCGAGTGGGAGTAGGGTACATCCAATATGTGCTCCAAGTGGGAGTAGGGTACATCCAATATAAGCTCCGAGTGGGAGTAGGGTACACCGATATGTGCTCCGAGTGGGAGTAGGGTACTTCCAATATGTGCTCCGAGTGGGAATAGGGTACACCGATATGTGCTCCGAGTGGGCGTAGGGTACTTCCAATATGTGCTCCGAGTGGGAGGAGGGTACACCCAATATATGCTCCGAGTGGGAGGAGGGTACTTCCAATATGTGCTCCGAGTGGGAGTAGGGCACATCCAATATGTGCTCCAAGTGGGAGAAGGGTACTTCCAATATGTGCTCCGAGTGGGAGTAGGGTACTTCAATATGTGCTCCAAGTGGGAGGAGGGTATTTCCAATATGTGCTCCGAGTGGGAGGAGGGTGCACCCAATATTAGCTCCGCGTGGGAGGAGGGTACATGTGCTACGAGTGGGAGTAAGGTGCAACCATATGTGCTCCGAGTGGGAGTATGGTACACCAGTATGTACTCCGAGTGGGAGTAGGGTACCTCGAATATGTACTTCGAGTGGGAGTACGGTACATCCAATATGTACTTCGAGTGGGAGAAGGGTACATCCAATATGTACTCCGAGTGGGAGGAGGGTACATGCAATATGTGCTCCGAGTGGGAGTAGCGTACACTTAATATGTGCTCCGAGTGGGAGTAGGGTACACCAATATGTGCTCCGAGTGGGAGTACGGTACATCCAATATGTGCTCCAAGTGGGAGGAGGGTACATCCAATATGTGCTCCGAGTGGGAGGAGGGTACTTCCAATATGTGTTACGAGTGGGAGAAGGGTACATCCAATATGTGCTCCGAGTGGGAGTAGGGTACACCCAATATGTGCTCCGAGTGGGAGTAGGGTACACCGATATGTGCTCTGAGTGGGAGTAGGGTACATCCAATATGTGCTCTGAGTGCGAGTAGGGTACATCCAATATGTACTCCGAGTGGGAGTAGGGTACATCCAATATGTACTCCGAGTGGGAGGAGGGTACTTCCAATATGTGTTACGAGAGGGAGGAGGGTACATCCAATATGTGCTCCGAGTGGGAGTAGCGTACACCCAAAATGTACTCCGAGTGGGAGTAGGGTACATCCAATATTTGCTCCGAGTGGGAGTAGGGTATAACCAATATGTGCTCCGAGTGGGAGTAGCGTACACCGATATGTGCTCCAAGTGGGAGTAGGGTACATCCAATATGTGCTCCGAGTGGGAGTAGGGTACACCGATATGTGCTCCGAGTGGGAGTAGGGTACATCCAATATGTGCTCCGAGTGGGAGTAGGGTACACTGATATGTGCTCCAAGTGAGAGGAGGGTGCATCCAAAATGTGCTCCGAGTGGGAGGAGGGTACTTCCAATATGTGTTACGAGTGGGAGCAGGGTTCATCCAATATGTGCTCCAAGTGGGAGTAGTGTACACCCAATATGTGCTCTGAGTGGGAGTAGGGTACACCCTATATGTGCTCCGAGTAGGAGTAGGGTACATCCAATATGTGTTACGAGTGGGAGGATGGTACACCAGTATGTACTCCGAGTGGGAGTAGGGTACCTCGAATATGTACTTCGAGTGGGAGTAGGGCAGATCCAATATGTGCTCCGAGTGGGAGGAGGGTACTTCCAATATGTGCTCTGAGTGGGAGGAGGGTACTTCCAATATGTGCTCCGAGTGGGAGGAGGGTACTTCCAATATGTGCTCCGAGTGGGAGGAGGGTATTTCCAATATGTGCTCCTAGTAAGAGGGGGGTACTTCCAATATGTGCTCCGAGTGGGAGGAGGGTACACCCAATATATGCTCCGAGTGGGAGGAGGGTACACCCAATATGTACTCCGAGTGGGAATAGGGTACATCCAATATGTGCTCCAAGTGGGAGGAGGGTACACCCAATATGTGCTCCGAGTAGGAGTAGGGTACATCCAGTATGTGTTACGACTGGAAGGAGGGTACATTCAATATGTGCTCCGAGTGGGAGGAGGGTGCACCCAATATTAGCTCTGAGTGGGAGGAGGGTACATGTGCTACGAATGGGAGAAGGGTGCAACCATATGTACTCCGAGTGCGAGTAGACTACATCCAATACGTACTCCGAGTGGGAGTAGGGTACATCCAATATGTACTCCGAGTGGGAGGAGGGGACTTCCAATATGTGTTACGAGTGGGAGGAGGGTGCATCCAATATGTGCTCCGAGTGGGAGTAGCGTACACCTAATATGTGCTCCGAGTGGGAGTAGGATACATCCAATATGTGCTCCGAGTAGGGTACACCGATATGTGCTCCGAGTGGGAGTAGGGTACATCCAATGTGTGCTCTGAGTGGGAGTAGGGTACACCGATATGTGCTCCGAGTGGGAGTAGGGTACATCCAATATGTGCTCCGAGTGGGAGGAGGGTACTTCCAATATGTGCTCCGAGTGGGAGTAGGGCACATCCAATATGTGCTCCAAGTGGGAGAAGGGTACTTCCAATATGTGCTCCGAGTGGGAGTAGGGTACTTCCAATATGTGCTCCAAGTGGGAGGAGGGTATTTCCAATATGTGCTCCGAGTGGGAGGAGGGTGCACCCAATATTAGATCCGCGTGGGAGGAGGGTACATGTGCTACGAGTGGCAGTAGGGTGCAACCTTATGTGCTCCGAGTGGGAGTAGGGGACACCGATATGTGCTCCAAGTGGGAGTAGGGTACATCCAATATAAGCTCCGAGTGGGAGTAGGGCACATCCAATATGTGCTCCAAGTGGGAGTAGGGTACTTCTAATATGTGCTCTGAGTGGGAGGAGGGTACTTCCAATATGTGCTCCGAGTGGGAGTAGGGTACACTGATTTGTGCTCCGAGGGGCAGTAGGGTACATCCAATATGTGCTCCGAGTGGGAGTAGGGGACACCGATATGTGCTCCAAGTGGGAGTAGGGTACATCCAATATAAGCTCCGAGTGGGAGTAGGGCACATCCAATATGTGCTCCAAGTGGGAGTAGGGTACTTCTAATATGTGCTCTGAGTGGGAGGAGGGTACTTCCAATATGTGCTCCGAGTGGGAGTAGGGTACACTGATTTGTGCTCCGAGGGGCAGTAGGGTACATCCAATATGTGCTCAGAGTGGGAGTAGGGTATACTGATATGTGCTCCAAGTCGGAGTAGGGTACATCCAATATGCTCTGAGTGGGAGTAGGGTACACCGATATGTGCTCCGAGTGGGAGTAGGGTACATCCAATATGTGCTCCGAGTGGGAGTAGGGGACACCGATATGTGCTCCAAGTGGGAGTAGGGTACATCCAATATAAGCTCCGAGTGGGAGTAGGGCACATCCAATATGTGCTCCAAGTGGGAGTAGGGTACTTCTAATATGTGCTCTGAGTGGGAGGAGGGTACTTCCAATATGTGCTCCAGTGGGAGTAGGGTACTTCCAATATGTGCTCCGAGTGGGAGGAGGGTACTTCCAATATGTGCTCCGAGTAGGAGGGGGGTACTTCCAATATGTGCTCCGAGTGGGAGGAGGGTACACCCAATATATGCTCCAAGTGGGAGGAGGGTACACCCAATATGTGCTCCGAATAGGAGTAAGGTACATCCAATATGTGTTACGACTGGGAGGAGGGTACATCCAATATGTGCTCCGAGTGGGAGGAGGGTGCACCCAATATTAGCTCCAGAGGGAGGAGGGTACATGTGCTACGAGTGGGAGTAGGGTGCAACCATATGTACTCCGAGTGAGAGTAGGGTACATCCAATATGTACTCCGAGTGGGAGTAGGGTACATCCAATATGTACTCCGAGTGGGAGGAGGGTACTTCAATATGTGTTACGAGTGGGAGTAGGGTACATCCAATATGTGCTACGAGTGGGAGTAGGGTACATCCAATATGTGCTCCGAGTGGGAGTAGGGTACACCGATATGTGCTCCGAGTGGGAGTAGGGTACATCCAATATGTGCTCCGAGTGGGAGTAGGGTACAACGATATATGCTCCGAGTGGGAGTAGAGTACATCCAATATGTGCTCCGAGTGGGAGTAGGCTACACCGATATGTGCTTCAAGTGGGAGGAGGGTACATCCAATATGTGCTCCGAGTGGGAGGAGGGTACTTCTAATATGTGTTACGAGTGGGAGGAGGGTACATCCAATATGTGCTCCGAGTGGGAGTAGCGTACACCCAATATGTTCTCCGAGTGGGAGTAGGGTACATCCAATATGTGCTAATAGTGGGAGTAGGGTACACCGATATGTGCTCCGAGTGGGAGTAGGGTACATCCAATATGTGCTCCGAGTGGGAGTAGGGTACATCCAATATGTGCTCCGAGTGGGAGGAGGGTACTTCCAATATGTGCTCCGAGTGGGAGTAGGGTACACCGATATGTGCTCCGAGTGGGAATAGGGTACATCCAATATGTGCTCCGAGTGGGAGTAGGGTACACCGATATGTGCTCCGAGTGGGAGTAGGGTACATCCAATATGTGCTCTGAGTGCGAGTAGGGTACATCCAATATGTACTCCGAGTGGGAGTAGGGTACATCCAATATGTACTCTGAGTGGGAGGAGAGTACTTCAATATGTGCTCTGAGTGGGAGGAGGGTACTTCCAATATGTGTTACGAGTGGGAGGGTACATCCAATATGTGCTCCGAGTGGGAGTAGCGTACACACAATATGTGCTCCGAGTGGGAGTAGGGTTCTTCCAATATGTGCTCCGAGTGGGAGTAGGGTACACCGATATGTGCTCCGAGTGGGAGTAGGGTACACCGATATGTGCTCCGAGTGGGAGTAGGGTACATCCAATATGTGCTCCGTGTGGGAGTAGGGTATACTGATATGTGGTCCAAGTCGGAGTAGGGTACATCCAATATGTGCTCCGATTGGGAGTAGGGTACACCGATATGTGCTTCGAGAGGGAGTAGGGTACATCCAATATGTGTTCGAGTGGGAGTAGGGTACACCGATATGTGCTCCAAGTGGGAGTAGGGTACATCCAATATGTGCTCCGAGTGGGAGTAGGGTACATCCAATATGTGCTCCGAGTGGGAGTAGGCTACACCGATATATGCTCCAAGTGGGAGGAGGGACCATCCAATATGTGCTCCGAGTGGGAGGAGGGTACTTCTAATATGTGTTACGAGTGGGAGGAGGGTACATCCAATATGTGCTCCGAGTGGGAGTAGCATACACCCAATATGTGCTCCGAGTGGGAGTAGGGTACATCCAATATGTGCTCCGAGTGGGAGTAGGGTACACCGATATGTGCTCCGAGTGGGAGTAGGGTACATTCAATATGTGCTCCGAGTGGGAGGAGGGTACTTCCAATATGTGCTCCGAGTGGGAGTAGGGTACACCGATATGTGCTCCGAGTGGGAGTAGGGTACATCCAATATGTGCTCCGAGTGCGAGCAGGGTACATCCAATATGTACTCCGAGTGGGAGTAGGGTACATCCAATATGTACTCCGAGTGAGAGGAGGGTACTTCCAATATGTGCTCTGAGTGGGAGGAGGGTACATCCAATATGTGCTCCGAGTGGGAGTAGGGGACACCGATATGTGCTCCAAGTGGGAGTAGGGGACACCGATATGTGCTCCAAGTGGGAGTAGGGTACATCCAATATAAGCTCCGAGTGGGAGTAGGGCACATCCAATATGTGCTCCAAGTGGGAGTAGGGTACTTCTAATATGTGCTCTGAGTGGGAGGAGGGTACTTCCAATATGTGCTCCGAGTGGGAGTAGGGTACACTGATTTGTGCTCCGAGGGGCAGTAGGGTACATCCAATATGTGCTCCGAGTGGGAGTAGGGGACACCGATATGTGCTCCAAGTGGGAGTAGGGTACATCCAATATAAGCTCCGAGTGGGAGTAGGGCACATCCAATATGTGCTCCAAGTGGGAGTAGGGTACTTCTAATATGTGCTCTGAGTGGGAGGAGGGTACTTTCAATATGTGCTCCGAGTGGGAGTAGGGTATACTGATATGTGCTCCAAATCGGAGTAGGGTACATCCAATATGCTCTGAGTGGGAGTAGGGTACACCGATATGTGCTCCAGTGGGAGTAGGGTACATCCAATATGTGCTCCGAGTGGGAGTAGGGGACACCGATATGTGCTCCAAGTGGGAGTAGGGTACATCCAATATAAGCTCCGAGTGGGAGTAGGGCACATCCAATATGTGCTCCAAGTGGGAGTAGGGTACTTCTAATATGTGCTCTGAGTGGGAGGAGGGTACTTCCAATATGTGCTCCGAGTGGGAGTAGGGTACTTCCAATATGTGCTCCCAGTGGGAGGATTGTACTTCCACTCTGTGCTCCGAGTAGGAGGTGGGTACTTCCAATATGTGCTCCGAGTGGGAGGAGGGTACACCCAATATATGCTCCAAGTGGGAGGAGGGTACACCCAATATGTGCTCCGAATAGGAGTAAGGTACATCCAATATGTGTTACGACTGGGAGGAGGGTACATCCAATATGTGCTCCGAGTGGGAGGAGGGTGCACCCAATATTAGCTCCAAGAGGGAGGAGGGTACATGTGCTACGAGTGGGAGTAGGGTGCAACCATATGTACTCCGAGTGAGAGTAGGGTACATCCAATATGTACTCCGAGTGGGAGTAGGGTACATCCAATATGTACTCCGAGTGGGAGGAGGGTACTTCCAATATGTGTTACGAGTGGGAGTAGGGTACATCCAATATGTGCTACGAGTGGGAGTAGGGTACATCCAATATGTGCTCGAGTGGGAGTAGGGTACACCGATATGTGCTCCGAGTGGGAGTAGGGTACATCCAATATGTGCTCCGAGTGGGAGTAGGGTACAACGATATATGCTCCGAGTGGGAGTAGAGTACATCCAATATGTGCTCCGAGTGGGAGTAGGCTACACCGATATGTGCTTCAAGTGGGAGGAGGGTACATCCAATATGTGCTCCGAGTGGGAGGAGGGTACTTCTAATATGTGTTACGAGTGGGAGGAGGGTACATCCAATATGTGCTCCGAGTGGGAGTAGCGTACACCCAATATGTTCTCCGAGTGGGAGTAGGGTACATCCAATATGTGCTAATAGTGGGAGTAGGGTACACCGATATGTGCTCCGAGTGGGAGTAGGGTACATCCAATATGTGCTCCGAGTGGGAGTAGGGTACATCCAATATGTGCTCCGAGTGGGAGGAGGGTACTTCCAATATGTGCTCCGAGTGGGAGTAGGGTACACCGATATGTGCTCCGAGTGGGAATAGGGTACATCCAATATGTGCTCCGAGTGGGAGTAGGGTACACCGATATGTGCTCCGAGTGGGAGTAGGGTACATCCAATATGTGCTCTGAGTGCGAGTAGGGTACATCCAATATGTACTCCGAGTGGGAGTAGGGTACATCCAATATGTACTCTGAGTGGGAGGAGGGTACTTCCAATATGTGCTCTGAGTGGGAGGAGGGTACTTCCAATATGTGTTACGAGTGGGAGGGTACATCCAATATGTGCTCCGAGTGGGAGTAGCGTACACACAATATGTGCTCCGAGTGGGAGTAGGGTTCTTCCAATATGTGCTCCGAGTGGGAGTAGGGTACACCGATATGTGCTCCGAGTGGGAGTAGGGTACACCGATATGTGCTCCGAGTGGGAGTAGGGTACATCCAATATGTGCTCCGTGTGGGAGTAGGGTATACTGATATGTGGTCCAAGTCGGAGTAGGGTACATCCAATATGTGCTCCGATTGGGAGTAGGGTACACCGATATGTGCTTCGAGAGGGAGTAGGGTACATCCAATATGTGTTCCGAGTGGGAGTAGGGTACACCGATATGTGCTCCAAGTGGGAGTAGGGTACATCCAATATGTGCTCCGAGTGGGAGTAGGGTACATCCAATATGTGCTCCGAGTGGGAGTAGGCTACACCGATATATGCTCCAAGTGGGAGGAGGGACCATCCAATATGTGCTCCGAGTGGGAGGAGGGTACTTCTAATATGTGTTACGAGTGGGAGGAGGGTACATCCAATATGTGCTCCGAGTGGGAGTAGCATACACCCAATATGTGCTCCGAGTGGGAGTAGGGTACATCCAATATGTGCTCCGAGTGGGAGTAGGGTACACCGATATGTGCTCCGAGTGGGAGTAGGGTACATTCAATATGTGCTCCGAGTGGGAGGAGGGTACTTCCAATATGTGCTCCGAGTGGGAGTAGGGTACACCGATATGTGCTCCGAGTGGGAGTAGGGTACATCCAATATGTGCTCCGAGTGCGAGCAGGGTACATCCAATATGTACTCCGAGTGGGAGTAGGGTACATCCAATATGTACTCCGAGTGATAGGAGGGTACTTCCAATATGTGCTCTGAGTGGGAGGAGGGTACATCCAATATGTGCTCCGAGTGGGAGTAGCGTACACACAATATGTGCTCCGAGTGGGAGTAGGGTACTTCCAATATGTGCTCCGAGTGGGAGTATGGTGCACCGATATGTGCTCCGAGTGGGAGTAGGGTACATCCAATATGTGCACCATGTGGGAGTAGGGTATACTGATATGTGCTCCAAGTCGGAGTAGGGTACATTCAATATGTGCTCCGAGTGGGAGTAGGGTACACCGATATGTGCTTCGAGTGGGAGTAGGGTACATCCAATATGTGCTCCGAGTGGGAGTAGGGTACACCGATATGTGCTCCGAGTGGGAGTAGGGTACACCGATATGTGCTCCAAGTGGGAGTAGGGTACATCCAATATAAGCTCTGAGTGGGAGTAGGGCACATCCAATATGTGGTCCGAGTGGGAGGAGGGTACTTCCAATATGTGCTCTGAGTGGGAGGAGGGTACTTCCAATATGTGCTCCGAGTAGGAGGGGGTACTTCAATATGTGCTCCGAGTGGGAGGAGGGTACACCCAATATATGCTCCGAGTGGGAGGAGGGTACACCCAATATATGCTCCGAGTGGGAGGAGGGTACACCCAACATGTGCTCCAAGTGGGAGTAGAGTACATCGCATATGTACTCCTAATGCGAGTATGGTACATCGAATATGTACTCCGAGTGGGAGTAGGGTACGTCCAATATGTGTTACGAGTGGGAGGAGGGTACATCCAATATGTGCTCAGAGTGGGAGGAGGGTGCACCCAATATTAGCTCTGAGTGGGAGGAGGAGGTACATGGGCTACGAGTGGGTGTAGGCTGCAACCATATGTGCTCCGAGTGGGAGTATGGTACACCAGTATGTACTCCGAGTGGAAGTAGGGTACCTCGAATGGGAGTCTGGTACATCCAATATGTACTTCGAGTGGGAGTAGGGTATATCCAATATGTACTCAGAGTGGGAGTAGGGTACATCCAATATGTACTCCGAGTGGGAGGAGGGTACTTCCAATATGTGTTACGAGTGGAAGTAGCGTACACCCAATATGTGCTCCGAGTGGGATTATGGTACATCCAATATGTGCTCCGAGTGGGAGTAGGGTACATCCAATATGTACTCCGAGTGGGAGGAGGGTACTTCCAATATGTGTTACGAGTGGAAGTAGCGTACACCCAATATGTGCTCCGAGTGGGATTATGGTACATCCAATATGTGCTCCGAGTGGGAGTAGGGTACACCGATATGTGCTCCAAGTGGGTGTAGGGTACATCCAATATGTGCTCCGAGTGGGAGTAGGCTACACCGATATGTGCTCCAAGTGGGAGGAGGGTACATCCAATATGTGCTTCGAGTGGAAGGAGGGTACTTCTAATATGTGTTACGAGTGGGAGGAGGGTACATCCAATATGTGCTCCGAGTGGGAGTAGCGTACACCCAATATGTGCTCCGAGTGGGAGTAGAGTACATCCAATATGTGCTCCGAGTGGGAGTAGGGTACACCGAGATGTGCTCCGAGTGCGAGTAGGGTACATCCAATATGTGCTCCGAGTGGGAGTAGGGTACATCCAATATGTGCTCCGAGTGGGAGGAGGGTACTTCCAATATGTGCTCCGAGTGGGAGTAGGGTACATCCAATATGTGCTCAGAGTGGGAGGAGGGTACTTCCAATATGTGCTCCGAGTGTGAGTAGGGTACACCGATATGTGCTCCGAGTGGGAATAGGGAACATCCAATATGTGCTCCGAGTGGGAGTAGGGTACACCGATATGTGCTCCAAGTGGGAGTAGGGTACATCCAATATAAGCTCCGAGTGGGAGTAGGGCACATCCAATATGTGGTCCGAGTGGGAGGAGGGTACTTCCAATATGTGCTCTGAGTGGGAGGAGGGTACTTCCAATATGTGTTCCGAGTGGGAGTAGGGTACTTTCAATATGTGCTCCGAGTGGGAGGAGGGTACTTCCAATATGTGCTCCGAGTAGGAGGGGGTACTTCCAATATGTGCACCGAGTGGGAGGAGGGTACACCCAATATATGCTCCGAGTGGGAGGAGGGTACACCCAATATGTGCTCCAAGTGGGAATAGAGTACATCAAATATGTACTCCGAGTGCGAGTATGGTACATCGAATATGTACTCCGAGTGGGAGTAGGGTACATCCAATATGTGCCCAAGTGGGAGGAGGGTAGACCCAATATGTGCTCCAAGTGGGAGGAGGGTACACCCACTATGTGCTCCTAATAGGAGTAGGGTACATCCAATATGTGTTACGAGTGGGAGGAGGGTACATCCAATATGTGCTCCGAGTGGGAGGAGGGTGCACCCAATATTAGCTCCGAGTGGGAGGAGGGTACATGTGCTACGAGTGGGTGTAGGGTGCAACCATATGTGCTCCGAGTGGGAGTATGGTACACCAGTATGTACTCCGAGTGGAAGTAGGGTACCTCGAATATGTACTTCGAATGGGAGTAGGGTACATCCAATATGTACTCAGAGTGGGAGTAGGGTACATCCAATATGTACTCAGAGTGGGAGGAGGGTACATCCAATATGTACTCAGAGTGGGAGGAGGGTACTTCCAATATGTGTTACGAGTGGGAGGAGGGTACATCCAATATGTGCTCCGAGTGGAAGTAGCGTACGATATATGCTCCGAGTGGGAGTAGGGTACATCCACTATGTGCTCCGAGTGGGAGTAGGCTACACCGATATGTGCTCCAAGTGGGAGGAGGGTACATCCAATATGTGCTCCGAGTGGGAGTAGGGTACACCAATATGTGCTCCAAGTGGGAGTAGGGCACATCCAATATGTGCTCCGAGTGGGAGTAGGGTACATCCAATATGTGCTCCGAGTGGGAGTAGTGTACTTCCAATATGTGCTCCGAGTGGGAGGAGGGTACATCCAAAATGTGCTCGAAGTGGGAGGAAGGTTCCTCCAATATGTGTTACGAGTGGGAGGAGGGTACATCCAATATGTGCTCCAGTGGGAGTAGCGTACACCCAATATGTGCTCCGAGTGGTAGTAGGGTACACCCAATATGTGCTCCGAGTAGGAGTAGGGTACATCCAATATGTGTTACGAGTGGGAGGAGGGTACATCCAATATGTGCTCCGAGTGGGAGGAGGGTGCACCCAATATTAGCTCCGAGTGGGAGGAGGGTACATGTGCTACGACTGGGTGTAGGGTGCAACCATATGTGCTCCGAGTGGGAGTATGGTACACCAGTATGTACTCCGAGTGGGAGTAGGGTACCTCGAATATGTACTTCGAATGGGAGTAGGGTACATCCAATATGTACTTCGAGAGGGAGTAGGGTATATCCAATATGTACTCTGAGTGGGAGTAGGGTACATCCAATATGTACTCCAAGTGGGAGGAGGGTACTTCCAATATGTGTTACGAGTGGGAGGAGGGTACATCCAAAGTGTGCTCCGAGTGGAAGTAGCGTACATCCAATATGTGCTCCGAGTGGGAGTAGGGTACATCCAATATGTGCTCCGAGTGGGAGTAGGGTACACCGATATGTGCTCCAAGTGGGAGT
Organism: Calotriton arnoldi; assembly: GCA_963921515.1. Taxonomy (NCBI): domain Eukaryota; kingdom Metazoa; phylum Chordata; class Amphibia; order Caudata; family Salamandridae; genus Calotriton; species Calotriton arnoldi. Next base: position 503,141 of record CAWUFW010009131.1, read on the forward strand.
AGGGTACATCCACTATGTGCTCCGAGTGGGAGTAGGGTACAACGATATATGCTCCGAGTGGGAGTAGTGTACATCCAATATGTGCTCCGAGTGGGAGTAAGCTACAATGATATGTGCTCCAAGTGGGAGGAGGGTACATCCAATATGTACTCCGAGTGGGAGGAGGGTACTTCTAATATGTGTTACGAGTGGGAGGAGGGTACATCCAATATGTGCTCCGAGTGGGAGTAGCGTGCACCCAATATGTGCTCCGAGTGGGAGGAGGGTACTTCCAATATGTGCTCCGAGTGGGAGGAGGGTACTTCCAATATGTGCTCCGAGTGGGAGGAGGGTACTTCCAATATGTGCTCCGAGTGGGAGTAGGGTACACCGATAGGTGCTCCGAGTGGGAGAGTAGGGTACATCCAATATGTGCTCCGAGTGGGAGTAGGGTACACCGATATGTGCTCGAGTGGGAGTAGGGTACATCCAATATGTGCTCCGAGTGGGAGTAGGGTACACCAATATGTGCTCCGAGTGGGAGTAGTGTACTTCCAATATGTGCTCGAGTGGGAGGAGGGTACATCCAAAATGTGCTCGAAGTGGGAGGAAGGTTCCTCCAATATGTGTTACGAGTGGGAGGAGGGTACATCCAATATGTGCTCCGAGTGGGAGTAGCGTACACCCAATATGTGCTCTGAGTGGGAGTAGGGTACACCCAATATGTGCTCCGAGTAGGAGTAGGGTACCTCCAATATGTGTTACGAGTGGGAGGAGGGTACATCCAATATGTGCTCCGAGTGGGAGGAGGTGCACCCAATATTAGCTCCGAGTGGGAGGAGGGTACATGTGCTACGAGTGGTTGTAGGGTGCAACCATATGTGCTCCGAGTGGGAGTATGGTACACCAGTATGTACTCCGAGTGGGAGTAGGGTACCTCGAATATGTACTTCGAATGGGAGTAGGGTACATCCAATATGTACTTCGAGTGGGAGTAGGGTACATCCAATATGTACTCCGAGTAGGAGGAGGGTACTTCCAATATGTGTTACGAGTGGGAGGAGGGTACATCCAATATGTGCTCCTAGTGGAAGTAGCGTACACCCAATGTGTGCTCCGAGTGGGAGTAGGGTACATCCAATATGTGCTCCGAGTGGGAGTAGGGTACATCCAATATGTGCTCCGAGTGGGAGTAGGGTACACCGATATGTGCTCCAAGTGGGAGTAGGGTACCTCCAATATGTGCTCCGAGTGGGAGTAGGGTACAACGATATATGCTCCGAGTGGGAGTAGGGTACATCCAATAAGTGCTCCGAGAGGGAGTAGGCTACACCGATATGTGCTCCAAGTGGGAGGAGGGTACATCCAATAATTGCTCCGAGTGGGAGGAGGGTACTTCTAATATGTGTTACGAGTGGGAGGAGGGTACATCCAATATGTGCTCCGAGTGGGAGTAGCGTACACCCAATATGTGCTCCGAGTGGGAGTAGGGTACATCCAATATGTGCTCCGAGTGGGAGTAGGGTACATCCAATATGTGCTCCGAGTGGGAGTAGGGTACATCCAATATGTGCTCCTAGTGGGAGGAGGGTACATGTGCTACGAGTGGGAGTAGGGTGCAACCATATGTGCTCCGAGTGGTAGTAGGGTACACTAATATGTGCTCAGAGTGAGAGTAGGGTACACCAATATGTGCTCCGAGTGGGAGTAGGGTACACCCAATATGTGTTCCAAGTGGGAGTAGGGTGCACCCAATATGTGCTCTGAGTGGGAGTAGGGTACACTAATATGTGCTCCGAGTGGGAGTAGGGTACATCCAATATGTGTTACGAGTGGGAGGAGGGTACATCCAATATGTGCTCCGAGTGGGAGGAGGGTACATGTGCTACGAGTGGGAGTAGGGTGCAACCACATGTGCTCCGAGTGCGAGTATGGTACACCAGTATGTACTCCTAGTGGGAGTAGGGTACCTCGAATATGTACTTCAAGTGGGAGTAGGGTACATCCAATATGTGCTCTGAGTGGGAGGAGGGTACTTCCAATATGTGCTCCGAGTGGGAGGAGGGTACATCCAATATGTGCTCCAAGTGGGAGTAGCGTACACTATTATGTGCTCCGAGTGGGAGTAGGTTACATCCAATATGTGCTCCGAGTGGGATTAGGGTACACCGATATGTGCTCCGAGTGGGAGTAGGTTACATCCAATATGTGCTCCGAGTAGGGTACACCGATATGTCCTCCAAGTGGGAGTAGGGTACATCCAATATGTGCTCCGAGTGGGAGTAGGGTACACCAATATGTGCTCCGAGTGGGAGTAGGGTACATCCAATATAAGCTCCGAGTGGGAGTAGGGCACATCCAATATGTGCTCCAAGTGGGAGTAGGGTACTTCTAATATGTGCTCTGAGTGGGAGGAGGGTACTTCCAATATGTGCTCCGAGTGGGAGTAGGGTACTTCCAATATGTGCTCCGAGTGGGAGGAGGGTACTTCCAATATGTGCTCCGAGTAGGAGGGGGTACTTCCAATATGTGCTCCGAGTGGGAGGAGGGTACACCCAATATATGCTCCAAGTGGGAGGAGGGTACACCCAATATGTGCTCCGAATAGGAGTAAGGTACATCCAATATGTGTTACGACTGGGAGGAGGGTGCACCCAATATTAGCTCCAAGAGGGAGGAGGGTACATGTGCTACGAGTGGGAGTAGGGTGCAACCATATGTACTCCGAGTGAGAGTAGGGTACATCCAATATGTACTCCGAGTGGGAGTAGGGTACATCCAATATGTACTCCGAGTGGGAGGAGGGTACTTCCAATATGTGTTACGAGTGGGAGTAGGGTACATCCAATATGTGCTACGAGTGGGAGTAGGGTACATCCAATATGTGCTCCGAGTGGGAGTAGGGTACACCGATATGTGCTCCGAGTGGGAGTAGGGTACATCCAATATGTGCTCCGAGTGGGAGTAGGGTACAACGATATATGCTCCGAGTGGGAGTAGAGTACATCCAATATGTGCTCCGAGTGGGAGTAGGCTACACCGATATGTGCTTCAAGTGGGAGGAGGGTACATCCAATATGTGCTCCGAGTGGGAGGAGGGTACTTCTAATATGTGTTACGAGTGGGAGGAGGGTACATCCAATATGTGCTCCGAGTGGGAGTAGCGTACACCCAATATGTTCTCCGAGTGGGAGTAGGGTACATCCAATATGTGCTAATAGTGGGAGTAGGGTACACCGATATGTGCTCCGAGTGGGAGTAGGGTACATCCAATATGTGATCCAGTGGGAGTAGGGTACATCCAATATGTGCTCCGAGTGGGAGGAGGGTACTTCCAATATGTGTCCGAGTGGGAGTAGGGTACACCGATATGTGCTCCGAGTGGGAATAGGGTACATCCAATATGTGCTCCGAGTGGGAGTAGGGTACACCGATATGTGCTCCGAGTGGGAGTAGGGTACATCCAATATGTGCTCTGAGTGCGAGTAGGGTACATCCAATATGTACTCGAGTGGGAGTAGGGCACATCCAATATGTACTCTGAGTGGGAGGAGGGTACTTCCAATATGTGCTCTGAGTGGGAGGAGGGTACTTCCAATATGTGTTACGAGTGGGAGGGTACATCCAATATGTGCTCCGAGTGGGAGTAGCGTACACACAATATGTGCTCCGAGTGGGAGTAGGGTTCTTCCAATATGTGCTCCGAGTGGGAGTAGGGTACACCGATATGTGCTCCGAGTGGGAGTAGGGTACACCGATATGTGCTCCGAGTGGGAGTAGGGTACATCCAATATGTGCTCCGTGTGGGAGTAGGGTATACTGATATGTGGTCCAAGTCGGAGTAGGGTACATCCAATATGTGCTCCGATTGGAAGTAGGGTACACCGATATGTGCTTCGAGAGGGAGTAGGGTACATCCAATATGTGTTCCGAGTGGGAGTAGGGTACACCGATATGTGCTCCAAGTGGGAGTAGGGTACATCCAATATGTGCTCCGAGTGGGAGTAGGGTACATCCAATATGTGCTCCGAGTGGGAGTAGGCTACACCGATATATGCTCCAAGTGGGAGGAGGGACCATCCAATATGTGCTCCGAGTGGGAGGAGGGTACTTCTAATATGTGTTACGAGTGGGAGGAGGGTACATCCAATATGTGCTCCGAGTGGGAGTAGCATACACCCAATATGTGCTCCGAGTGGGAGTAGGGTACATCCAATATGTGCTCCGAGTGGGAGTAGGGTACACCCGATATGTGCTCCGAGTGGGAGTAGGGTACATTCAATATGTGCTCCGAGTGGGAGTAGGGTACTTCCAATATGTGCTCCGAGTGGGAGTAGGGTACACCGATATGTGCTCCGAGTGGGAGTAGGGTACATCCAATATGTGCTCCGAGTGCGAGCAGGGTACATCCAATATGTACTCCGAGTGGGAGTAGGGTACATCCAATATGTACTCCGAGTGAGAGGAGGGTACTTCCAATATGTGCTCTGAGTGGGAGGAGGGTACATCCAATATGTGCTCCGAGTGGGAGTAGCGTACACACAATATGTGCTCCGAGTGGGAGTAGGGTACTTCCAATATGTGCTCCGAGTGGGAGTATGGTGCACCGATATGTGCTCCGAGTGGGAGTAGGGTACATCCAATATGTGCACCGTGTGGGAGTAGGGTATACTGATATGTGCTCCAAGTCGGAGTAGGGTACATTCAATATGTGCTCCGAGTGGGAGTAGGGTACACCGATATGTGCTTCGAGTGGGAGTAGGGTACATCCAATATGTGCTCCGAGTGGGAGTAGGGTACACCGATATGTGCTCCGAGTGGGAGTAGGGTACACCGATATGTGCTCCAAGTGGGAGTAGGGTACATCCAATATAAGCTCTGAGTGGGAGTAGGGCACATCCAATATGTGGTCCGAGTGGGAGGAGGGTACTTCCAATATGTGCTCTGAGTGGGAGGAGGGTACTTCCAATATGTGCTCCGAGTAGGAGGGGGTACTTCCAATATGTGCTCCGAGTGGGAGGAGGGTACACCCAATATATGCTCCGAGTGGGAGGAGGGTACACCCAATATATGCTCCGAGTGGGAGGAGGGTACACCCAACATGTGCTCCAAGTGGGAGTAGAGTACATCGCATATGTACTCCTAATGCGAGTATGGTACATCGAATATGTACTCGAGTGGGAGTAGGGTACGTCCAATATGTGTTACGAGTGGGAGGAGGGTACATCCAATATGTGCTCCGAGTGGGAGGAGGGTGCACCCAATATTAGCTCTGAGTGGGAGGAGGGTACATGGGCTACGAGTGGGTGTAGGCTGCAACCATATGTGCTCCGAGTGGGAGTATGGTACACCAGTATGTACTCCGAGTGGAAGTAGGGTACCTCGAATGGGAGTCTGGTACATCCAATATGTACTTCGAGTGGGAGTAGGGTATATCCAATATGTACTCAGAGTGGGAGTAGGGTACATCCAATATGTACTCCGAGTGGGAGGAGGGTACTTCCAATATGTGTTACGAGTGGAAGTAGCGTACACCCAATATGTGCTCCGAGTGGGATTATGGTACATCCAATATGTGCTCCGAGTGGGAGTAGGGTACATCCAATATGTACTCCGAGTGGGAGGAGGGTACTTCCAATATGTGTTACGAGTGGAAGTAGCGTACACCCAATATGTGCTCCGAGTGGGATTATGGTACATCCAATATGTGCTCCGAGTGGGAGTAGGGTACACCGATATGTGCTCCAAGTGGGTGTAGGGTACATCCAATATGTGCTCCGAGTGGGAGTAGGCTACACCGATATGTGCTCCAAGTGGGAGGAGGGTACATCCAATATGTGCTTCGAGTGGAAGGAGGGTACTTCTAATATGTGTTACGAGTGGGAGGAGGGTACATCCAATATGTGCTCCGAGTGGGAGTAGCGTACACCCAATATGTGCTCCGAGTGGGAGTAGAGTACATCCAATATGTGCTCCGAGTGGGAGTAGGGTACACCGAGATGTGCTCCGAGTGCGAGTAGGGTACATCCAATATGTGCTCCGAGTGGGAGTAGGGTACATCCAATATGTGCTCCGAGTGGGAGGAGGGTACTTCCAATATGTGCTCCGAGTGGGAGTAGGGTACATCCAATATGTGCTCAGAGTGGGAGGAGGGTACTTCCAATATGTGCTCCGAGTGTGAGTAGGGTACACCGATATGTGCTCCGAGTGGGAATAGGGAACATCCAATATGTGCTCCGAGTGGGAGTAGGGTACACCGATATGTGCTCCAAGTGGGAGTAGGGTACATCCAATATAAGCTCCGAGTGGGAGTAGGGCACATCCAATATGTGGTCCGAGTGGGAGGAGGGTACTTCCAATATGTGCTCTGAGTGGGAGGAGGGTACTTCCAATATGTGTTCCGAGTGGGAGTAGGGTACTTTCAATATGTGCTCCGAGTGGGAGGAGGGTACTTCCAATATGTGCTCCGAGTAGGAGGGGGTACTTCCAATATGTGCACCGAGTGGGAGGAGGGTACACCCAATATATGCTCCGAGTGGGAGGAGGGTACACCCAATATGTGCTCCAAGTGGGAATAGAGTACATCAAATATGTACTCCGAGTGCGAGTATGGTACATCGAATATGTACTCCGAGTGGGAGTAGGGTACATCCAATATGTGCTCCAAGTGGGAGGAGGGTAGACCCAATATGTGCTCCAAGTGGGAGGAGGGTACACCCACTATGTGCTCCTAGTAGGAGTAGGGTACATCCAATATGTGTTACGAGTGGGAGGAGAGTACATCCAATATGTGCTCCGAGTGGGAGGAGGGTGCACCCAATATTAGCTCCGAGTGGGAGGAGGGTACATGTGCTACGAGTGGGTGTAGGGTGCAACCATATGTGCTCCGAGTGGGAGTATGGTACACCAGTATGTACTCCGAGTGGAAGTAGGGTACCTCGAATATGTACTTCGAATGGGAGTAGGGTACATCCAATATGTACTCAGAGTGGGAGTAGGGTACATCCAATATGTACTCAGAGTGGGAGGAGGGTACTTCCAATATGTGTTACGAGTGGGAGGAGGGTACATCCAATATGTGCTCCGAGTGGAAGTAGCGTACGATATATGCTCCGAGTGGGAGTAGGGTACATCCACTATGTGCTCCGAGTGGGAGTAGGCTACACCGATATGTGCTCCAAGTGGGAGGAGGGTACATCCAATATGTGCTCCGAGTGGGAGTAGGGTACACCAATATGTGCTCCAAGTGGGAGTAGGGCACATCCAATATGTGCTCCGAGTGGGAGTAGGGTACATCCAATATGTGCTCCGAGTGGGAGTAGTGTACTTCCAATATGTGCTCCGAGTGGGAGGAGGGTACATCCAAAATGTGCTCGAAGTGGGAGGAAGGTTCCTCCAATATGTGTTACGAGTGGGAGGAGGGTACATCCAATATGTGCTCCGAGTGGGAGTAGCGTACACCCAATATGTGCTCCGAGTGGTAGTAGGGTACACCCAATATGTGCTCCGAGTAGGAGTAGGGTACATCCAATATGTGTTACGAGTGGGAGGAGGGTACATCCAATATGTGCTCCGAGTGGGAGGAGGGTGCACCCAATATTAGCTCAGTGGGAGGAGGGTACATGTGCTACGACTGGGTGTAGGGTGCAACCATATGTGCTCCGAGTGGGAGTATGGTACACCAGTATGTACTCCGAGTGGGAGTAGGGTACCTCGAATATGTACTTCGAATGGGAGTAGGGTACATCCAATATGTACTTCGAGAGGGAGTAGGGTATATCCAATATGTACTCTGAGTGGGAGTAGGGTACATCCAATATGTACTCCAAGTGGGACGAGGGTACTTCCAATATGTGTTACGAGTGGGAGGAGGGTACATCCAAAGTGTGCTCCGAGTGGAAGTAGCGTACATCCAATATGTGCTCCAAGTGGGAGTAGGGTACATCCAATATGTGCTCCGAGTGGGAGTAGGGTACACCGATATGTGCTCCAAGTGGGAGTAGGGTACATCCACTATGTGCTCCGAGTGGGAGTAGGGTACAACGATATATGCTCCGAGTGGGAGTAGTGTACATCCAATATGTGCTCCGAGTGGGAGTAAGCTACAATGATATGTGCTCCAAGTGGGAGGAGGGTACATCCAATATGTACTCCGAGTGGGAGGAGGGTACTTCTAATATGTGTTACGAGTGGGAGGAGGGTACATCCAATATGTGCTCCGAGTGGGAGTAGCGTACACCCAATATGTGCTCCGAGTGGGAGGAGGGTACTTCCAATATGTGCTCCGAGTGGGAGGAGGGTACTTCCAATATGTGCTCCGAGTGGGAGGAGGGTACTTCCAATATGTGCTCCGAGTGGGAGTAGGGTACACCGATAGGTGCTCCGAGTGGGAGAGTAGGGTACATCCAATATGTGCTCCGAGTGGGAGTAGGGTACACCGATATGTGCTCCGAGTGGGAGTAGGGTACATCCAATATGTGCTCCGAGTGGGAGTAGGGTACACCAATATGTGCTCCGAGTGGGAGTAGTGTACTTCCAATATGTGCTCCGAGTGGGAGGAGGGTACATCCAAAATGTGCTCGAAGTGGGAGGAAGGTTCCTCCAATATGTGTTACGAGTGGGAGGAGGGTACATCCAATATGTGCTCCGAGTGGGAGTAGCGTACACCCAATATGTGCTCTGAGTGGGAGTAGGGTACACCCAATATGTGCTCCGAGTAGGAGTAGGGTACCTCAATATGTGTTACGAGTGGGAGGAGGGTACATCCAATATGTGCTCCGAGTGGGAGGAGGGTGCACCCAATATTAGCTCCGAGTGGGAGGAGGGTACATGTGCTACGAGTGGTTGTAGGGTGCAACCATATGTGCTCCGAGTGGGAGTATGGTACACCAGTATGTACTCCGAGTGGGAGTAGGGTACCTCGAATATGTACTTCGAATGGGAGTAGGGTACATCCAATATGTGCTCCGAGTGGGAGTAGCGTACACCCAATATGTGCTCCGAGTGGTAGTAGGGTACACCCAATATGTGCTCCGAGTAGGAGTAGGGTACATCCAATATGTGTTACGAGTGGGAGGAGGGTACATCCAATATGTGCTCCGAGTGGGAGGAGGGTGCACCCAATATTAGCTCCGAGTGGGAGGAGGGTACATGTGCTACGACTGGGTGTAGGGTGCAACCATATGTGCTCCGAGTGGGAGTATGGTACACCAGTATGTACTCCGAGTGGGAGTAGGGTACCTCGAATATGTACTTCGAATGGGAGTAGGGTACATCCAATATGTACTTCGAGAGGGAGTAGGGTATATCCAATATGTACTCTGAGTGGGAGTAGGGTACATCCAATATGTACTCCAAGTGGGAGGAGGGTACTTCCAATATGTGTTACGAGTGGGAGGAGGGTACATCCAAAGTGTGCTCCGAGTGGAAGTAGCGTACATCCAATATGTGCTCCGAGTGGGAGTAGGGTACATCCAATATGTGCTCCGAGTGGGAGTAGGGTACACCGATATGTGCTCCAAGTGGGAGTAGGGTACATCCACTATGTGCTCCGAGTGGGAGTAGGGTACAACGATATATGCTCCGAGTGGGAGTAGTGTACATCCAATATGTGCTCCGAGTGGGAGTAAGCTACAATGATATGTGCTCCAAGTGGGAGGAGGGTACATCCAATATGTACTCCGAGTGGGAGGAGGGTACTTCTAATATGTGTTACGAGTGGGAGGAGGGTACATCCAATATGTGCTCCGAGTGGGAGTAGCGTACACCCAATATGTGCTCCGAGTGGGAGGAGGGTACTTCCAATATGTGCTCCGAGTGGGAGGAGGGTACTTCCAATATGTGCTCCGAGTGGGAGGAGGGTACTTCCAATATGTGCTCCGAGTGGGAGTAGGGTACACCGATAGGTGCTCCGAGTGGGAGAGTAGGGTACATCCAATATGTGCTCCGAGTGGGAGTAGGGTACACCGATATGTGCTCCGAGTGGGAGTAGGGTACATCCAATATGTGCTCCGAGTGGAAGGAGGGTACTTCTAATATGTGTTACGAGTGGGAGGAGGGTACATCCAATATGTGCTCCGAGTGGGAGTAGGGTACACCGAGATGTGCTCCGAGTGCGAGTAGGGTACATCCAATATGTGCTCCGAGTGGGAGTAGGGTACATCCAATATGTGCTCCGAGTGGGAGTAGGGTACACCAATATGTGCTCCGAGTGGGAGTAGTGTACTTCCAATATGTGCTCCGAGTGGGAGGAGGGTACATCCAAAATGTGCTCGAAGTGGGAGGAAGGTTCCTCCAATATGTGTTACGAGTGGGAGGAGGGTACATCCAATATGTGCTCCGAGTGGGAGTAGCGTACACCCAATATGTGCTCTGAGTGGGAGTAGGGTACACCCAATATGTGCTCCGAGTAGGAGTAGGGTACCTCCAATATGTGTTACGAGTGGGAGGAGGGTACATCCAATATGTGCTCCGAGTGGGAGGAGGGTGCACCCAATATTAGCTCCGAGTGGGAGGAGGGTACATGTGCTACGAGTGGTTGTAGGGTGCAACCATATGTGCTCCGAGTGGGAGTATGGTACACCAGTATGTACTCCGAGTGGGAGTAGGGTACCTCGAATATGTACTTCGAATGGGAGTAGGGTACATCCAATATGTACTTCGAGTGGGAGTAGGGTACATCCAATATGTACTCCGAGTAGGAGGAGGGTACTTCCAATATGTGTTACGAGTGGGAGGAGGGTACATCAATATGTGCTCCTAGTGGAAGTAGCGTACACCCAATGTGTGCTCCGAGTGGGAGTAGGGTACATCCAATATGTGCTCCGAGTGGGAGTAGGGTACATCCAATATGTGCTCCGAGTGGGAGTAGGGTACACCGATATGTGCTCCAAGTGGGAGTAGGGTACCTCCAATATGTGCTCCGAGTGGGAGTAGGGTACAACGATATATGCTCCGAGTGGGAGTAGGGTACATCCAATAAGTGCTCCGAGAGGGAGTAGGCTACACCGATATGTGCTCCAAGTGGGAGGAGGGTACATCCAATAATTGCTCCGAGTGGGAGGAGGGTACTTCTAATATGTGTTACGAGTGGGAGGAGGGTACATCCAATATGTGCTCCGAGTGGGAGTAGCGTACACCCAATATGTGCTCCGAGTGGGAGTAGGGTACATCCAATATGTGCTCCGAGTGGGAGTAGGGTACATCCAATATGTGCTCCGAGTGGGAGTAGGGTACATCCAATATGTGCTCCTAGTGGGAGGAGGGTGCATGTGCTACGAGTGGGAGTAGGGTGCAACCATATGTGCTCCGAGTGGTAGTAGGGTACACTAATATGTGCTCAGAGTGAGAGTAGGGTACACCAATATGTGCTCCGAGTGGGAGTAGGGTACACCCAATATGTGTTCCAAGTGGGAGTAGGGTGCACCCAATATGTGCTCTGAGTGGGAGTAGGGTACACTAATATGTGCTCCGAGTGGGAGTAGGGTACATCCAATATGTGTTACGAGTGGGAGGAGGGTACATCCAATATGTGCTCCGAGTGGGAGGAGGGTACATGTGCTACGAGTGGGAGTAGGGTGCAACCACATGTGCTCCGAGTGCGAGTATGGTACACCAGTATGTACTCCTAGTGGGAGTAGGGTACCTCGAATATGTACTTCAAGTGGGAGTAGGGTACATCCAATATGTGCTCTGAGTGGGAGGAGGGTACTTCCAATATGTGCTCCGAGTGGGAGGAGGGTACATCCAATATGTGCTCCGAGTGGGAGTAGGGTACACCGATATGTGCTCCAAGTGGGAGTAGGGTACATCCACTATGTGCTCCGAGTGGGAGTAGGGTACAACGATATATGCTCCGAGTGGGAGTAGTGTACATCCAATATGTGCTCCGAGTGGGAGTAAGCTACAATGATATGTGCTCCAAGTGGGAGGAGGGTACATCCAATATGTACTCCGAGTGGGAGGAGGGTACTTCTAATATGTGTTACGAGTGGGAGGAGGGTACATCCAATATGTGCTCCGAGTGGGAGTAGCGTACACCCAATATGTGCTCCGAGTGGGAGGAGGGTACTTCCAATATGTGCTCCGAGTGGGAGGAGGGTACTTCCAATATGTGCTCCGAGTGGGAGGAGGGTACTTCCAATATGTGCTCCGAGTGGGAGTAGGGTACACCGATAGGTGCTCCGAGTGGGAGAGTAGGGTACATCCAATATGTGCTCCGAGTGGGAGTAGGGTACACCGATATGTGCTCCGAGTGGGAGTAGGGTACATCCAATATGTGCTCCGAGTGGGAGTAGGGTACACCAATATGTGCTCCGAGTGGGAGTAGTGTACTTCCAATATGTGCTCCGAGTGGGAGGAGGGTACATCCAAAATGTGCTCGAAGTGGGAGGAAGGTTCCTCCAATATGTGTTACGAGTGGGAGGAGGGTACATCCAATATGTGCTCCGAGTGGGAGTAGCGTACACCCAATATGTGCTCTGAGTGGGAGTAGGGTACACCCAATATGTGCTCCGAGTAGGAGTAGGGTACCTCCAATATGTGTTACGAGTGGGAGGAGGGTACATCCAATATGTGCTCCGAGTGGGAGGAGGGTGCACCCAATATTAGCTCCGAGTGGGAGGAGGGTACATGTGCTACGAGTGGTTGTAGGGTGCAACCATATGTGCTCCGAGTGGGAGTATGGTACACCAGTATGTACTCCGAGTGGGAGTAGGGTACCTCGAATATGTACTTCGAATGGGAGTAGGGTACATCCAATATGTACTTCGAGTGGGAGTAGGGTACATCCAATATGTACTCCGAGTAGGAGGAGGGTACTTCCAATATGTGTTACGAGTGGGAGGAGGGTACATCCAATATGTGCTCCTAGTGGAAGTAGCGTACACCCAATGTGTGCTCCGAGTGGGAGTAGGGTACATCCAATATGTGCTCCGAGTGGGAGTAGGGTACATCCAATATGTGCTCCGAGTGGGAGTAGGGTACACCGATATGTGCTCCAAGTGGGAGTAGGGTACCTCCAATATGTGCTCCGAGTGGGAGTAGGGTACAACGATATATGCTCCGAGTGGGAGTAGGGTACATCCAATAAGTGCTCCGAGAGGGAGTAGGCTACACCGATATGTGCTCCAAGTGGGAGGAGGGTACATCCAATAATTGCTCCGAGTGGGAGGAGGGTACTTCTAATATGTGTTACGAGTGGGAGGAGGGTACATCCAATATGTGCTCCGAGTGGGAGTAGCGTACACCCAATATGTGCTCCGAGTGGGAGTAGGGTACATCCAATATGTGCTCCGAGTGGGAGTAGGGTACATCCAATATGTGCTCCGAGTGGGAGTAGGGTACATCCAATATGTGCTCCTAGTGGGAGGAGGGTACATGTGCTACGAGTGGGAGTAGGGTGCAACCATATGTGCTCCGAGTGGTAGTAGGGTACACTAATATGTGCTCAGAGTGAGAGTAGGGTACACCAATATGTGCTCCGAGTGGGAGTAGGGTACACCCAATATGTGTTCCAAGTGGGAGTAGGGTGCACCCAATATGTGCTCTGAGTGGGAGTAGGGTACACTAATATGTGCTCCGAGTGGGAGTAGGGTACATCCAATATGTGTTACGAGTGGGAGGAGGGTACATCCAATATGTGCTCCGAGTGGGAGGAGGGTACATGTGCTACGCAGTGGGAGTAGGGTGCAACCACATGTGCTCCGAGTGCGAGTATGGTACACCAGTATGTACTCCTAGTGGGAGTAGGGTACCTCGAATATGTACTTCAAGTGGGAGTAGGGTACATCCAATATGTGCTCTGAGTGGGAGGAGGGTACTTCCAATATGTGCTCCGAGTGGGAGGAGGGTACATCCAATATGTGCTCCAAGTGGGAGTAGCGTACACTATTATGTGCTCCGAGTGGGAGTAGGTTACATCCAATATGTGCTCCGAGTGGGATTAGGGTACACCGATATGTGCTCCGAGTGGGAGTAGGTTACATCCAATATGTGCTCCGAGTAGGGTACACCGATATGTCCTCCAAGTGGGAGTAGGGTACATCCAATATGTGCTCCGAGTGGGAGTAGGGTACACCAATATGTGCTCCAGTGGGAGTAGGGTACATCCAATATAAGCTCCGAGTGGGAGTAGGGCACATCCAATATGTGCTCCAAGTGGGAGTAGGGTACTTCTAATATGTGCTCTGAGTGGGAGGAGGGTACTTCCAATATGTGCTCCGAGTGGGAGTAGGGTACTTCCAATATGTGCTCCGAGTGGGAGGAGGGTACTTCCAATATGTGCTCCGAGTAGGAGGGGGTACTTCCAATATGTGCTCCGAGTGGGAGGAGGGTACACCCAATATATGCTCCAAGTGGGAGGAGGGTACACCCAATATGTGCTCCGAATAGGAGTAAGGTACATCCAATATGTGTTACGACTGGGAGGAGGGTGCACCCAATATTAGCTCCAAGAGGGAGGAGGGTACATGTGCTACGAGTGGGAGTAGGGTGCAACCATATGTACTCCGAGTGAGAGTAGGGTACATCCAATATGTACTCCGAGTGGGAGTAGGGTACATCCAATATGTACTCCGAGTGGGAGGAGGGTACTTCCAATATGTGTTACGAGTGGGAGTAGGGTACATCCAATATGTGCTACGAGTGGGAGTAGGGTACATCCAATATGTGCTCCGAGTGGGAGTAGGGTACACCGATATGTGCTCCGAGTGGGAGTAGGGTACATCCAATATGTGCTCCGAGTGGGAGTAGGGTACAACGATATATGCTCCGAGTGGGAGTAGAGTACATCCAATATGTGCTCCGAGTGGGAGTAGGCTACACCGATATGTGCTTCAAGTGGGAGGAGGGTACATCCAATATGTGCTCCGAGTGGGAGGAGGGTACTTCTAATATGTGTTACGAGTGGGAGGAGGGTACATCCAATATGTGCTCCGAGTGGGAGTAGCGTACACCCAATATGTTCTCCGAGTGGGAGTAGGGTACATCCAATATGTGCTAATAGTGGGAGTAGGGTACACCGATATGTGCTCCGAGTGGGAGTAGGGTACATCCAATATGTGATCCAGTGGGAGTAGGGTACATCCAATATGTGCTCCGAGTGGGAGGAGGGTACTTCCAATATGTGTCCGAGTGGGAGTAGGGTACACCGATATGTGCTCCGAGTGGGAATAGGGTACATCCAATATGTGCTCCGAGTGGGAGTAGGGTACACCGATATGTGCTCCGAGTGGGAGTAGGGTACATCCAATATGTGCTCTGAGTGCGAGTAGGGTACATCCAATATGTACTCCGAGTGGGAGTAGGGCACATCCAATATGTACTCTGAGTGGGAGGAGGGTACTTCCAATATGTGCTCTGAGTGGGAGGAGGGTACTTCCAATATGTGTTACGAGTGGGAGGGTACATCCAATATGTGCTCCGAGTGGGAGTAGCGTACACACAATATGTGCTCCGAGTGGAGTAGGGTTCTTCCAATATGTGCTCCGAGTGGGAGTAGGGTACACCGATATGTGCTCCGAGTGGGAGTAGGGTACACCGATATGTGCTCCGAGTGGGAGTAGGGTACATCCAATATGTGCTCCGTGTGGGAGTAGGGTATACTGATATGTGGTCCAAGTCGGAGTAGGGTACATCCAATATGTGCTCCGATTGGAAGTAGGGTACACCGATATGTGCTTCGAGAGGGAGTAGGGTACATCCAATATGTGTTCCGAGTGGGAGTAGGGTACACCGATATGTGCTCCAAGTGGGAGTAGGGTACATCCAATATGTGCTCCGAGTGGGAGTAGGGTACATCCAATATGTGCTCCGAGTGGGAGTAGGCTACACCGATATATGCTCCAAGTGGGAGGAGGGACCATCCAATATGTGCTCCGAGTGGGAGGAGGGTACTTCTAATATGTGTTACGAGTGGGAGGAGGGTACATCCAATATGTGCTCCGAGTGGGAGTAGCATACACCCAATATGTGCTCCGAGTGGGAGTAGGGTACATCCAATATGTGCTCCGAGTGGGAGTAGGGTACACCGATATGTGCTCCGAGTGGGAGTAGGGTACATTCAATATGTGCTCCGAGTGGGAGGAGGGTACTTCCAATATGTGCTCCGAGTGGGAGTAGGGTACACCGATATGTGCTCCGAGTGGGAGTAGGGTACATCCAATATGTGCTCCGAGTGCGAGCAGGGTACATCCAATATGTACTCCGAGTGGGAGTAGGGTACATCCAATATGTACTCCGAGTGAGAGGAGGGTACTTCCAATATGTGCTCTGAGTGGGAGGAGGGTACATCCAATATGTGCTCCGAGTGGGAGTAGCGTACACACAATATGTGCTCCGAGTGGGAGTAGGGTACTTCCAATATGTGCTCCGAGTGGGAGTATGGTGCACCGATATGTGCTCCAGTGGGAGTAGGGTACATCCAATATGTGCACCGTGTGGGAGTAGGGTATACTGATATGTGCTCCAAGTCGGAGTAGGGTACATTCAATATGTGCTCCGAGTGGGAGTAGGGTACACCGATATGTGCTTCGAGTGGGAGTAGGGTACATCCAATATGTGCTCCGAGTGGGAGTAGGGTACACCGATATGTGCTCCGAGTGGGAGTAGGGTACACCGATATGTGCTCCAAGTGGGAGTAGGGTACATCCAATATAAGCTCTGAGTGGGAGTAGGGCACATCCAATATGTGGTCCGAGTGGGAGGAGGGTACTTCCAATATGTGCTCTGAGTGGGAGGAGGGTACTTCCAATATGTGCTCCGAGTAGGAGGGGGTACTTCCAATATGTGCTCCGAGTGGGAGGAGGGTACACCCAATATATGCTCCGAGTGGGAGGAGGGTACACCCAATATATGCTCCGAGTGGGAGGAGGGTACACCCAACATGTGCTCCAAGTGGGAGTAGAGTACATCGCATATGTACTCCTAATGCGAGTATGGTACATCGAATATGTACTCCGAGTGGGAGTAGGGTACGTCCAATATGTGTTACGAGTGGGAGGAGGGTACATCCAATATGTGCTCCGAGTGGGAGGAGGGTGCACCCAATATTAGCTCTGAGTGGGAGGAGGGTACATGGGCTACGAGTGGGTGTAGGCTGCAACCATATGTGCTCCGAGTGGGAGTATGGTACACCAGTATGTACTCCGAGTGGAAGTAGGGTACCTCGAATGGGAGTCTGGTACATCCAATATGTACTTCGAGTGGGAGTAGGGTATATCCAATATGTACTCAGAGTGGGAGTAGGGTACATCCAATATGTACTCCGAGTGGGAGGAGGGTACTTCCAATATGTGTTACGAGTGGAAGTAGCGTACACCCAATATGTGCTCCGAGTGGGATTATGGTACATCCAATATGTGCTCCGAGTGGGAGTAGGGTACATCCAATATGTACTCCGAGTGGGAGGAGGGTACTTCCAATATGTGTTACGAGTGGAAGTAGCGTACACCCAATATGTGCTCCGAGTGGGATTATGGTACATCCAATATGTGCTCCGAGTGGGAGTAGGGTACACCGATATGTGCTCCAAGTGGGTGTAGGGTACATCCAATATGTGCTCCGAGTGGGAGTAGGCTACACCGATATGTGCTCCAAGTGGGAGGAGGGTACATCCAATATGTGCTTCGAGTGGAAGGAGGGTACTTCTAATATGTGTTACGAGTGGGAGGAGGGTACATCCAATATGTGCTCCGAGTGGGAGTAGCGTACACCCAATATGTGCTCCGAGTGGGAGTAGAGTACATCCAATATGTGCTCCGAGTGGGAGTAGGGTACACCGAGATGTGCTCCGAGTGCGAGTAGGGTACATCCAATATGTGCTCCGAGTGGGAGTAGGGTACATCCAATATGTGCTCCGAGTGGGAGGAGGGTACTTCCAATATGTGCTCCGAGTGGGAGTAGGGTACATCCAATATGTGCTCAGAGTGGGAGGAGGGTACTTCCAATATGTGCTCCGAGTGTGAGTAGGGTACACCGATATGTGCTCCGAGTGGGAATAGGGAACATCCAATATGTGCTCCGAGTGGGAGTAGGGTACACCGATATGTGCTCCAAGTGGGAGTAGGGTACATCCAATATAAGCTCCGAGTGGGAGTAGGGCACATCCAATATGTGGTCCGAGTGGGAGGAGGGTACTTCCAATATGTGCTCTGAGTGGGAGGAGGGTACTTCCAATATGTGTTCCGAGTGGGAGTAGGGTACTTTCAATATGTGCTCCGAGTGGGAGGAGGGTACTTCCAATATGTGCTCCGAGTAGGAGGGGGTACTTCCAATATGTGCACCGAGTGGGAGGAGGGTACACCCAATATATGCTCCGAGTGGGAGGAGGGTACACCCAATATGTGCTCCAAGTGGGAATAGAGTACATCAAATATGTACTCCGAGTGCGAGTATGGTACATCGAATATGTACTCCGAGTGGGAGTAGGGTACATCCAATATGTGCTCCAAGTGGGAGGAGGGTAGACCCAATATGTGCTCCAAGTGGGAGGAGGGTACACCCACTATGTGCTCCTAGTAGGAGTAGGGTACATCCAATATGTGTTACGAGTGGGAGGAGAGTACATCCAATATGTGCTCCGAGTGGGAGGAGGGTGCACCCAATATTAGCTCCGAGTGGGAGGAGGGTACATGTGCTACGAGTGGGTGTAGGGTGCAACCATATGTGCTCCGAGTGGGAGTATGGTACACCAGTATGTACTCCGAGTGGAAGTAGGGTACCTCGAATATGTACTTCGAATGGGAGTAGGGTACATCCAATATGTACTCAGAGTGGGAGTAGGGTACATCCAATATGTACTCAGAGTGGGAGGAGGGTACTTCCAATATGTGTTACGAGTGGGAGGAGGGTACATCCAATATGTGCTCCGAGTGGAAGTAGCGTACGATATATGCTCCGAGTGGGAGTAGGGTACATCCACTATGTGCTCCGAGTGGGAGTAGGCTACACCGATATGTGCTCCAAGTGGGAGGAGGGTACATCCAATATGTGCTCCGAGTGGGAGTAGGGTACACCAATATGTGCTCCAAGTGGGAGTAGGGCACATCCAATATGTGCTCCGAGTGGGAGTAGGGTACATCCAATATGTGCTCCGAGTGGGAGTAGTGTACTTCCAATATGTGCTCCGAGTGGGAGGAGGGTACATCCAAAATGTGCTCGAAGTGGGAGGAAGGTTCCTCCAATATGTGTTACGAGTGGGAGGAGGGTACATCCAATATGTGCTCCGAGTGGGAGTAGCGTACACCCAATATGTGCTCCGAGTGGTAGTAGGGTACACCCAATATGTGCTCCGAGTAGGAGTAGGGTACATCCAATATGTGTTACGAGTGGGAGGAGGGTACATCCAATATGTGCTCCGAGTGGGAGGAGGGTGCACCCAATATTAGCTCCGAGTGGGAGGAGGGTACATGTGCTACGACTGGGTGTAGGGTGCAACCATATGTGCTCCGAGTGGGAGTATGGTACACCAGTATGTACTCCGAGTGGGAGTAGGGTACCTCGAATATGTACTTCGAATGGGAGTAGGGTACATCCAATATGTACTTCGAGAGGGAGTAGGGTATATCCAATATGTACTCTGAGTGGGAGTAGGGTACATCCAATATGTACTCCAAGTGGGACGAGGGTACTTCCAATATGTGTTACGAGTGGGAGGAGGGTACATCCAAAGTGTGCTCCGAGTGGAAGTAGCGTACATCCAATATGTGCTCCAAGTGGGAGTAGGGTACATCCAATATGTGCTCCGAGTGGGAGTAGGGTACACCGATATGTGCTCCAAGTGGGAGTAGGGTACATCCACTATGTGCTCCGAGTGGGAGTAGGGTACAACGATATATGCTCCGAGTGGGAGTAGTGTACATCCAATATGTGCTCCGAGTGGGAGTAAGCTACAATGATATGTGCTCCAAGTGGGAGGAGGGTACATCCAATATGTACTCCGAGTGGGAGGAGGGTACTTCTAATATGTGTTACGAGTGGGAGGAGGGTACATCCAATATGTGCTCCGAGTGGGAGTAGCGTACACCCAATATGTGCTCCGAGTGGGAGGAGGGTACTTCCAATATGTGCTCCGAGTGGGAGGAGGGTACTTCCAATATGTGCTCCGAGTGGGAGGAGGGTACTTCCAATATGTGCTCCGAGTGGGAGTAGGGTACACCGATAGGTGCTCCGAGTGGGAGAGTAGGGTACATCCAATATGTGCTCCGAGTGGGAGTAGGGTACACCGATATGTGCTCCGAGTGGGAGTAGGGTACATCCAATATGTGCTCCGAGTGGGAGTAGGGTACACCAATATGTGCTCCGAGTGGGAGTAGTGTACTTCCAATATGTGCTCCGAGTGGGAGGAGGGTACATCCAAAATGTGCTCGAAGTGGGAGGAAGGTTCCTCCAATATGTGTTACGAGTGGGAGGAGGGTACATCCAATATGTGCTCCGAGTGGGAGTAGCGTACACCCAATATGTGCTCTGAGTGGGAGTAGGGTACACCCAATATGTGCTCCGAGTAGGAGTAGGGTACCTCCAATATGTGTTACGAGTGGGAGGAGGGTACATCCAATATGTGCTCCGAGTGGGAGGAGGGTGCACCCAATATTAGCTCCGAGTGGGAGGAGGGTACATGTGCTACGAGTGGTTGTAGGGTGCAACCATATGTGCTCCAGTGGGAGTATGGTACACCAGTATGTACTCCGAGTGGGAGTAGGGTACCTCGAATATGTACTTCGAATGGGAGTAGGGTACATCCAATATGTGCTCCGAGTGGGAGTAGCGTACACCCAATATGTGCTCCGAGTGGTAGTAGGGTACACCCAATATGTGCTCCGAGTAGGAGTAGGGTACATCCAATATGTGTTACGAGTGGGAGGAGGGTACATCCAATATGTGCTCCGAGTGGGAGGAGGGTGCACCCAATATTAGCTCCGAGTGGGAGGAGGGTACATGTGCTACGACTGGGTGTAGGGTGCAACCATATGTGCTCCGAGTGGGAGTATGGTACACCAGTATGTACTCCGAGTGGGAGTAGGGTACCTCGAATATGTACTTCGAATGGGAGTAGGGTACATCCAATATGTACTTCGAGAGGGAGTAGGGTATATCCAATATGTACTCTGAGTGGGAGTAGGGTACATCCAATATGTACTCCAAGTGGGAGGAGGGTACTTCCAATATGTGTTACGAGTGGGAGGAGGGTACATCCAAAGTGTGCTCCGAGTGGAAGTAGCGTACATCCAATATGTGCTCCGAGTGGGAGTAGGGTACATCCAATATGTGCTCCGAGTGGGAGTAGGGTACACCGATATGTGCTCCAAGTGGGAGTAGGGTACATCCACTATGTGCTCCGAGTGGGAGTAGGGTACAACGATATATGCTCCGAGTGGGAGTAGTGTACATCCAATATGTGCTCCGAGTGGGAGTAAGCTACAATGATATGTGCTCCAAGTGGGAGGAGGGTACATCCAATATGTACTCCGAGTGGGAGGAGGGTACTTCTAATATGTGTTACGAGTGGGAGGAGGGTACATCCAATATGTGCTCCGAGTGGGAGTAGCGTACACCCAATATGTGCTCCGAGTGGGAGGAGGGTACTTCCAATATGTGCTCCGAGTGGGAGGAGGGTACTTCCAATATGTGCTCCGAGTGGGAGGAGGGTACTTCCAATATGTGCTCCGAGTGGGAGTAGGGTACACCGATAGGTGCTCCGAGTGGGAGAGTAGGGTACATCCAATATGTGCTCCGAGTGGGAGTAGGGTACACCGATATGTGCTCCGAGTGGGAGTAGGGTACATCCAATATGTGCTCCGAGTGGAAGGAGGGTACTTCTAATATGTGTTACGAGTGGGAGGAGGGTACATCCAATATGTGCTCCGAGTGGGAGTAGGGTACACCGAGATGTGCTCCGAGTGCGAGTAGGGTACATCCAATATGTGCTCCGAGTGGGAGTAGGGTACATCCAATATGTGCTCCGAGTGGGAGTAGGGTACACCAATATGTGCTCCGAGTGGGAGTAGTGTACTTCCAATATGTGCTCCGAGTGGGAGGAGGGTACATCCAAAATGTGCTCGAAGTGGGAGGAAGGTTCCTCCAATATGTGTTACGAGTGGGAGGAGGGTACATCCAATATGTGCTCCGAGTGGGAGTAGCGTACACCCAATATGTGCTCTGAGTGGGAGTAGGGTACACCCAATATGTGCTCCGAGTAGGAGTAGGGTACCTCCAATATGTGTTACGAGTGGGAGGAGGGTACATCCAATATGTGCTCCGAGTGGGAGGAGGGTGCACCCAATATTAGCTCCGAGTGGGAGGAGGGTACATGTGCTACGAGTGGTTGTAGGGTGCAACCATATGTGCTCCGAGTGGGAGTATGGTACACCAGTATGTACTCCGAGTGGGAGTAGGGTACCTCGAATATGTACTTCGAATGGGAGTAGGGTACATCCAATATGTACTTCGAGTGGGAGTAGGGTACATCCAATATGTACTCCGAGTAGGAGGAGGGTACTTCCAATATGTGTTACGAGTGGGAGGAGGGTACATCCAATATGTGCTCCTAGTGGAAGTAGCGTACACCCAATGTGTGCTCCGAGTGGGAGTAGGGTACATCCAATATGTGCTCCGAGTGGGAGTAGGGTACATCCAATATGTGCTCCGAGTGGGAGTAGGGTACACCGATATGTGCTCCAAGTGGGAGTAGGGTACCTCCAATATGTGCTCCGAGTGGGAGTAGGGTACAACGATATATGCTCCGAGTGGGAGTAGGGTACATCCAATAAGTGCTCCGAGAGGGAGTAGGCTACACCGATATGTGCTCCAAGTGGGAGGAGGGTACATCCAATAATTGCTCCGAGTGGGAGGAGGGTACTTCTAATATGTGTTACGAGTGGGAGGAGGGTACATCCAATATGTGCTCCGAGTGGGAGTAGCGTACACCCAATATGTGCTCCGAGTGGGAGTAGGGTACATCCAATATGTGCTCCGAGTGGGAGTAGGGTACATCCAATATGTGCTCCGAGTGGGAGTAGGGTACATCCAATATGTGCTCCTAGTGGGAGGAGGGTGCATGTGCTACGAGTGGGAGTAGGGTGCAACCATATGTGCTCCGAGTGGTAGTAGGGTACACTAATATGTGCTCAGAGTGAGAGTAGGGTACACCAATATGTGCTCCGAGTGGGAGTAGGGTACACCCAATATGTGTTCCAAGTGGGAGTAGGGTGCACCCAATATGTGCTCTGAGTGGGAGTAGGGTACACTAATATGTGCTCCGAGTGGGAGTAGGGTACATCCAATATGTGTTACGAGTGGGAGGAGGGTACATCCAATATGTGCTCCGAGTGGGAGGAGGGTACATGTGCTACGAGTGGGAGTAGGGTGCAACCACATGTGCTCCGAGTGCGAGTATGGTACACCAGTATGTACTCCTAGTGGGAGTAGGGTACCTCGAATATGTACTTCAAGTGGGAGTAGGGTACATCCAATATGTGCTCTGAGTGGGAGGAGGGTACTTCCAATATGTGCTCCGAGTGGGAGGAGGGTACATCCAATATGTGCTCCAAGTGGGAGTAGCGTACACTATTATGTGCTCCGAGTGGGAGTAGGTTACATCCAATATGTGCTCCGAGTGGGATTAGGGTACACCGATATGTGCTCCGAGTGGGAGTAGGTTACATCCAATATGTGCTCCGAGTAGGGTACACCGATATGTCCTCCAAGTGGGAGTAGGGTACATCCAATATGTGCTCCGAGTGGGAGTAGGGTACACCAATATGTGCTCCGAGTGGGAGTAGTGTACTTCCAATATGTGCTCCGAGTGGGAGGAGGGTACATCCAAAATGTGCTCCGAGTGGGAGTAGGGTACACCCAATATGTGCTCCGAGTAGGAGTAGGGTACATCCAATATGTGTTACGAGTGGGAGGAGGGTACATCCAATATGTGCTCCGAGTGGGAGGAGGGTACATCCAATATGTGCTCCGAGTGGGAGGAGGGTGCAGCCAATATTAGCTCCGAGTGGGAGGAGGGTACATGTGCTACGAGTGGGTGTAGGGTGCAACCATATGTGCTCCGAGTGGGAGTATGGTACACCAGTATGTACTCCGAGTGGGAGTAGGGTACCTCGAATATGTACTTCGAATGGGAGTAGGGTACATCCAATATGTACTTCGAGTGGGAGTAGGGTATATCCAATATGTACTCTGAGTGGGAGGAGGGTACTTCCAATATGTGTTACGATTGGGAGGAGGGTACATCCAATATGTGCTCCGAGTGGAAGTAGCGTACACCCAATATGTGCTCCGAGTGGGAGTAGGGTACATCCAATATGTGCTCCGAGTGGGAGTAGGGTACATCCAATATGTGCTCCGAGTGGGAATAGGGTACACCGATATGTGCTCCAAGTGGGAGTAGGGTACATCCAATATGTGCTCCGAGTGGGAGTAGGGTACAACGATATATGCTCCGAGTGGGAGTAGGGTACATCCAATATGTGCTCCGAGTGGGAGTAGGCTACACCGATATGTGCTCCAAGTGGGAGGAGGGTACATCCAATATGTGCTCCGAGTGGGAGGAGGGTACTTCTAATATGTGTTACGAGTGGGAGGAGAGTACATCCAATATGTGCTCCGAGTGGGAGTAGCGTACACCCAATATGTGCTCCGAGTGGGAGTAGGGTACATCCAATATGTGCTCCAAGTGGGAGTAGGGTACATCCAATATAAGCTCTGAGTGTGAGGAGGGTACTTCCAATATGTGCTCTGAGTGGGAGGAGGGTACTTCCGATATGTGCTCCGAGTGGGAGGAGGGTACATCCAATATGTGCTCCGAGTGGGAGTAGCGTACACCTAATATGTGCTCCGAGTGGGTTACATCCAATATGTGCTCCAAGTGGGAGTAGGGTACACCGATATGTGCTCCGAGTGGGAGTAGGGTACATCCAATATGTGCTCCAAGTGGGAGTTGGGTACATCCAATATGTGCTCCGAGTGGGAGTAGGGTACACCGATATGTGCTACAAGTGGGAGTAGGGCACATCCAATATGTGCTCCGATTGGGAGGAGGGTACTTCCAATAAGTGCTCCGAGTGGGAGTAGGGTACATCCAATATAAGCTCTGAGTGTGAGGAGGGTACTTCCAATATGTGCTCTGAGTGGGAGGAGGGTACTTCCGATATGTGCTCCGAGTGGGTGGAGGGTACATCCAATATGTGCTCCGAGTGGGAGTAGCGTACACCTAATATGTGCTCCGAGTGGGAGTGGGTTACATCCAATATGTGCTCCAAGTGGGAGTAGGGTACACCGATATGTGCTCCGAGTGGGAGTAGGGTACATCCAATATGTGCTCCGAGTGGGAGTAGGGTACACCGATATGTGCTCCAAGTGGGAGTCGGGTACATCCAATATGTGCTCCGAGTGGGAGTAGGGTACACCGATATGTGCTACAAGTGGGAGTAGGGCACATCCAATATGTGCTCCGAGTGGGAGTAGGGTACTTCCAATATGTGCTCCGAGTGGGAGTAGGGTACAACGATATATGCTCCGAGTGGGAGTAGGGTACATCCAATATGTGCTCCGAGTGGGAGTAGGCTACACCGATATGTGCTCCAAGTGGGAGGAGGGTACATCCAATATGTGCTCCGAGTGGGAGGAGGGTACTTCTAATATGTGTTACGAGTGGGAGGAGAGTACATCCAATATGTGCTCCGAGTGGGAGTAGCGTACACCCAATATGTGCTCCGAGTGGGAGTAGGGTACATCCAATATGTGCTCCAAGTGGGAGTAGGGTACATCCAATATAAGCTCTGAGTGTGAGGAGGGTACTTCCAATATGTGCTCTGAGTGGGAGGAGGGTACTTCCGATATGTGCTCCGAGTGGGAGGAGGGTACATCCAATATGTGCTCCGAGTGGGAGTAGCGTACACCTAATATGTGCTCCGAGTGGGTTACATCCAATATGTGCTCCAAGTGGGAGTAGGGTACACCGATATGTGCTCCGAGTGGGAGTAGGGTACATCCAATATGTGCTCCAAGTGGGAGTTGGGTACATCCAATATGTGCTCCGAGTGGGAGTAGGGTACACCGATATGTGCTACAAGTGGGAGTAGGGCACATCCAATATGTGCTCCGATTGGGAGGAGGGTACTTCCAATAAGTGCTCCGAGTGGGAGTAGGGTACATCCAATATAAGCTCTGAGTGTGAGGAGGGTACTTCCAATATGTGCTCTGAGTGGGAGGAGGGTACTTCCGATATGTGCTCCGAGTGGGTGGAGGGTACATCCAATATGTGCTCCGAGTGGGAGTAGCGTACACCTAATATGTGCTCCGAGTGGGAGTGGGTTACATCCAATATGTGCTCCAAGTGGGAGTAGGGTACACCGATATGTGCTCCGAGTGGGAGTAGGGTACACCGATATGTGCTCCGAGTGGGAGTAGGGTACACCGATATGTGCTCCAAGTGGGAGTCGGGTACATCCAATATGTGCTCCGAGTGGGAGTCGGGTACATCCAATATGTGCTCCGAGTGGGAGTAGGGTACACCGATATGTGCTACAAGTGGGAGTAGGGCACATCCAATATGTGCTCCGAGTGGGAGTAGGGTACTTCCAATATGTGCTCCGAGTGGGAGGAGGGTACATCCAAAATGTGGTCGAAGTGGGAGGAAGGTTCCTCCAATATGTGTTACGAGTGGGAGGAGGGTACATCCAATATGTGCTCCGAGTGGGAGTAGGGTACACCCAATATGTGCTCCGAGTAGGAGTAGGGTACATCCAATATGTAAAATTCTAGAGGAAGGGTTTTAGTAATCAGGGAAAGACCCTAGGCGCTCTGCCCTATATACGCACAATTAACAAGCTCAAAATATAATCAGTATGGTGCAACTAGGAGAGGGGATAAACCCTGTAACCCCCCAATTGTGTGTGGGTTGAAAAACCCTCACTGAACAAACAAAACGGAAACCTAGGCACACATCAATGTAAAATTACCACAATATGTACAGTGGGTGTTGCAATAGACAATACATAAAAACGGAAAAGAAATCTCTTCAAGGATGTCAATAAATGTCCAGCCTTTAAGTTTATTCTTTAGGTTTCGTTGATAGGAAGAAAAACCAGCCGACACGTGTTTCATCGCGTGTGGAAATTACTTCTGCGACTTCCTCAGGGCTGAATACAGATGAAGAATATTCTGAATTTCCCTCAGCCGGTGATAATTCCAACCCGGCTGGGAGTAGGGTACACCGATATGTTCCCCCGAGTGGGAGTAGGGTACATCCAATATGTGCTCTGAGTGGTAGTAGGGTACACCGATATGTGCTCCAAGTGCGAGTAGGGTACATCCAATATGTGCTCCGTGTTGGAGTAGGGTACACCCATATGTGCTCCGAGTGGGAGTAGGGTACATCCAATATGTGCTCCGAGTGGGAGTAGGGTACACCGATATGTGCTCCAAGTGGGAGTAGGGTACACCCAATATGTGCTTTGAGTGGGAGGAGGGTACTTCCAATATGTGTTACAAGTGGAAGGAGGGTACATCCAATATGTGCTCCGAGTGGGAGTAGCGTACACACAATATGTGCTCCGAGTGGGAGTAGGGTACTTCCAATATGTGCTCCGAGTGGGAGTAGGGTACACCGATATGTGCTCCGAGTGGGAGTAGGGTACATCCAATATGTGCTTCGTGTGGGAGTAGGGTATACTGATATGTGCTCCAAGTCGGAGTAGGGTACATCCAATATGTGCTCCGAGTGGGAGTAGGGTACACCGATATGTGCTTCGAGTGGGAGTAGGGTACATCCAATATGTGCTCCGAGTGGGAGTAGGGTACACCGATATGTGCTCCAAGTGGGAGTAGGGTACATCCAATATAAGCCCAGAGTGGGAGTAGGGCACATCCAATATGTGCTCCGAGTGGGAGGAGGGTACTTCGAATATGTGCTCTGAGTGGGAGGAGGGTACTTCCAATATGTGCTCCGAGTCGGAATAGGGTACTTCTAATATGTGCTCCGAGTAGGAGGGGGTACTTCCAATATGTGCTCCGAGTAGGAGGGGGGTACTTCCAATATGTGCTCCGAGTGGGAGGAGGGTACACCCAATATATGCTCCGAGTGGGAGGAGGGTACACCCAATATGTGCTCCAAGTGGGAGTAGAGTACATCGAATATGTACTCCGAGTGCGAGTATGGTACATCGAATATGTACTCCGAGTGGGAGGTGGGTACATCCAATATGTGCTCCAAGTGGGAGGAGGGTACACCCAATATGTGCTCCGAGTAGGAGTAGGGTACATCCAATATGTGTTACGACTGGGAGGAGGGTACATCCAATATGTGCTCCGAGTGGGAGTAGGGTACATCCAATATGTACTCCGAGTGGGAGTAGGGTACATCCAATATGTACTCAGAGTGGGAGGAGGGTACTTCCAATATGTGTTACGAGTGGAAGGAGGGTACATCCAATATGTGCTCCGAGTGGGAGTAGCGTACACCCAATATGTGCTCCTAGTGGGAGTAGGGTACACCGATATGTTCTCCCGAGTGGGAGTAGGGTACATCCAATATGTGCTCTGAGTGGTAGTAGGGTACACCGATATGTGCTCCAAGTGGGAGTAGGGTACATCCAATATGTGCTCCGAGTTGGAGCAGGGTACACCCATATGTGCTCCGAGTGGGAGTAGGGTACATCCAATATGTGCTCCGAGTGGGAGTAGGGTACACCAATATGTGCTCCAAGTGGGAGTAGGGTACACCCAATATGTGCTTTGAGTGGGAGGAGGGTACTTCCAATATGTGTTACAAGTAGAAGGAGGGTACATCCAATATGTGCTCCGAGTGGGAGTAGCGTACACACAATATGTGCTCCGAGTGGGAGTAGGGTACTTCCAATATGTGCTCCGAGTGGGAGTAGGGTACACCGATATGTGCTCCGAGTGGGAGTAGGGTACATCCAATATGTGCTTCGTGTGGGAGTAGGGTATACTGATATGTGCTCCAAGTCGGAGTAGGGTACATCCAATATGTGCTCCGAGTGGGAGTAGGGTACACCGATATGTGCTTCGAGTGGGAGTAGGGTACATCCAATATGTGCTCTGAGTGGGAGTAGGGTACACCGATATGTGCTCCAAGTGGGAGTAGGGTACATCCAATATAAGCCCAGAGTGGGAGTAGGGCACATCCAATATGTGCTCCGAGTGGGAGGAGGGTACTTCGAATATGTGCTCTGAGTGGGAGGAGGGTACTTCGAATATGTGCTCCGAGTGGGAATAGGGTACTTCTAATATGTGCTCCGAGTAGGAGGGGGGTACTTCCAATATGTGCTCCGAGTAGGAGGGGGGTACTTCCAATATGTGCTCCGAGTGGGAGGAGGGTACACCCAATATATGCTCCGAGTGGGAGGAGGGTACACCCAATATGTGCTCCAAGTGGGAGTAGAGTACATCGAATATGTACTCCGAGTGGGAGTAGGGTACATCCAATATGTGCTCCAAGTGGGAGGAGGGTACACCCAATATGTGCTCCGAGTAGGGTACATCCAATATGTGTTACGACTGGGAGGAGGGTACATCCAATATGTGCTCCGAGTGGGAGGAGGGTGCACCCAATAATAGCTCTGAGTGGGAGGAGGGTGCATGTGCTACGAGTGGGAGTAGGGTGCAACCATATATACTCCGAGGGCGAGTAGGGTACATCCAATACGTACTCCGAGTGGGAGTAGGGTACATCCAATATGTACTCCAAGTGGGAGGAGGGTACATCCAATATACGCTATGAGTGTGAGGAGGGTACTTCCAATATGTGCTCTGAGTGGGAGGAGGGTACTTCCGATATGTGCTCCGAGTGGGTGGAGGGTACATCCAATATGTGCTCCGAGTGGGAGTAGGGTACACCTAATATATGCTCCGAGTGGGAGTGGGTTACATCCAATATGTGCTCCAAGTGGGAGTAGGGAGGACCTGGCCTGGCAGTTCGGTCTGGACTGTTCCCATGGGGCACAGGGTCAAGACTGATTTGCATATGGCTAGGTCCAAACTGGGGTGGCGTAGTGGGCAAAAGAACAATGGATTTAACCCAGATCTTTTGACTGGGAGAGAATGTTTGCATTGTCAGAATTTCGTCCATCATTTGTTTGCTGTAACACTTTTCGCCCTAAGTGGGATGGGTAAGCCCAGACGTGGGTCCCTTGCTCACTGTGCCACTGGATTCAAGCTAGCCTGGCTGAAGAAGGGTGACATACCCTGAAACCGGTCCCAGGATGCTTGTTTCCGGTCCAGGGAGGACCTGGCCTGGCAGTTCGGTCTGGACTGTTCCCATGGGGCACAGGATCAAGACTGATTTGCATATGGCTAGGTCCAAACTGGGGTGGCGTAGTGGGCAAAAGAACGATGGATTTAACCCAGATCTTTTGACTGGGGGAGAATGTTTGCATTGTCACCATTTCGTCCATCATTTGTTTGCTGTAACACTTTTCGCCCTAACTGGGATGGGTAAGCCTAGACGTGGGTCCCTTGCTCACTGTGCCCCTGGATTCAAGCTAGCCTGGCTGAAGAAGGGTGACATACCCTGAAACCGGTCCCAGGATGCTTGTTTCCGGTCCAGGGAGGACCTGGCCTGGCAGTTCGGTCTGGACTGTTCCCATGGGGCACAGGGTCAAGACTGATTTGCATATGGCTAGGTCCAAACTGGGGTGGCGTAGTGGGCAAAAGAACGATGGATTTAACCCAGATCTTTTGACTGGGAGAGAATGTTTGCATTGTCAGCATTTCGTCCATCATTTGTTTGCTGTAACACTTTTCGCCCTAAGTGGGATGGGTA
Source organism: Calotriton arnoldi (assembly GCA_963921515.1). Classification (NCBI taxonomy): domain Eukaryota; kingdom Metazoa; phylum Chordata; class Amphibia; order Caudata; family Salamandridae; genus Calotriton; species Calotriton arnoldi. The sequence goes on from CAWUFW010009131.1 coordinate 533,910, forward strand.
AGCCCAGACGTGGGTCCCTTGCTCACTGTGCCACTGGATTCAAGCTAGCCTGGCTGAAGAAGGGTGACATACCCTGAAACCGGTCCCAGGATGCTGGTTTCCGGTCCAGGGAGGACCTGGCCTGGCAGTTCGGTCTGGACTGTTCCCATGGGGCACAGGGTCAAGACTGATTTGCATATGGCTAGGTCCAAACTGGGGTGGCGTAGTGGGCAAAAGAACGATGGATTTAACCCAGATCTTTTGACTGGGGGAGAATGTTTGCATTGTCAGCATTTCGTCCATCATTTGTTTGATGTAACACTTTTCGCCCTAAGTGGGATGGGTAAGCCCAGACGTGGGTCCCTAGCTCACTGTGCCACTGGATTCAAGCTAGCCTGGCTGAAGAAGGGTGACAAACCCTGAAACCGGTCCCAGGATGCTTGTTTCCGGTCCAGGGAGGACCTGGCCTGGCAGTTCGGTCTGGACTGTTCCCATGGGGCACAGGGTCAAGACTGATTTGCATATGGCTAGGTCCAAACTGGGGTGGCGTAGTGGGCAAAAGAACGATGGATTTAACCCAGATCTTTTGACTGCGGGAGAATGTTTGCATTGTCAGCATTTCGTCCATCATTTGTTTGCTGTAACTCAAGTGGGAGTAGGGCACATGCAATATGTGCTCCGAGTGGGAGGAGGGTACTTCCAATAAGTGCTTCGAGTGGGAGTAGGGTACTTCCAATATGTGCTCCGAGTGGTAGGAGGGTACATCCAAAATGTGCTCGAAGTGAGAGGAAGGTTCCTCCAATATGTGTTACGAGTGGGAGGAGGGTACATCCAATATGTGCTCCGAGTGGGAGTAGCGTACACCCAATATGTGCTCCGAGTGGGAGTAGGGTACACCCAATATGTGCTCCGAGTAGGAGTAGGGTACATCCAATATGTGTTACGAGTGGGAGGAGGGTACATCCAATATGTGCTCCGAGTGGGAGGAGGGTGCACCCAATATTAGCTCCGAGTGGGAGGAGAGTACATGTGCTACGAGTGGGTGTAGGGTGCAACCATATGTGCTCCGAGTGGGAGTATGATACACCAGTATGTACTCCGAGTGGGAGTAGGGCACCTCGAATATGTACTTTGAATGGGAGTAGGGTACATCCAATATGTACTTCGAGTGGGAGTAGGGTATACTGATATGTGCTCCAAGTCGGAGTAGGGTACATCCAATATGTGGTCCGAGTGGGAGTAGGGTACACCGATATGTGCTCCGAGTGGGAGTGGGGTACATCCAATATGCGCTCCGAGTGGGAGTAGGGTACACCGATATGTATTCCAAGTGGGAGTAGGGTACATCCAATATAAGCTCCGAGTGGGAGGAGGGTACTTCCAATATGTGCTCTGAGTGGGAGGAGGGTACTTCCAATATGTGCTCCGAGTGGGAGTAGGTTACATCCAATATGTGCTCCGAGTGGGAGTAGGGTACCTCGAATATGTACTTCGAATGGGAGTAGGGTACATCCAATATGTACTTCGAGTGGGAGTAGGGTATACTGATATGTGCTCCAAGTCGGAGTAGGGTACATCCAATATGTGGTCCGAGTGGGAGTAGGGTACACCGATATGTGCTCCGAGTGGGAGTGGGGTACATCCAATATGCGCTCCGAGTGGGAGTAGGGTACACCGATATGTATCCCAAGTGGGAGTAGGGTACATCCAATATAAGCTCCGAGTGGGAGGAGGGTACTTCCAATATGTGCTCTGAGTGGGAGGAGGGTACTTCCAATATGTGCTCCGAGTGGGAGTAGGTTACATCCAATATGTGCTCCGAGTGGGAGTAGGGTACACCGATATGTGCTCCGAGTGGGAGTAGGGTACATCCAATATGTGCTCCGAGTGGGAGTAGGGTACACCGATATGTGCTCCAAGTGGGAGTAGGGTACATCCAATATGTGCTCCGAGTGGGAGTAGGGTACACCAATATGTGCTCCAAGTGGGAGTAGGGCACATCCAATATGTGCTCCGAGTGGGAGAAGGGTACTTCCAATATGTGCTCTGAGTGGGAGGAGGGTACTTCCAATATGTGCTCCGAGTGGGAGTAGTGAACTTCCAATATGTGCTCCGAGTGGGAGGAGGGTACATCCAAAATGTGCTCGAAGTGGGAGGAAGGTTCCTCCAATATGTGTTACGAGTGGGAGGAGGGTACATCCAATATGTGCTCCGAGTGGGAGTAGGGTACACCCAATATGTGCTCCGAGTAGGAGTAGGGTACATCCAATATGTGTTACGAGTGGGAGGAGGGTACATCCAATATGTGCTCCGAGTTGGAGGAGGGTGCACCCAATATTAGCTCCGAGTGGGAGGAGGGTACATCCAATATGTACTTCGAGTGGGAGTAGGGTATATCCAATATGTACTCTGAGTGCGAGTAGGGTACATCCAATATGTACTCAGAGTGGGAGTAGGGTACATCCAATATGTACTCCGAGTGGGAGGAGGGTACATCCAATATGTGCTCCGAGTGGAAGTAGCGTACACCCAATATGTGCTCCGAGTGGGAGTAGGGTACATCCAATATGTGCTCCGAGTGGGAGATGGGTACATCCAATATGTGCTCCGAGTGGGAGTAGGGTACACCGATATATGCTCCAAGTGGGAGTAGGGTACATCCAATATGTGCTCCGAGTGGGAGTAGGGTACAACGATATATGCTCCGAGTGGGAGTAGGGTACATCCAATATGTGCTCCGAGTGGGAGTAGGCTACAACGATATGTGCTCCAAGTGGGAGGAGGGTACATCCAATATGTGCTCCGAGTGGGAGGAGGGTACTTCTAATATGTGTTACGAGTGGGAGGAGGGTACACCCAATATGTGCTCCGAGTGGGAGTAGGGTACATCCAATATGTGCTCCGAGTGGGAGTAGGGTACTTCCAATATGTGCTCCGAGTGGGAGTAGGATACATCCAATATGTGCTCCGAGTGGGAGGAGGATACTTCCAATATGTGCTCAGAGTGGGAGGAGGGTACTTCCAATATGTGCTCCGAGTGGGAGTAGGGTACAACGATAGGTGCTCCGAGTGGGAGAGTAGGGTACATCCAATATGTGCTCCGAGTGGGAGTAGGGTACACCGATATGTGCTCCGAGTGGGAGTAGGGTACATCCAATATGTGCTCCGAGTGCGAGTAGGGTACATCCAATATGTACTCCGAGTGGGAGTAGGGTACATCCAATATGTACTCCGAGTGGGAGGAGGGTACTTCCAATATGTGTTACGAGTGGAAGGAGGGTACATCCAATATGTGCTCCGAGTGGGAGTAGCGTACACCCAATATGTGCTCCTAGTGGGAGTAGGGTACACCGATATGTTCCCCGAGTGGGAGTAGGGTACATCCAATATGTGCTCTGAGTGGTAGTAGGGTACACCGATATGTGCTCCAAGTGGGAGTAGGGTACATCCAATATGTGCTCCGAGTGGGAGTAGGGTACACCGATATGTGCTCCGAGTGGGAGTAGGGTACATCTAATATGTGCTCCGAGTGGGAGTAGGGTACACCGATATGTGCTCCAAGTGGGAGTAGGGTACACCCAATATGTGCTTTGAGTGGGAGGAGGGTACTTCCAATATGTGTTACGAGTGGAAGGAGGGTACATCCAATATGTGCTCTGAGTGGAAGTAGCGTACACACAATATGTGCTCTGAGTGGGAGTAGGGTACTTCCAATATGTGCTCCGAGTAGGGTACACCGATATGTGCTCCAAGTGGGAGTAGGGTACATCCAATATGTGCTCCGTGTGGGAGTAGGGTATACTGATATGTGCTCCAAGTCGGAGTAGGGTATATCCAATATGTGCTCCGAGTGGGAGTAGGGTACACCGATATGTGCTGCGAGTGGGAGTAGGGTACATCCAATATGTGCTCCGAGTGGGAGTAGGGTACACCGATATGTGCTCCAAGTGGGAGTAGGGTACATCCAATATAAGCTCCAAGTGGGAGTAGGACACATCCAATATGTGCTCCGAGTGGGAGGAGGGTACTTCCAATATGTGCTCTGAGTGGGAGGAGTGTACTTCCAATATGTGCTCCGAGTGGGAGTAGGGTACTTCCAATATGTGCTCCGAGTGGGAGGAGGGTACTTCAAATATGTGCTCCGAGTAGGAGGGGGGTACTTCCAATATGTGCTCCGAGTGGGAGGAGGGTACACCCAATATATGCTCCGAGTGGGAGGAGGGTACACCCAATATGTGCTCCAAGTGGGAGTAGAGTACATCGAATATGTACTCCGAGTGCGAGTATGGTACATCGAATATGTACTCCGAGTGGGAGTAGGGTACATCCAATATGTGCTCCAAGTGGGAGGAGGGTACACCCAATATGTGCTCCGAGTAGGAGTAGGGTACATCCAATATGTGTTACGACTGGGAGGAGGGTACATCCAATATGTGCTCCGAGTGGGAGGAGGGTGACCCAATAATAGCTCTGAGTGGGAGGAGGGTACATGTGCTACGAGTGGGAGTACGGTGCAACCATATGTACTCCGAGGGCGAGTAGGGTACATCCAATACGTACTCCGAGTGGGAATAGGGTACATCCAATATGTACTCCGAGTGGGAGGAGGGTACTTCCAATATGTGCTCTGAGTGGGAGGAGGGTACTTCCAATATGTGTTACGAGTGGGAGAAGGGTGCATCCAATATGTGCTCCGAGTGGGAGTAGCGTACACCCAATATATGCTCCGAGTGGGAGTAGGGTACATTCAATATGAGCTCCGAGTGGGAGTAGGGTACACCGATATGTGCTCCGAGTGGGAGTAGGGTACATCCAATATGTGCTCCGAGTGGGAGTAGGGTACACCGATATGTGCTCCGAGTGGGAGTAGGGTACATCCAATATGTGCTGAGTGGGAGTAGGGTACATCGATATGTGCTCCAAGTGGGAGTAGGGTACATTCAATATATGCTCCGAGTGGGAGTACGGCACATCCAATATGTGCTCCAAGTGGGAGGAGGGTACTTCCAATATGTGCTCCGAGTGGAAGTGGGGTACTTCCAATATCTGCTCCGAGTGGGAGGAGGGTACTTCCAATATCTGCTCCGAGTGGGAGGAGGGTAGTTCCAATATGTGCTCTGAGTAGGAGGAGAGTACTTCCAATATGTGCTCCGAGTGGGAGGAGGGTACACCCAATATGTGCTCCGAGTGGGAGGAGGGTACAACCAATATGTGCTCTGAGTGGGAGTAGAGTACATCGAATATGTACTCCGAGTACGAGTATGGTACATCGAATATGTACTCCAAGTGGGAGTAGGGTACATCCAATATGTGCTCCAAGTGAGAGGAGGGTACACCCAATATGTACTCCGAGTAGGAGTAGGGTACAACGATATATGCTCCGAGTGGGAGTAGGGTACATCCAATATGTGCTCCGAGTGGGAAGAGGGTGCACCCAATATTAGCTCTGAGAGGGAGGAGGGCACATGTGCTACGAGTGGGAGTAGGGTGCAACCATATTTGCTCCGAGTGGGAGTAGGGTACCTCGAATATGTACTTCAAGTGGGAGTAGGGTACATCCAATATGTACTTCGAGTGGGAGTAGGGTACATCCAATATGTACTCCGAGTGGGAGTAGGGTACATCCAATATATGCTCCGAGTCGGAGTAGGGTACACCCAGTATGTGCTCCAAGTGTGAGTAGGGTAAATCCAATATTTACTCCGAGTGGAAGTTGGGTACACCCATTATATTCTCCGAGTCGGAGAAGGGTACACCCAATATCTGCTCAAAGGGCGAGTAGGGTACATCCAATATATACTCGGAGTGGGAGTAGGGTACACCCAATATGTACCAGTGGGAGTAGGGTACAGCCAATATGTACTCCGAGTGGGTGCAGGGTACATACAATATGTGCTCTGAGTGGGAGTAGGGTACATCCAATATGTGCTCCGAGTGGGAGGACGGTACATGTGCTACGAGTGGGAGTAGGGTGCAACCATATGTGCTCCGAGTGGTAGTAGGGTACACTAATATGTGCTCCGAGTGAGAGTAGGGTACACCAATATGTGCTCCGAGTGGGAGTAGGGTCCATCCAATATGTACTCTGAGTGGGAGTAGGGTACACCTAATATGTGCTACAAGTGGGAGTAGGGTGCACCCAATATGTGCTCCGAGTGGGAGTAGGGTACACTAATATGTGCTCCGAGTGGGAGTAGGGTACATCCAATATGTGTTACGAGTGGGAGGAGGGTAGATCCAATATGTGCTCCGAGTGGGAGGAGTGTACATGTGCTACCAGTGGGAGTAGGGTGCAACCATATGTGCTCCGAGTGCGAGTATGGTACACCAGTATGTACTCCGAGTGGGAGTGTTAAAGATTGCAGGAATCGCTGTTAGCATGAGCTGAAAGCCATTTTGTACTTGGCAGCCATTTTAGTTAGCCATGTGCTCGCCATGTGCTTTCTCCCTCTTCCAGAGTCTTGCACATGCTCAGAGAGGCCTAGCTGGTAGAATGCACCTGCTCCTAGTATAGAACTGTCAGGCTATTCTTACTCATGTAAGCAGTTTAGTCTCCCCTCCCACTTTGTGGAGCAAGCAAATTTTGTATACCCATATTAGTCAATAAGCATGCTTGTATGTGCTAGGACCTCCCTTGATTTTATGCTGACTATGTAACAAATACATATATAAGGACCCTGTTCTCTGCACTCATTAGAATGCCTCCTACAGTGGCCTGCGGGTACCGTAAGATGCAATCTCCCTCATCTGAGGTTAATAAAACATGTTTTTTTGATATTACAGCTTCTGTGCCAATCTCTTCTTTGTTGGTCTTAAGGACCAGATGTATCAGTGAACCCCTAAGAAGGTTTTTATTTCTACAGATGGCGCCCGAAAGTGGGACTCATCGGTGCAGCGGCTATCCAAGGGAGTGGTCTTGAAGGGAGACAGGAATCTACTGAGGAGTACAGGACAGGAATCTACTAAGGAGGTACCCTGCGCACGGAGATTGTTTTGTCTTCCAGCCCAGTATATTTCTGGTCTTCCTGATCTGATCCTCCAAGTGTTTGCCGCTCCCGACTGAGAACTTCTTTGGCGTGAGTATTTTAAAATGACCGTTAGGTCACTCAGAACTTGGCAGTTGGAACCTGGACACCATTTGATTGGTAAGAGCCGTTTTGCGGCACTTGCTGTTGGTTTGATGCCTTTGATTGGTAAGGTAGTTTTAGTAACACTTACTGTGGCTTTGTTTGTATGATTGGCCAATTTTGGAATTTGTTTTGTAAGTTATATATGCATTGCAATTCATATAGGCAGGTAATGAGGAGATTTTTCTCTAAACTTTGAAAATTTGAACGGCACACATTGTGTTAAGTGTCACTTGGAGTATAATATTATATATGCTATAATATTTTTGACATGCCTGTTTCCAGCACACTTTGTTGAAAGTGTTGCTGTTTTGGAGGTACCGATATGGATTTAGTAAGTACTCAGTTGACTACCCTCAGAGGGGATACCTAAATAGGTTTAGGTACAGTAAAAAGATATTTCTTCCTTGGTGACTAAGTACCCCATGGAACTAAATATGTACATAAAACGGATCCGGATCTGCGCACTTAGTAACATTCATAAGTGGTGATATGCAGAGCGCTTTTTGAGTGTTCTACCAGCCAAAACTGGCGAATTTGGTGTATTTTGGCTTCTTGACCATGGAACAGTTTTTTGGGCTACTTTTGAGAGCTCTTCTTGTAAATATGACTTACAATTAGTATTTACGAATAGGTTGGTCTTGCGTACACTTTGTAAGCTGTCCTAAGTATTGATTTGTGGGTTAAATATGTGTTTCAATGTCTATGTGGGGTTTTTTGGTTTGACATTGGTAATACTTGTGTGAGTACTCTGTGTACGAATGGCTAGCTTTAAGCGCGCTGTGTTGTGTCCTTCTGTAACTGTCTGGAATGAGCTCAATGAGTTTGTTTATGTTTTTTGCTGTCATCATTCTGTTATGCAAAATGTCATTTAGTTACTTACATATTAAATAAAAATCCAGAAATAAATTATGTAACATATGCTAAACAGCTGCATGTTACTATTAAATTGACAGAGTACGACACTGTACATGTGTGCAAATTGCCACAATGCTAAACATAAAATTAGAATTCGTATTCAATAGGATTAAAATAGGCCTCATACAGAGGAATAAAAACGAAATTGTGTGTTTTGTAATCAATAGACTTAAATACACAATGTTACAGCATTTTCCTTAAATACATTGTATTAGACATTAATAGGCATGCACATCATTTGAGTGAATTTGGTCGTTGCTGAACTAAATACACATTATAGAAAGATAGATTTGACTGCATTGAAATGCCTCAGTTTTTAAATAGACTGTGACATGCTTTTCTCTCAGCACCCGAGAAAAAAGCTTTCCGACAGCTGTGTTTAAACTGACTAACTGAAAAGAAACTGTTTGACACAGCAAATGGGGATTTAACTCTGTCAGGGTATTTCAAATAATAAAGGGGTTTTTTCCTGAGAAAGGCGTGAAAATTCGACGCCTGCTGACAAACAACAGCTGCATAAATAGCATATGGCTATTCTTGCTCACGGCCACAGACAGGAATGCTGCGTCAGCGACATTTTAAGTCAGTTTAAAACTGGTATAAGGGCCTGCATTATTTTAAAAGTTTCAAAAAACCAGTTTCATTATTTTGGATAACAGAGAACAAAATTGAAAGTAGAGATTTCCTTTCTTAATGCCTTTTTTATAAGTACATCTGTGGTTCTGATGTTAAATGATAACTTGTCCTTTTAAAAAGTGGCGCAGACTTTTCCTGTTTCAAGTAAGGCTTCTGTGCTTAGGGTTATGAATGAATGCGTTTAAATATGATAGGCTACGAATGAAGCTTGCTTTTCAAATGTGGAATCATCAAAATGGTTGGTTTTGATTAAAAAAAAAAAAAATTAATTATATGAAGAAAAAATATATTGTTAAAAATAAATGCTTTAAATTCGTTTTTTCATCTTTATATAGCCTAATCATCATACTGTGAATTCCTAGCATCAAAGTTGAATTTAAGCAGTGCTGTACCGCAATAAGAAGGGAACTTAAATGTGAAATGTCACTTTACCCAGCCGTACAAAACTTATTTTTATAAGGGTATATCTTATACATTTCTGATTTCCCATTCCTGGGCTATCTAGAGAACACTCTGGGGGTTCCTATTATGCAAAAATATTGTAGGATATTCATTTTTAAGTGCCCCTACCACCAAAGTCGAAATTGAGCTAAATTCACAATTTTACAAGCAGTTCTACCACTCAAGGCAGTTTTAACGTGCTCTTAGGCTTCAATAAAAGTATACATATGCAAATATAGAACAAACAGCCACCACACACCGTACACAAATGAAAATAAGTATACAGAAACCAGCAGACTTATTATCCTACCTTTAAATTAGTAGCAAACGGATCGGACAGGACTGCGTTTTAGCTGTGATTCTCCAGAGTTGCTTTGCATTACGAAAACCGCATGGCAAGCCTTGCACGCAAAAATGAGCAGCTGCTGAACGGGTCAAAGGTCGGAGTTCTGCATTTAGCAACTTAGCAGGGTGAAGGGTAATGTTTGCTGGGACACTTCGACCTTCGAAAGATTTTTTGAAAGACGAGATGATAGCGCAAAGAGAGGAAGAGAAGCTTTGCTTCCTATTTTTGGCAAACACACGTTTAGCGCAATCATATGAAACGAAGGAAGACAACACTCAGTTGAGCATTGATCTGCCATTTATATAAAATAATGGTTTTAGTTTAAAGAATACTGTGTAGGGGCTACGATAAGGAGGAAATGGATTTTAGTTTGCATTCATGCGCCCTCATGTTAATCTAGTACAATTGCTGTAGAAATTGATTTAAAGTTAACTCAATTTGCATTGTGTTAGACTGAATCAGAGAATAGCCACTTTCTAAGATATCTCCTACAAGTTTGTTTGTGCCCAGTTGCTACAAATAGGGGTTGAAAGTGTTGACAGAAGTAAAACCTGTTTCAGGTTTTCCTACTGTCAAAATGGGGGAAGGAGGCTAGCTCCTCTACAAATTAAGGGTAGGCAAAATTATGTTTTCTCTCTTCTTTTTCTCACTTTTTTTGAGTCTGTCTAAAGCTGTCTAGGAAATGGCCATGTGACAGTTAAGGCACTTTGCATTGTTCATAAGGCGGCACACAAAATGGGGCCTAAACCATTACAGAGAATGTTTACTTGGTACTCCCCAGCTAGAAGTCTTCGTTCCTCGGCAGCCCACCTAGTATGTACCCCACGAGTCAAGAAAACCCGACTAGGAGGTAGATCATTTGTCTATGCAGCCGCAAGGCTATGGAATGAACTACCAAGTGAACTCAGACAGACTGATGACTTACTGCAGTTTAGAAAAAAGCTAAAAACCAGGCTCTTTCCAAAAGAATAGCCTTGAGAGATTGGCGCATGATGATTCATAGTTTTATAGCTGCACAGTGATTTAGGTAATCCCAGCGCCAGGATGCCCGTTGGGTGACAGCTGCGCTATATAAATGCTACTTACAATTACAATTACAATTGGCTATTCTGTAATACTGTTTTAAAATTGTTAGAATTAATAAAAAGATGAAACACATAAGCTATGTTACTGCCCATCCTGTATGAAAGAATGAGTAGAACAGATTGATGTTCCCTTATTTGATCTTTAAGGAAAATTGTATAGTGGCGGTTTCTGTTCAAAAATCTCAGGTGGCAACACTATTATTGTTTATGTTATTCTCATGTTCTATACAGTTTTGCAAGGGCATTGCTAGTCTTTTATTAGCTAGTCTGTGTAAATAAGCTGACAGCCCTTATTAGAGCTGGAGATAGGGTTTTTTTCCTTTTGAAAATGATGTTGCATAGTCCAGATCGTGAAAAGTACAATGCAGGAAAGACGCTCATGTGATCCTTAGCAAACATTTTGAAGGAAAATATTGTTTTATAGGAGTTTGTTTGTCATAACATGTTCTGCTGGAGAAAATGTACTCACTATGTTGAAGTTTAGTTCTTTTTGCAATAAGAATCCCTGTTAGATTAGCAGTTTTAGATTTTCCTGCTGCACCTATAACATGAGAGCATGGTCCTAAGCATAACATGTAAGAGAAATTATTTTACAAGTGTCTGCAGTCCTGTACAAGTAATGTAAAATCTATGAGTAAAAGTGTAGAACATTTCCTTTTTCTTGAGGGTTCTTCAGATTAGTAATATAGGAATACACCAATGTAAGTATTTGGAGTATGTCTGTATTGTTTTTCTCTTTTCCTCAGAATTTAGTAAATGAACACAGACTTCCTTGGCTGTTTGGGATTGGGTGATGTATTACTCTTGTCAGTTCACCAAAACGTTCCTTTTATACTTGCCAATAGGTCCAGGGTTTTCTACTCTCAGATAGATGAAGTGGTTCTTGGGTGCCTTGCTAATGTATGGGGCACCCCAAGACAAAGGAAGTATTCTGAGACTATCCTCTCTGTTGATAGATTATTTCTGTGCCTTGTCTATAGACCTCTTGTTCTGTCCACCAATAGATATTTGCTGCCTTACAACCATTGCCAGAGGGGCCCGGACATCAGATCCAGCCTGGGGAGTCAGCGCCACTGCAGCTTGAAGCCAAAGTGAAAGGAACCAGCATAGGCGTTGCTGGCAACTAGGACCTCAGTGAAGGCGGAAGCACTGGGACGTGAAGTGTGTACCCCTGCCACTGTCTTGGGCGAAAGACGGGGTTACAAATCAGGATGGAGAAATCTTTGTGTGAATCCAGTTTTTGATGCCCAGCTGAGAGAGTCACAGAACGACAAGGACGGCAAGGAGGCTTTGCTTGAGGTGACCCCCTTTGAAACAAGGGTTGCTTCAGGCCTCTTAATCCTGGTCCCAAGGTGAATGCAAGTCTACGCCTTTGTTTGTTGATCAAGGGATGCCCGAGCACACTGGATGCAATTTGTGCCCCAACAAAAGAGCAGTGCGCCAGAGGTGCAATACAGGAGTTAGGGAAGGACTTGAGTTTAGGGTACAGGTGCTATGCCCTTGGTGCCTGTTAGATTAAAGTGAAGAAAACTGGTGCACTGCCTGAGACACTGGACAGGATCATTGAGGGTATTTGCCCTGGGGGGTGATTGCCCTATCCTGAAAGAAAGACTTTTCCTTCTCCGTGATTCTTGAGTTGCGAGTTGTGCAGCTCCACCGTGGGAACAACAAGAGCCTGCCTGTGAGGCTCAAAACGGACACAGGGAGAAGACTCCCCTCTGGCTGGTGGTTGTACTACAATTTCCCAAGGACTCTTTTTTTTGTTAGTAATGTACCCCTTTGGTCGTCCCATTTTTTGAGGAGGAGCAGCCCTTTGCGGCTCCTTGTCCTAATTCCTATGGCCCTGTGTGGTCCTCCTGGTCCCCCGAAGCCACAATTGTTTTTGTAATAATATGTCTGATTGCTTTAATATTTTTTAAGAGGAATGTTTATTCTGCACGAGAAAAGTTCATCTGAGCATGTTACTTTACTCTTTCCTTAAGTATATTAATTGATAATTCAGCCCTCATAAAAATACTGAGAAAGTCTATTGAAAATGTTTTTATTAGGTATGTGCTGTTGGCTATTTTGAAATTGACTTGACGAGCCCCCATCAGAGCCCTGAAACTTAAAATTAGACTAGATGGTTTTGGTATTTGCTTTCTGATTAGGATTGGAAAATATTGAGATTTCTGTTTGAGATAATAGTCATTATTCTCTCTAGCTACCTGTATGACCCAATGCTCTGTTCACTTTGTACTCCTGCTTATACCTTGTATATACCTGCTTAATGAAATGTTTAGAATGTAAATGCCCACCTAGCATAGGATATTGATGAATTTATGAGAAGAAAATGTGCAAAATATTTTCTATGTCTCTACTAGATCATGGGAATGTCTTTAGCTCATGCTAAAAGGATCGTCTGTTAAAGATTGCAGGAATCGCTGTTAGCATGAGCTGAAAGCCATTTTGTACTTGGCAGCCATTTTAGTTAGCCATGTGCTCGCCATGTGCTTTCTCCCTCTTCCAGAGTCTTGCACATGCTCAGAGAGGCCTAGCTGGTAGAATGCACCTGCTCCTAGTATAGAACTGTCAGGCTATTCTTACTCATGTAAGCAGTTTAGTCTCCCCTCCCACTTTGTGGAGCAAGCAAATTTTGTATACCCATATTAGTCAATAAGCATGCTTGTATGTGCTAGGACCTCCCCTTGATTTTATGCTGACTATGTAACAAATACATATATAAGGACCCTGTTCTCTGCACTCATTAGAATGCCTCCTACAGTGGCCTGCGGGTACAGTAAGATGCAATCTCCCTCATCTGAGGTTAATAAAACATGTTTTTTTGATATTACAGCTTCTGTGCCAATCTCTTCTTTGTTGGTCTTAAGGACCAGATGTATCAGTGAACCCCTAAGAAGGTTTTTATTTCTACAGGAGTAGGGTACCTCGAATATGTACTTCAAGTGGGAGTAGGGTACATCCAATATGTACTTCGAGTGGGAGTAGGGTACATCCAATATGTACTCCGAGTGGGAGAAGGGTACATCCAATATGTACTCCGAGTGGGAGGAGGGTACTTCCAATATGTGTTACGAGTGGGAGGACGGTGCATCCAATATGTGCTCCGAGTGGGAGTAGCGTACACCCAATATGTGCTCCGAGTGGGAGTAGGATACATCCAAAATGTGCTCCGAGTGGGAGGAGGGTACACCGATATGTGCTCCGAGTGGAAGTAGGGTACATTCAAAATGTGCTCCGAGTGTGAGTAGGGTACACCAATATGTGCTCCGAGTGGGACAAGGGTACATCCAATATGTGCTCCGGTGGAAGTAGGGTACACCGATATGTGCTCCAAGTGGGAGTAGGGTACACCGATATGTGCTCCAAGTGGGAGTAGTGTACATCCAATATGTGCTCCGAGTGGGAGTAGGGTACACCGATATGTGCTCCGAGTGGGAGTAGGGTACATCCAATATGTGCTCCGAGTGGGTGTAGGGTACACCGATATGTGCTCCAAGTGGGAGGAGGGTAAATCCAATATGTGCTCTGAGTGGGAGGAGGGTACTTCCAATATGTGGTCCGAGTGGGAGGAGGGTACATCCAATATGTGCTCCGAGTGGGAGTAGCGTACCCCAATATGTGCTCTGAGTGGGAGTAGGGTACATCCAATATGTGCTCTGAGTGGGAGTAGGGTACACCGATATGTGCTCCGAGTGGGAGTAGGGTACATCCAATATGTGCTCCGAGTGCGAGTAGGGTACATCCAATATGTACTCCGAGTGGGAGAAGGGTACATCCAATATGTACTCCGAGTGGGAGGAGGGTACTTCCAATATGTGTTACAAGTGGAAGGAGGGTACATCCAATATGTGCTACGAGTGGGAGTAGGGTACACCAATATGTGCTCCAAGTGGGAGTAGGGCACATCCAATATGTGCTCCGAGTGGGAGAAGGGTACTTCCAATATGTGCTCTGAGTGGGAGGAGGGTACTTCCAATATGTGTTACGAGTGGGAGGAGGGTACATCCAATATGTGCTCCGAGTGTGAGTAGGGTACATCCAATATGTGCTCCGAGTGGGAGTAGGGTACACCGATATGTGCTCCAAGTGGGAGGAGGGTACATCCAATATGTTCTCCGAGTGGGAGGAGGGTACTTCTAATATGTGTTACGAGTGGGAGGAGGGTACATCCAATATGTGCTCTGAGTGGGAGTAGCGTACACCCAATATGTGCTCCGAGTGGGAGTAGGTTACATCCAATATGTGCTCCGAGTGGGAGTAGGGTACACCGATATGTGCTCCGAGTGGGAGTAGGGTACATCCAATATGTGCTCCGAGTGGGAGTAGGGTACATCCAATATGTACTCCGAGTGGGAGAAGGGTACATCCAATATGTACTCCGAGTGGGAGAAGGGTACATCCAATATGTACTCCGAGTGGGAGGAGGGTACTTCTAATATGTGTTACGAGTGGGACGAGGGTACATCCAATATGTGCTCTGAGTGGGAGTAGCGTACACCCAATATGTGCTCCGAGTGGGAGTAGGGTACATCCAATATGTGCTCCGAGTGGGAGTAGGGTACACCGATATGTGCTCCGAGTGGGAGTAGGGTACATCCAATATGTGCTCCGAGTGGGAGTAGGGTACATCCAATATGTACTCCGAGTGGGAGAAGGGTACATCCAATATGTACTCCGAGTGGGAGAAGGGTACATCCAATATGTACTCCGAGTGGGAGGAGGGTACTTCCAATATGTGTTACGAGTGGAAGGAGGGTACATCCAATATGTGCTCCGAGTGGGAGTAGCGTACACCCAATATGTGCTCCTAGTGGGAGTAGGGTACACCGATATGTTCCCCCGAGTGGGAGTAGGGTATATCCAATATGTGCTCCGAGTGGGAGTAGGGTACACCAATATGTGCTCAGAGTGGGAGTAGGGTACATCCAATATGTGCTCCGAGTGGGAGTAGGGTACACCAATATGTGCTCAGAGTGGGAGTAGGGTACATCCAATATGTGCTCCGAGTGGGAGTAGGGTACACCGATATGTGCTCCAAGTGGGAGTAGGGTACACCCAATGTGTGCTCTGAGTGGGAGGAGGGTATTTCCAATATGTGTTACGAATGGAAGGAGGGTACATCCAATATGTGCTCCGAGTGGGAGTAGCGTACACACAATATGTGCTCCGAGTGGGAGTAGGGTACTTCCAATATGTGCTCCAAGTGGGAGTAGGGTACATCCAATATGTGCTCCGAGTGGGAGTAGGGTACACCGATATGTGCTTCGAGTGGGAGTAGGGTACATCCAATATGTGCTCCGAGTGGGAGTAGGTTACACCGATATGTGCTCCAAGTGGGAGTAGGGTACATCCAACATAAGCTCCGAGTGGGAGTAGGGCACATCCAATATGTGCTTCGAGTGGGAGGAGGGTACTTCCAATATGTGCTCTGAGTGGGAGGAGGGTACTTCCAATATGTGCTCCGAGTGGGAGTAGGGTACTTCCAATATGTGCTCCGAGTGGGAGGAGGGTACTTCCAATATGTGCTCCGAGAAGGAGGGGGGTACTTCCAATATGTGCTCCGAGTGGGAGAGGGGTACACCCAATATATGCTCCGAGTGGGAGGAGGGTACACCCAATATGTGCTCCAAGTGGGAGTAGAGTACATCGAATATGTGCTCCGAGTGGGAGTAGGGTACACCGATATGTGCTCCGAGTGGGAGTAGGGTACATCCAATATGTGCTCCGAGTGGGAGTAGGGTACATCCAATATGTGCTCCGAGTGGGAGTAGGGTACATCCAATATGTACTCCGAGTGGGAGAAGGGTACATCCAATATTTACTCCGAGTGGGAGAAGGGTACATCCAATATGTACTCCGAGTGGGAGGAGGGTACTTCCAATATGTGATACGAGTGGAAGGAGGGTACATCCAATATGTGCTCCGAGTGGGAGTAGCGTACACCCAATATGTGCTCCTAGTGGGAGTAGGGTACACCGATATGTTCCCCCGAGTGGGAGTAGGGTACATCCAATATGTGCTCCGAGTGGGAGTAGAGTACATCGAATATGTACTCCGAGTGCGAGTATGGTACATCGAATATGTACTCCGAGTGGGAGTAGGGTACATCCAATATGTGCTCCAAGTGGGAGGAGGGTACACCCAATATGTGCTCCGAGTAGGAGTAGGGTACATCCAATATGTGTTACGACTGGGAGGAGGGTACATCCAATATGTGCTCCGAGTGGGAGGAGGGTGCACCCAATAATAGCTCTGGGTGGGAGGAGGGTACATGTGCTACGAGTGGGAGTAGGGTGCAACCATACGTACTCCGAGTGGGAGTAGGGTACATCCAATATGTACTCCGAGTGGGAGGAGGGTACTTCCAATATGTGTTACCAGTGGGAGTAGGGTACATCGATATGTGCTCCAAGTGGGAGTAGGGTACATTCAATATGTGCTCCGAGTGGGAGTACGGCACATCCAATATGTGCTCCAAGTGGGAGGAGGGTACTTCCAATATGTGCTCCGAGTGAGAGTAGGGTACACCGATATGTGCTCCGAGTGGGAGTGGGGTACATCCAATATGCGTTCCGAGTGGGAGTAGGGTACACCGATATGTGCTCCAAGTGGGAGTAGGGTACATCCAATATAAGCTCCGAGTGGGAGGAGGGTACTTCCAATATGTGCTCTGAGTGGGAGGAGGGTACTTCCAATATGTGCTCCGAGTGGGAGGAGGGTACATCCAATATGTGCTCCGAGTGGGAGTAGCGTATACCTATTATGTGCTCCGAGTGGGAGTAGGTTACATCCAATATGTGCTCTAAGTAGTAGTAGGGTACACCGATATGTGCTCCAAGTGGGAGTAGGGTATATCCAATATGTGCTCTGAGTGGGAGTAGGGTACACCGATATGTGCTCCGAGTGGGAGTAGGGTACATCCAATATGTGCTCCGAGTGGGAGTAGGGTACTCCGATATGTGCTCCAAGTGGGAGTAGGGTACACCCAATATGTGCTCTGAGTGGGAGGAGGGTACTTCCAATATGTGTTACTAGTGGAAGGAGGGTACATCCAATATGTGCTCCGAGTGGGAGTAGCGTACACACAATATGTGCTCGGAGTAGGGTACTTTCAATATGTGCTCCGAGTGGGAGTAGGGTACACCGATATGTGCTCCGAGTGGGAGTAGGGTACATCCAATATGTGCTCCGAGTGGGACGAGGGTGCACCCAATAATAGCTCTGGGTGGGAGGAGGGTACATGTGCTACGAGTGGGAGTAGGGTGCAACCATATGTACTCCGAGGGCGAGTAGGGTACATCCAATACGTACTCCGAGTGGGAGTAGGGTACACCCAATATGTGCTCCGAGTGGAAGTAGCGTACACCCAATATGTGCTCCGAGTGGGAGTAGGGTACATCCAATATGTGCTCCGAGTGTGAGTAGGGTACATCCAATATGTGCTCCGAGTGGGAGTAGGGTACACCGATATGTGCTCCAAGTGGGAGTAGGGTACATCCAATATGTGCTCCGAGTGGGAGTAGGGTACAACGATATGTGCTCCAAGTGGGAGGAGGGTACATCCAATATGTGCTCCGAGTGGGAGGAGGGTACTTCTAATATGTGTTACGAGTGGGAGGAGGGTACATCCAATATGTGCTCCGAGTGGGAGTAGCGTACACCCAATATGTGCTCCGAGTGGGAGTAGGGTACATCCAATATGTGCTCCGAGTGGGAGTAGGGTACACCGATATGTGCTCCGAGTGGGAGTAGGGTACATCCAATATGTGCTCCGAGTGGGAGTAGGGTACATCCAATATGTGCTCCGAGTGTGAGGAGGGTACTTCCAATATGTGCTCCGAGTGGGAGTAGGGTACACCAATATGTGCTCCGAGTGGGAGAGTAGGGTACATCCAATATGTGCTCAGAGTGGGAGTAGGGTACACCGATATGTGCTCCGAGTGGGAGTAGGGTACATCCAATATGTGCTCCGAGTGCGAGTAGGGTACATCCAATAAGTACTCCGAGTGGGAGAAGGGTACATCCAATATGTACTCCGAGTGGGAGGAGGGTACTTCCAATATGTGTTACAAGTGGAAGGAGGGTACATCCAATATGTGCTACGAGTGGGAGTAGGGTACACCAATATGTGCCTCAAGTGGGAGTAGGGCACATCCAATATGTGCTCCGAGTGGGAGAAGGGTACTTCCAATATGTGCTCCGAGTGGGAGGAGGGTACTTCCAATATGTGTTACGAGTGGGAGGAGGGTACATCCAATATGTGCTCCGAGTGTGAGTAGGGTACATCCAATATGTGCTCCGAGTGGGAGTAGGGTACACCGATATGTGCTCCAAGTGGGAGGAGGGTACATCCAATATGTGCTCTGAGTGGGAGTAGCGTACACCCAATATGTGCTCCGAGTGGGAGTAGGGTACATCCAATATGTGCTCCGAGTGGGAGTAGGGTACACCGATATGTGCTCCGAGTGGGAGTAGGGTACATCCAATATGTGCTCCGAGTAGGAGTAGGGTACATCCAATATGTGTTCCGAGTGGGAGGAGGGTACTGCCAATATGTGCTCCAAGTGGGAGTAGGGTACACCGATATGTGCTCAGAGTGGGAGAGTAGGGTACATCCAATATGTGCTCCGAGTGGGAGTAGGGTACACCGATATGTGCTCCGAGTGGGAGTAGGGTACATCCAATATGTGCTCCGAGTGGGAGTAGGGAACATCCAATATGTACTCCGAGTGGGAGAAGGGTACATCCAATATGTACTCCGAGTGGGAGAAGGGTACATCCAATATGTACTCCGAGTGGGAGGAGGGTACTTCCAATATGTGTTACGAGTGGAAGGAGGGTACATCCAATATGTGCTCCGAGTGGGAGTAGCGTACACCCAATATGTGCTCCTAGTGGGAGTAGGGTACACCGATATGTTCCCCGAGTGGGAGTAGGGTATATCCAATATGTGCTCTGAGTGGTAATAGGGTACACCGATATGTGTTCCAAGTCGGAGTAGGGTACATCCAATATGTGCTCCGAGTGGGAGTAGGGTACACCAATATGTGCTCAGAGTGGGAGTAGGGTACATCCAATATGTGCTCCGAGTGGGAGTAGGGTACACCGATATGTGCTCCAAGTGGGAGTAGAGTACACCCAATATGTGCTCTGAGTGGGAGGAGGGTATTTCCAATATGTGTTACGAATGGAAGGAGGGTACATCCAATATGTGCTCCGAGTGGGAGTAGCGTACACACAATATGTGCTCCGAGTGGGAGTAGGGTACTTCCAATATGTGCTCCAAGTGGGAGTAGGGTACATCCAATATGTGCTCCGTGTGGGAGTAGGGTATACTGATATGTGCTCCAAGTCGGAGTAGGGTACATCCAATATGTGCTCCGAGTGGGAGTAGGGTACACCGATATGTGCTTCGAGTGGGAGTAGGGTACATCCAATATGTGCTCCGAGTGGGAGTAGGTTACACCGATATGTGCTCCAAGTGGGAGTAGGGTACATCCAACATAAGCTCCGAGTGGGAGTAGGGCACATCCAATATGTGCTTGGAGTGGGAGGAGGGTACTTCCAATATGTGCTCTGAGTGGGAGGAGGGTACTTCCAATATGTGCTCCGAGTGGGAGTAGGGTACTTCCAATATGTGCTCCGAGTGGGAGGAGGGTACTACCAATATGTGCTCCGAGAAGGAGGGGGGTACTTCCAATATGTGGTCCGAGTGGGAGGAGGGTACACCCAATATATGCTCCGAGTGGGAGGAGGGTACACCCAATATGTGCTCCAAGTGGGAGTAGAGTACATCGAATATGTACTCCGAGTGGGAGTAGGGTACACCGATATGTGCTCCAAGTGGGAGTAGGGTACATCCAATATGTGCTCCGAGTGGGAGTAGGGTACATCCAATATGTACTCCGAGTGGGAGAAGGGTACATCCAATATGTACTCCGAGTGGGAGAAGGGTACATCCAATATGTACTCCGAGTGGGAGGAGGGTACTTCCAATATGTGTTACGAGTGGAAGGAGGGTACATCCAATATGTGCTCCGAGTGGGAGTAGCGTACACCCAATATGTGCTCCTAGTGGGAGTAGGGTACACCGATATGTTCCCCCGAGTGGGAGTAGGGTACATCCAATATGTGCTCCGAGTGGGAGTAGAGTACATCGAATATGTACTCCGAGTGCGAGTATGGTACATCGAATATGTACTCCGAGTGGGAGTATGGTACATCCAATATGTGCTCCAAGTGGGAGGAGGGTACACCCAATATGTGCTCCGAGTAGGAGTAGGGTACATCCAATATGTGTTACGACTGGGAGGAGGGTACATCCAATATGTGCTCCGAGTGGGAGGAGGGTGCACCCAATAATAGCTCTGGGTGGGAGGAGGGTACATGTGCTACGAGTGGGAGTAGGGTGCAACCATACGTACTCCGAGTGGGAGTAGGGTACATCCAATATGTACTCCGAGTGGGAGGAGGGTACTTCCCATATGTGTTACCAGTGGGAGTAGGGTACATCGATATGTGCTCCAAGTGGGAGTAGGGTACATTCAATATGTGCTCCGAGTGGGAGTACGGCACATCCAATATGTGCTCCAAGTGGGAGGAGGGTACTTCCAATATGTGCTCCGAGTGAGAGTAGGGTACACCGATATGTGCTCCGAGTGGGAGTGGGGTACATCCAATATGCGTTCCGAGTGGGAGTAGGGTACACCGATATGTGCTTCGAGTGGGAGTAGGGTACATCCAATATGTGCTCCGAGTGGGAGTAGGTTACACCGATATGTGCTCCAAGTGGGAGTAGGGTACATCCAACATAAGCTCCGAGTGGGAGTAGGGCACATCCAATATGTGCTTCGAGTGGGAGGAGGGTACTTCCAATATGTGCTCTGAGTGGGAGGAGGGTACTTCCAATATGTGCTCCGAGTGGGAGTAGGGTACTTCCAATATGTGCTCCGAGTGGGAGGAGGGTACTTCCAATATGTGCTCCGAGTAGGAGGGGGGTACTTCCAATATGTGCTCCGAATGGGAGGAGGGTACACCCAATATATGCTCCGAGTGGGAGGAGGGTACACCCAATATGTGCTCCGAGTAGGAGTAGGGTACATCCAATATGTGTTACGACTGGGAGGAGGGTACATCCAATATGTGCTCCGAGTGGGAGGGGGGTGCACCCAATAATAGCTCTGGGTGGGAGGAGGGTACATGTGCTACGAGTGGGAGTAGGGTGCAACCATACGTACTCGAGTGGGAGTAGGGTACATCCAATATGTACTCCGAGTGGGAGGAGGGTACTTCCAATATGTGTTACCAGTGGGAGTAGGGTACATCGATATGTGCTCCAAGTGGGAGTAGGGTACATTCAATATGTGCTCCGAGTGGGAGTACGGCACATCCAATATGTGCTCCAAGTGGGAGGAGGGTACTTCCAATATGTGCTCCGAGTGAGAGTAGGGTACACCGATATGTGCTCCGAGTGGGAGTGGGGTACATCCAATATGCGTTCAGTGGGAGTAGGGTACACCGATATGTGCTCCAAGTGGGAGTAGGGTACATCCAATATAAGCTCCGAGTGGGAGGAGGGTACTTCCAATATGTGCTCTGAGTGGGAGGAGGGTACTTCCAATATGTGCTCCGAGTGGGAGGAGGGTACATCCAATATGTGCTCCGAGTGGGAGTAGCGTACACCTATTATGTGCTCCGAGTTGTAGTAGGTTACATCCAATATGTGCTCTAAGTAGTAGTAGGGTACACCGATATGTGCTCCAAGTGGGAGTAGGGTATATCCAATATGTGCTCCGAGTGGGAGTAGGGTACACCGATATGTGCTCCGAGTGGGAGTAGGGTACATCCAATATGTGCTCCGAGTGGGAGTAGGGTACTCCGATATGTGCTCCAAGTGGGAGTAGGGTACACCCAATATGTGCTCTGAGTGGGAGGAGGGTACTTCCAATATGTGTTACTAGTGGAAGGAGGGTACATCCAATATGTGCTCCGAGTGGGAGTAGCGTACACACAATATGTGCTCCGAGTGGGAGTAGGGTACTTTCAATATGTGCTCCGAGTGGGAGTAGGGTACACCAATATGTGCTCCGAGTGGGAGTAGGGTACATCCAATATGTGCTCCGAGTGGGAGTAGGGTATACTGATATGTGCTCCAAGTCGGAGTAGGGTACATCCAATATGTGCTCCGAGTGGGAGTAGGGTACACCGATATGTGCTTCGAGTGGGAGTAGGGTACACCGATATGTGCTCCAAGTGGGAGGAGGGTACATCCAATATGTGCTCCGAGTGGGAGGAGGGTACTTCTAATATGTGTTACGAGTGGGAGGAGGGTACATCCAATATGTGCTCTGAGTGGGAGTAGCGTACACCCAATATGTGCTCCGAGTGGGAGTAGGGTACATCCAATATGTGCTCCGAGTGGGAGTAGGGTACACCGATATGTGCTCCGAGTGGGAGTAGGGTACATCCAATATGTGCTCCGAGTGGGAGTAGGGTACATCCAATATGTGCTCCGAGTGGGAGGAGGGTACTTCCAATATGTGCTACAAGTGGGAGTAGGGTACACCGATATGTGCTCAGAGTGGGAGAGTAGGGTACATCCAATATGTGCTCCGAGTGGGAGTAGGGTACACCGATATGTGCTCCGAGTGGGAGTAGGGTACATCCAATATGTGCTCCGAGTGGGAGTAGGGTACATCCAATATGTACTCCGAGTGGGAGAAGGGTACATCCAATATGTACTCCGAGTGGGAGAAGGGTACATCCAATATGTACTCCGAGTGGGAGAAGGGTACATCCAATATGTACTCCGAGTGGGAGGAGGGTACTTCCAATATGTGTTACGAGTGGAAGGAGGGTACATCCAATATGTGCTCCGAGTGGGAGTAGCGTACACCCAATATGTGCTCCTAGTGGGAGTAGGGTACACCGATATGTTCTCCCGAGTGGGAGTAGGGTATATCCAATATGTGCTCTGAGTGGTAATAGGGTACACCGATATGTGCTCCAAGTCGGAGTAGGGTACATCCAATATGTGCTCCGAGTGGGAGTAGGGTACACCAATATGTGCTCAGAGTGGGAGTAGGGTACATCCAATATGTGCTCCGAGTGGGAGTAGGGTACACCGATATGTGCTCCAAGTGGGAGTAGGGTACACCCAATATGTGCTCTGAGTGGGAGGAGGGTATTTCCAATATGTGTTACGAGTGGAAGGAGGGTACATCCAATATGTGCTCTGAGTGGGAGGAGGGTACTTCCAATATGTGCTCTGAGTGGGAGTAGGGTACTTCCAATATGTGCTCCGAGTGGGAGGAGGGTACTTCCAATATGTGCTCCGAGTAGGAGGGGGGTACTTCCAATATGTGCTCCGAGTGGGAGGAGGGTACACCCAATATATGCTCCGAGTGGGAGGAGGGTACACCCAATATGTGCTCCAAGTGGGAGTAGGGTACATCGAATATGTACTCCGAGTGCGAGTATGGTACATCGAATATGTACTCCGAGTGGGAGTAGGGTACATCCAATATGTGCTCCAAGTGGGAGGAGGGTACACCCAATATGTGCTCCGAGTGGGAGTAGCGTACACCTATTATGTGCTCCGAGTGGGAGTAGGTTACATCCAATATGTGCTCTAAGTAGTAGTAGGGTACACCGATATGTGCTCTGAGTGGGAGGAGGGTACTTCCAATATGTGCTCTGAGTGGGAGTAGGGTACTTCCAATATGTGCTCCGAGTGGGAGGAGGGTACTTCCAATATGTGCTCCGAGTAGGAGGGGGGTACTTCCAATATGTGCTCCGAGTGGGAGGAGGGTACATCCAATATGTGCTCCGAGTGGGAGTAGGGTACATCCAATATGTGCTCCGAGTGGGAGTAGGGTATACTGATATGTGCTCCAAGTCGGAGTAGGGTACATCCAATATGTGTTACGACTGGGAGGAGGGTACATCCAATATGTGCTACGAGTGGGAGTAGGGTGCAACCATACGTACTCCGAGTGGGAGTAGGGTACATGCAATATGTACTCCGAGTGGGAGGAGGGTACTTCCAATATGTGTTACCAGTGGGAGTAGGGTACATCGATATGTGCTCCAAGTGGGAGTAGGGTACATTCAATATGTGCTCCGAGTGGGAGTACGGCACATCCAATATGTGCTCCAAGTGGGAGGAGGGTACTTCCAATATGTGCTCCGAGTGAGTAGGGTACACCGATATGTGCTCCGAGTGGGAGTGGGGTACATCCAATATGCGTTCCGAGTGGGAGTAGGGTACACCGATATGTGCTCCAAGTGGGAGTAGGGTACATCCAATATAAGCTCCGAGTGGGAGGAGGGTACTTCCAATATGTGCTCTGAGTGGGAGGAGGGTACTTCCAATATGTGCTCCGAGTGGGAGGAGGGTACATCCAATATGTGCTCCGAGTGGGAGTAGCGTACACCTATTATGTGCTCCGAGTGGGAGTAGGTTACATCCAATATGTGCTCTAAGTAGTAGTAGGGTACACCGATATGTGCTCCAAGTGGGAGTAGGGTATATCCAATATGTGCTCCGAGTGGGAGTAGGGTACACCGATATGTGATCCGAGTGGGAGTAGGGTACATCCAATATGTGCTCCGAGTGGGAGTAGGGTACTCCGATATGTGCTCCAAGTGGGAGTAGGGTACACCCAATATGTGCTCTGAGTGGGAGGAGGAGTGGGAGGAGGGTACTTCCAATATGTGTTACTAGTGGAAGGAGGGTACATCCAATATGTGCTCCGAGTGGGAGTAGCGTACACACAATATGTGCTCCGAGTGGGAGTAGGGTACTTTCAATATGTGCTCCGAGTGGGAGTAGGGTACACCGATATGTGCTCCGAGTGGGAGTAGGGTACATCCAATATGTGCTCCGAGTGGGAGTAGGGTATACTGATATGTGCTCCAAGTCGGAGTAGGGTACATCCAATATGTGCTCCGAGTGGGAGTAGGGTACACCGATATGTGCTTCGAGTGGGAGTAGGGTACATCCAATATCTGCTCCGAGTGGGAGTAGGGTACACCGATATGTGCTCCAAGTGGGAGTAGGGTACATCCAAAATAAGCTCCGAGTGGGAGTAGGGCACATCCAATATGTGCTCCGAGTGGGAGGAGGGTACTTCCAATATGTGCTCTGAGTGGGAGTAGGGTACTTCCAATATGTGCTCCGAGTGGGAGTAGGGTACTTCCAATATGTGCTCTGAGTGGGAGGAGGGTACTTCCAATATGTGCTCCGAGTAGGAGGGGGGTACTTCCAATATGTGCTCCGAGTGGGAGGAGGGTACATCCAATATGTACTCCGAGTGGGAGGAGGGTACTTCCAATATGTGTTACGAGTGGGAGGAGGGTGCATCCAATATGTGCTCCGATTGTGAGTAGCGTACACCCAATATGTGCTCCGAGTGGGAGTAGGGTACATTCAATATGTGCTCCGAGTGGGAGTAGGGTACACCGATATGTGCACCGAGTGGGAGTGGGGTACATCCAATATGCGCTCCGAGTGTGAGTAGGGTACACCGATATGTGCTCCAAGTGGGAGTACATCCAATATAAGCTCCGAGTGGGAGGAGGGTACTTCCAATATGTGCTCTGAGTGGGAGGAGGGTACTTCCAATATGTGCTCCGAGTGGGAGGAGGGTACATCCAATATGTGCTCCGAGTGGGAGTAGCGTACACCTATTATGTGCTTCGAGTGGGAGTAGGTTACATCCAATATGTGCTCCGAGTTGGAGGAGGGTACACCAATATGTGTTACGAGTGGGAGGAGGGTACACCCAATATGTGCTCCGAGTGGAAGTAGCGTACACCCAATATGTGCTCCTAGTGGGAGTAGGGTACACCGATATGTTCCGAGTGGGAGTAGGGTACATCCAATATGTGCTCTGAGTGGTAGTAGGGTACACCGATATGTGCTCCAAGTGGGAGTAGGGTACTTCCAATATGTGCTCCGAGTGGGAGTAGGGTACACCGATATGTGCTCCGAGTGGGAGTAGGGTACATCCAATATGTGCTCCGTGTGGTAGTAGGGTATACTGATATGTGCTCCAAGTTGGAGTAGGGTACATCCAATATGTGCTCCGAGTGGGAGTAGGGTACACCGATATCTGCTTCGAGTGGGAGTAGGGTACATCCAATATGTGCTCCGAGTGGGAGTAGGGTACACCGATATGTGCTCCAAGTGGGAGTAGGGTACATCCAATATAAGCTCTGAGTGGGAGTAGGGCACATCCAATATGTGCTCCGAGTGGGAGGAGGGTACTTCCAATATGTGCTCTGAGTGGAAGGAGGGTACTTCCAATATGTGCTCCGAGTGGGAGTAGGGTACTTCCAATATGTGCTCTGAGTGGGAGGAGGGTACTTCCAATATGTGCTCCGAGTAGGAGGGGGGTACTTCCAATATGTGCTCCGAGTGGGAGGAGGGTACACCCAATATATGCTCCGAGTGGGAGGAGGGTACACCCAATATGTGCTCCAAGTGGGAGTAGAGTACATCGAATATGTACTCCGAGTGGGAGTAGGGTACATCCAATATGTGCTCCAAGTGGGAGGAGGGTACACCCACTATGTGCTCCGAGTAGGAGTAGGGTACATCCAATATGTGTTACGACTGGGAGGAGGGTACATCCAATATGTGCTCCGAGTGGGAGGAGGGTGCACCCAATAATAGCTCTGAGTGGGAGGAGGGTACATGTGCTACGAGTGGGAGTAGGGTGCAACCATATGTACTCCGAGGGCGAGTAGGGTACATCCAATACGTACTCCGAGTGGGAGTAGGGTACATCCAATATGTACTCCGAGTGGGAGGAGGGTACTTCCAATATGTGTTACGAGTGGGAGGAGGGTGCATCCAATATGTGCTCCGAGTGTGAGTAGCGTACACCCAATATGTGCTCCGAGTGGGAGTAGGGTACATTCAATATGTGCTCCAGTGGGAGTAGGGTACACCGATATGTGCACCGAGTGGGAGTGGGGTACATCCAATATGCGCTCCGAGTGTGAGTAGGGTACACCGATATGTGCTCCAAGTGGGAGTACATCCAATATAAGCTCCGAGTGGGAGGAGGGTACTTCCAATATGTGCTCTGAGTGGGAGGAGGGTACTTCCAATATGTGCTCCGAGTGGGAGGAGGGTACATCCAATATGTGCTCCGAGTGGGAGTAGCGTACAACTATTATGTGCTTCGAGTGGGAGTAGGTTACATCCAATATGTGCTCCGAGTTGGAGGAGGGTACACCAATATGTGTTACGAGTGGGAGGAGGGTACACCCAATATGTGCTCCGAGTGGAAGTAGCGTACACCCAATATGTGCTCCGAGTGGGAGTAGGGTACATCCAATATGTGCTCCGAGTGGGAGGAGGGTACACCAATATGTGCTCCAAGTGGGAGGAGGGTACTTCCAATATGTGCTCCGAGTGAGAGTAGGGTACACCGATATGTGCTCCTAGTGGTAGTAGGGTACACCCAATATGTGCTCCAAGTGGGAGTAGAGTACATCGAATATGTACTCCGAGTGCGAGTATGGTACATCGAATATGTACTCCGAGTGGGAGTAGGGTACATCCAATATGTGCTCCAAGTGGGAGGAGGGTACATCCAATATGTGCTCCGAGTGGGAGGAGGGTGCACCCAATAATAGCTCTGGGTGGGAGGAGGGTACATGTGCTACGAGTGGGAGTAGGGTGCAACCATATGTACTCCGAGGGCGAGTAGGGTACATCCAATACGTACTCCGAGTGGGAGTAGGGTACATCCAATATGTACTCCGAGTGGGAGGAGGGTACTTCCAATATGTGTTACCAGTGGGAGTAGGGTACATCGATATGTGCTCCAAGTGGGAGTAGGGTACATTCAATATGTGCTCCGAGTGGGAGTACGGCACATCCAATATGTGCTCCAAGTGGGAGGAGGGTACTTCCAATATGTGTTCCGAGTGAGAGTAGGGTACACCGATATGTGCTCCGAGTGGGAGTGGGGTACATCCAATATGCGTTCCAGTGGGAGTAGGGTACACCGATATGTGCTCCAAGTGGGAGTAGGGTACATCCAATATAAGCTCCGAGTGGGAGGAGGGTAATTCCAATATGTGCTCTGAGTGGGAGGAGGGTACTTCCAATATGTGCTCCGAGTGAGAGTAGGGTACACCGATATGTGCTTCGAGTGGGAGTAGGGTACATCCAATATGTGCTCCGAGTGGGAGTAGGGTACACCGATATGTGCTTCGAGTGGGAGTAGGGTACATCCAAAATAAGCTCCGAGTGGGAGTAGGGCACATCCAATATGTGCTCCGAGTGGGAGGAGGGTACTTCCAATATGTGCTCTGAGTGGGAGGAGGGTACTTCCAATATGTGCTCCGAGTGGGAGTAGGGTACTTCCAATATGTGCTCTGAGTGGGAGGAGGGTACTTCCAATATGTGCTCCGAGTAGGAGGGGGTACTTCAATATGTGCTCCGAGTGGGAGGAGGGTACACCCAATATGTACTCCGAGTGGGAGGAGGGTACTTCCAATATGTGTAACGAGTGGAAGGAGGGTACATCCAATATGTGCTCCGAGTGGGAGTAGCGTACACCCAATATGTGCTCCTAGTGGGAGTAGGGTACACCGATATGTTCCGAGTGGGAGTAGGGTACATCCAATATGTGCTCTGAGTGGTAGTAGGGTACACCGATATGTGCTCCAAGTGGGAGTAGGGTACTTCCAATATGTGCTCCGAGTGGGAGTAGGGTACACAGATATGTGCTCCGAGTGGGAGTAGGGTACATCCAATATGTGCTCCGTGTGGTAGTAGGGTATACTGATATGTGCTCCAAGTTGGAGTAGGGTACATCCAATATGTGCTCCGAGTGGGAGTAGGGTACACCGATATCTGCTTCGAGTGGGAGTAGGGTACATCCAATATGTGCTCCGAGTGGGAGTAGGGTACACCGATATGTGCTCGAAGTGGGAGTAGGGTACATCCAATATAAGCTCCGAGTGGGAGTAGGGCACATCCAATATGTGCTCCGAGTGGGAGGAGGGTACTTCCAATATGTGCTCTGAGTGGAAGGAGGGTACTTCCAATATGTGCTCCGAGTGGGAGTAGGGTACTTCCAATATGTGCTCTGAGTGGGAGGAGGGTACTTCCAATATGTGCTCCGAGTAGGAGGGGGTACTTCCAATATGTGCTCCGAGTGGGAGGAGGGTACACCCAATATATGCTCCGAGTGGGAGGAGGGTACACCCAATATGTGCTCCAAGTGGGAGTAGAGTACATCGAATATGTACTCCGAGTGCGAGTATGGTACATCGAATACGTACTCCGAGTGGGAGTAGGGTACATCCAATATGTGCTCCAAGTGGGAGGAGGGTACACCCACTAATGCTCCGAGTAGGAGTAGGGTACATCCAATATGTGTTACGACTGGGAGGAGGGTACATCCAATATGTGCTCCGAGTGGGAGGAGGGTGCACCCAATAATAGCTCTGAGTGGGAGGAGGGTACATGTGCTACGAGTGGGAGTAGGGTGCAACCATATGTACTCCGAGGGCGAGTAGGGTACATCCAATACGTACTCCGAGTGGGAGTAGGGTACATCCAATATGTACTCCGAGTGGGAGGAGGGTACTTCCAATATGTGTTACGAGTGGGAGGAGGGTGCATCCAATATGTGCTCCGAGTGTGAGTAGCGTACACCCAATATGTGCTCCGAGTGGGAGTAGGGTACATTCAATATGTGCTCCAGTGGGAGTAGGGTACACCGATATGTGCACCGAGTGGGAGTGGGGTACATCCAATATGCGCTCCGAGTGTGAGTAGGGTACACCGATATGTGCTCCAAGTGGGAGTACATCCAATATAAGCTCCGAGTGGGAGGAGGGTACTTCCAATATGTGCTCTGAGTGGGAGGAGGGTACTTCCAATATGTGCTCCGAGTGGGAGGAGGGTACTTCCAATATGTGCTCCGAGTGGGAGGAGGGTACATCCAATATGTGCTCCGAGTGGGAGTAGCGTACACCTATTATGTGCTTCGAGTGGGAGTAGGTTACATCCAATATGTGCTCCGAGTTGGAGGAGGGTACACAAATATGTGTTACGAGTGGGAGGAGGGTACACCCAATATGTGCTCCGAGTGGAAGTAGCGTACACCCAATATGTGCTCCGAGTGGGAGTAGGGTACATCCAATATGTGCTCCGAGTGGGAGGAGGGTACACCAATATGTGCTCCAAGTGGGAGGAGGGTACTTCCAATATGTGCTCCGAGTGAGAGTAGGGTACACCGATATGTGCTCCTAGTGGTAGTAGGGTACACCCAATATGTGCTCCAAGTGGGAGTAGAGTACATCGAATATGTACTCCGAGTGCGAGTATGGTACATCGAATATGTACTCCGAGTGGGAGTAGGGTACATCCAATATGTGCTCCAAGTGGGAGGAGGGTACATCCAATATGTGCTCCGAGTGGGAGGAGGGTGCACCCAATAATAGCTCTGGGTGGGAGGAGGGTACATGTGCTACGAGTGGGAGTAGGGTGCAACCATATGTACTCCGAGGGCGAGTAGGGTACATCCAATACGTACTCCGAGTGGGAGTAGGGTACATCCAATATGTACTCCGAGTGGGAGGAGGGTACTTCCAATATGTGTTACCAGTGGGAGTAGGGTACATCGATATGTGCTCCAAGTGGGAGTAGGGTACATTCAATATGTGCTCCGAGTGGGAGTACGGCACATCCAATATGTGCTCCAAGTGGGAGGAGGGTACTTCCAATATGTGTTCCGAGTAAGAGTAGGGTACACCGATATGTGCTCCGAGTGGGAGTGGGGTACATCCAATATGCGTTCCGAGTGGGAGTAGGGTACACCGATATGTGCTCCAAGTGGGAGTAGGGTACATCCAATATAAGCTCCGAGTGGGAGGAGGGTAATTCCAATATGTGCTCTGAGTGGGAGGAGGGTACTTCCAATATGTGCTCCGAGTGAGAGTAGGGTACACCGATATGTGCTCCGAGTGGGAGTGGGTTACATCCAATATGCGTTCCGAGTGGGAGTAGGGTACACCATTATGTGCTCCAAGTGGGAGTAGGGTACATCCAATATAAGCTTCGAGTGGGAGGAGGGTACTTCCAATATGTGCTCTGAGTGGGAGTAGGGTACACCAATATGTGCTCCAAGTGGGAGTAGGGCACATCCAATATGTGCTCCGAGTGGGAGGAGGGTGCACCCAATAATAGCTCTGGGTGGGAAGAGGGTACATGTGCCCTACTCCAAGTGGGAGTAGGGCACATCCAATATGTGCTCCGAGTGGGAGAAGGGTACTTCCAATATGTGCTCTGAGTGGGAGGAGGGTACTTCCAATATGTGTTACGAGTGGGAGGAGGGTACACCCAATATGTGCTCCGAGTGGAAGTAGCGTACACCCAATATGTGCTCCGAGTGGGAGTAGGGTACATCCAATATGTGCTCCGAGTGGGAGGAGGGTACACCCAATATATGCTCCGAGTGGGAGGAGGGTACACCCAATATATGCTCCGAGTGGGAGGAGGGTACACCCAATATGTGCTCCAAGTGGGAGTAGAGTACATCGAATATGTACTACGAGTGAGAGTATGGTACATCGAATATGTACTCCGAGTGGGAGTAGGGTACATCCAATATGTGCTCCAAGTGGGAGGAGGGTACACTCAATATGTGCTCCGAGTAGGAGTAGGGTACATCCAATATGTGTTACGACTGGGAGGAGGGTACATCCAATATGTGCTCCGAGTGGGAGGAGGGTGCACCCAATAATAGCTCTGGGTGGGAGGAGGGTACATGTGCTACGAGTGGGAGTAGGGTGCAACCATATGTACTCCGAGGGCGAGTAGGGTACATCCAATACGTACTCCGAGTGGGAGTAGGGTACATCCAATATGTACTCCGAGTGGGAGGAGGGTACTTCCAATATGTGTTACGAGTGGGAGGAGGGTGCATCCAATATGTGCTCCGAGTGTGAGTAGCGTACACCCAATATGTGCTCCGAGTGGGAGTAGGGTACATTCAATATGTGCTCCGAGTGGGAGTAGGGTACACCGATATGTGCACCGAGTGGGAGTGGGGTACATCCAATATGCGCTCCGAGTGTGAGTAGGGTACACCGATATGTGCTCCAAGTGGGAGTACATCCAATATAAGCTCCGAGTGGGAGGAGGGTACTTCCAATATGTGCTCTGAGTGGGAGGAGGGTACTTCCAATATGTGCTCCGAGTGGGAGGAGGGTACTTCCAATATGTGCTCCGAGTGGGAGGAGGGTACATCCAATATGTGCTCCGAGTGGGAGTAGCGTACACCTATTATGTGCTTCGAGTGGGAGTAGGTTACATCCAATATGTGCTCCGAGTTGGAGGAGGGTACACAAATATGTGTTACGAGTGGGAGGAGGGTACACCCAATATGTGCTCCGAGTGGAAGTAGCGTACACCCAATATGTGCTCCGAGTGGGAGTAGGGTACATCCAATATGTGCTCCGAGTGGGAGGAGGGTACACCAATATGTGCTCCAAGTGGGAGGAGGGTACTTCCAATATGTGCTCCGAGTGAGAGTAGGGTACACCGATATGTGCTCCTAGTGGTAGTAGGGTACACCCAATATGTGCTCCAAGTGGGAGTAGAGTACATCGAATATGTACTCCGAGTGCGAGTATGGTACATCGAATATGTACTCCGAGTGGGAGTAGGGTACATCCAATATGTGCTCCAAGTGGGAGGAGGGTACATCCAATATGTGCTCCGAGTGGGAGGAGGGTGCACCCAATAATAGCTCTGGGTGGGAGGAGGGTACATGTGCTACGAGTGGGAGTAGGGTGCAACCATATGTACTCCGAGGGCGAGTAGGGTACATCCAATACGTACTCCGAGTGGGAGTAGGGTACATCCAATATGTACTCCGAGTGGGAGGAGGGTACTTCCAATATGTGTTACCAGTGGGAGTAGGGTACATCGATATGTGCTCCAAGTGGGAGTAGGGTACATTCAATATGTGCTCCGAGTGGGAGTACGGCACATCCAATATGTGCTCCAAGTGGGAGGAGGGTACTTCCAATATGTGTTCCGAGTAAGAGTAGGGTACACCGATATGTGCTCCGAGTGGGAGTGGGGTACATCCAATATGCGTTCCGAGTGGGAGTAGGGTACACCGATATGTGCTCCAAGTGGGAGTAGGGTACATCCAATATAAGCTCCGAGTGGGAGGAGGGTAATTCCAATATGTGCTCTGAGTGGGAGGAGGGTACTTCCAATATGTGCTCCGAGTGAGAGTAGGGTACACCGATATGTGCTCCGAGTGGGAGTGGGTTACATCCAATATGCGTTCCGAGTGGGAGTAGGGTACACCATTATGTGCTCCAAGTGGGAGTAGGGTACATCCAATATAAGCTTCGAGTGGGAGGAGGGTACTTCCAATATGTGCTCTGAGTGGGAGTAGGGTACACCAATATGTGCTCCAAGTGGGAGTAGGGCACATCCAATATGTGCTCCGAGTGGGAGGAGGGTGCACCCAATAATAGCTCTGGGTGGGAAGAGGGTACATGTGCCCTACTCCAAGTGGGAGTAGGGCACATCCAATATGTGCTCCGAGTGGGAGAAGGGTACTTCCAATATGTGCTCTGAGTGGGAGGAGGGTACTTCCAATATGTGTTACGAGTGGGAGGAGGGTACACCCAATATGTGCTCCGAGTGGAAGTAGCGTACACCCAATATGTGCTCCGAGTGGGAGTAGGGTACATCCAATATGTGCTCCGAGTGGGAGGAGGGTACACCCAATATATGCTCCGAGTGGGAGGAGGGTACACCCAATATATGCTCCGAGTGGGAGGAGGGTACACCCAATATGTGCTCCAAGTGGGAGTAGAGTACATCGAATATGTACTACGAGTGAGAGTATGGTACATCGAATATGTACTCCGAGTGGGAGTAGGGTACATCCAATATGTGCTCCAAGTGGGAGGAGGGTACACCCAATATGTGCTCCGAGTAGGAGTAGGGTACATCCAATATGTGTTACGACTGGGAGGAGGGTACATCCAATATGTGCTCCGAGTGGGAGGAGGGTGCACCCAATAATAGCTCTGGGTGGGAGGAGGGTACATGTGCTACGAGTGGGAGTAGGGTGCAACCATATGTACTCCGAGGGCGAGTAGGGTACATCCAATACGTACTCCGAGTGGGAGTAGGGTACATCCAATATGTACTCCGAGTGGGAGGAGGGTACTTCCAATATGTGTTACCAGTGGGAGTAGGGTACACCCAATATGTGCTCCGAGTGGAAGTAGCGTACACCCAATATGTGCTCCGAGTGGGAGTAGGGTACATCCAATATGTGCTCCGAGTGTGAGTAGGGTACATCCAATATGTGCTCAGAGTGGGAGTAGGGTACACCGATATGTGCTCGAAGTGGGAGTAGGGTACATCCAATATGTGCTCCGAGTGGGAGTAGGGTACAACGATATGTGCTCCAAGTGGGAGGAGGGTACATCCAATATGTGCTCCGAGTGGGAGGAGGGTACTTCTAATATGTGTTACGAGTGGGAGGAGGGTACATCCAATATGTGCTCCGAGTGGGAGTAGCATACACCCAATATGTGCTCCGAGTGGGAGTAGGGTACATCCAATATGTGCTCCGAGTGGGAGTAGGGTACACCGATATGTGTTCCGAGTGGGAGTAGGGTACATCCAATATGTGCTCCGAGGGTACTTCCAATATGTGCTCCGAGTGGGAGTAGGGTACACCGATATGTGCTCCGAGTGGGAGAGTAGGGTACATCCAATATGTGCTCAGAGTGGGAGTAGGGTACACCGATATGTGCTCCGAGTGGGAGTAGGGTACATCCAATATGTGCTCGAGTGGGAGTAGGGTACATCCAATATGTACTCCGAGTGGGAGAAGGGTACATCCAATATGTACTCCGAGTGGGAGGAGGGTACTTCCAATATGTGTTACAAGTGGAAGGAGGGTACATCCAATATGTGCTCCGAGTGGGAGTAGCGTACACCCAATATGTACTCCTAGTGGGAGTAGGGTACACCGATATGTTCCCCCGAGTGGGAGTAGGGTACACCGATATGTTCCCCGAGTGGGAGTAGGGTATATCCAATATGTGCTCTGAGTGGTAGTAGGGTACACCGATATGTGCTCCAAGTGGGAGTAGGGTACATCCAATATGTGCTCCGAGTAGGGTACACCAATATGTGCTCAGAGTGGGAGTAGGGTACATCCAATATGTGCTCCGAGAGGGAGTAGGGTACACCGATATGTGCCACAAGTGGGAGTAGGGTACACCCAATATGTGCTCTGAGTGGGAGGAGGGTACACCCAATATGTGCTCCGAGTGGGAGTAGGGTACATCCAATATGTGCTCCGAGTGTGAGTAGGGTACATCCAATATGTGCTCCAGTGGGAGTAGGGTACACCGATATGTGCTCCAAGTGGGAGTAGGGTACATCCAATATGTGCTCCGAGTGGGAGTAGGGTACAACGATATGTGCTCCAAGTGGGAGGAGGGTACATCCAATATGTGCTCCAAGTGGGAGGAGGGTACATCCAATATGTGCTCCGAGTGGGAGTAGCGTACACCCAATATGTGCTCCGAGTGGGAGTAGGGTACATCCAATATGTGCTCCGAGTGGGAGTAGGGTACACCGATATGTGCTCCGAGTGGGAGTAGGGTACATCCAATATGTGCTCCGAGTGGGAGTAGGGTACATCCAATATGTACTCCGAGTGGGAGAAGGGTACATCCAATATGTACTCCGAGTGGGAGGAGGGTACTTCCAATATGTGTTACGAGTGGAAGGAGGGTACATCCAATATGTGCTCCGAGTGGGAGTGGCGTACACCCAATATGTACTCCTAGTGGGAGTAGGGTACACCGATATGTGCTCCGAGTGGGAGTAGGGTACATCCAATATGTGCTCCGAGTGGGAGTAGGGTACACCGATATGTGCTCCGAGTGGGAGTAGGGTACATCCAATATGTGCTCCGAGTGGGAGTAGGGTACATCCAATATGTACTCCGAGTGGGAGAAGGGTACATCCAATATGTACTCCGAGTGGGAGGAGGGTACTTCCAATATGTGTTACGAGTGGAAGGAGGGTACATCCAATATGTGCTCGAGTGGGAGTGGCGTACACCCAATATGTACTCCTAGTGGGAGTAGGGTACACCGATATGTTCCCCCGAGTGGGAGTAGGGTATATCCAATATGTGCTCTGAGTGGTAGTAGGGTACACCGATATGTGCTCCAAGTGGGAGTAGGGTACACCCAATATGTGCTCCGAGTGGGAGGAGGGTACTTCCAATATGTGTTACGAGTGGAAGGAGGGTACATCCAATATGTGCTCCGAGTGGGAGTAGCGTACACACAATATGTGCTCCGAGTGCGAGTAGGGTACTTCCAATATGTGCTCCAAGTGGGAGTAGGGTACATCCAATATGTGCTCCGAGAGGGAGTAGGGTACACCGATATGTGCCCCAAGTGGGAGTAGGGTACACCCAATATGTGCTCTGAGTGGGAGGAGGGTACTTCCAATATGTGTTACGAGTGGAAGGAGGGTACATCCAATATGTGCTCCCAGTGGGAGTAGCGTACACACAATATGTGCTCCGAGTGGGAGTAGGGTACTTCCAATATGTGCTCCAAGTGGGAGTAGGGTACACCGATATGTGCTCCGAGTGGGAGTAGGGTACATCCAATATGTGCTCCGTGTGGGAGTAGGGTATACTGATATGTGCTCCAAGTTGGAGTAGGGTACATCCAATATGTGCTCTGAGTGGGAGTAGGGTACACCGATATGTGCTTCGAGTGGGAGTAGGGTACATCCAATATGTGCTCCGAGTGGGAGTAGGTTACACCGATATGTGCTCCGAGTAGGGTACACCAATATGTGCTCAGAGTGGGAGTAGGGTACATCCAATATGTGCTCCGAGAGGGAGTAGGGTACACCGATATGTGCCCCAAGTGGGAGTAGGGTACACCCAATATGTGCTCTGAGTGGGAGGAGGGTACTTCCAATATGTGTTACGAGTGGAAGGAGGGTACATCCAATATGTGCTCCGAGTGGGAGTAGCGTACACACAATATGTGCTCCGAGTGGGAGTAGGGTACTTCCAATATGTGCTCCAAGTGGGAGTAGGGTACACCAATATGTGCTCCAAGTGGGAGTAGGGCACATCCAATATGTGCTCCGAGTGGGAGGAGGGTGCACCCAATAATAGCTCTGGGTGGGAAGAGGGTACATGTGCCCTACTCCAAGTGGGAGTAGGGCACATCCAATATGTGCTCCGAGTGGGAGAAGGGTACTTCCAATATGTGCTCTGAGTGGGAGGAGGGTACTTCCAATATGTGTTACGAGTGGGAGGAGGGTACACCCAATATGTGCTCCGAGTGGAAGTAGCGTACACCCAATATGTGCTCCGAGTGGGAGTAGGGTACATCCAATATGTGCTCCGAGTGGGAGGAGGGTACACCCAATATATGCTCCGAGTGGGAGGAGGGTACACCCAATATATGCTCCGAGTGGGAGGAGGGTACACCCAATATGTGCTCCAAGTGGGAGTAGAGTACATCGAATATGTACTCCGAGTGCGAGTATGGTACATCG
This sequence comes from Calotriton arnoldi, assembly GCA_963921515.1. Classification (NCBI taxonomy): domain Eukaryota; kingdom Metazoa; phylum Chordata; class Amphibia; order Caudata; family Salamandridae; genus Calotriton; species Calotriton arnoldi. Next base: position 572,067 of record CAWUFW010009131.1, read on the forward strand.
AATATGTACTCCGAGTGGGAGTAGGGTACATCCAATATGTGCTCCAAGTGGGAGGAGGGTACACCCAATATGTGCTCCGAGTAGGAGTAGGGTACATCCAATATGTGTTACGACTGGGAGGAGGGTACATCCAATATGTGCTCCGAGTGGGAGGAGGGTGCACCCAATAATAGCTCTGGGTGGGAGGAGGGTACATGTGCTACGAGTGGGAGTAGGGTGCAACCATATGTACTCCGAGGGCGAGTAGGGTACATCCAATACGTACTCGAGTGGGAGTAGGGTACATCCAATATGTACTCCGAGTGGGAGGAGGGTACTTCCAATATGTGTTACCAGTGGGAGTAGGGTACACCCAATATGTGCTCCGAGTGGAAGTAGCGTACACCCAATATGTGCTCCGAGTGGGAGTAGGGTACATCCAATATGTGCTCCGAGTGTGAGTAGGGTACATCCAATATGTGCTCAGAGTGGGAGTAGGGTACACCGATATGTGCTCGAAGTGGGAGTAGGGTACATCCAATATGTGCTCCGAGTGGGAGTAGGGTACAACGATATGTGCTCCAAGTTGGAGGAGGGTACATCCAATATGTGCTCCGAGTGGGAGGAGGGTACTTCTAATATGTGTTACGAGTGGGAGGAGGGTACATCCAATATGTGCTCCGAGTGGGAGTAGCATACACCCAATATGTGCTCCAGTGGGAGTAGGGTACATCCAATATGTGCTCCGAGTGGGAGTAGGGTACACCGATATGTGTTCCGAGTGGGAGTAGGGTACATCCAATATGTGCTCCGAGGGTACTTCCAATATGTGCTCCGAGTGGGAGTAGGGTACACCGATATGTGCTCCGAGTGGGAGAGTAGGGTACATCCAATATGTGCTCAGAGTGGGAGTAGGGTACTCCGATATGTGCTCCGAGTGGGAGTAGGGTACATCCAATATGTGCTCCGAGTGGGAGTAGGGTACATCCAATATGTACTCCGAGTGGGAGAAGGGTACATCCAATATGTACTCCGAGTGGGAGGAGGGTACTTCCAATATGTGTTACAAGTGGAAGGAGGGTACATCCAATATGTGCTCCGAGTGGGAGTAGCGTACACCCAATATGTACTCCTAGTGGGAGTAGGGTACACCGATATGTTCCCCCGAGTGGGAGTAGGGTACACCGATATGTTCCCCCGAGTGGGAGTAGGGTATATCCAATATGTGCTCTGAGTGGTAGTAGGGTACACCGATATGTGCTCCAAGTGGGAGTAGGGTACATCCAATATGTGCTCCGAGTAGGGTACACCAATATGTGCTCAGAGTGGGAGTAGGGTACATCCAATATGTGCTCCGAGAGGGAGTAGGGTACACCGATATGTGCCCCAAGTGGGAGTAGGGTACACCCAATATGTGCTCTGAGTGGGAGGAGGGTACACCCAATATGTGCTCCGAGTGGGAGTAGGGTACATCCAATATGTGCTCCGAGTGTGAGTAGGGTACATCCAATATGTGCTCCGAGTGGGAGTAGGGTACACCGATATGTGCTCCAAGTGGGAGTAGGGTACATCCAATATGTGCTCCGAGTGGGAGTAGGGTACAACGATATGTGCTCCAAGTGGGAGGAGGGTACATCCAATATGTGCTCCAAGTGGGAGGAGGGTACATCCAATATGTGCTCCGAGTGGGAGTAGCGTACACCCAATATGTGCTCCGAGTGGGAGTAGGGTACATCCAATATGTGCTCCGAGTGTGAGTAGGGTACACCGATATGTGCTCCGAGTGGGAGTAGGGTACATCCAATATGTGCTCCGAGTGGGAGTAGGGTACATCCAATATGTGCTCCGAGTGTGAGGAGGGTACTTCCAATATGTGCTCCGAGTGGGAGTAGGGTACACCGATATGTGCTCCGAGTGGGAGAGTAGGGTACATCCAATATGTGCTCAGAGTGGGAGTAGGGTACACCGATATGTGCTCCGAGTGGGAGTAGGGTACATCCAATATGTGCTCCGAGTGGGAGTAGGGTACATCCAATATGTACTCCGAGTGGGAGAAGGGTACATCCAATATGTACTCCGAGTGGGAGGAGGGTACTTCCAATATGTGTTACGAGTGGAAGGAGGGTACATCCAATATGTGCTCCGAGTGGGAGTGGCGTACACCCAATATGTACTCCTAGTGGGAGTAGGGTACACCGATATGTTCCCCCGAGTGGGAGTAGGGTATATCCAATATGTGCTCTGAGTGGTAGTAGGGTACACCGATATGTGCTCCAAGTGGGAGTAGGGTACACCCAATATGTGCTCCGAGTGGGAGGAGGGTACTTCCAATATGTGTTACGAGTGGAAGGAGGGTACATCCAATATGTGCTCCGAGTGGGAGTAGCGTACACACAATATGTGCTCCGAGTGCGAGTAGGGTACTTCCAATATGTGCTCCAAGTGGGAGTAGGGTACATCCAATATGTGCTCCGAGAGGGAGTAGGGTACACCGATATGTGCCCCAAGTGGGAGTAGGGTACACCCAATATGTGCTCTGAGTGGGAGGAGGGTACTTCCAATATGTGTTACGAGTGGAAGGAGGGTACATCCAATATGTGCTCCGAGTGGGAGTAGCGTACACACAATATGTGCTCCGAGTGGGAGTAGGGTACTTCCAATATGTGCTCCAAGTGGGAGTAGGGTACACCGATATGTGCTCCGAGTGGGAGTAGGGTACATCCAATATGTGCTCCGTGTGGGAGTAGGGTATACTGATATGTGCTCCAAGTTGGAGTAGGGTACATCCAATATGTGCTCTGAGTGGGAGTAGGGTACACCGATATGTGCTTCGAGTGGGAGTAGGGTACATCCAATATGTGCTCCGAGTGGGAGTAGGTTACACCGATATGTGCTCCGAGTAGGGTACACCAATATGTGCTCAGAGTGGGAGTAGGGTACATCCAATATGTGCTCCGAGAGGGAGTAGGGTACACCGATATGTGCCCCAAGTGGGAGTAGGGTACACCCAATATGTGCTCTGAGTGGGAGGAGGGTACTTCCAATATGTGTTACGAGTGGAAGGAGGGTACATCCAATATGTGCTCCGAGTGGGAGTAGCGTACACACAATATGTGCTCCGAGTGGGAGTAGGGTACTTCCAATATGTGCTCCAAGTGGGAGTAGGGTACACCGATATGTGCTTCGAGTGGGAGTAGGGTACATCCAATATGCGTTCCGAGTGGGAGTAGGGTACACCGATATGTGCTCCAAGTGGGAGGAGGGTACACCCAATATGTGCTCCGAGTAGAAGTAGGGTACATCCAATATGTGTTACAACTGGGAGGAGGGTACATCCAATATGTGCTCCGAGTGGGAGGAGGGTGCACCCAATAATAGCTCTGGGTGGGAGGAGGGTACATGTGCTACGAGTGGGAGTAGGGTGCAACCATATGTACTCCGAGGGCGAGTAGGGTACATCCAATACGTACTCCAGTGGGAGTAGGGTACATCCAATATGTACTCCGAGTGGGAGGAGGGTACTTCCAATATGTGTTACCAGTGGGAGTAGGGTACATCGATATGTGCTCCAAGTGGGAGTAGGGTACATTCAATATGTGCTCCGAGTGGGAGTATGGCACATCCAATATGTGCTCCAAGTGGGAGGAGGGTACTTCCAATATGTGCTCCGAGTGAGAGTAGGGTACACCGATATGTACTCCGAGTGGGAGTGGGATACATCCAATATGCGTTCCGAGTGGGAGTAGGGTACACCGATATGTGCTCCAAGTGGGAGTAGGGTACATCCAATATAAGCTCCGAGTGGGAGGAGGGTACTTCCAATATGTGCTCTGAGTGGTAGGAGGGTACTTCCAATATGTGCTCCGAGTGAGAGTAGGGTACACCGATATGTGCTCCGAGTGGGAGTGGGGTACATCCAATATGCGTTCCGAGTGGGAGTAGGGTACACCGATATGTGCTCCAAGTGGGAGTAGGGTACATCCAATATAAGCTTCGAGTGGGAGGAGGGTACTTCCAATATGTGCTCTGAGTGGGAGTAGGGTACACCAATATGTGCTCCAAGTGGGAGTAGGGCACATCCAATATGTGCTCCGAGTGGGAGGATGGTGCACCCAATAATAGCTCTGGGTGGGAAGAGGGTACATGTGCTACGAGTGGGAGTAGGGTGCAACCATATGTACTCCGAGGGCGAGTAGGGTACATCCAATACGTACTCCGAGTGGGAGTAGGGTACATCCAATATGTACTCCGAGTGGGAGGAGGGTACTTCCAATATGTGTTACCAGTGGGAGTAGGGTACATCGATATGTGCTCCAAGTGGGAGTAGGGTACCATCAATATGTGCTCCGAGTGGGAGTATGGCACATCCAATATGTGCTCCAAGTGGGAGGAGGGTACTTCCAATATGTGCTCCGAGTGAGAGTAGGGTACACCGATATGTGCTCCGAGTGGGAGTGGGATACATCCAATATGCGTTCCGAGTGGGAGTAGGGTACACCGATATGTGCTCCAAGTGGGAGTAGGTTACATCCAATATAAGCTCCGAGTGGGAGGAGGGTACTTCCAATATGTGCTCTGAGTGGTAGGAGGGTACTTCCAATATGTGCTCCGAGTGAGAGTAGGGTACACCGATATGTGCTCCAAGTGGGAGTAGGGCTCATCCAATATGTGCTCCGAGTGGGAGAAGGGTACTTCCAATATGTGCTCTGAGTGGGAGGAGGGTACTTCCAATATGTGTTACGAGTGGGAGGAGGGTACACCCAATATGTGCTCTGAGTGGAAGTAGCGTACACCCAATATGTGCTCCGAGTGGGAGTAGGGTACATCCAATATGTGCTCCGAGTGGGAGGAGGGTACACCCAATATATGCTCCGAGTGGGAGGAGGGTACACCCAATATATGCTCCGAGTGGGAGGAGGGTACACCCAATATGTGCTCCAAGTGGGATTAGAGTACATCGAATATGTACTCCGAGTGCGAGTATGGTACATCGAATATGTACTCCGAGTGGGAGTAGGGTACATCCAATATGTGCTCCAAGTGGGAGGAGGGTACACCCAATATGTGCTCCGAGTAGGAGTAGGGTACATCCAATATGTGTTACGACTGGGAGGAGGGTACATCCAATATGTGCTCCGAGTGGGAGGAGGGTGCACCCAATAATAGCTCTGGGTGGGAGGAGGGTACATGTGCTACGAGTGGGAGTAGGGTGCAACCATATGTACTCCGAGGGCGAGTAGGGTACATCCAATACGTACTCCGAGTGGGAGTAGGATACATCCAATATGTACTCCGAGTGGGAGGAGGGTACTTCCAATATGTGTTACCAGTGGGAGTAGGGTACACCCAATATGTGCTCCGAGTGGAAGTAGCGTACACCCAATATGTGCTCCGAGTGGGAGTAGGGTACATCCAATATGTGCTCCGAGTGTGAGTAGGGTACATCCAATATGTGCTCCGAGTGGGAGTAGGGTACACCGATATGTGCTCGAAGTGGGAGTAGGGTACATCAAATATGTGCTCCGAGTGGGAGTAGGGTACAACGATATGTGCTCCAAGTGGGAGGAGGGTACACCCAATATATGCTCCGAGTTGGAGGAGGGTACTTCCAATATGTGCTCCGAGTGGGAGTAGGGTACTTCCAATATGTGCTCTGAGTGGGAGGAGGGTACTTCCAATATGTGCTCCGAGTAGGAGGGGGGTACTTCCAATATGTGCTCCGAGTGGGAGGAGGGTACACCCAATATATGCTCCGAGTTGGAGGAGGGTACACCCAATATGTGCTCCAAGTGGGAGTAGAGTACATCGAATATGTACTCCGAGTGGGAGTAGAGTACATCCAATATGTGCTCCAAGTGGGAGGAGGGTACACCCACTATGTGCTCCGAGTAGGAGTAGGGTACATCCAATATGTGTTACGACTGGGAGGAGGGTACATCCAATATGTGCTCCGAGTGGGAGGAGGGTGCACCCAATAATAGCTCTGAGTGGGAGGAGGGTACATGTGCTACGAGTGGGAGTAGGGTGCAACCATATGTACTCCGAGGGCGAGTAGGGTACATCCAATACGTACTCCGAGTGGGAGTAGGGTACATCCAATATGTACTCCGAGTGGGAGGAGGGTACTTCCAATATGTGTTACGAGTGGGAGGAGGGTGCATCCAATATGTGCTCCGAGTGTGAGTAGCGTACACCCAATATGTGCTCCGAGTGGGAGTAGGGTACATTCAATATGTGCTCCGAGTGGGAGTAGGGTACACCGATATGTGCACCGAGTGGGAGTGGGGTACATCCAATATGCGCTCCGAGTGTGAGTAGGGTACACCGATATGTGCTCCAAGTGGGAGTACATCCAATATAAGCTCCGAGTGGGAGGAGGGTACTTCCAATATGTGCTCTGAGTGGGAGGAGGGTACTTCCAATATGTGCTCCGAGTGGGAGGAGGGTACATCCAATATGTGCTCCGAGTGGGAGTAGCGTACAACTATTATGTGCTTCGAGTGGGAGTAGGTTACATCCAATATGTGCTCCGAGTTGGAGGAGGGTACACCAATATGTGTTACGAGTGGGAGGAGGGTACACCCAATATGTGCTCCGAGTGGAAGTAGCGTACACCCAATATGTGCTCCGAGTGGGAGTAGGGTACATCCAATATGTGCTCCGAGTGGGAGGAGGGTACACCAATATGTGCTCCAAGTGGGAGGAGGGTACTTCCAATATGTGCTCCGAGTGAGAGTAGGGTACACCGATATGTGCTCCTAGTGGTAGTAGGGTACACCCAATATGTGCTCCAAGTGGGAGTAGAGTACATCGAATATGTACTCCGAGTGCGAGTATGGTACATCGAATATGTACTCCGAGTGGGAGTAGGGTACATCCAATATGTGCTCCAAGTGGGAGGAGGGTACATCCAATATGTGCTCCGAGTGGGAGGAGGGTGCACCCAATAATAGCTCTGGGTGGGAGGAGGGTACATGTGCTACGAGTGGGAGTAGGGTGCAACCATATGTACTCCGAGGGCGAGTAGGGTACATCCAATACGTACTCCGAGTGGGAGTAGGGTACATCCAATATGTACTCCGAGTGGGAGGAGGGTACTTCCAATATGTGTTACCAGTGGGAGTAGGGTACACCCAATATGTGCTCCGAGTGGAAGTAGCGTACACCCAATATGTGCTCCGAGTGGGAGTAGGGTACATCCAATATGTGCTCCGAGTGTGAGTAGGGTACATCCAATATGTGCTCCGAGTGGGAGTAGGGTACACCGATATGTGCTCGAAGTGGGAGTAGGGTACATCAAATATGTGCTCCGAGTGGGAGTAGGGTACAACGATATGTGCTCCAAGTGGGAGGAGGGTACATCCAATATGTGCTCCGAGTGGGAGGAGGGTACTTCTAATATGTGTTACGAGTGGGAGGAGGGTACATCCAATATGTGCTCCGAGTGGGAGTAGCGTACACCCAATATGTGCTCCGAGTGGGAGTAGGGTACATGTGCTACGAGTGGGAGTAGGGTGCAACCATATGTACTCCGAGGGCGAGTAGGGTACATCCAATACGTACTCCGAGTGGGAGGAGGGTACTTCCAATATGTGTTACCAGTGGGAGTAGGGTACATCGATATGTGCTCCAAGTGGGAGTAGGGTACATTCAATATGTGCTCCGAGCGGGAGTACGGCACATCCAATATGTGCTCCAAGTGGGAGGAGGGTTCTTCCAATATGTGCTCCGAGTGGAAGTAGGGTACTTCCAATATCTGCTCCGAGTGGGAGGAGGGTACTTCCAATATGTGCTCTGAGTAGGAGGAGGGTACTTCCAATATGTGCTCCGAGTGGGAGGAGGGTACACCCAATATGTGCTCCGAGTGGGAGGAGGGTACAACCAATATGTGCTCTGAGTGGGAGTAGAGTATATCGAATATGTACTCCGAGTAGGAGTAGGGTACAACGATATATGCTCCGAGTGGGAGTATGGTACACCACTATGTACTCCGAGTGGGAGTAGGGTACCTCGAATATGTACTTCAAGTGGGAGTAGGGTACATCTAATATGTACTTCGAGTGGGAGTAGGGTACATCCAATATGTACTCCGAGTGGGAGTAGGGTACATCCAATATATGCTCCGAGTCGGAGTAGGGTACACCCAGTATATGCTCCAAGTGTGAGTAGGGTAAATCCAATATTTACTCCGAGTGGAAGTTGGGTACACCCATTATATTCTCCGAGTCGGAGAAGGGTTCACCCAATATGTGCTCCAAGGGCGAGTAGGGTACATCCAATATATACTCGGAGTGGGAGTAGGGTACACCCAATATGTACCAGTGGGAGTAGGGTACATCCAATATGTACTTCGAGTAGGGTATACTGATATGTGCTCCAAGTCGGAGTAGGGTACATCCAATATGTGGTCCGAGTGGGAGTAGGGTACACCAATATGTGCTCCGAGTGGGAGTGGGGTACATCCAATATGCGCTCCGAGTGGGAGTAGGGTACATCCAATATGTGGTCCGAGTGGGAGTAGGGTACACCGATATGTGCTCCGAGTGGGAGTGGGGTACATCCAATATGCGCTCCGAGTGGGAGTAGGGTACACCGATATGTGTTCCAAGTGGGAGTAGGGTACATCCAATATAAGCTCCGAGTGGGAGGAGGGTACTTCCAATATGTGCTCTGAGTGGGAGGAGGGTACTTCCAATATGTGCTCCGAGTGGGAGGAGGTACATCCAATATGTGCTCCGAGTGGGAGTAGCGTACACCTATTATGTGCTCCGAGTGGGAGTAGGTTACATCCAATATGTGCTCCGATTGGGAGTAGGGTACACCGATATGTGCTCCGAGTGGGAGTAGGGTACATCCAATATGTGTTCCGAGTGGGAGTAGGGTACACCGATATGTGCTCCAAGTGGGAGTAGGGTACATCCAATATGTGCTCCGAGTGGGAGTAGGGTACACCAATATGTGCTCCAAGTGCTTAGTAGAGCACATCCAATATGTGCTCCGAGTGGGAGAAGGGTACTTCCAATATGTGCTCTGAGTGGGAGGAGGGTACTTCCAATATGTGCTCTGAGTGGGAGGAGGGTACTTCCAATATGTGCTCCGAGTGGGAGTAGTGTACTTCCAATATGTGCTCCGAGTGGGAGGAGGGTACATCCAAAATGTGCTCGAAGTGGGAGGAAGGTTCCTCCAATATGTGTTACGAGTGGGAGGAGGGTACATCCAATATGTACTCCGAGTGGGAGTAGCGTACACCCAATATGTGCTCCGAGTGGGAGTAGGGTACACCCAATATGTGCTCCGAGTAGGAGTAGGGTACATCCAATATGTGTTACGAGTGGGAGGAGGGTACATCCAATATGTGCTCTGAGTGGGAGGAGGGTGCACCCAATATTAGCTCCGAGTGGGAGGAGGGTACATGTACTAAGAGTTGGTGTAGGGTGCAACCATATGTGCTCCGAGTGGGAGTATGGTACACCAGTATGTAATATGCTGACAGATTCTCTGCAGGAAGCGCATTAACCCACTGAGCTATCCATATAAAATACAGACCTGTAATATGCTGACAGACTCTCTGCAGGAAGCACATTTACCCACTGAGCTATCCATATTAAATACAGTCCTGTAATATGCTGGCAGAGTCTCTGCAGGAAGCGCATTAACTCACTGAGCTATCCATGTAAAATACAGTCCTGTAATATGCTGGCAGACACTCTGCAGGAAGCGCATTAACCCACTGAGCTATCCATGTAAAATACTGACCTGTAATATGCCGACAGACTCTCTTCAGGAGGTGCATTAACCCACTGAGCTATCCATATAAAATACAGCCCTGTAATATGCAGACAGACTCCTTCTGCAGGAGGCGCATTAACCCACTGAGCTATCCATATAAAATACAGCCCTGTAATATGCTGACAGACACACTCTGCAGGAGGCGCATTAACCCACTGAGCTATCCATATAAAATACAGTCCTGTAATATGCTGGCAGGCTCTCTGCAGGAGGCGCATTAACCCACAGAGCTATCCATATAAAATACAGTCCTGTCATATGCTGGCCGGCTCTCTGCAGGAGGCGCATTAACCCACCAAGCTATCCATAGAAAATACAGTCCTGTAATATGCTGGCCGGCTCTCTGCAGGAGGCGCATTAACCCACCGAGCTATACATATAAAATACAGTCCTGTAATATGCTGGCCGGCTCTCTGCAGGAGGCGCATTAACCCACCGAGAAATCCATATAAAATACAGTCCTGTAATATGCTGGCAGGCTATCTGCAGGAGGCGCATTAACCCACCGAGCTATACATATAAAATACAGTCCTGTAATATGCTGGAAGACTCTGCAGGAGGCGCATTAACCCACTGAGCTATCCATATAAAATACTGACCTGTAATATGCTGACAGACTCCCTCTGCAGGAGGCGCATTAAACCACTGAGTTATCCATATAAAATGCAGTCCTGTAATATGCTGGCAGACTCTCTGCAGGAGGCGCATTAACCCACAGAGCTATCCATATAAAATGCAGTCTTGTAATATGCTGGCAGACTCTCTGCAGGAGGCGCATTAACCCACCGAGCTATCCATATAAAATGCAGTCCTGTAATATGCTGGCAGACTCTCTGCAGGAGGCGCATTAACCCACCGAGCTAACCATATAAAATGCAGACTTGTAATATGCTGGCAGACTCTCTGCAGGAGGCGCAATAACCCACCGAGCTATCCATATAAAATGCAGTCCTGTAATATGCTGGCAGACTCTCTGCAGGAGGCGCATTAATCCACCGAGCTTTCCAAATAAAATGCAGTCCTGTAATATGCTGGCAGACTCTCTGCAGGAGGCGCATTAACCCACTGAGCTTTCCATATAAAATACAGTCCTGTCATATGCTGGCAGGCTCTCTGCAGGGGGCGCATTAATCCACCGAGCTATCCATATAAAATACAGTCCTGTAATATGCTGGCCGACTCTCTGCAGGAGGCGCACTAACCCACCGAGCTATCCATATAAAATACAGTCCTGTAATATGCTGGCCGGCTCTCTGCAGGAGGCGCATTAACCCACCGAGCAATCCATATAAAATACAGTCCTGTAATAGGCAGGCAGACTCTCTGCAGGAGGCGCATTAACCCACTGAGCTATCCATATAAAATACAGTACTGTAATATATGCTCGCAGACTCTCTTCAGGAGGCGCATTAACCCACTGAGCTATCCATATAAAATACAGTCCTGTAATATGCTGGCAGGCTCTCTGCAGGAGGTGCATTAACCCACAGAGCTATCCATATAAAATACAGTCCTGTCATATGCTGGCAGGCTCTCTGCAGGAGGCGCATTAATCCACCAAGCTATCCATATAAAATACAGTCCTGTAATATGCTGGCCGACTCTCTGCAGGAGGCACATTAACCCACCGAGCTATCCATATAAAATACAGTCCTGTAACATGCTGGCAGACTCTCTGCAGGAGGCGCATTAACCCACCGAGCTATCCATATAAAATACAGCCCTGTAATATGCTGACAGACTCCCTCTGCAGGAGGCGCATTAACCCACCGAGCTATCCATATAAAATACAGTCCTGTAATATGCTGGCTGACTCTCGGCAGGAGGCGCATTAACCCACTGAGCTATCCATATAAAATACAGTCATGTAATATATGCTGGCAGACTCTCTGCTAGAGGCACATTAACTCACGGACCTATCCATATAAAATACAGTCCTGTAATATATGCTGGCAGACTGCAGGAGGCACAATAACCCACCGAGCTATCCATATAAAATACAGTCCTGCAATATATGCTGGCAGACTCTCTGCAGGAGGCACATTAACCCACCGAGCTATCCATAAAAAATACAGTCCTGTAATATGCTGATAGACTCTCTGCAGGAGGCGCATTAACCCACTGATCTATCGATATAAAATACAGTCCTGTAATATGCTGGCAGGCTGCCTGAAGGAGGCGCATTAACCCTCTGAGCTTTCAAAATAAATTGCAGTCCTATAATATGCTAACAGACTCTCTGCAGGAGGCGCATTAACCCACTGAGCTATCCATATAAAATACAGTCCTGTAATATGCTAACAGACTCTCAGCAGGAGGCGCATTAACCCACTGATCTATCGATATAAAATACAGTCCTGTAATATGCTGGCAGACTCTCTGCAGGAAGCGCATTAACCCACTGAGCTATCCATGTAAAATACAGTCCTGTAATATGCTGGCAGACTCTCTGCAGGAAGCGCATTAACCCACTGAGCTATCCATGTAAAATACAGTCCTGTAATATGCTGACAGACTCTCTGCAGGAGGCGCATTAACCCACTGAACTATCCTTTTAAAATACAGTCCTGTAATATGCTGGCAGACTCTCTGCAGGAGACGCATTAACCCACTGAACTATCCATATAAAATACAGTCCTGTAATATGGTGGCAGACTCTCTGCAGGAGACGCATTAACCCACTGAGCTAGCCATATACAATACAGTCCTGTAATATTCTGGCAGACTCTCTGCAGGAGGCGCATTAACCCACTGAACTAGCCATATAAAATACAGCCCAGTAATATGCTGACAGACTCCCTCTGCAGGAGGCGCATTAACCCAATGAGCTATCCATATAAAATACAGACCTGTCATATGCTGGCAGGCTCTCTGTAGGAGGCGCATTAACCCACCGAGCTATCCATATAAAATGCAGTCCTGTAATATGCTGGCAGACTCTTTGCAGGAGGCGCATTAAACCACCGAGCTATCCATATAAAATACAGACCTGTAATATGCTGGCAGACTCTCTGCAGGAGGCGCATTAAGCCACCGAGCTATCCATATAAAATGCAGTCCTGTAATATGCAGGCAGACTCTCTGCAGGAGGCACATTAACCCACCGAGCTAGGCATATAAAATGCAGTCCTGTAATATGCTACAAAAGGGGATGATGGACGGAACCTTTGAGCCAATCAAACACTCACCCCCAGTCAACTGATCTGGGTTTAATCCATCATCATTCTTTAGCTCACTCCACCACCCCAGTTCAGACATGGCCATATGCAAATCAGTCTGACCCTGTGCCTCATGGGAACAGTCCAGCCCGAACTGCCAAGCCATGTCTTCCCTGGACCGGAAACAAGCATCCTAGGACCGGTTTCTGGCATTCCAGCCGTCATCAGCCAGGCTTGCTTGAATCCAGTGGCAAAGTGAGCAAGGGACCCACGTCTGGGCATACCCCCGCCAACTAGGGCGAACAAAGCGATACAAAAGGGGATGATGGACGGAACGTTTGAGCCAATCAAACACTCACCCCCAGTCAACTGATCTGGGTTAAATCCATCATCATTCTTTAGCTCACTCCACCACCCCAGTTCAGACATGGCCATATGCAAATCAGTCTGACCCTGTGCCTCATGGGAAGAGTCCAGCCCGAACTGCCAAGCCATGTCTTCCCTGGACCGGAAACAAGCATCCTAGGACCGGTTTCTGGCATTCCAGCCGTCATCAGCCAGGCTTGCTTGAATCCAGTGGCAAAGTGAGCAAGGGACCCATGTCTGGGCTCACTGCAGGAGGCGCATTAGCCCACCGAGCTATCCATATAAAATACAGTCCTGTAATATGCTGGCAGGCTCACTGCAGGAGGCGCATTAACCCACGGAGCTATCCATATAAAATACAGTCCTGTAATATGCTGGCAGGCGCACTGCAGGAGGCGCATTAACCCACTGAGCTATCCATGTAAAATACAGTCCTGTAATATGCTGGCAGACTCTCTGGAGGAGGCGCATTAACCCACCAAACTATCCATGTAAAATACAGTCCTGTAATATGCTGGCAGAATCTCTGCAGAGGCGCATTAACCCACTGAGCTAGCCATATAAAATACAGTCCTGTAATATCCTGGCAGACTCTCTGCAGGAGGCGTATTAACCCACTGAGCTAGCCATATAAAATACTGACCTCTAATATGCTGACTGACTACCTCTGCAGGAGGCGCATTAACCCACTGAGCTATCCATATAACATACAGCCCTGTAATATGCTGACAGACTCCCTTTGCAGGAGGTGCATTAACCCACTGAGCTAAACATATAAAATACAGCCCTGCAATATGCTGACAGACTCCCTCTGAAGGAGGCGCATTAACCCACTGAGCTATCCATATAAAATACAGTCCTGTAATATGCTGGCACACTCTTTGCAGGAGGCGCATTATCCCACCGAGCTATTCATATAAAATACAGTCCTGTCATATGCTGGCAGGCTCTCTGCAGGAGGCGCATTAATCCACCGAGCTATCCATATAAAATACAGTCCTGTAATATGCTGGCAGGCTCTCTGCAGGAGGCGCATTAACCCACCCAGCTATCCATATAAAATACAGTACTGTAACATGCTGTCCGACTCTTTGCTGGAGGTGCATTAACCCTCCGAGCTATCCGTATAAAATACAGTCCTGTAATATGCTGGCAGACTCTCTGCAGGAGGCGCATTAACCCACTGAGCTATCCATATAAAATACAGCCCTGTAATATGCTGGCAGACTCTCTGCAGGAGGCGCATTAACCCACTGAGCTATCCATATAAAATACAGACCTGTAATATGCTGACAGACTCTCTGCAGGAAGCGCATTAACCGACTAAGCTATCCACATAAAATACAGTCCTGTAATATGCTGGCAGACTCTCTGCAGGAAGCGCATTAATCCACTGAACTATCCATGTAAAATACAGTCCTGTAATATGCTGGCAGACTCTCTGCAGGAGATGAAATACAGTCCTGTAATATGCTGACAGACTCCCTCCGCAGGAGGCGCATTAACCCACTGAGCTATCCGTATAAATTACAGCCATGTAATATGCTGGCAGACTCCCTCTGCAGGAGGCGCATTAACCCACAGAGCTATCCGTATAAAATACAGCCCTGTAATATGATGGCAGACTCTCTGCAGGAGGCACATTAACCCACCGAGCTATCCATATAAAATACAGTCCTGTCATATGCTGGCAGACTCTCTGCAGGAGGCGCATTAACCCACCGAGCTATCCATATTAAATTACAGTTTTGTAATATGCTGGCAGGATCTCTGCAGGAGGTATCGAGCACGAACTATCCATATAAAATGCAGTCCTGTAATATGCTGGCAGACTCTCTGCAGGAGGCGCATTAACCCACCGAGCTATCCATATAAAATGCAGTTCTGTAATATGCTGGCAGACTCTCTGTAGGAGGCGCATTAACCCACTGAGTTATCCATATAAAATGCAGTCCTGTAATATGCTGGCAGACTCTCTGCAGGAGGCGCATTAACCCACCGAGCTATCCATATAAAATGCAGTCTTGTAATATGCTGGCAGACTCTCTGCAGGAGGCGCATTAACCCACCGAGCTATCCATATAAAATGCAGTCCTGTAATATGCTGGCAGACTCTCTGCAGGAGGCGCATTAACCCACCGAGCTAACCATATAAAATGCAGTCTTGTAATATGCTGGCAGACTCTCTGCAGGAGGCGCAATAACCCACCGAGCTATCCATATAAAATGCAGTCCTGTAATATGCTGGCAGACTCTCTGCAGAAGGGGCATTAATCCACCGAGCTATCCAAATAAAATGCAGTCCTGTAATATGCTGGCAGACTCTCTGCAGGAGGCGCATTAACCCACTGAGCTTTCCATATAAAATACAGTCCTGTCATATGCTGGCAGGCTCTCTGCAGGGGGCGCATTAATCCACCGAGCTATCCATATAAAATATAGTCCTGTAATATGCTGGCCGGCTCTCTGCAGGAGGCGCATTAACCCACCGAGCTATCCATATAAAATACAGTCCTGTAATATGCTGGCCGGCTCTCTGCAGGAGGCGCATTAACCCACCGAGCAATCCATATAAAATACAGTCCTGTAATAGGCAGGCAGACTCTCTGCAGGAGGCGCATTAACCCACTGAGCTATCCATATAAAATACAGTACTGTAATATATGCTCGCAGACTCTCTTCAGGAGGCGCATTAACCCACTGAGCTATCCATATAAAATACAGTCCTGTAATATGCTGGCAGGCTCTCTGCAGGAGGTGCATTAACCCACAGAGCTATCCATATAAAATACAGTCCTGTCATATGCTGGCAGGCTCTCTGCAGGAGGCGCATTAATCCACCAAGCTATCCATATAAAATACAGTCCTGTAATATGCTGGCCGACTCTCTGCAGGAGGCGCATTAACCCACCGAGCTATCCATATAAAATACAGTCCTGTAATATGCCGGCAGACTCTCTGCAGGAGGCGCATAAACCCACGGAGCTATCCATATAAAATACAGTCCTGTAATATGCCGGCAGACTCTCTGCAGGAGGCGCATTAACCCACTGAACTATCCATATAAAATACAGTCCTGTAATAGGCAGGCAGACTCTATGCAGGAGGCGCATTAACCCACTGAGCTATCCATATAAAATACAGTACTGTAATATGCTGGCAGACTCTCTGCAGGAGGCACATTAACCCACGGAGCTATCCATATAAAATACAGCCCTGTATTATGCTGACAGACTCCCTCTGCAGGAGGCGCATTAACCCACCGAGCTATCCATATAAAATACAGTCCTGTAATATGCTGGCTGACTCTCGGCAGGAGGCGCATTAACCCACTGAGCTATCCATATAAAATACAGTCATGTAATATATGCTGGCAGACTCTCTGCTAGAGGCACATTAACTCACGGACCTATCCATATAAAATACAGTCCTGTAATATATGCTGGCAGACTCTCTGCAGGAGGCACAATAACCACCGAGCTATCGATATAAAATACAGTCCTGCAATATATGCTGGCAGACTCTCTGCAGGAGGCACATTAACCCACCGAGCTATCCATATAAAATACAGTCCTGTAACATGCTGGCAGACTCTCTGCAGGAGGCGCATTAACCCACCGAGCTATCCATATAAAATACAGCCCTGTAATATGCTGACAGACTCCCTCTGCAGGAGGCGCATTAACCCACCGAGCTATCCATATAAAATACAGTCCTGTAATATGCTGGCTGACTCTCGGCAGGAGGCGCATTAACCCACTGAGCTATCCATATAAAATACAGTCATGTAATATATGCTGGCAGACTCTCTGCTAGAGGCACATTAACTCACGGACCTATCCATATAAAATACAGTCCTGTAATATATGCTGGCAGACTGCAGGAGGCACAATAACCCACCGAGCTATCCATATAAAATACAGTCCTGCAATATATGCTGGCAGACTCTCTGCAGGAGGCACATTAACCCACCGAGCTATCCATAAAAAATACAGTCCTGTAATATGCTGATAGACTCTCTGCAGGAGGCGCATTAACCCTCTGAGCTATCCATATAAAATACAGTCCTGTAATATGCTGGCAGGCTGCCTGAAAGAGGCGCATTAACCCTCTGAGCTTTCAAAATAAATTGCAGTCCTATAATATGCTAACAGACTCTCTGCAGGAGGCGCATTAACCCACTGAGCTATCCATATAAAATACAGTCCTGTAATATGCTAACAGACTCTCAGCAGGAGGCGCATTAACCCACTGATCTATCGATTTAAAATACAGTCGTGTA
The DNA here is from genome assembly GCA_963921515.1 of Calotriton arnoldi. Lineage (NCBI taxonomy): Eukaryota > Metazoa > Chordata > Amphibia > Caudata > Salamandridae > Calotriton > Calotriton arnoldi. The sequence goes on from CAWUFW010009131.1 coordinate 589,641, forward strand.
ATATGCTGGCAGACTCTCTGCAGGAAGCGCATTAACCCACTGAGCTATCCATGTAAAATACAGTCCTGTAATATGCTGGCAGACTCTCTGCAGGAAGCGCATTAACCCACTGAGCTATCCATGTAAAATACAGTCCTGTAATATGCTGACAGACTCTCTGCAGGAGGCGCATTAACCCACTGAACTATCCTTTTAAAATACAGTCCTGTAATATGCTGGCAGACTCTCTGCAGGAGACGCATTAACCCACTGAACTATCCATATAAAATACAGTCCTGTAATATGCTGGCAGACTCTCTGCAGGAGACGCATTAACCCACTGAGCTAGCCATATACAATACAGTCCTGTAATATTCTGGCAGACTCTCTGAAGGAGGCGCATTAACCCACTGAACTAGCCATATAAAATACAGGCCAGTAATATGCTGACAGACTCCCTCTGCAGGAGGCGCAGTAACCCAATGAGCTATCCATATAAAATACAGCCCTGTCATATGCTGGCAGGCTCTCTGTAGGAGGCGCATTAACCCACCGAGCTATCCATATAAAATGCAGTCCTGTAATATGCTGGCAGACTCTTTGCAGGAGGCGCATTAAACCACCGAGCTATCCATATAAAATACAGACCTGTAATATGCTGGCAGACTCTCTGCAGGAGGCGCATTAAGCCACCGAGCTATCCATATAAAATGCAGTCCTGTAATATGCAGGCAGACTCTCTGCAGGAGGCACATTAACCCACCGAGCTAGGCATATGAAATGCAGTCCTGTAATATGCTGGCAGACTCTCTGCAGGAGGCGCATTAACCCACCGAGCTATCCATATAAAATACAGCCCTGTAATATGCTGACAGACTCCCTCTGCAGGAGGCGCATTAACCCACCGAGCTATCCATATAGAAATACAGCCCTGTAATATGCTGGCAGGCTTTCTGCAGGAGGTGCGTTAACCCACCGAGCTATCCATATAAAATACAGCCCTGTAATATGCTGGCAGGCTCTCTACAGGAGGCGCATTAACCCACCGAGCAATCCATATAAAATACAGTCCTGTAATATGCTGGCAGGCTCTCTGCAGGAGGCGCATTAACCCACCGAGCTATCCATATAAAATACAGTCCTGTAATATGCTGGCAGGCTCACTGCAGGAGGCGCATTAACCCACCGAGCTATCCATGTAAAATACAGTCCTGTAATATGCTGGCAGACTCTCTGCAGGAGGCACATTAACCCACCAAACTATCCATGTAAAATACAGTCCTGTAATATGCTGGCAGAATCTCTGCAGAGGCGCATTAACCCACTGAGCTATCCGTATAAAATACAGCCCTGTAATATGCTGGCAGACTCCCTCTGCAGGAGGCGCATTAACCCACAGAGCTATCCGTATAAAATACAGCCCACAAAGCTATCCATAATAAATTAAAGTTTTGTAATATGCTGGCAGGCTCTCTGCAGGAGGTATCGAGCACGAGCTATCCATATAAAATGCAGTCCTGTAATATGCTGACAGACTCCCTCTGCAGGAGGCGCATTAACCCACTAAGCTATCCATATAAAATACAGCCCTGTAATATGCTGGCAGACTCTCTGCAGGAGGCGCATTAACCCACCGAGCTATCCATATAAAATACAGTCCTGTAATATGCTGGCAGACTCTCTGCAGGAGGCGCATTAACCCACCGAGCTATCCATATAAAATACAGTCCTGTAATATGCTGGCAGACTCTCTGCAGGAGGCGCATTAACCCACCGAGCTATCCATATAAAATACAGTCCTGTAATATGCTGGCAGACTCTCTGCAGGAGGCGCATTAACCCACCGCGCTATCCATATAAAATACAGTCCTGTAATATGCTGGCAGACTCTCTGCAGGAGGCACATTAACCCACCGAGCTATCCATATAAAATACAGTCCTGTAATATGCTGACAGACTCTCTGCAGGAGGCGCATTAACCCACCGAGCTATCCATATAAAAATACAGTCCTGTAATATGCTGGCAGACTCTCTGCAGGAGGCGCATTAACCCACTGAGCTATCCATATAAAATACAGTCATGTAATATATGCTGGCAGACTCTCTGCTAGGAGCGCATTAACCCACTGAACTATCCATGTAAAATACAGTCCTGTAATATATGCTGGCAGACTCTCTGCAGGAGGCACAATAACCCACCGAGCTATCCATATAAAATACAGTCCTGCAATATATGCTGGCAGACTCTCTGCAGGAGGCACATTAACCCACCGAGCTATCCATATAAAATACGGTCCTGTAATATGCTGATAGACTCTCTGCAGGAGGTGCATTAACCCTCTGAGCTATCCATATAAAATACAGTCCTGTAATATGCTGGCAGGCTGCCTGCAGGAGGCGCATTAACCCACTGAGCTATCGAAATAAATGCAGTCCTATAATATGCTAACAGACTCTCTGCAGGAGGCGCATTAACCCACTGAGCTATCCATATAAAATACAGTCCTGTAATATGCTAACAGACTCTCAGCAGGAGGCGCATTAACCCACTGATCTATCGATATAAAATACAGTCCTGTAATATGCTGGCAGACTCTCTGCAGGAGGCGTATTAACCCACTGAGCTATCCATATAAAATACTGACCTGTAATATGCTGACAGACTCCCTCTGTAGGAGGCGCATTAACCCACTGAGCTTTCCATATAAAATACAGCCCTGTAGTATGCTGACAGACTCCCTCTGCAGGAGGCGCATTAACCCACTGAGCTATCCATATAAAATACAGCCCTGTAATATGCTGGCCGGCTCTCTGCAGGAGGCGCATTAACCCACCGAGATATCCATATAAAATACAGTCCTGTCATATGCTGGCCGACTCTCTGCTGGAGGCGCATTAACCTACCGAGCTATCCATATAAAATACAGTCCTGTCATATCCTTGCAGGCTCTCTGCAGGAGGCGCATTAACCCACCGAGCTATCCTCATAAGATACAGTCCTGTAATATGCTGGCAGGCTCTCTGCAGGAGGCGCATTAACCCACTGAACTATCCATGTAAAATACAGTCCTGTAATATGCTGGCAGACTCTCTGCAGGAGATGAAATACAGTCCTGTAATATGCTGACAGACTCCCTCTGTAGGAGGCGCATTAACCCACTGAGCTTTCCATATAAAATACAGCCCTGTAGTATGCTGACAGACTCCCTCCGCAGGAGGCGCATTAACCCACTGAGCTATCCGTATAAAATACAGCCCTGTAATATGCTGGCAGACTCCCTCTGCAGGAGGCGCATTAACCCACAGAGCTATCCGTATAAAATACAGCCCTGTAATATGATGGCAGACTCTCTGCAGGAGGCACATTAACCCACCGAGCTATCCATATAAAATACAGTCCTGTCATATGCTGGCAGACTCTCTGCAGGAGGCGCATTAACCCACTGAGCTATCCATATTAAATTACAGTTTTGTAATATGCTGGCAGGCTCTCTGCAGGAGGTATCGAGCACGAACTATCCATATAAAATGCAGTCCTGTAATATGCTGGCAGACTCTCTGCAGGAGGCGCATTAACCCACCGAGCTATCCATATAAAATGCAGTCCTGTAATATGCTGGCAGACTCTCTGCAGGAGGCGCATTAACCCACCGAGCTATCCATATAAAATGCAGTCCTGTAATATGCTGGCAGACTCTCTGCAGGAGGCGCATTAACCCACCGAGCTATCCATATAAAATACAGACGTGTAATATGCTGGCAGACTCTCTGCAGGAGGCGCATTAACCCACCGCGCTATCCATATAAAATACAGTCCTGTAATATGCTGGCAGACTCTCTGCAGGAGGCGCATTAACCCACTGAGCTATCCATATAAAATACAGACCTGTAACATGCTGGCAGACTCTCTGCAGGAGGCGCATTAACCCACCGAGCTATCCATATAAAATACAGCCCGGTAATATGCTGACAGACTCCCTCTGCAGGAGGCGCATTAACCCACCGAGCTATCCATATAAAATACAGTCCTGTAATATGCTGGCAAATTCTCTGCAGGAGATGAAATACAGTCCTGTATCATGCTGGCAGACTCTCTGCAGGAAGCGCATTAACCCACTGAACTATCCATGTAAAATACAGTCCTGTAATATGCTGGCAGACTCTCTGCAGGAAGCGCATTATCCCACTGAACTATCCATGTAAAATACAGTCCTGTAATATGCTGACAGACACCCTCTGCAGGAGGCGCATTAACCAACTAAGCTATCCATATAAAATACAGCCCTGTAATATGCTGGCAGACTCCCTCTGCAGGAGGCGCATTAACCCACAGAGCTATCCGTATAAAATACAGTCCTGTAATATGCTGGCAGACTCTCTGCAGGAGGCACATTAACCCACCGAGCTATCCATATAAAATACAGTCCTGTCATATGCTGGCAGACTCTCTGCAGGAGGCGCATTAACCCACAAAGCTATCCATAATAAATTACAGTTTTGTAATATGCTGGCAGGCTCTCTGCAGGAGGTATCGAGCACGAGCTATCCATATAAAATGCAGTCCTGTAATATGCTGACAGACTCCCTCTGCAGGAGGCGCATTAACCCACTAAGCTATCCATATAAAATACAGCCCTGTAATATGCTGGCAGACTCCCTCTGCAGGAGGCGCATTAAACCACCGAGCTATCCATATAAAATACAGTCCTGTAATATGCTGGCAGACTCTCTGCAGGAGGCGCATTAACCCACCGAGCTATCCATATAAAATGCAGTCCTGTAATATGCTGGCAGACTCTCTGCAGGAGGCGCATTAACCCACCGAGCTATCCATATAAAAATACAGCCCTGTATTATGCTGACAGACTCCTCTGCAGGAGGCGCATTAACCCACCGAGCTATCCATATAAAATACAGTCCTGTAATATGCTGGCTGACTCTCGGCAGGAGGCGCATTAACCCACTGAGCTATCCATATAAAATACAGTCATGTAATATATGCTGGCAGACTCTCTGCTAGAGGCACATTAACTCACGGACCTATCCATATAAAATACAGTCCTGTAATATATGCTGGCAGACTCTCTGCAGGAGGCACAATAACCCACCGAGCTATCCATATAAAATACAGTCCTGCAATATATGCTGGCAGACTCTCTGCAGGAGGCACATTAACCCACCGAGCTATCCATATAAAATACAGTCCTGTAATATGCTGATAGACTCTCTGCAGGAGGTGCATTAACCCTCTGAGCTATCCATATAAAATACAGTCCTGTAATATGCTGGCAGGCTGCCTGCAGGAGGCGCATTAACCCTCTGAGCTATCGAAATAAATGCAGTCCTATAATATGCTAACAGACTCTCTGCAGGAGGCGCATTAACCCACTGAGCTATCCATATAAAATACAGTCCTGTAATATGCTGGCAGACTCTCTGCAGGAGATGAAATACAGTCCTGTAATATGCTGACAGACTCCCTCTGCAGGAGGCGCATTAACCCACTAAGCTATCCATATAAAATACAGTCCTGTAATATGCTGGCAGACTCCCTCTGCAGGAGGCGCATTAACCCACAGAGCTATCCATATAAAATACAGTCCTGTAATATGCTGGCAGACTCTCTGCAGGAGGCACATTAACCCACCGAGCTATCCATATAAAATACAGTCCTGTCATATGCTGGCAGACTCTCTGCAGGAGGCGCATTAACCCACTGAGCTATCCATATAAAATGCAGTCCTGTAATATGCTGGCAGACTCTCTGCAGGAGGCGCATTAACCCACCGAGCTATCCATATAAAATGCAGTCCTGTAATATGCTGGCAGACTCTCTGCAGGAGGCGCATTAACCCACCGAGCTATCCATATAAAATACAGACCTGTAATATGCTGGCAGACTCTCTGCAGGAGGCGCATTAACCCACCGCGCTATCCATATAAAATACAGTCCTGTAATATGCTGGCAGACTCTCTGCAGGAGGCACATTAACCCACCGAGCTATCCATATAAAATACAGCCCTGTATTATGCTGACAGACTCCCTCTGCAGGAGGCGCATTAACCCACCGAGCTATCCATATAAAATACAGTCCTGTAATATGCTGGCTGACTCTCGGCAGGAGGCGCATTAACCCACTGAGCTATCCATATAAAATACAGTCATGTAATATATGCTGGCAGACTCTCTGCTAGAGGCACATTAACTCACGGACCTATCCATATAAAATACAGTCCTGTAATATATGCTGGCAGACTCTCTGCAGGAGGCACAATAACCCACCGAGCTATCCATATAAAATACAGTCCTGCAATATATGCTGGCAGACTCTCTGCAGGAGGCACATTAACCCACCGAGCTATCCATATAAAATACAGTCCTGTAATATGCTGATAGACTCTCTGCAGGAGGTGCATTAACCCTCTGAGCTATCCATATAAAATACAGTCCTGTAATATGCTGGTAGGCTGCCTGCAGGAGGCGCATTAACACTCTGAGCTATCGAAATAAATGCAGTCCTATAATATGCTAACAGACTCTCTGCAGGAGGCGCATTAACCCACTGAGCTATCCATATAAAATACAGTCCTGTAATATGCTAACAGACTCTCAGCAGGAGGCGCATTAACACACTGATCTATCGATATAAAATACAGTCCTGTAATATGCTGGCAGACTCTCTGCAGGAGGCGCATTAACCCACTGAGCTATCCATATAAAATACAGACCTGTAATATGCTGAAAGACTCTCTGCAGGAAGCGAATTAACCAACTGAGATATCCATATAAAATACAGTCCTGTAATATGCTGGCTGACTCTCGGCAGGAGGCGCATTAACCCACTGAGCTATCCATATAAAATACAGTCATGTAATATATGCTGGCAGACTCTCTGCTAGAGGCACATTAACTCACGGACCTATCCATATAAAATACAGTCCTGTAATATATGCTGGCAGACTCTCTGCAGGAGGCACAATAACCCACCGAGCTATCCATATAAAATACAGTCCTGCAATATATGCTGGCAGACTCTCTGCAGGAGGCACATTAACCCACCGAGCTATCCATATAAAATACGGTCCTGTAATATGCTGATAGACTCTCTGCAGGAGGTGCATTAACCCTCTGAGCTATCCATATAAAATACAGTCCTGTAATATGCTGGAAGCTGCCTGCAGGAGGCGCATTAACCCACTGAGCTATCAAAATAAATGCAGTCCTATAATATGCTAACAGACTCTCTGCAGGAGGCGCATTAACCCACTGAGCTATCCATATAAAATACAGTCCTGTAATATGCTAACAGACTCTCAGCAGGAGGCGCATTAACCCACTGATCTATCGATATAAAATACAGTCCTGTAATATGCTGGCAGACTCTCTGCAGGAGGCGCATTAACCCACTGAGCTATCCATATAAAATACTGACCTGTAATATGCTGGCAGACTCTCTGCAGGAGATGAAATACAGTCCTGTAATATGCTGACAGACACCCTCTGCAGGAGGCGCATTAACCCACTAAGCTATCCATATAAAATACAGCCCTGTAATATGCTGGCAGACTCCCTCTGCAGGAGGCGCATTAACCCACAGAGCTATCCGTATAAAATACAGTCCTGTAATATGCTGGCAGACTCTCTGCAGGAGGCACATTAACCCACCGAGCTATCCATATAAAATACGGTCCTGTCATATGCTGGCAGACTCTCTGCAGGAGGCGCATTAACCCACTGCGCTATCCATATAAAATACAGTCCTGTAATATGCTGGCAGACTCTCTGCAGGAGGCACATTAACCCACCGAGCTATCCATATAAAATACAGCCCTGTATTATGCTGACAGACTCCCTCTGCAGGAGGCGCATTAACCCACCGAGCTATCCATATAAAATACAGTCCTGTAATATGCTGGCTGACTCTCGGCAGGAGGCGCATTAACCCACTGAGCTATCCATATAAAATACAGTCATGTAATATATGCTGGCAGACTCTCTGCTAGAGGCACATTAACTCACGGACCTATCCATTTAAAATACAGTCCTGTAATATATGCTGGCAGACTCTCTGCAGGAGGCACAATAACCCACCGAGCTATCCATATAAAATACAGTCCTGCAATATATGCTGGCAGACTCTCTGCAGGAGGCACATTAACCCACCGAGCTATCCATATAAAATACAGTCCTGTAATATGCTGATAGACTCTCTGCAGGAGGCGCATTAACCCTCTGAGCTATCCATATAAAATACAGTCCTGTAATATGCTGGCAGGCTGCCTGCAGGAGGCGCATTAACCCACTGAGCTAGCCATATAAAATACAGTCCTGTAATATGCTAACAGACTCTCAGCAGGAGGCGCATTAACCCACTGATCTATCGATATAAAATACAGTCCTGTAATATGCTGGCAGACTCTCTGCAGGAGGCGTATTAACCCACTGAGCTATCCATATAAAATACAGACCTGTAATATGCTGACAGACTCTGCAGGAAGCGCATTAACCCACTGAGCTATCCATATAAAATACAGTCCTGTAATATGCTGGCAGACTCTCTGCAGGAAGCGCTGTTATAGGGATTCTGCACACCCAGAGCTATGCACAGGATAATAGGACCTCGGAATATAGTGGTGAGCCAACCATAAACCTTAGCACCTAAAACCCCAACCCGACTAGCCTTAGCGTCCCATTAGCAACAAGGTTACCAATGCTTAGACAACCCAGAACAGGGTATCTCTTTCCCAGGACTCTGCAGAAGCAAGAACACCCTTTCGATACTCACTCATACCTGTCCACTACGTGCGTAAGAAGAGACACAGTATAGTTTAAAATGTTTATTTCAACTTACGTGCTCTAAGATACAGTACACGTGTCAGTACTATCAGCATAATGCATAAGAATAATATAAGCAGCATAGTTACAACTCCATAGAATACAAACGGGAAAGCATTTCATAAAGCAGTGGATATAGGGCTAAATGACCTTACCACCCTCCCGTGCTAGAAGCTATTGTATTATAAAAATAGAAGACCTCTGGGCTTTGACTAGCGAACCCCCATACCTCAGTCTCTAGATGCAATGTCTACATCAGCAGACAATCAAAGCTCTTCTCCCTGGAAAGGTTTTTCTCCAAGTGTCTCTTAAGCGGGAAAACCGCAATATTAAAAGCACACACATTTCTCCATGGCAGCTGTACATAGTGTTATGTCTAGGTGCGAGGGACTGGCCAGATCAGCAAGAACAAGGGACGTTGTTTTTCGACCTTGTACATGTTGTGCAGACGGAGCCCAAAGGGAACAGGAGAAAAGGTGAAAGACAGAAAATGCAGACAGCTCTAAAAGAACTTGGCAGGAGCCGAGGTCGGCAGAACAACGGCTCAGAGTAACGTGCGCAAAGAAAAGCATCATGGCAGACAGGCCTAAGTCAACGTAGCAAGGCAGGCCAGGAGGCCACCAACCACAAGACAGCGCATTAACCCACTGAGCTATCCATGTAAAATACAGTCCTGTAATATGCTGGCAGACTCTCTGCAGGAAGCGCATTAGCCCACTGAGCTATCCATGTAAAATACAGTCCTGTAATATGCTGACAGACTCTCTGCAGGAGGCGCATTAACCCACTGATCTATCCTTTTAAAATACAGTGCTGTAATATGCTGGCAGACTCTCTGCAGGAGACGCATTAACCCACTGAACTATCCATATAAAATACAGCTCAGTAATATGCTGACAGACTCCCTCTGCAGGAGGCGCATTAACCCATTGAGCTATCCATATAAAATACAGCCCTGTCATATGCTGGCAGGCTCTCTGCAGGAGGCGCATTAACCCACCGAGCTATCCATATAAAATGCAGTCCTGTAATATGCTGGCAGACTCTTTGCAGGAGGCGCATTAACCCACCGAGCTATCCATATAAAATACAGACCTGTAATATGCTGGCAGACTCTCTGCAGGAGGCGCATTAAGCCACTGAGCTATCCATATGAAATGCAGTCCTGTAATATGCTGGCAGACTCTCTGCAGGAGGCGCATTAACCCACCGAGCTAGCCATATAAAATGCAGTCCTGTAATATGCTGGCAGACTATCTGCAGGAGGCGCATTAACCCACCGAGCTATCCATATAAAATACAGCCCTGTAATATGCTGATAGACTCCCTCTGCAGGAGGCGCATTAACCCACCGAGCTATCCATATAGAAATACAGCCCTGTAATATGCTGGCAGGCTTTCTGCAGGAGGCGCATTAACCCACTGAGCTATCCATATAAAATACAGCCCTGTAATATGCTGGCAGGCTCTCTGCAGGAGGCGCATTAACCCACCTTGCTATCCATATAAAATACAGTCCTGTAATATGCTGGCAGGCTCTCTGCA